>CM052722.1:61763707-61811780 GCA_028551405.1 Uromys caudimaculatus
GTATTTGCAGCCCCATGGAGGGAGCAAGAGAGTCAATGGGCCTGACCCCCCCCCCCCCGCGGTCCTCCTGGAATTCGGTCCACCAACCAAAGAATACACATTGATGGACTTATGGTTTGGACCACATATGTGGCAGAGGATGACCTCGATGGCCATCAGGGAGAGACGAAAGGCCCTTGGGCCTGAGGATGTTAGAGGCCTCAGTTAAGGGGAATATCAAGGCGGGAAAATGGGGATGGGTGGACGGGGGGGTGGGGTGGGAGGTGGAATTCCCTCCTAGAGGCGGGTTGGGGAGGGGATGGGGGGTATACAAAGAGGAGACTCAGAAAAGGGGAAACATTGGAAATGTATATAAAGTATCAAAAATAAAAAAGGAGGAAAAAAAAAAGAAAAAACTATAAAAAAAAAAAAAATGAAAATGTGTACCACTAAATAACTCAAACTCACATGAATGTAAGTAACTTCCACTAAACTCAGTGGATAAGAAAGGTGTGTTGGCTGTGTTTATGTCAACTTGATACAAGCTAGTGTTATTTGAAAAGAGGAAACATCAACTGAGAAATGTGAGGAAATCTGCTAATTAAAGTCACAGTCTACCACTACCTGATAGCTCCTCTGACCTCAGCCCAAAATGGAGGGCTCCCTTTAAAACAGGGCTTCCTTTTTCTGAATTTGTCTGAGGGTCTGGATTTTCAACATCCTCTACCTAAACAGAACTAGAAATTCCTGGATCCCCTTAAGAACCTACCCAGAAAGTAGCTGGGATTTCTGGAATGCCTCTTCATATAAATGAGAGAGTCCTAGAACTTTAAACTCTAACTAACAATTTTCATTTACCCTGAAAACTCCTCCCAATTAATGTGTCATCATAAAAGCCCATGCCAGGTGAAAACAAAAACAAAAACCAGTATGTGCCCAAGCTGAGATCTTCTAAGAGAGCTATTTCATTGAAGACTGTTGAAGAAGGTCTTCCTCTAAAGGAGCTGCAACACTAAGATCCTTGTAGAAGGCCTCTCATGCCCCCTGCCCTTCCCCACTTCACTCCCAGCTAATCCTGGGTTCTGTAATTATGGACTCTGCTTCACCTTCTCAGCTTGATGTGCAGTGTCATCTGGACACCCTGAGGAAGAAGCAGCAAACATTGAGATGAAGTTGGACCCCCAACATGCATTCCACAGAGAAAATGCCCTCAAAAGAACCAGCTGGAGGCACTTTCTTAATTATTGATTGATGGGAGAAAGCCAATCCCATAGTAAGTGTATTATTCTTGGACTCTTGGTCCTAGTTTCTATAAGAAAGTAGGCTGAAAAGCCATATGGAATAAATCTGTAGGCCTCTGCATTAGTTCTGACCTCTAGGTTTCTGCCCTGTTTGATATACTACCCAGTCGTCTTTTAATAATGAATAGCAACCTATAAGTATAAACCAAACAACCCCTACCCCAGTTTCTTTGATCATGATGTTTTGTCACAGCAGCAGTAATTGTCAATAAAACAGTTGGTACAAAGATAGTGGAGTAGTAGAGTATTGCTGTGCGAAACCTGAGGATGCTATTTTATCAGGACTGTGAAAGGACTTTGGAATTTTGAGATAAGAAAGCCATTGATTGTTAGAAGCTCAGTAAGCTCTCCGTTCTATAGGTGCTTTGGTAATAAGAATGTTGACCTCAGTGAAGACAGTGGAGGCCTGGCTTGTGATGTTAGAGAGGAAAGAAAAGACTCTAATGGGCCTTGATATGATGAATATGTTTTATCTGGTCACGTGAAGATTTGTTTGTGAGTTAAGAGATCAGAAGTACCTTTGTTACTAGAACAATTTGTACTAGGTAGCAGGAGCTGAGAAATGAGTTGTGATTAAGAAGAGTCAACATTCATTTTGGTGAAATCTTTTACGAAGTCTTTTATGTGAGTCAGCATATAGAATCTGTGTTCCAGAGTCAGCCAGTGTTGTACCTCATGATGCCAGCAAGACTTGGTAATGTGTAAAATTCACCCTATTGGTTCTAGTCTTAAAGGCCTGAAGGATACTGTTAGAGTAGCTGAGACTTGGCACTAGGACTGGCCAGGAGAGGACATTGGTGAAGGTACAGCCTCAGAAGTAAATGAAGACAAAGGATTAAAGGGGTCATGCAAAGAATTTGAGTCTTGTCACCAGGAAGTGTTCCTAGGAAAGGCTACTGGTGAAAGTGCAGCATAGTTGTAGTAAAATACTCCAGAATTTTTGGAGATGCCAATACTATATGATAGTTTCCAAGAACAGCAGTAGTGGTGCCCGGGAGCTTAAGCCTTGTGTGCTGAAGAGGATGGAGTAGGAGAAATGGCAAAAGACTTTGGAAGAGCCCAGAATACATTGAGTGAATCTCAGATATTAGATGCTGGGTTATTTATACTGTGGAAATTTGGTTTTGTATTGTTCAAACAGTGACTGAGACCTGGTTCTTTCCTTTTGAAGTGAGAAGGTATTTAATTTATTATTGATTTTACAGGAGCCCACATTGAGAAACTTTGAATTTTAAAGGACTTTGGATTTTATAAAAAAGAGTGGCTATTTTAAAGAGACTGAGTTTAAAGTGCTTGAATTTTTAAAGACTGAAACCTTTAAAATTGATATTAATGTATGATCTTGGGGGAGAACAAGAAAGGAAAGCTTATGGCTTACCAGTGACATGTTTGTGTATTGAGTGGGCAAGGAGTCAATTGTGCCAGCTAGTTTTATGTCAACTTGACACAAGATAGAGTTACCTGAAAGTAAAAACCTACAGTTGAGAAAGTGACACCATAAAATCCAGCTGGAAAACATTTTTTTAATTAGTGATTTTGAGTGATGCCATACTCTGAGCTGGTGGTCTTGGGTTTTATAAGAAAGCAGACAAAGAAAGCCATGATGAACAAGCCAGTAAACATCACCCCTTTCCTGCCTCCAGATTTGTGCCTTGTTTAAGTTCCTGTCTAAAATTTATTCAATGATGAACAGCAACCTGGACTTAACATCAAAATAAACCATTTCTTCTTTAAGTTTCTTTGTTTATGGTGTTTCAACATAGAAATGGTAACAGTAATAAAATAAGGCATCTAAATTTGAGGGTGGGTTTGGAGAAGAAGAAAGGTTTCATTGGGGTTAATGGGGATTGAACATGGCTAAACTCAGTATACAATGTGTGTTTGTGTGTGTGTGTGTGTGTGTGTTTGTCATATTTTCGTGCAGAAATGAACCCCATCCCCTAAAATAATAACAAACAAAAATTATGTCTGGAGAATTACCTTTCAAAGAGAATTTTGGGACAAATGTCAGGCCCTATTGGGCTAACTGAGTGGTCAATATCACTGTTCCCTGAATTCATTGATCGCAATTATAAAGAACATATTGGCTTAATCATTTTCTGAATAATTACACATGAACTCTGGTGAAGAAGTTTAGAAAAAAAGATTGAAGTAAGCCTAGGATATAAATGTGTACTTTCTACTTATGTTGCTTTTTAGTGGGTTGGCTGTTGGCTCTAAGAATAAAACCAAGTTTTTAGAAATGTAAGAACTTGGTAAAACAACTACATACTGAACATGATTAACAGCAGTCTATATGTGCAACATATTTGTTGGCCAAAATTTCTTCTTTTTCTACTGCTGTGCCAGAATCCAGTTGGCTGCTGTTTCTTCCCAGAGGTGAATGCAGTATAGCAATGTGCTGATTTCTGCATAGAAACAGTCTGCAGGGTGGTATGAATGCACCAGCATTGTGGTGCTCCATGAAGTAAACTGATAACTTTGAGTTAAAGAGAAATGAGACAAGTAAAATACTGTTTAAAAGTGTAGAATGGACAACATGTGTTAACATGGACACAGAAACAATGACCTTACATGATTATTTAATAAATAAAGTATAAATTTATAAATACCAGTGATTTTTTAAGAAGCAAAACAGAAGGAATCACGTCTACTTTTCTATAAACATTAATCCAAATCTTTTTTAAATTAATGACTACAAAAATGAAAACACAAATAAGAGAAAAGCTTATTTTAGTTCAAGCATTTTAAATCTATGCATCACACTGCTGTGATTTTGCAAAACAGTGTTTCAACCTTTGACAACTCACTTGACATTTTCAGGTCTCAATTACTGAGCTGAAAGTTAGGACAAATCGTTTATATTTACATAGGTTTTGAGAAGCTAAATTGTTTTCAGGTATATACTTGAATAATAACTGCTGAGCAAACAGCAAAATATTACCTTAATTACTGCAAGTGTAGTATAAATATACCTGGAAAAAAGGAGGAATTTAAATATCTAAAAATGAAAATGAATTTAAATGCCTGATTTTTGAAAAAGAAACAAAAAGAAAATCATGTCTTTTTAAAAGAAGAAATGTTCACATTTTAATAGGAAATCTCATGATTCATAATGGTAACTATGAATTCTGGTACTAGATCCACAGTACAATTTAACATTGTATCTGCTTTTTACAATAACACTGTTACTGTTGTTACATATAGATATGTCATGAGTTACTTCTACCCAGATAATAGATTTTGCTTGTTGAATAAGGAATACTTGTTTCTATGATAATTCTATTTTTCCTATCTTGCATTCAAAGGAAATTCTATTTTTTAAAAAGGTAAACCATTAAATCTTATATTCAGTAGCTTACAAATGTGCATTAATTTAAATGTCAATAAGAACCAACTTGTCTATGTATAAACATGCAGAGAACCAGAAGTTTCGTAGTTTTCACCAACTAAAAGAAGACATAGAGGCAGTGGAAGATTCTGATTAAGCATATTCATGGGCAAAAGTATTTCTCAGTGTTATAGTAGGTCCATAGAATAATTACAATAAGATCATGTTAACTACCATTTCAAAAATTCTTATAAAAAACTCAGGAATTATGTACAGTAATTTAAAAATACATGGTAGCAATATATACTATATGCTATATTAAAAATAGCAATGCTTATCATTTCAGTTGTCAGCTTAGAGACAGAATAAGGATCTGTATGCCATGCATGTGTATTTTTATGTTATTCTAACAGAAAATTATATACTGCACATTTTATTCAAATTGCCAAAGATATGTATGCCACATGTAGCTGTCTCTATTTCTATTTTTTCAGATCTTCTTTCTTCCACCCTCTACACCCTCTTTTTTCAACCCTGTCAAACCTTTAACATTAGATAAGAAAGAAAAAAATGATAGAGGAATGAAAAGAGATCATTGAATAAAGCCAGGGCTCAGAAAGTTGGTGACATTATTATTAGACTATTTCCTATTGATTAGTTCCTTGGGGGAAGTTTTATCTTTGCTGTCAAGTTATCTAATTTCTTTTTCTTTTTACTTTCTTGTGCAGGACAGTGACTAATAGCAATCAGCAACAACCAACAGCTAACCAACCCTACAATAACCCCCACCAACCCACCAACAATCCACCAGCATCCGACCAAAACATCCTCCACCTCTTAGGGTGCTAGCATTTATATGCCCTCTGAACATTACCCAGAATTCTAAATGTCACACAGTCTTGGAAACTATCTGCAGCTGTCAAAATAATGCTTCTGCTAGAGTACAACGTAAATCATAGCTGCTGTGGACAATTTTAAGCAGCCCCATATCCCACACTTGGGATTAAAACAAAATGTGTGTGTGTGTGTGTGTCTGTGTGTGTGTGTCTAACATATATATATGGATCTATGTATACACATACACATATGCTCATGAATATGTAAATATATAATATTCATATTTATGAATATGCATGTGTGTGCATACTAATATTTTGGCTTCATAAAAATAAATTATCTCTAAATTAACAGAATTTTTCTATATAAGTAGAAGATAAGGTATGCTATGTGAACTGATACAAGTAATAAAAATTAAAGTATCCTTAAATTATTTGTATTACTCAATAAATATAATTTTTAGTGGATAATAAATGTATAGAATATATTAAAGTGTTTACGAGACATGAGCACATGAACTAGTTACCTAAGAATCATGGAAATTTAGTAAATTGGGTAAAGTAAGATTGTCTGAACTTATCAAGGTGTTCCCTTGAGGCTAACATTTATGAATTTTATGACATTATTTATGACATAATTGTACATTTTCCTTCCTTATTCTTATATTCTCATTCAACAATCATCATATTATCTACTCATGTACTTTAGCTACTTCCAATAGTAAAAACATAGTTCAATAATGTTACTTTCTTAAGAGTTTTCATTTGCCCCATATGGACTACAGAATAAATCCTAAACATATCATTGCCTTATTTATATTTCAACTTCAATCTCTCATTATTTTACTTCATTTCCATAGCACTCATTTGAACTGAGATTAAATAATGTCCAATAATATAATAATATTACAGACTTATTTTCCTTTTGTTTATGATGTGTTCTTGTCTCTGAATGTTTTATATATCCATATTAACAGCATCACTCATAACCTATTTTTCTCTTCCTCTTCTAATTCCTCAATTTTGTCAGTTTTTCCACCCATGCAATCCTTAGTTAAAACAAATCTGCATGGGTATTGAAGCCTGAGTGGGCATAGAGCTGCAGAGGAGGAAACAATAAAAATGAGCAAATCACTAATAATGGGGAGACTGAAAGATAGATGAACTGTCCTAATATCTAATAATCCAATCAGTGATTCAGAAGATAATGTTGTAAATTGATTAATGTGTACATTTCACTTCCATAATACATTCCATTCTTTTAGTAATATTCTCTCCTCATGTGATGTTTCTTTTTTTACCACTGATTCCAGGATTATGTATTCTTTAAAGTAACAGAACAATTAACCTATTAGTCTCAGATTTTGTTTATCAAGATCTATAGTAAGACAATACACTAATTTCAACTTTATAACAACTATGTGGAAGAAGATATATACTATACACTCAAATTAAACCTCTTAATTTGTTATTGACTTTCCTCAAGTATTCAAAGCACGCAGCTGTGAGAACCACACATACTGAAGAAAACTACCTGGCTATTTGTGTAATTTCTAACACTTCTCTTTTACAATAATAAATTATATAGTTAAGTTATTTAGCATTTAAACTTACTTAAAATGTTGTGAATTTCTTCATTAGAGATAGTCATTTCTTTCTTTGGACAATAAAGACTGGAATTATACTACTCCAAAAGATTTTTGATGCACCAAATTTTGCACCAAATGATGCACCAAAGCATATGGCTTTTAATATATGGTTAATTAAGATAAATATCGTTATATTCTATAAAAGTACTGTAGACACTAATTGTTTTCCTAAATGAATATTATTAATTTTCAAGAATTGAATGAGTAAGTTAATTAAATATCTTATAATTTCCTTTAAAAAATAGTTATAATTATTTCTTTTTATTATTTTCAAATGGATCAATTCTCAAAGCATATTAGACTCTTATGGTAGAAATTGAACAGAACAATAGTAACTTCAGATTTAGAATTAAGATAGATGTTTTAATTCATGAAGACATGAGAAACCTTTTGAACTGTTTTCTAAAATGTCAAAATACATACCACTTTTTTAAAAGGATTTATTTTCAGAGAATTACAAGACAATCCTTTAACTTCAAATACTCTCACTATTACAAAATTTACAAGAATAAATATATAGACTTATATCTAAGTATTGATGGTAAAAATAATGGTAAAAATTTAGTCAAAATAGTACCAGCTTTAAAAATGTTTTTTAACTTCAGTAACAGTATATGTAAGGTATTATTAATATATCTTATATTAGTAATTAAACAGAAGCTTTGGAAGATCTACATAGACAGGAAAAATTGGAAGTATGTCTTTAAACATCTCTTGTGTGCTAGAAATCTTGATTAATATTTTGATGCATTTCTTTAATTTTTTAAATTAAATTTCCTTTATAAAATATACATTTCTTCTTCAAAAATATATTAGCTATGCAATTTTTAATAAGAAACATATGAGATTATGTTTCCTGATATATTCTTCCTTATGTAGTCCACTTTCCTTAAAATAATTGCTATTTTAAGGATTCTGAATCATCTCTCAAAGCATATTATCTTATTACCAGTGTTAAAAGCCAAGTTGAGGAATTGAGAAATCTTTATGTGTATTTTTCTTAGTTTTGTTATAGAGCAGAGTCTCTTTTAACTCAGGGTGGTCTTAAACATATATGAAGTTGAAGTTATTTTTAAATTCTTGACTTTTCCTTTATTACTTATGAAGTTCTGCAGTTACTGGCCTTGTCCAGGAGACCTTGCTTACAAAGATTGTGTTTAGTGCTCAGTAATCTTGACCATGAGAATATTTGACTATCACACACAGACACATACAGACATACATACATACATACACACACACACATACATACATTGCATTATGTATGTAGATTCCTTTATAATATACTCACTCACAAATAGTGTGCAAGAAAAGACTGAACATTACTCAATCAGCTAACTAAAAAGTAGCTCTATATATGAAATTAGAATAGAAAATCAAATAAGCAATTTAGTGGATGGTCATAGGTTGGCAAACTATAATTCTTTTGTTTTTAAAAATACACATAGACTGATATTTATTGGAAAAACTCAAGGAAGTCTCCATAATTTCACAAAATCAATAAATTATATAAATGAATCAGAATTCTACCTATACCTATAAATGGTCTGTTTCATAAGTTTAAAACAGTACATAATATCACTTCATTTACAAATGTTACTGAAAATCAGATTATTCAGTTTCTTAACTACTACTATGATTTTCAATTAGTTATTATTTTGATAACAGAAACAATATTTTAAATTAGATGTTGTCCCTAAAGAAAAAAATGATTCATTAAAATTAATCTATTTGCTGAAATTATAAATATTTAATTATGTGACTAGCATCAATTCAATTCTCATATTCAAATGACATTTGAAAAATATTGTTTAGAGCCGGGCAGTGGTGGCACACTCCTTTAATCCCAGCACTCAGGAGGCAGAGGCAGGTGGATTTCTGAGTTCGAGGCCAGCCTGGTCTACAGAGTGAGTTCCAGGACAGCCAGGGCTATACAGAGAAACCCTGTCTCGAAAAACCAAAAAAAAAAAAAAAAATTATTGTTTACACTAAAATAAGTTATAATCTTATATTGAGTCTCCAACATTATAGGAAGTGACTTGAGCTATCTACTCAAAACATAGAAATATGGAAATGACTTTTTCTTCAGCAACTAAATTTTAAAAGTCTCAAATGGTTTTTATGGTAAATATTAGCAATTACTGTAGGTATACTGTTTTTGTACACTGTTTAAAGTTTGCCCATGTTATTAAAATGCTGATTTCTCAGCCTCCATATCTTGTTTTAGTTAGGACATGGCATTGTAATGCTAATACCAACAATCTCCTGTCTCTAGTTTCTAAAAACTATTCTTACAATTTATTTTCTGCCTTGTCAATAAATAATGATCACCAATGGCTGAGAAGAATAGAGAACAGGTCAGGACTTCTGCCAAACAAAAGAAAGAGAGAGGTAGAGAGGGATATTGAGATCTACCCTTGAAGATGTGAGGAGACAGACGCATGGTACATGAGTACAGGTAACCAGCCATGTGGCAAAATATAGGTTAAAATAAATGGGATATTTTAAGTTAGATCTAGTCAGAGAAGAATCTAGCTAAATGGCTAAGGTATCTGTAAATGTATTTTGAGTCTGTGTCTTTTTATTGGGAGCATGGGACTGGGAGGAAGAAACAGGGACTAACTTCTACAAGTTAAATTCAAAAGATAGAATAATCTCTAAATCAGTTCTTAAGTGTGACCAGACAGAAATAAGTATTCTATGAGATAGAAAATGTATCATTTTGAAAACTCTTGTCAGTCACTGTCAGAGCATTCAGTCCTTGAAGCTTAGCATAAAAAAAAGACAGTTTTCTCAGATGAAGATAAAAAATTTGATGTGTGGGGTTTCTTAGACACATGGCTGTCAAAACTACCAAAAGTTTTACACTGCTATGAGTTGATGCCTAATCACTTACATAGGAGATTATGGACAATGAAGACAAAATATATTTTATGCTTAATTGTTGTAATTCAAGAGAATTCTGGCTTTTTGTATATGGTTGACAAAAGTAAGTTTCCAGGAATCAGACCAAAATCTAGGTACATTAACAGATGATTCTGTGAAACTAAATCTAAGAATATCAGATGCTGCCATAACCTTAAGAGCAAAAGGAAAGCTATGGTATAAGAAGATCAATAACTATTATTAAATCATATTAATTGTAGATAGTTATAAAAATAATGCATAATGTTTACATATAAATTAAGTCTAAAAAAATGAAAACACAGTAATGTAATGAGATGAATGTAAAGCAATCCGAGTTTCTTAATAGAATTTAGACAGCATAATGGTAGGGGAGAGCAGAGTTAATAGGAAATTGATGTGAATTGATTTTCAAAGAAGATCATTTGTAAAAATTTATTTTTCTAGTTGATAATTTTAAGAGATTATAAATATTCTCTTTAAAAGCATGATTATGGAAATACTGTAATTTAAAAAGGTCATAAGCTTATCAAACCTTTTAATAAGATAAATTTAGTGACGGAAATAAGACCATATAACATTGGTCCAAGTATGTGAAGCAAGAAATACTTAAAACAGATATGATGAAATCTAATGACATATTTACACTCCAATATATTTGCATAAAAAGTGTAAAATAATATAAAGTATGATTCTAAATTATCAGATGTATATAATTTTCTAAGTATCTAATGTTTACAAATTTAATTAGATACAATTTAGTGATTAACAGATAAGAACAATGTAAGGCTCAATAAAATATAAGCAACATGCTATAAAAATGAGAAAAATGTTACTATATCATTAAATTAGGCCTCTCTCCTTTCTCTCTCTCATATTATACATATGTATATATAAATAAATGTATATGTGTATATAGTATGTATTATATATGTGTATGTATATATAATATAATATGATTTGAATATATATGAAAACTTCAAAAATATGAAAAATAACAAAGGTTATTATCAGCTTAAAGAAAGTCATTGGCTCTTAAATCCTATATGTCTATTTTCTGAGAAGTTTCCTGAGCTTAGAATAGTAGGAAGTTGATAAAGGGATGCATATATGAGCATTCAGAGTTATTTATAGATTTTCACCAATTGTATGTTTGTGAATAAGTCACTGCCCACCGCAGTAATAGAAGCTTATGCGAACTAATCTATCAGTATAGGACAATGATTTAGGATGCATTTGACATCAAAACTACTGTGAAAAACGACAACAGTGAGTTTTCCCTCGTGCCTCTAATCTTCACTGTCACGGGCATTGAATCAGGAGTACAATACACAGTATACCTTTCCTCCTATAAAGCAGTGGACACAGTCAGGTCCATGCTGCAGTATGTATAATCCAGTGTTAGGTAGAATCACTGATGTTTCTTCTGCATCAGACTACAGAGAAACTTCTGATACTGTGCAAGCTAGCCAACACCAAAAGAGTATCCTGATAAGCTAGAGAGACATTTCTCTATATCCTGCATCCAAACAAATGATATGTTTAGCAGCAGTTCTGTCATCTACTTATTGTGGGCAACCATGAGCAATGCTAATAGTCAATAGTGTTTTGGTTGCCTCTGAGGGCCTTGAGTAACACATAAAGATGTATCCTAGAACTAGGACTGGGGGTTTTCTTCAATAACCAATGCCATCTTGGAGCAATGCTGTCCACTAATACTTGTGCTCAATTCCCTTTGTACAATATATGTTTAATGTATTATGTATGTTTTATATAGTTTAATTAATTACTAATAAGTGTATTTTTAGAAATCTTTGTGTAGCTTAGTTTTTGCTAACTTTATATCTTCTGATTTCTCTAATACTTATCTCTAGTTAGACCCTTAATACTTAAATATTAGTTAAATTCTTATTATTTTCATTAATTAAATTAATTAATATCTTCTCTATTTTTATCACCTCTGTTCTAATATAATCTATTATTTCTTAGGGTGAATATCATAAATTTCCTTATGGATTTTATACACACCTTTTATTTTACTGTGATACTTGCATTAGGTAATCGAGTCCATGTGAATCATCCCTAGAATCCTTATTTCCACATACACAGCAGGTTACAAATATAAATATTTTTATTTTGGTTAAGCCGTCTGCCAGAATTTTATTTCACCCATTCTCTACTCACTTTATTGCTTAAAATTTTCTTCCCTCAGTATTCTCTTTCTTTACTTTCATTTCACCTTCAGTTTACTGTGATATTTGCCTGTCAGAATTAAGTCCCTGACCCTAGCTGCCTTACTTTCAAGTTCAACACAGGTTACACACATAAAACATATAATTCATGTATCATGTGAAAGAATATGAAACATTTGTCTTTCTGTGAGTCAATCTCAGTATTATTTTTTAGATAAAATTCCATTGTGTATATGATTTATATTTTCCTTATCCATTTGTGATATTATAAATGTCATGCTTAGTCCAATGGTGCAAGCATCTGCATCTGTATTTGTCAAGCTCTAGCAAAGCCTCTCAGGAGACAGCTATATCAGGTTCCTATCAGCAAGCACTTCTTGGCATCTGCAATAGTGTCTGGGTTTGGGGTCTGTGTATGGGATGGATCCCCAGGTGGGGCAGTCTCTGGATGGCCTTTCCTTCAGTCTCTGCTCCACACTTTGTCCCTGTATTTCCTTTAGACAGGAGCAAATCTTGGTTAAAACTTTGGAGATGAATGAGCACAGGGACCACAATGGAGGAGTTAGGGAAAGAACTGAAGGAGCTGAAGGGTTTTGTAACCCCATAAGAAGAACAAAAATATCAATCAACCAGAATTCCCAGCACTCCCAGGGACTAAACCACTTACCAAAGAGTACACTTGGCTGCAGCTGCATATGTAGCAGAGCATGGCCTTATCTGGCATCGATGTGAGAAGAGGCCCTTGGTCCTCTGAAGGCTCGATGCCCCAGTGTAGTTTACACCATATTTAAATCTGCATCCAAGAGTCAAAATCAGAATATTTATTCAAAGATAAATTTTGATATTCTGATTCAAACTGTGAAAACAATGGAAAACTGTAGTAACTTGATATTTTCCAAATAATTATGTTCTATAATTATTTTTTGGTCGATACCTTCATACTAACACTAGCAATTGGTAGAATATTATTTATTATTTAGTCTGTCTGATATTATTGGTCTTTAAACTAATAGAGTTTATAAAAGAAAATGTATGTTTTTTATAATGTTGCATTGGCATTTGAATCCCTCAACTGCCATTGTGTAAACTCAGCTACTCTAACATCTACATTATGAGAATGCAAGTGTGTGTGTGTGTTTGTATGTGTGTGTGTGTGTGTGTGTGTGTACTCATTTTTAGAAATATTTTAATGTCAAACCTATTAGACCAAGTTCATGTTATAGCACAAGTGATGTAAATGTCTATAATACTGAGTTCCAAGTATAGTTAGAATAACAGATGTCTAGTTATCAAGAGCTAAAAGTAACACACAATCGCTACTAATTCTCGAACTATTGTGGTGCCAGCTGATTGCAAATGATTGCCTATTGCAAATGTCTGTTACATTTGTATTATGAAGTAAATTTGGGGGAAATTAACCATGAAGTGAGCAAGTAATGAACTTAGCACTTGAACACTTAAACGGGAGAGGTCAATTCATGACGTTAAACAGATGGTGGATATTTTACAGCATTCTGAGTCTGATGAGGGAGAATTTTGTAAGGATTACCTTTCTATTTCTGATTCAAGTGATGATTACCTTGATGAAGAATTGACTGAAAGTGAAAATGATGACACTGAAAATGAAAAACACAGTGTTGGAAGAAGGGAACATACCCATGCCCTTCAACTACGTGATATAGGAGATGCTGCTGTGATCATTGAGTGTTGGATTACAAATTTTGTGGCACCAAATGTGAATCTAAGCTTCAATGAGTATGGTAAAGAGCAAGTGAGCATTTCAGGTCATATCACTGAAGAAAGAAGCATGAATATAGATTTTTATCTGTTGGTTTCTTGGGGACAACTGGTAGAATTTGACAGAAAAGGCAAATTTACCTGCCCATCAAAAGAATGTAGAAAAGCCAAGCTACTATTATTCTAAGAAATTAAAAGATGCTTCTGTTGATGAAATGAATAGTTTTATTGGGCTCAGGTTATAGATGAAATACTTGTGTATAAAACCAAGCTATCAGGCCTACTGGTCAAATAAGGGAATTAACTTTTTTTGTACGTGTTTGTTGAGCAGAATGTAAACACTGTTAAAACAGATACAAAAGGTAAACATTGATGTAAGAAGCAAGATAGGCCTATTTTTTTTTTTATAACATCTTCATGTTTCATAGAAATCTAACCACTGTCAGGCATGTTATGAACATTTTTTCATTCTATCTATGTGTGTCAAAATTTATCACAGGAGGCCAGTCAGGATGTTAATTATGTTATGGTGCTCATGTCTAGTAGGGTTAAGATTTAAATACAGAAATCTGGGCTATATCCAGCCATCTGAAGGAGCATTGCTAGACACCAAGTGCATCTTGTTTCCCTTGGAGGAAAAAGACACTTCATACTCATCAAAGGAAAAATACACCTTGAGTATTTATGCCCCAAATGAAACATTACTAGTGTTTACATAACACATCAAACTCCACACATTAATAGTGGGAGACTTCAACACCTCATTCTTACCAACTTACAGGTTCCTTGAGAAAGAATCTAAACAGAGAAATAATGACGCTAACAGAGTTTATGTATCAAATGGATTATATCTATGTATATAACATTTCAACCAAATTCAAAAGAATATAATGTCTGTTCACCAACTCATAGAACCTTCTCCAAAATGATGATATAATCAGTCACAAAGGAAGCTTCAACTGATACAAGAAGATTGAAATAACCCTTATGATATTATGAGATCGTTATGGATAACAGCTGAACTTCAGCAGAAACAGAAAAGATAGAAAATCTTCAAACTCCTGGAAACTCAATACTACTCAATCAAAGAGCAAAACAAAAGGAGAGAGAGAGCGAGAGAGAGAGAGAGAGAGAGAGAGAGAGAGAGAGAGAGAGAGAGAGAGAGTGTATAGGCTTAAAGGCTTTTTGGAATGTAATAAAAATGGAGGCACAACATACCCAAACTTATGGGGAAAATGAAAGACGTGCTAAAAGGAATGTTCAGAGCCCTAAGTGTCATCATAATGAAACTGGATAAATCTCATACTAGAAATTTAACAGCAGAACTGAAATCTCTAGAATAAAAAGAAGCAAACATACCAATGAGGAGTACACAGCAAGGAATATTAAAAACCCAGGGGTGAAATTAATAAATTAGAAATAAAAAGAACAATTTAAAGAATCAATAAAACCAAGAGTAGTTTTCTTGAGAAAATCAACAACACAGACAAACCATTGGTTAAAATAATTAAAAGGCAAATAGACAAAACATCAGAGATGAAACAGAGGAAATAAAACAGGAGGAAATTCAAAGAATCATTAGATCTTACTTCAAAAACACCTGTACTCCAAAAAATTTAAATGAAATGGAAGACTGTTGATAGATTCCACTTACCAAAATTAAATCAAGATCAGGTAAACAAACTCAACAATCCTAAAAATCCCTACAGAAATAGAAGGATTAATTAAAAGTTTCCTATCCAAAAAAAAAATAATAATAATAATCTCAGGATCAGATGGTTTAGTGCAGAAATCTACCACACTTTCAAAAAAGCAACAATTCCAACATCTTTCAACCTATATCAGAAAATAGAAAGAAAAGGAACATTCATGCTATGAAGGCAGAGTCACTCTGATACCTAAACTAAAGAAAGACTCAGTGAATAGAATTTAAGACCAATTTCCTTTATGAACATTGATGTGAAAATAGCAAATTAAATAGTCCCACACTGAATCCAAGAACACATAAAACTCATCATCCACCATGACCAAATGTGTTTCATCCAAAGGATCCAGGGGTGGTTCAATATATTAAAATCCATCAACATAATCTAGGATATAAACAAACTGAAAGTAAGAAGATCACATGATCATCTTAATAGACGCCAGAAAGGCCTTTGTCAAAATCCAACACCTCTTCATGTTAAATGTCTTGCATAAATCATGGATGCAAAGCACATAACTAAATACAATAAAGTCAAGAGACAGCAAGTCAATACACAACATCAAATTTAGTGGAGAGAAATTTAAAGCAATTACACTGAAATCAGGGGAAATAGATGGCAGTCCATTTACTCCATGTCTCTTAAATATAGTACTTGAAATTCTAGCCAGAGAAAAAGACAACTAAAGGAGATCAAGGAAATACAAATTAAAAAGGAAGAATTCAAACTATCCCTTTTCATTGTTGAAATGATAGCATATATATGTAACATATACATTTACTACAGACCTTCTACAGCTGAAAAACACCTTCAGCAAAGTGGCTAGAAACAAAATTAACTAAAAAAAAAAATCAGTATTCCTCAATTATACAAATGGTAAATTGGCTAAGCAAGAAATCAGGAAAATAACACAGCTCACAATATTCCCAGATAATGTGAGATATCTTGGTGTAACTCTAACCACACAAGTGAAAGACCTGTATGATAAGAACTTCAAGTCTCTCAAGAAAGAAACTGAAGAAGACAGTTGAAGATGAAAAGATCTCCGGTGGTCATGGACTGGTAGGATTAACATAGAGAAAATGGCAATCTTACTAATAGCAATCTACAGATTCAATACAATTTCTATCAAAATTCCAACACAATTCATTACAAACCTTTAGAGAAAAATTCTCAACTTCATATGTAAAATCAAAATAATCACAGGAGGTAGAGGGTGGGTGGAACTTGGGAGGAAGAGAGGAGGGGGAGAGGATAAAACGGGATAATATTAGGTGTGGGAAGAAACAGGAGAGATGTACAGAGGGTCAGGAAATTGAACAGAGGTGTGTAACAATGGAGGACAGAGAACTGGGGGTAGCCAACAGAAAGTCCCAGACGACAGGAAAGTGGGAGGCTCCCATGACCCATTGAGGATGACATTGGCTGAAATACCCAACAATGAGGACAGAGAACCTGTAGAGACCATACCCAGAGGTTAGGCATGGAGCCCCCTCCGTTCTCAAAAATTTAAGCCAGAATTGCTCCTGTCTAAAGGAAATACAGGGAAAAAGAATGGATCAGAGACTGAAGGAAAGGCCATCCAGAGACTGCCCCACCTGGGGATCCATCACATATGCAGCCACCACACCCAGATACTATTGCTGATGTCAAGAAGCGCTTGCAGACAGGAGCCTGATATGGATATCTCCTGAGAGGCTATGCAAGAGCCTGATCAATACAGAGGCAGATGCTCACAGCCAACCATAAGACTGAGCAGGGGGACCCCAATGGAGGAGTTAGGGGAAGGACTGAAGGTGCTGAAGAGGTTTGCAACCCAATAGAAAGAACAACAATATCAAACAACCAGGCCCCCCCAGAGCTCCCAGGGACAAAACCATCAACCAAAGAATATACATTGAGGGACCCATGGCTCTAGGTGAATATGTAGCAGAGGATGCTTGTCTGGCATCAAAGGAAGGGGAGGGCCTTGGTCCTCTGAAGGCTTGATTCCCCAGCATAAGGGAATTCTAGGGTGGTGGGGCAGGAATGGTTGGGAGAGCACACTCATGGAGTCACAGGGGAAGGGAAATGGGATGGGTTGTTTTCAGAGAGGAAACCAGAAAGTGGGGTAACATTTGAAATGTAAATAAACAAAATAAACAATAAAAATTTGTACAAAACCAAACCAACCAAACAAACAAAAAACTATCTTGTACAATAAAAGAACTTTGGTAGGCATTACCATCCCTGATCTCTAGCTGTACAGAGCAATATTATTGTGTGGTATTTGCATAGAAACTGACAACTTGATCCAGAGACTAGAAAATTCCTTGAAATATGGACTCTTGAGTTTTTGACAAAGTAGCCAAAACCATACAACAGAAAAATGAAAACATCTTCCACAAACGGAGCTGATCTAACTAGATGACTACATGAAGAACACAAATAGATCCATATTTCTCACAATGCATAAAAATCAAATCCAAGAGGATCAATGACCTCAACATAAAATTGCATTCACTAACAGAAATGCTAGTAGGGAATAGCCTTGACCCCCCCCCGGTCTTTCTGGAGGCTGGACCACCAACCAAAGAATGTACATGGAGGGACCCATGGTTCGGACCACATATGTGGCAGAGGAGGGCCTTGTTGGCCATCAGGAGGAGGAGAGGCCCCAGTAAAGGGGAATGTCAAGGTGGGAATATGGGTGTGGGTAGGTGGATGGGTGGGAGGTGGAATTCCCTCATAGAGATGGGGGAGGAGGAAGGGATAGGTGGTTTCCAAAGAGGAGACCTAGAAAGGCGGAAACATTGGAAATGTAAATAAAGTATCAAAAAATAAATTAAAAAAATGAATTAATAAATTGGATCCCATGAAACTGCAAAGCTTCTGTAAGCCAAATGTTGCAATAGAAGATAACAGCAGACTTCAGATAGGAAAAAGATCTTTACTAACCCTATATCTGACAGAGGGCTAATATCCAAAATATAAAAAGAACTCAAGAAGTTAGACACCAACAACCCAAATAACCTAAATAAAAAATAGGATACACAGTTTCACTGTACCTCTGTTTAATTTCTGTTTCAATGATATGTCCATTGGTGAAAGTGGGTTGTTGAAGTCCCCCACTATTATTGTTGGTGTTCAATGCACATTTTGAATTTAGTAATGTTTCTTTTATGAATGTGGGTGCCCTTGCATTTGGTGCATAGATATTCAGAATTGAGACTTTCTATTGGTGGATTTTTCCTTTGATGAATGTGAGGTGTCCTTCCATATCTTGCTTGATAACTTTTGGTTGAAAGTCTATTTTGTTGGGTATTAGAATGTCAACTCCTACTCTGAATAAAAAGACATAAGAATAATTTATTGGGTATAACCTTATATCTAGCTTCTATTTAAGTTCTATTTGGCAAAAGTCACAAGCAAAATTTAATATGCAAGTACACAATCACTAAATAATAAATTTCATTCAGTGATTTCAATGTAGGAACTTAAAATTAATAGATTTTCTATGCTTATAATTACAGGAACTTAAAATTAATAGATTTTCTATGCTTATAATTACACTCAACTCATGATACTTGTAGTTTCTTTGTTTAAAAAAAAATAATAAGTAATTTCTTTTTTTTTTTTTTTTTTTTTTTTTTGGATTTTGAGACAGGGTTTCTCTGTGTAGCCCTGGCCGTCCTGGAACTCACTCTGTAGACCAGGCTGGCCTTGAGCTCAGAAATCCACCTGCCTCTGCCTCCCAAGTGCTGGGATTAAAAGTGTGTGCCACCACTGCCCAGCAAGTAATTTCTTTTAATGTTTAAAGCACATAAATAAAGTAATAAATAAAAGTAAAACAATAAAAATAAAAATAACAAGGTAATGAAAAATATGAGCAATGAATTTAACATGTATTATCAATAAAGTAAATATTATAAGAAGATATATACATATATATATATATATATATATATATATATATATATATATATAACTTAGAATTAGATTTAGAGTGAAGTGAATTTTCTGAACAGCTGCATATCAGCTTCTCTTGCTCTGTGCTTTGACTTTGAATAAAGGTGTTTGTTAATATTCCTAAATTTTCAAGATTCAAATAATTGGATATGAAATTATTTTTTTAACCAATCAGCACTATGGAAATATATCAATTAGCATCAAGTTTCCATGACAATGCTACTCAGATGATACAAGGATTTAGTAGAGGAGAAATTTCAAAATACTACTTGAATGAGAGTGGAATATATTATAGTGATTCTATTGTGAATAAATCTAGGGCTAAATATACTTGAAACAATCTTTTTGTCTAAGTATTTGAATTCACACTTTCTATAGTTCCTTTTAGTAAATAGAAATAAAACAAACTTTAAAATTTTTCCTTTAGATAATTAAAATCCATATTCTTTAGCGAAGCTGGATATGTTTAATAGATATAAACAAATTTTACTAAATATTTATGTAAATCACACAAATCAAAATGTTATTTAAATTATGATAAACATTGACCTATCTCCATTTTAGCTTTTAAAATATTGTTTTATCAAGATTAACAAACATACTGGTGATGTGTGTTTAGACAGTTATTGTAAACTTTCATGACTTATTAGTTCATTATTTTCCTTTTTAAAAGATTAAAACTATAAGGTATTTGTTTTGCTGTTATATTTAATGATTTATATCACTCTCCATAAAATATTGTCAGAAAATACATCTTACATTTATTAAAAATTAAACTGACCTTTTATAGGTATTTTGCCAGCAAGCACAGCTGCTATGAGTTTAATTTATGATATCTTGCTATGTCCAGAAGATACTGTTTCACTCTGGTCTAAGCTGTACTACTAGCTCAATATTTTGTTTCTCTTGTATTACATGTAGTCAAAAATTAATTGAAAAGAAGTAGTTCTCACACAATTTATTTTCTACAGTTTCTTATCTGTTCTGTTTCCATAACACTGAGGTATACTGTCACACATTTGCTATTGTAGCACTAAAGTCTACCAGTTTTTAAATACCATTCAATAATTATAATTAATTTAAAAACCACTTACTCTTCCTCACTAGTATTTGTATAATCAATGCTTATGAAGTGTTGAGGCCTTGTTGCCCATTGGTGGAAGGAGAGGCCCTTGGGTCTGAGGATGTTAGAGGCCCCAGTATAGGGGAATGCCAAGGTGGGAAGAAGGGAGAGGGTAGGTGGGTGGGAGGAATACCCTCATAGAGGCAGGGGGAGGGGGGAGGGGATAGGGGGTTTCCAAAGTGGAGACCTGGAAAGGGGGAAGCATTTGAAATGTAAATAAAGTATCAAAAAATTTTTAAAAAGAAGTTAAATAAAATTGGTATTTTATTTCTTATTATTAAGGCATTTATAATTTATTTTAAATTAGCATACCCAAAGGTAGCATCTTCCACAATCCTTTAGTAAGGGCAGCCAATCAGTAATGTACAATTTCTAATATCACATTCTATTCATATTATTGTATAATATAACCTGTTAAAAATGTAAATAGTTTTCCTAGTCAGTGTGAATCCTTATGTTTGTTATTTTTTGCTAGATTTTGCATCCATTGATATATATATATATATATATATATATATATATATATGTGTGTGTGTGTGTGTATGTATAATGCTGTTGTATACAGTCTAGAAAGTCACAATATTTATCCTGGCCACATCAGTGGGCAGTAAATTAATATCTAAAATTTTTATACTGCAAAAATAATAGAATTTCAGCATTGTGTGTATTCAGCAATATGACATTACTTCTAATTGTTAAATACAGTAGTATATTTACCAACTACAGTACTTTTCAAATGATAAAAATAAATATTTATTATTTAATTATTTACTTAGAATCACACAGCAATTTTTATCTATTCATTAAAATTATGCTGGTTTAAAATAAAGTATGCTATGACTGTGACTTTTAATATGTTTAAACACTGATAGTTTAAATACTGATAAGATTTTTGATATATTTACTTTATGTAGTAGTCTATGGACATTTTACTATTAAAAACATTTTCACTAGTAGTACAATGTTTAGTTTGAAATTATTCATTCATTTAGTTTTAATTGTTGATATTTTTGTTTTTAATGTGAATTACAAGTAATTATATATGAATATACTATCTGATAAAATTACTATTGCACTTATTAGGCATTATTTGTGTATTATTTTGCTGTTTCTCTCTGATTATTTGCACATTTTATTTGTGATGACAATATTTTATCTATTTCTGAAATAGTTACTAAGATGACAAATTTCTAAATAAATTATTACAAAATAGTCAAATATTTATCTGATTCGTTGATTTTGTTAGTTGACTTCAAATATTTAGCAATTGATATAATTCCATTAATTATTTTTTTAATATATTGATCTACTTTATATCTCAATCACAGTTTTTCCTCCATCCTCTCTTCCTAGTCCCTACCGCTTACCTTTCTTCCCCACCAAATCCCGCCTCCTCGTTTTCTCCCCATAAAAGGGGAAGCCTCCTATAGATATCAACCCTACTTGGCATACCAAATTGCAGTAGGACTTAGAACATGTTCTCCTCTTGTGGATATAAAAATGCTATCCATTTAGGAGAAAGGGATTCAAAGACAATGAACAGAGACAGGGACAGTCTCTGCTCTTGTCATTGGGATTTCTGTATGAAGACCAGCTGTGAAATTGTTACATGTGTACGTAGGGCCTATGTCCAACCAATGCATACTTTGTGGTTGATGTGTCAGTCTCTGTGAGTCCCCTGGGCCAAAGTTAATTGATGCTGTGCGTTTTCTTGTTGTGTCATTTACCTCTCTGCCTTCTTTAATCCTTACTTCCTTTGTCTCTTCTACATGACTCCCCAAGAACAAGCTAATGTTTCACTGTGGGTCTCTGCATCTGTTTCCTTCATTTCTTAGGTGAATTCTCTCAGATGACAGTTATGCTAGGCTCCTGTCTGCAGGTTTAGCAGAATGTCATTAAATATGTTAGGTATGGGCTCCTTTTCCTCATAGCATGGGTCTCAAGTTGAGCTAGTCATTGGATGGCATGCCCACAATGTCTGCTCTATTTTTGTTCCTCTACATCTTTTAGGCAGAATTTGTAGGTTGAAGATTTTGTGGCTGGGTTAGTTTCTCAGTCTCTTTACTGAAAGACATTTCTGGTTATAGGAGATAGCCCATTCAGGTTCCATATCCCCCAGGGCTAGGAGTCTTAGCAAGAATCCATGTTTTAGATTTCTGCTCTTTTCTATTGTCTCTTGTTTCTAGCTGGTCCCAGAGATGCTCACTCTTGATTCCAAAAGTTGCCTTTCCCAGTACCCTCTCACTCCTTCCTGCTGCCACTAGATAGCTTATGACACCTTCCACATACACTCTTCCACCCAGTATCAACCCTCCGTCAATCCCTGATGTAGGTCCCCTTCTGAGTGAAATTCAAGCTACTTCCATTGGGCTCTTTTGTTACTTAGCTTCTTTGGGTCTGTGGGTTGTAGCATGGCAATCCTGTACTCTCTGTCTAATATTCGCTTATAAGTGAGAACATACCATGTTTGTCTTTTTCATTCTGGGTTACCTCAATCAGGATGCTCTTTTCTAGTTATATCCATTTTCTTGCAAATTTCGTGGTGTCATTGTTTATAATAGTTGAGTAATATGCCATTGTGCAAATGTACCACATTTTGTCTATTCTTGAGTTGAAGGATATCTGTGTTGTTTCCTCTTTCTGGTTTTTAAGAATAAAGCTTACCATAGTTGAAAAAGAGTCTTTGAGGTATAGTTGAAACATCTTTTGGGTATATTTCCAGTAGTGGTATAACTGTGTCTTGAAGTAGAACTATTTTCATTTGTTTGAGAAACGTCCAAATTGATTGCCAAAGTTTTTGTACAAACTTTGACTCCCTGGACCGAAGTGGGAGTCTTCCCCTTGTTCCACATCTTCACAAACATGGGCAATTGCTTGAGGTTTGTTGTTGTTGTTCTTTAATCTTAGCCATTCTGACTGGTGTAAAATGGAATCTCAGAATTGTTTTCATTTGAATTTCCCTGATGACTAAATATTTACATTTCTTTAGGTGCTTCTCAGTCATTAAACATTACTCTGTATGTATGTGTATATATATATATATATATATATATATATATATATATATACACACACACACACACACACACACACACACACACACATATATATGCCCATCTTTTAGGCTCCTTATTTGTCCGTTTTACAATGTCATTTGCCTTACAGAAGCTAGTAAGTTTTATTTGGTCCAATTTTTAAATTGTTGATCTTAGTACTGGTGGGAATGCTGTTCTATTCAGAAAGTTTTCTCCTGGGCCAATTCCCCTTTCTCTTCTATCAGATTTAGAGTATCTGGTTTTATGTTGAATTCTTTGATCCACTTGGATTAGAGTTTTGTCTATGGAGATAAATATGGATGTATTTCCATTCTATTTGCAGAGAGATTCATTTAGACAGCCACTATTTGATAAAGATTATTTTTCCCACATTGTATAACTTTGGCTTCTTTGTCAAAAGTAAAGTTTTCATAGTTTTGTGGGTTTCAGGTTCTTCTACTCAATTTCTTTGATCAACCTGTCTGGTTTTATGCCAATATCATATGTATTTTATTACTATTGCTCTGTAATCCAACTTGAAATCAGGTATGGGGCTATCTCCAGAGGTTCTTTTATTGCACAGGATTGTTTTAGCTATCCTGAGATTTTGTTTTTTTTCTTATGAATTTGACTATTGTTCTTTTAAGGTCTGGAAAGAATTGTGTTGGAATTCTGATGGAAATTATGTTGAACTTGTAGACTGCTTTTGGCCAGGTGGACATTTTAAATAGGTTAGCACTACTAATCCATGACCATGGGAGAGCTTTTCATTTTCTGGCATCTCCTTCAATTTTTTTCTTCAAAGACTTGAAGTTTTGTCATTCAGGTCTTTAGCTTGCTTGATTATAGATGTTTTATAATATTTGTGGCTATTCCTGAAGGGGGTTCTTTGCCCAATTGCTTGCCTGGCCAATTTATTATAGGTATAAATGAGGTTTAGTTGTTTTGTTTTTGTTTTTGTTTTGCTTTTAGTTAATTTTGTATCCAGCCAATTTGCTGACAGTGTTTATCATCTGTAGGAGTCCCTGATGGATTTTTTTAGGTGGTTTATATATGCTATCATATTAACTGTGAATAGCAGCATTTGACTTCTTCATTTCCAATTTATATCTCCTTGGCATCCTTTTGTTCTCTTACTGCTCTAGCTAAAACTTCAAGTTTTACATATAAGAAAAGTATATATATATATATATATATATATATATATATATATATATATATAGAGAGAGAGAGAGAGAGAGAGAGAGAGAGAGAGAGAGGAGAGGGGGGGCAGCGCCTTGGCTTGTTCCTGATTTTAGTGGAATTGCTTTAAGTTTCTGTCTTTTTAATTTGATGTTGGCTATTGGTTTGCTGTATATTACCTTTATTGTCTTTCAGTGTATGCCTTGTATCCCTAATCTATGCAAGACATTTAGCATGAAAGGGTTTTGGGTTTTTTCAAAGGCTTTTACAGCATCTAATCAGATATGCTGTTTTTTGTTTTTCAGTTTGTTTACATAGTTTACATAGTTTACTACATTGATTGATTTTGTATGTTGAACTCTCCCTGCACGTCTGAGATGATGTCTACTTGATCATGGTGGATGATGATTTTGATTTGCTTTTGTATTCAGTATTTTACTGAGTATTTTTGCATCAATATATTCTTGGTGGAAATTGGTCCAGAAGTTTTCTTTTTTGTTGAGTCTTTGTGTAGTTTTTGTACCAAGGTGACCATGGCCTTATTAAATGACTTTGACATTGTACTTTCTGTTTCTATTTTGTGGAATAGTTTGAGTGATATTGGTCTTCACCCTTTCTTTGAAAGCCTGGTAGAATTCTACACTAAAACCATTCATCTTTGGTTTTTTTGGTTTGGAGATTTTGAGGACTGCTTCTATTTCCTTAAGGGTTATAGATCTATTTAGATTTTTAAACTGATCTTTATTTAATTTTGGTAAGAGATAGCTATCAAGAAAATCATCCATTTGGTTTACATTTTCCAATTGAGGAGTACAGGTTTTTGAGATATGACCTGATTATTCTTTGGATTTTCTCAGTGTCTCAAGTTATTTTCCCCTTTTCATTTTTGATTTTCAAATTTGGATATTCTTTCTCTGCCTTTTAGTTTGTTTCCCTAAGGGCTTGTATATCCTGCTGGTTTTCCCAAATACCACATGTGGATTTTGTTGATTCCTTGGATTGTGTTCTTTCTTTCTAATTTATTGTTTCCAGCCTTGAGTTTGATTATTTCCCACCATCAACTACTCTTAAGTGTGATTGCTTAATTTTTCTATACCTTTCTTGTGCACTGGTAAGTTGCCAGTATGGGAGCTCACTAATTTGTTTATGAAAGCATTCATTGCTATGAACTTTCCACTTAACAGGACTTTAGGAATCAGTCAGAGTGATCCTATTAATTATATTATATTAAAACTACTTTTTATGTAAAACTCAAATATTCATTAAAATATTATTATCCTTTGGAAATTGATATTAAAATACCTTCAGTTTAATTTGTCATATATTAGGCCCAAATTGATATACCTTGAAGAGGAACAAAAAGAAAAGAATATCAGAAAATAATATTGTAAAATTAACTTTAAAACACATAGATTGCCGGGCAGTGGTGGCGCACACCTTTAATCCCAGCACTTGGGAGGCAGAGGCAGGCGGATTTCTGAGTTCGAGGCCAGCCTGGTCTACAGAGTGAGTTCCAGGACAGCCAGGGCTACACAGAGAAACCCTGTCTCGAAAAACCAAAAAAAAAAAAAAACCACATAGATTATGTAATCCAATTGCTTTATTTTTTCTGGTCTGTAGTTTTATTTATTATTTTCTCCTTTACAAATCCTGAATGTAACACTCTTTCACTTTTGCTCACTGATTTTTAATCAGCAATGTCAAACATACACATACTGAATCAGCTTCTCTCTCTCTCTCTCTCTCTCTCTCTCTCTCTCTCTCTCTCTCTCTCTCTCAAATCTTTTTTACAGTCTAGTCATTATCCCCCTCCTGGTCTGCCCTGTGGCTGTTTCTCATCCCATACCTCCTTCCATGTCTCCAAGAGGATGTCCCGGCCTCCCGAATCCCACCAGACCTCGCCACTCCCTGGGGCCTCAGGTATCTCAAGAGTTAGGTGCATCTTCCTCACTGAGGCCAGACGTTGCAGTCCTCTGCCTTATATGTGTCAGAGGCTCTCATATCAGCTGGTGTATGCAGCCTTGTTGGTGGCTCAGTGTCTGAGAGATCTGGGAGTTCCTGGTTAGTTGAGACTGCTGGTCTTCCTATGGGGTAGCCCTCCTCCTCAGCCTCTTCCAGCATTTCCCTAATTCAACCACAGAGGTCCCTGGGCTTCTGTCCATTGGTTGGGTATAAGTTATCTGCATCTGACTAAGCTGTTTGTTGGAACTCACAGAGAGTAGCCACGCTAGGCTCCTGTCTGTAAGTATACCAAAGCATCAGTAATAGTGTCAGACCTTGGAGCCTCCACTTGAGATGGATCCCAATTTTGGCCAGTCCTTTCCCTCAGTCTCTTTTCCATTTGTGTCCCTGCAGTTCTTTTAGACAGGAACAATTCTGGCTCAGAGTTTTTGAATGTGGGATGGCAACTGCATCCCTCCACTTGATGCCCTGTCTTTCTTCTGGAGGTGGCCCCTACAAGTTCCTTCATCAGGGGTATTTTCTTTTACTTGCATCTCCCATGAGGGAGTAAGGGAAATGATTTGTCCATGAACAAAGAACATGATCAGCTCCTAATTTCCCCTTGTTACTCCAGATGAGCATTCTACTTCCACCACTTGAAATCATAAAGGTTTTTTACTTTAAATACGTACTCTATTGCTTTGTATAGGATTTGGGGTCATGATGCCTTCTCTTTTTGGAGTGATGGGCTATGTCCCACAAATTATGAAAGTATCTTTGATGTAGTTCCTATATTTTCACACCAGTTCCTTACAATGAGCCAACTTGTCACTATTATGCACATCAATGACTAAGATGTCATAAATATTGCTCATTTCCTAAGGCCCAAAAAAGGGGCTACTGCAATGGGCAACATAGGGAAGGGGGTGGAAAGAAAGAGCAAGTCACCTACAACAACAAGCTGAATAACCACATGCTTGAGCACAAGCACAGGTACACATGTGAGCACATGCACACAACAAACTGACATGTACACATACATACACACAGAGACACACAGATGCACTTACACACACATACACTTAACCAGGGGCCAATAATCAACACTTTTAACATAAGATTTGTGCCAAATAATATTGTCACCATATATGTGTGTGTGTGTGTGTGTGTGTGTGTGTGTGTGTGTGTGTGTGTGTAAATATTGCCAGAAAAATTGAAGGTAGGACAGGTTTAATATAAATAGAATGTTTTTAGTTGACTTATTTTAAATGATTTTTTACTTATGATACTTTTATGATAGGTATATATGAATTTTACCACATAAAATTGAGAAATACCTATATTTTTTCTTATTGTTTTCATCTCCAAGCCTTGAATCATTTAAATTTTACTTTAATGCAATATGAATATAAACAGAAAAAAGAGTTTTCAGTTACATTTTATTTCTTATACATACAAGCTTGGAATTTTAAAGATTGCAATGGTTTGTGGTATATAGTCATATATTTCTGTTATTGTTTCTATGGTATTGGGTCACTAAATTGAGGACATATAATACATTTTCTGTGAAGTCAAATGTTACTTCTCTTTTTGTATGGCTTTTTATTGATAAAACAATATCACATACACAAACATATAATTTTCTCCTATTATATGATACAAATATGTTCAATGCTGTAAAACACAACCACTTGCAGAATAAAGCATGCTATTGATATTATATAGGAGACTTTAATTATCAGTTAAAATGGAGATATAGCTGTGTTAAGAGAGCCTGGTGCTAAAGGACCAGCAATTAACTCACAGTTTATTTCCCTCACTTTCCAATGTGCCTTTAATGCTCTTAACCAAAGGAAGTTTTTGTTTTGAATCTGAATTCTATCAAGATGACTTATCATTAAACATTTCAAAAGTTATCAGAAAGTCAAAACATTATAAATAACAAGAAAACAACTCTTATATCTCATTTTTCATTAAATCATTGATGGCTCTGTCATTGTATGAATCTAAAATAAAATAATAATGGGAACCATTTTCATTTATTCTTTTCTAATTGCTTGTCCATTCGGATTCTCTAATCTTACCATAGTTACCTTGTAAGAACTAATGTGAATGATGCTGTGATTACTGGTAGTGATATTACTGGTGGTGGAACAGTTTCTTGAGTGCTGATTAAAATAATATGAAACGTAACACACATAAGGAATTATATCATTTGGTTGACATTTCAGATAAGATACTATAATTTTAGGTGTCAAAATATTTATGACAGAACTGAAAAATGACTCAGTGGTTAATAGTACATTCTGCTTTTACAGGGGACTTATGCTTAGGTCTATCAATCTACATGGTTACTCCCAATTGTCTGTAATTCCAGTTTCATAGACCTAATGCTCTCCTATGATCTCCACAGGCACCAGGAATACACATCCACAAACTTGTATACTGGTAATAGATAGACATAAAATCAAAAGAAATAAATCTTTCAAACATGCTGTTACTCTATGTATTTGTTCCTTTTTTCTTCAAATTTTTGGTAACTCAAACAGTTTATGTAATATTATGTCTATCCAGGCTGCTTTATACGACAAAGTACATATGGTATTTAAATGGTAAGAAAACTGAAAGGGTAAGTTTTCACTTATGGTTCATGTCTATAATCAGCCAACATTCTCTGAAAAAATACACATCTGGGAATAAGAGCAGGATTGAAGTGACGGCATAAGGATGCCTCCTTTCTTTCAGACATATTTATGTGAAAAATTGTTGGAAAGATCAATCTCAGTTTCATGTGATTTCAAATGAATAATAGTGCAATATTGAGATGTAAACTCGAGAAAAGAGACCCAAAATATAATTGAATGAGCTACACTGTGATTGGTCAATATTTCAAACATAAGAGCTTTCTATGCATTGATTTCTGCACATTTCTTGCAACAATTTATCCAATTTGCTTGATTGATTGGCTTTTTGAATTGTAGGACACATTTATTTGAATGAAGTACCTACATCATCAAATCAATATAGAGCTGTGTCCCTGCATTAAGTACCATTTTAGAAAGTGTGATTGAATTTCCATAGAAATGAATTGATGTGATATATTTCTTTTCTGTTTGGATTGGACATAGAAATAAGAAACAAGGGGGTAGAATTTCACTATATTTTGTTATAAAAATAGGCTCAACTGATTTTTTTTAAAATTCCATTAGTTATTACATGTGATACTAGCGACTTTCAAAAGGTATCATACCTTGTAGAAAATATTAATTCATATTTTGTATCAAATCAGACCAAATCATACAGGTTACATTCACTGTGCCAAGTACAAATTTGTATACTTTGTAATGGCATTGTCAAGAATAATACTAAATACAACTCCTAGAAAGAACATATAATTCATCAAAAGAGTTTATTCTGGAATAAATAAACACTAGTGCATTTAAATCATTTGTTATTGTTGTAAATTATACTCTGCCATAAATTAAGTGAATTAAATGAAGTAATTTTAATGTTGTAAAACAAATGCTAAAAACAATGACTGACAAGTTTAAAGTCTCTAGAAGAGGTAAGTAAGCTTGAAATTTATGATAAACATCAAATAGAATTCGTTTTTCTCATAGTCATCTCAATGTTTGTGCTTTTAGCCACTAAAATACTTCATGAGGGCTCCCTGTTATGTACACTATAATTTCAATTACTTGTATATGCTAATAATATCTGAAAAAGTAATGGAACAGTAAGTGACATTTGGACTAGTGGCTCACTAAAGAACTGTAATAGAGCTTACCCAGGAGAGCATAGAAAATTAGTCATAATAACCAGAGATGCCAAAACTCGTTGGGCATTCTGATCCCTTATTTGATTCCTAAATGGACTTGAGGGTTATCTTTTCAGAGGAGGATATGATAAAGTAACATTAAAGGGTCCATTAGGAAAAAATACTGATCAGGAAAATAGAATCTCTTCCCTACCTAGGTGGAGACCTAATATTCTAGTCAGGTCAGATTTCTGTCTCACTTAATGCTTTCCCTTACAGAGCATCATCATGATGGTTCATAAGTTGGCTTGCTCAGAAAAATTTATATTCTCTTTTTCTTTCTATCTCTGCCATATGTATTTTTTCCTAACATTTTGGGAATCCTTGTTCTTTCTTTAAAGCCTCCTTGTCTGCTATGTAGCTGTTTATCTACCATATGACTTATTAGTTTGCCAAGTTAAGTTGCATAGATTTTTTTTTTCATTCTCCTCTACTGTGAAGCTTCTGAGAATAACAGCTTGTGTGTCTTGGGTTTTTGAAACTCTAATAAAACTTTTCTGAATGTTAAAAAAACAATTTATCATAATAGCATCATGCAAACAAAATAGATCTTTTATTATCTATCATTTTTAGGAAATTGGCTACTAGGTATCAATACATCATATTGGGTCAGTATGTATATGGGCATATGTATTTAACTACAGGTGACCATGGAGGCCAGAGGAGTCAGATGATCTAGCATCTGGAACTACAGGTGGCTGTGTACCACAGGGCTGTTGGGAAACACACTGAGGTTCTCTGAAAAAGAAGTACATGACTTAAATGCTGAGCCATCTGTCCACTCCCAAATTGTTCAGATGATTACTTTTCAAGAGCATTTGAGAAGGAAATTTACAAAGGATTTTTATAAAATATTAAGTGTGACATTATCTCCCTAAAAGAAAACAGGGAAAATATACTGTAGGTCTTTTCTTGATTTATGTAAATATATATTATTAAGAATAAATTGATTTACTTTACAAAAGAAGGAGAAACATTAGAGAAGGGGGAGTTGGGGAAAGGATTATTTGGACTGCTTAAAAAGCATTATAAAACCTACAATTTAAACCTTCATATTGATATGAAGCTTATAAATGTTTTATGGACTATGGGAGACATTCATGCTCTAACAACATAACTGCATGTCTATACACACACACACACACACACACACACACACACACACACACACACCCATAAACACTCACACACACACATGAATTTAATTAGAATTGCCTCATATAGGGGATTATCCTCACCATTCAAAGCCATAGGTTGCCAAGTAAATATGTCTATTTGAATCCAGGAAAGAATTGTTATCTGTTTTCTTTATTATCTATCTACCTACCTATCTATCTATCTGTCGGGAACCAACGGATCTGCAGCTTTCTTATTAGCCTGAGAGAAGTCATCTTTGATAGAAGTTAGGCTTGTAGGTAAAAAGTAGGCCTGAGTTTCAGGTTCCTGAGAACTAGGCATCTGTTTAGGTTCTGTCTCCTAGGAGATGGGTTCTTTCCCAGGTCAGTATGACCCCCTTGCAGTTAGGTGATCAGCAGAGCATGGATGGTTGCCTTAGTAACCTGTCCTGGTGGTTGGGAACATGTACTCCCTAGAAACTCCTCACTCCTATAGCATTGTTTTTAGCCCTGGTTACTTTGTTTAAGAGTCCTTCTATATTGTTTAAGATTCTCATACTTCCTTCTCCTTGTACCCTATAAAAAGCTTGGAAAATAAAGTTCATCTTCGGAGCTTGATCAGACATCCTGTCTTGCTCCCAGGTATCTCTTGTTTCCTGTCTCTTCTTCCAACAGATCCCTCCTCGGACCCTCGTTGAAAGGTCCCACAGGTCAGGACCCACACATCTATCTATCTATCTATCTATCTATCTATCTATCTATCTATCTATCTATCTATCTTCATTATCATCTATATATTTCTTTATCTATCTTTTTTTACATACATACATATTGTATTTTTATATTAGTGCAATAAAACACAATGACTAATGGAATTAACAGAAAGAAGGGTTTCTTTATGAGTTCCATATATGTTCCAAATATGTTCCATACAGTTCCAGTATGTTAGTTTCTATAATGGACGGAACAGCATGGAAACAGTGAGCAGTCACAGCTGGACTTGGATGCTGACAACTAAGAGCTCATATCTTTTTTTTTTTCTTTTTTCTTTTAGTGACATATTTGTTCCTCCAAGGCCATGCCTCTTACATTTTCCCAAACTCCAAACAAGTGGAGACCAAGTATTCATGTATATGAGCCTACAGAGAACATTCTCATTCAAACTACCTGTGTGTGTGTGTGTGTGTGTGTGTGTATGTATGTATGTGTGATTGAAGTTAGACTACACATGGGATCATCTTCATCCACAAAGCTGTAGTTCGCCATATAAAATCTCAGGGCCAAATGTGGTATATCTCCTGTTAAGTTGTTTGTTAGTGGTTTCCTTCATATTGATATGAAGCTTATAAATGTTTTATGGACTATGGGAGACATTCATGCTCTAATAACATACTCACCTCCACTCCAAATAGAGGATATTGTTATTTTTCTCTGAGATACCAAAACTGTTAAGTTCAGACTTATTTTGGAGAACCTGACCTGAGTTTGAGCTCAGGTAAACCAACATGTCAGTACCTAGCATTAGATTTCAAGTTAACTCCCAACAAAATTCCAGTCTAGCTCCAGTTTTTGGGCTAAATTTAACAAGACCTGTGTCTCCAGGTTAATCTCCCCAAAGAAATCCAGAATTTTCAGGTTAATCCCCAACAAATCTGTACCTCCAGATTACAAGCCCATCCTTGCCTAACAACCACCAATGCAAAGGGAAGCAGAAGTTAAGTTTAAGGTTTGACTCCCAGCACCAGCCAATTGTGCTAAATCCCACAGTAGCACACCAACAAGATATTAGCCAAGCTAGAAACACTCACCCCTTGCTTGCTGCTTTCTATAAAACTTTTCTCAATAAATGTTCAGGGCTTTTCCTCCACTGGAACTGTTCTGAGTAGCAGTGAGGTAAGCCAGAGCTAGCTGGAATAAAGACCTTGGTGTGATTGCATCAGATCAGTGCCTGACTGGACTTTCAGGGTTCACTAACACTACCTTGACACTGCTCACCAGAACTTCATACTACAAATCTTTCATTGAAGATACCACATACATTGATCATAAGGCACAGAGGTCTCCAGTTTGTACTGACCAAAAAGTTTCTTCTATTGTAGCTAGTACTCACAGTATTATAAGGTGCTATGCAAGCTGCTCGGGAAAATGACATAAGCAGTCAGTCCTACATAGTTGTGAACTCTATGAACCTCAAGAGGGTCTACATGACATGTCCATGGGTACAAAAACTGCATATATTTTATGGGGATATACAGGCATTATATGATTGAATTTAAGGAAAACTCTCCTAGAATCAATACATGATTGATAGTGAAAATTTCACTAACAACTAATGGTTAGGTAAGTCACAGGTCCAAGAGGTGAAGTTACTACTCATAATTTGCCAATTATTTGGTATTATACAGAATGACAAGATATTAATTAAAATAATTCAAGCATAGAAAAGCAAATACTGACATCTTTAGCTATAGTTTGATGATAAGAAAACTTGAAGTAAGCAGTTTCCTTGTAGTTACTAAAGATCAGAAGATAGGAAACTGAAAATGTAGTCAAAATAGAAACTTATGGTTATAAGACAAACACTGGCGACATGTCCAGATCACAGTCCAGCACTGAGGGAAGTCAGACCAGGAACTCAAGTAAAAAACCAAGAAACAGAAATGAAGCAGAGATTATGGAAGAATGCTGATTATGGCTTGTTCTCTTTAACTCATACTCAGTCTTCGCCCTGAGCACTAGGTTCCATAGTATCAGAAGGTACTTCACAAGCTTCCAAGGGAAATAAATTAATCAATAGTACTACCCAGCTGATTAGCCTATGAAGCCACAACAATCAATAACTTGGCAAGATATTCATAATAGTGGCACTTAATATGATGAGGGCAACCAACAGCCATCGCATTTGTATGAAAAGGAGAGAATTGATGCCTAGTACTGTAAACCTAGCCAACACCTATGTCAGAAGGAGTCATAGACCCTATAGATAGGCATTGTACACATCATTTTTATAAATAATTCTAGAGTCTTACTATTTTCTAAACATTAATCCTTATATATACAGATAACTATGGGTATCATCTGTCAAAAAAGTGTTGTTGTTGTTGTTGTTCTTTTTTTCTCTCTCTAAAGTCAGGGACAAGAAAAAGATAAAACACAAGTCAAACTTCTAAGCATTAAATATATTTGCAATGCAAATCCCACATCAAATTCTCAGGAAACATTGTTGAAGGAAGACATAGGATAATTCTAAGAGCTAGAAGACAAATACTCCCGTCACAAGACAGATTCTATTACTCATATAATTATCAAACTATGATTTTCAGATCAAGACCTACATAATTAACATACCCAGTGCTATGAAAATTGTGATGGAGGAAATTTCACAAGGCACCAGTCCTATATGAAGAACTATAGGCATTCAATGCTTGCTGAGGAATAAAAAATATGCTTTCCTCTGATAGACTATCAAATCTCAAGTGGCTGTCTAGCCCTATGAAAGCACATGTGCATGCGTATAGCAGTAAATCAACTCTATAGTTTATATAAACATAAAAGTTATAATTATTTATAACAAATATAAAAGAAAAGGTTATAATCTAAGATAGTAAAAGATGGAGGAGCACCAGCAGAAGAAAGGGAATGGGTTGAAATAAAACAAATCCAGAACTGCTGTATGAAATTATCCAAAAATAAACCCCAATCTTTTAAAGAGAAATAGTGAACGGAATCAGTTTCAGAGATTGAAAAAAATGAATATATGTTGTTTGAAGAAAATTTCAATAAAATGAAAATATTGGTTAAAATATAACCTAATAAAAATATTAACTATGAGCGTAGTGTAATGGTGAACTAAGTTCTGAATAGATTTCAGAATTAGGAAAATAAAAGATAAGTTGAAACATTATGACAAAGAGGATATTTGCTAATAATAAAATGATTAAGTTTCTAATACATGGTTTTATAATACATGACCCAAGAATTTACATGTAGTTACTCTAGTTAAACCTGCACACACATACACACACACACAAATATATATCTATAGATATAGATATAGATAGATAGATAGAGATAGATAGATATAGAGATAGATATAGGTAGATATATGCATGTGATATATGTATGATATATGATATATGTTGGTAATAAGCTAAGGAGAGGCCATGAGGTCAAAGGAGAGTGGTAAAATATATGAGAGGTTTTAGAGGAAGGAAAGGGAGGAGAGAAACACATTTAAAAATAATGAAAGCAAAAGCTAAGAAAATATTAAAATATGGCATAACTAAAAAGTTAAATAATTCCATTTGCATTTGGAAACATTTAATTCCAGTATGTCTATACACTTTTTTATATAATTAATAAGAACAATAGAAGCACCAGAAAAGTCTAAAACATCTGGGTGATTATCAACGTAACCCAATTGAAAATTATAGGATATCCTTATCAAAAAGAAAAACAAAAATTCTTTAATGAGCATGTTGAAAATACAGCAATATAAATGATATACCATGAATTATAGATAAATTTTAATAGCAGCATAGTTACTTTGGCTAGCAAACACCTCCAAAGATATAGCTCTGTGTGATCTTCTTAGAATACATACAGACTACACACCTTTACTTCTAAACAATGAAGTCTGATTGAGGAGCAGAAAAAGTGATGAACCAGAGAAAGATTTGGCAGAATGAAACAGATATAGTATATACTCTCTGAGAATTCTAATGATAACAGACAGGAAAGTGTGTACCTAAGAGCAGTGCACGTGGAGAGGTTGAATTAAGTTCAGTTAAATTTGGTACAGTTTAGTTGAGTTGAGTTTATTACAGTTCAGGTGATTGTGGTTGAGTTGAATTCATGCAGTTCCATTCTGTTCTGTTCAGTTTGTGCAGTCAATACAGTCAAATGAAGTTCAGTTCCTAGAATCAGAGGCTGTTTTTCCAAGCAGAGCAAATTACTGAGAAGCTCAGAGAAGACTATTTGAGTCATTCAGTTTGGAGAGGAGTTTGAGACAGAACAGCTGAGTTGAATCAGCCAGCCAGAATTCAGAAAGAGCTCTAAAGAGTGAGTTTATTCATCATTATGTCTCAGATGCCGAAACATTCTAAGCCTATGTTATGGAAAGGAGGCTGGAAGCTGAAGTCTTCAAGGTCCAAACTTGCAAAAGTTTAGTTGGTATAGAGGGTAGAAGTATTGAGGTCTGGGCCCAGTGATAGTACAGAAAAAGATATGCTCTGGGTTCACCCCAAGTCATGTATTTGCAGAGCTTGGGTATGGCTCTCACAGTATCCCTTCCTCTGAGAAAATAAAACCAACATTTACAGTAAAGTGTGGCCCAATATAGGTAGTGGGATGCAAATCACATAGTATTGCATACAGTACATTAAAGGTAGAATAAATAATAGAAACATGTCTAAAACATTGCTAAATATATAGAAACTTAATAATGGAATTTAAACAGGTCTAATGAGGCAAAGAGAAACTTATGAGGAAAATAGTTTTACAATTTCAGACTAAATAGAAAGAAATACAAAACCAAAAATTTAAAGGATGCAGGTACACTAATAAAATAAAAAAATAACAGAATTTAATGAAGTAAAAAGAAAATAAAAATAAGTTTCTTACAAAATACAAAAACAAAAAATCAATACCAAACAAACAAAAATAAAAACAAAACAATAGAAAGCAAGTAAGAAATATAAAAAATATAAAATATTTATGTGGTAGGAGAATTGGAGAAGAAAAATCAGTTTTCATCAATGGAGTGACACTGTGTATATTAACCACACTCCAAGCCAGGACTCATGCTTTCAAGTATTTAAACAATCCAAATTGTACACCATGGTGAGTGTGTGTGTGTGTGTGTGTGTGTGTGTGTGTGTATAATGTACAAGTTTTATTTGTTTGGTCTGATTCTAATTTGGACTATTTAAGAGAGAAAGAATATTTGAATCCATGTGGGTGCAAAAGATCTGGGAGTGTTAGATGGATGGCTATGATCTGATTAAAATATATTGTATGATAATTTAAAAGGAATATAGAATAATTTTATTGAAATAAAATTTTCCTTTTCAAAAAAGGCATGAGTTGATGAATCTTGAAGTGTGGCAGGACTTATATGGTCACTCTCACATATGAAATAATAAGGCTTATTACAGTAATTGGTATTGTCATTTTGTGAAAAGTTTACTAATATCTACAATTTGAATATAAGTGATTAGCAAATGTGTATGTTTTCTAATTAAAGTATTTTCTGTCAGTTGTAGTGAGTCATGCTTATAATAATAAAGGCAAAGAACAATAGACAGACTACAAATCAGAGTCCAATCTAGTTTACATAGTGAGTTTCAAGCTAGCTGGTGCTACAAAGACAGATCCTAGATAAAAGAAAGATAAAAATATAACGAAAGCAAAAGTGAAAAAATGTTGATTTTAAAGCTTGATTCATATATGTAAGGAAACTGAAATCATCATTAATTTTAATCTACCAATTAATTAAATACTTTATTACTTAATCATAAGAGTATAGTAATAAATTCATTTCTGATTTAGTTCCTAATTCTTTTGTCCTATGTCCACTAGAACAGAAAACACAATTTTAAGTTTAGTTCAGGAAATGCTCTACCATGATGGAGTAACTTTTGAGTGCATTTTTAGTAAAGAACAAACAATCTCTAGTGGCTTGTGAAGAAAGTTGTGTTTTATGGACTCCCAGCTTTAAAGCAGCTATTTGTCTACTAATATCCTCCAAGTTAGGTATGAAAATTGTTGTACAACTAAGCATGGGGAATGCTAGTTAAAAGGCTATAATTCTAACATGTAAGTCTGATAGAAATGGTGAAATAATCTTTGTCTGAAACAACTAATAAGTATTTTCACTTTTGAGAGTAAGATTAATGTTAATGCACGAGAGATAATGTACTTGAGGCAGACTTTAAGGTCTGTCATCCTTATTGTTTTGAGGATTAATGTATTATAGATGCAATGCCATGGTTTTGAATAGGCAATGAATACTATTTGCAGAGCTGGGTAGAATGGGATGGCCATGAAGAATAAACCTCATCCTACATCATACTACTTCTTTCAGTAAATAAGGAAGAAAGAATTGTACAGATTTCTTTTCAGCAAACTGCACATGGAATTTTTTTTTTTAGCTTTAAATCCTTTTCTTTTATTGAAAATAGATTTTTCATGTAATATATTCTGATTATGTTTTCCCTTCCCCCTACTCCTCCCAGTTAGTCCCCTCCTCCCCTCCTACATGGATCCACTCCCTTTCTGACTCTACTTAGGGTGGGGGGCAGACCCCGAAGGAATAATAATGAATAAATTAAAATAAACATTTGGCTTTGCTAAGTAGGTATTTGTGAGGAGAATAACTGAATTAAATGATGAGTCTGTTTCTTCATTGGTACACAATGGAATTTAAGGGAGGATTACTTCTTTGCTTCTGTCTGACTAGTAAAACTTTATAGAATTATACAATAAGTAATATTTACCTATTAGCAAATAAAAATTTTAGCAAGTTGAAAAAAAGAGAAGATTCCTTGACACTTACCATGGGATTTAAGAATTAGCTGTAATTAATCTGTAATTTATTGAAAATACAGTAATAAAATATAACAAGTGCCTGTACTATTTCTTCATAAAGTGTGCTGGAACAAAATATTTCTAAGGGAGATGAGATGAATCTCTTACTGTTTGGTTGTTTGTACTAATCCCACTTTGCATATATAGCCTCTGGTAATGATAGAATATGCCTCATACTCTAATGGCTCATAAGGAAATTAAAGTGAGGGATGAGGAGGCTTCCTTAGAGATATATTACAAATTAAACATTTATGTAAAATACTACTGGTCTCCTTAGAGAATATTATTCACATAAAACAAGGAAGAAATACTGAGGCAGAATACATTTCCAGGAAATTCTACAGAGGAAAGAAATGGTACTTTACAAAGTGCAGACATAAACCAGTTAAGACTACATGATTACTAAACACAGAGGAGATTTGTTGAAATAATATTTTTAACACAGAATAAAATATTGATTGTACATAGTATATCTCTTTAAAACATGCTTATTCATATGAAGAGTTGTAAACTCTTTATCAATACCTTGATTTCATGATTTTTATTTCAGAACTCTGTAGGACTAGTAAAGATCACTGAGTATCTTCAAAGTTTGCAAAGATGAGAATTTTGAAATACCTCTATTTTATAAAAGAAAATTTGATGAAAGAATAAATACTTTAGCCACCATAACACCCAAACTTCTCCCTACAAAGTGACCTGAGGCTTTTCATGTCAACCACCAATCTTGTCTCTCTACTTGTCTTCTCTTAAGGATATTCTTAAGCTAAAATCCTCATGTTTCAAGCAAACTCATCCCTCAAGTTTGTGTGTGTGTGTTTGTGTGTGTGTGTGTGTGTGTGTGTGTGTGTGTGTGTGTGTGTGTGTGTGTGTTTGTGTCTGTGTCCAGAGACCGAATTATCAAGTCCATTAGGACGAAAGAATGGGAACTAGGGACAGTTACAAAGTTTTCCCTCTTTTGTGGGTATCTAACATGCTCAAACTCTAATTACTATGTGTTTTGAAGTTTGCTTTCAATGGAAACCAAACTAATAGAACTCACATTAAAGAAATAATGTATTAATTTAGTACCAATTAAATTATATATTCTAGCATAAAATAACATGTATATAGTAATAAATTGAATGCTGTGATACTAAAATACTTTAGACAAGAAATTACTCTAATTTGTGTACTTTATAGATCTCAAATGCTCATAAAACACTGTCCAATTTTAAATATGATCTGCAATGCTTCCTGATAGAAAGTGTTAAAACAATAATTACAACACATTTCTACACATACAGGCATCGGTGCAAAATGGCCCTCTTCTTATATTGCCTGTTTTGGGATGATTTCCAAGACATAGTGGTGGCAAGAATGCCAGATTTGTATTCCCCTTATACAACATGAATCATAAGCTAAATAAGCAAACATGTAAGAGAAAGGAGTCAAATTATACATATTTTTAAAGATCTGTTTGAACTACATAGTTTCATCATGAAGATCAATAGTGGACAAAAATATTATTACATCTACTTAAAATGTAGTATATTCATTATTTTAATACTATCTTAACAGTAAATGTTATAAATAACAGATATCTAACTAGGAAAACAAAACAGTTTTTATCAAAAATATTAAAGTAAAGTGAAAAACAATTTACTAAAATGGAAAGATATTCAAGGTTTAAAATTTTAAAGGCAGATTTGCTACATAAATATAGATAAAGTTTATTAAAATAAAACTAAAATTAAATATTTATGGACAAATATGGGTACACAAGTGCACAACTTTCATAGTGTGATACTCAAAATAATTGCTTATGTGAATATGTAATAATAAGATGTTTTCATCAATAAATTATAAAACTGTGGATATATTTGTTGCTAGGAAATAAGAGGAAAGAATGAGTGAAAGAAGATATGTGTTTTTACATCATGTTGTTATGTATTTCTTTAGTTGCCTATGAAATATACTAAACAGACTTATATTAATAAATAAAATGTAATAAATAAAATGTAAGAATGACATTTGGAAAGGTATAAACTTATATTCTAAATAACTAATCAATAACTGAATAAGTTTATTATAATTAATTATCCTTGTATTTTTATTTATTTATTTATTTTTTGATACTTTATACATTTCCAATGTTTTCCCCCTTCTAGTTGTTCTCTTTGGAAACCACCTATCCCCTCCCCCTCCCCCACCTCTATGAGGGAATTCCACCTCCCACCCACCCGCCCACCCACTCCTGTATTTCCACATTGACATTCCCCTTTACTAGGCCTCTCCTCCCCATGATGGCCAACAAGGACCTTCTCTTGTATTTTGTAAATAAACTATGTACTATTTGTTTTTATTATGGTTTTATTGATTGGCACACAAATTTGAAAATATATTTAACACACAACCACATACATCTTTTTTTTTAATATTTTATTTACATTTCAAATGTTTCCATCTTTCCAGGTCTCCCCTTTGGAACCCTTCTCTGAGACCCTTACCCTTTCCCCCTACCTCTATGAGGTTATTCCCCTACCCATCTGCCCACTGACTCCCATCTTCCCTCCTTGGCATTCCCCTATACTGAAGCATCTAACACCCTCAGGCCCAAGGGCCTCTCCTCCCCCTGATGGCTAACAAGTCCCTCCTCTGCCACATGTGTGGCCAGCACCATGGTTCCCTCCACCTGTATTCTTTGGTTGGTGATCCAGTATCCAGGAGCATCGAGGGGTCAGGCCTGTTGACACTGCTGCTCCCTCCATGGGGCTGCAAACTCCCTCAGCTCCTTCAGTCCCTTCCCCAACTCCTTCATCTGGGACATCATGCTCAGCCCAACTGTTGCTGTGAAGTGAATCTTGGGTATTCCAAACTTTTGGACTAATAACCACTTGTCAGTGAGTACATACTGTGTTCATTATTTTATGACTGAGTTATCTCACTCAGGATGATATTTTCAAGTTCCATTCATTTGCCTGTGAATTTCATGAAGTCATTGGTTTTAATAGCTGAGTAGTATTCCATTGTGTAAATGTACCACATTTTCTGTATCCATTCCTCTGATGAGGGACATCTGGGTTGTTTCCAGCTTCTGGCTATTATAAATATGGCTGCTATTAACATAGTGGAGCATGTTTCTTTATTACATGTTGGAGCACCTTATAGGTATAAGCCCAAGAGTGGAATAGCTAGGTCCTCAGGTAGTAGTATGTTCATTTTTCTGAGGGTCCGCCAAACTGATTTCCAGAGTGGTTGTACTAGCTTGCAATCCCACAAGCAATGGAGCAATGTTCCTCTTTCTCCACTTCCTCGCCAGCATCTGCTGTCACCTGAGTTTTTGATCCTAGTCATTCTGACTGGTGTGAGATGGAATCTCAGGGTTGTTTTGATTTGCATTTCCCTGATGACAAAACAACTTCAGCAAAGTGGCCGGATACAAAATTAAACAAATCAGTAGCCTTCCTATACTCAAAGGATAAACAGGCTGAGAAAGAAATTAGGCAAATGACACCCTTCACAATTGTCACAAATATAAAGTATTTTGGCGTGACTCTAACCAAGCAAGTGAAAGATCTGTATGACAAGAACTTCAAGTCTGAAGAAAGAAATCGAAGAATACCTCAGAAGATGGAAAGATCTCCCATGCTCATGGATTGGCAGGATTGATATAGTAAAAATGGACATCCTGCCGAAAGCAATCTACACATTCAATGCAATCCCCATCAAAATTCCAGCTCAATTCTTCATAGACTTAGAAAGAGCAATTCTCAAATTCATATGGAATAACAAAAAACCCAGGGTAGCAAAACTTGTCTTAACAATAAAAGAGCTTCTGGGGGAATCAGTATCCGTGAACTATAGCTGTACTACAGAGCAGTAGTGATAAAAACTGCATGATATTGGTACAGTGACAGGCAGGTAGATCTATGGAATAGAATTGAAGACCCAGAAATGAACCCACACACTTAAGGTCACTTGATTTTCGACAAAGGAGCGAAAACCACTCAGTGGAAAAAAGACAGCATTTTCAACAAATGGTGCTGGTTCAACTGGCGGTCTACATGCAGAAGAATGCAAACTGATCCATTCCTATCTCCCTATACAACCACATACATCTTACCTTTATAACTAAGTGAGGTTCGTGAATTAAAATATGGCAAAAGTTGAGTAATTGTTTATTAAAAGTATTTGAAATTAAAAGTATAGTATGAATAATGTTGGAAGAAGATGCATTCAGAATGCTTTCAATTGTAATTTTAAGTCATCTTAAAAATGAAAGTATGGTTAAAGTCACATCAAGATACTTTATATTGTTTGTTACTATTTTGAAGGGTGTCATTTCCCTAATTTCTTTCTCAGTCTGTTTATCCTTCCAGTATAGGAAGACTACTGATTTATTTGAGTTAATTTTATATCCACCTACTTTGCTGAAGTTGTTTATCAGCTGTAGGAGTTCTCTGGTGGAGTTTTTCAGATCACTTAAGTATAGGATCATAAGAAAGGCCATTCTGAGACTGCCCCACCTGGGGATACATCCCATACATAACCACTAAACCTGAATGTTCTTGGGAATGCTGGGAAATGCTTGTTGATGGAAGCATGATAAGCTGTCTCCAGAGAGTCTCATTCAGAGCCTCAGAAATAACAGAGACATATGCTCACAGCCAACTTTTGGACTGAGCGTGAGGTCCCAGATGGAGGAGTTGTAGAAGGGACTGAAGGAGCTGAAAGGGTTTGCAGTCCCATGGATGGAACAACAGTGTCAACTGGCCAGACACCCTGCAGCTCCAGGTGACTGGACCACCAACCAAAGAATACATATTGTGGGACCCATGGTGCTGGTCACATATGTAGCAGAGAAGGGCCTTGTTGGCCATTAGTGGGAGGAGAGGCCCTTGGGTCTCAGGGTGTTAGATGACCCAGTGTAGGGGAATGGTAAGGAGGGAAGACAAGAGTGGGTGGGTGGGTGGGGGAGCATTCTTATAGAGGCAGGGCGAGGGAGAATGGAATAAGGGATTATCAAAGGGGGAAACATTTGTAATATATATATAATGTATAATCCAAAAATAAAGCTAAAAAATGAAAGTATGAGTGTAAACATCATGATTATGATTTACCACCTAAATATTGTCATTAGTGTAGATTTTCTAAAATGATTCATACAAATTTTATTTTAAAAGATAACAGTTTGACTTACAGAATTTGTGATAGATCTACAAAACAAATGACTAACAATGATGATCTTCACACTACTAAGACAAAAGGAGTTCCATAATTTTATTGTAAAGACTTACAAAGAAATATGAACATACCCTATAAAATGTGATTACAGATTAAAAAGGTTTTTCTCTCTCTTTAAATAGGATATGTTCTTTATTTACATTTCAAATGTTATCCCCTTTCCCACTTTCCACCCCCTGAAAACCCCTATCTCATCCTCCCTGCCCCTGCTTCTATGAAGGTGTTACCCCACTCACCAACTGAGTCCTGCCTCCCCACCCATTCCCCTACATTGGGGCATCCATCAAGCCTTCACAAGACCAAGGGCTTCTCCTCCCAATGATGCCTGACAAGACCATCTTCTGCTACTTATACAGCTGTAACCATGTGTCCCTTTATGCATACTCCTTGGTTGATGGCTTTGTCCCTGGAAGCTCTGGGGTCTGGTTGGTTGATATTATTCTTCTTCCTATGGTGTTGCAAACCACTTCAGCTCCTTCAGTCCTTTCTCTAACTACTTCACTGGGGAACCTGTGCTCATTCCAATGGTTGGTTATGAGACCCTGCCTCTGTATTTGTCATGCTTGACAGAGCATCTCAGTTTGTGCAGTCAGTACGGTCAATGAATTTCAGTTCCTAGAATCAGAGATTGTTTTCTCCAAGCAGAGCAAATTACTGAGTAGCACAGATACAGCTATTTGAATCATTCAGCTTGGAGAGGAGGTTGAGACAGAACAGCTGAGTTGAATCAGCCAGCCAGAATACAGAAAGGGCTAGAAAGAGTGAGTTTATTCATCATTATGTCTCAGATGCGGAAACATTCTAAGTCTATGTTATTGAAAGGAGGCTGGAAGCTGAAAACTTCCGGGTCCAAACTTGCAAAAGTTTAGATTGTATAGCGGTAGAAGTATTGAGGTCTGGGCCTAGTGATAGTACAGAAAAGGAAATGCTCTGGGTTCACACCAAGCCATGTATTTGCAGAGCTTGGGTATGGCTCTCACAGTATCCTTTTCTCTGAGAAAATAAAACCAACGTTTACAGTAAAGTGTGGTTCAATATAGGTAACGGGATGTAAATCACAGAGTAATGCATGCGGTACGTTAAAGGTAGAATAAATAATAGAAACATGTCTAAAACATTGCTAAATGTATAGAAAATTAATAACGAAATTTAAACAGGTCTGATGAGGCAAAGAGAAACATATGAGGAAAATAGTTTTTACAATCTCAGACAAAATAGAAAGAAATATAAAATCTTTTGGTTTTGGTTTTTCAGGAACAATATTCTCTGAGTAGCCTTCGCTCTTCTAGAACTCAGTCTGTAGACCAGGTTGGTCTAGAACACAGAAATCTGCCTGCTTCTGTCTCCAAAGTGCTGGTGTTAAAGTCATGTGTCACCCCAGCCCACCTGCATTTTTTAATATGTTGTTTATATGATGTTGAGTGAAATCTAAGTTTGTTACCAACTACTGAATATGAAACAGATTATGGTACTTCCCTACATTGTTATTATGCTTCATTAAAATTAATTTTCAATATCTATTTCACCTGAAACTATTAATCTATGTCATCTGAAACTATGTCAATCTAAAATTCATTTCATAAAGAGTCTTTATGGTTTCAGAATGTGAACAGTTTTATAGATTCTGTCTCTTTATTTGCTTAATTTTTCTATGAGAACGTAAATAGTTCTAGGAAGAACATCTCTCAGAAAACTGTCATTGATTTCAGTGATATTTCTCTCTGGAAGTGTGTGTGGAGGAGTTATTTGTGACCTCTACGTATCTGGAAAACAACATTAAAATTACTGAAGGAATTTAAAAATATTACAGATGAGGTCCTTCCCAGGTGGACTACAAGCTTTGGGCAAAAATTCAGGTGGTCATAATTACTTGAAAAAAAACTATTTCTGTGTTTTATTGCAATTAAAATATGTTGTATGAATTAGTTTCTTATCTTGTAGTTTCTTAGTATCCAAACTTGGAACCATGATTTTTAGTAGCAATAGTACATGGAAACTTGTTAGTAAAACATTGTTGCACTATACTAGATCTATATGTTCTAGAATTGGAGGGTGCAATTATGTTGCAACATGAACTCCATTATTTGTCTGTACATTATGGGGCTTCAGAAAAAGAAAAAGTTTTCAGAGACATGACTATAAATTGTAAAATAGAGAAATCATGCTATGTGGTACCTCACATCTATAAATCTAGCACAGAAAATTTAAGCTAATACTGAGATACATAATAAGACCATGTAGTTAAAAGCAGGAAAATAGAGAAAGTTACAAAAATATGTAAAATATGTGATATCATCTGAGGGTAAGGTCATGCTTAAATTAATTATACCTAGACAAAAAAAATGATCGTAATATATTCACAACATGAGTCTACATATTCATATGCCCATTAATTCTGTACATGGATTCCTATTTCTTTTTGACAATTTTTTTTTTAAATTGTTGCCTGCCTTTGGGTCTCTTTCTGCTAATTGGGCTGTCCAGTCTACTTTCATTGAGTGAAGACATGTCTGGTTCTACTGCATTTGGTAGATAAGGAGAGTTGATATGCATGGGAGAACTCCCTTATATCACCTACAATCAGAAGGCATTATAATCATTTGATTTGAAAGTACTATTTCATTTGTTTGTTTGTTTTTATACCAATGTTCATTGGGATTTCCGCAACTATGTAATTTGTTTTTGATTTTAGAGAACGAATCTCTCATCTTCACAGTGTTCACTTTAATGTTTATTATGGGATTCTTCTCACATGCCCCTTTTATGTTGAAGCTTATTCCTTCTGTATAGAAGGTCGAAGGGTATAGTATAAAAAGGAAGGAGAAGGAAGCATGGCATATCAGTCATAAGAGATCAACAAACTCCCTTCTTCAGACAAGGACAGGATTTTCTTTAAAGCTTATGGAGCGTTTATGCGGGAATTCCAAGATCTTCTCAAGGTGATTCCCTCTGGCAGCACTTCTCCATGCCTGGAAGGAGTTTCCAGTCTTCCTTTTAGATTTCATTCCAGTCCTAGCCCTCGATCTCATTTGGAAGATGAGGAAAGCTAGCCTTTGAGCTACTTGGGGTCTCGAACTCACCAAGGAAGACAAAGACTGATATGAAATCCTTTGAGTACAGTGCTTGTCCACTTGTTTACAATATCCTTTAAAAAATAAGTTTAAAGATTGTGTTCAGAGAGTAAATGTTATATCCATTTAATGATTACAGTATTATTTTGAGCCTTAAGTAGGATTGCCAGCCTGGGTTTCCGAAAAACCAAATATGCCGGACAGGGTTTGGCCGCACCAAGGGACTGGGTAGTGATTCTGTCTTCCCCTGTCCTTCTGGCCTTGCCCGTGAAGTGCCCTATCCCAGAAGCATCAAACGTTAGCCAATTACTTAAATACCAAGACTCCTCACCTGCTCCTTCCCCAGGGGGTGAGGCTCTAATGTAAAACTGTTTGCACATGGCCAGGGGAGGGAAC
>CM052722.1:61819995-61849410 GCA_028551405.1 Uromys caudimaculatus
AAATGTAAATAAAGTATCAAAAAATAAAATAAATAAAAATAAAATAAAATAAAATAAAATAAAATAAAATAAAAAAGAAAATTGTAACTAGAAATAGCAAAAATCAAAATGCTCCATGTTTTAATTGTGGTGAATTTGGTCATTTCCAATGAAATTCTAAGGATAAAAGCTCTAGAGCTCAAAATATAGGGACATTGACTCTACAGATTATAACTGTAGCAGAAACAAGCAGGTTTTGGTTGCTATGAGTAATAAAGTATTCCATGGTATTTTAGCCACTGTGGAAAGGGCAAACATTGGTCAAAGGATTGCCAGTCTGAGAGGCTAACCTCTTGCCAACTAGAAATGAACCAAGGGGTCACTCAGTTCTAGACCCTGTAGCAAACAATATGAGCTATTTTCTTGTCAGTCAGGAGGTAGCAAGCAGGCAAGAAATTTAGGTGTTTCTGATCTTATACATGATACAGAAGAAAGTGCAGCTTTGGATCTGGCTAGAGATATGGCCATAGTGCCTCTTATATTATCCCCAAAAGTTGAATGTTATAAGTTAACCACTTGTATACGGGCTCTTACTTTCAGGGAACTGAGGAAATAATCATGGAAAGAAGTGGATTAATTTCTCAACAGTTTATTGTATATACAGGTGTAGTAGATGGGGATAGCAAGGAAGAAATAAAAATCATGGCAGTTGTGAAAAGGGAGATACAAATTGAAGCAGGAGATAGAATTGTTCAATTTTTATTGTCTCCTTACATGAAGGGCAGTGCTACTCTAGTTGAAATAACAAGGGGTTTTGAAAGCACTAGAAAAAGTGGGTTTTGGCAAACAATAGTCAATGATCAGAGACTTAAATTGATGGTAAAAATGAATGGCATGGACATAGAAGGGTTGGTAGATACAGGAGCTGATATTAATTTACTTTCCCAAAAGTCTTGGAATCCAGATTGGCCACTTCAAAAAGTTTACAAATAGGACGAAGTATCCAGTGTATTACCTTTATGAGAGCAGAAGGGCAAACAGGGAAGTTGTGAACTTATGTTTTTGGCATACCCATAAACTTGTGTGGAAGGGATCTTTTATAACAATGAGGTACTCAAATTAATATTTGTGCAATTCCAGGGACAGCAAATAAGGAAATTAGAGGTGATATGGTAGATGCTCCTAGGGAAGGTATTGATACAGGTGATAGAGAACAATCACAAACTGTGCCAATGGTCAACAAACAGGACTTCACAGGGATTGAATTTCCAAATTTATAAAAGGGGTCACTGCAGACTTATCAACAGCCTTGCACCTAAAATGGTTATTGGACCAACCTTTAGGGCAAGACCTTTGGCATATCATAAAAGAAAACAGGTACTTTAACAACTGTATAAGAACAGCTGGAAACTCAACATATAGAAGAGTCTACCAGTCCATGTAATTTCACTATGTTTATTGTAAAAAAAAAAAAAAAAAAAGAAAGAAATCAATTAATGGAGAATGATAATAGATTTAAGAGCAGTCAAAAGCAGTTCATCCGATAGGCCCTTTACAGCCTGAACTTCCCTTACAATCTTTGTCACCAAAATCATGACCTATACTAATATTTGACTTGAAAAATTGTTTTTTTCTCAATACCCTGGCATGAGAAATACAGGGAAAGGTTTGCCTTTTTAGTACCTACTTTGAATAATAGTCATCTACTAAAGAGATACTAGTGGAAGGTATTTCCACAGGCAATGTTAAATAGTCCACCTTATGCCAGTATTTTGTGCAACAACCATTATAAATTATTTGTAAGCAATTCCATGGCCTGTTCCACAATACCTTGTCCTTGAGGATAATAAAGAATTTTAATAATATCACTAATATAAAATTGTTAACAAAACATCTCAAGTGCCTGACTGCAATAGCCAGTTCTGTCATCTGTCTTAATCTTATTTGGAACACCCAGTATAGAAAAACAATGTAAGCCATGACTAATTTTATTTTTAGTTGCAGTTGAAACTAGGAAGCCTAAAAGGTGTCAGTAATCACATGTACATGTTTTAATTTTCTAAAATCAGAAATATAAATAACATCTATTTGGTATAATTGATTAGATATAAGTCCTCGAGGATTAACAGCATTATGTGGTACAGGTAGAAACTGAGGACATTTAGGACAAATTTTTATAATTTGACATGCACATTTTCTAAAAGTACCAAATTATTATTTTGATGATGTAAACAGTGAGATTGTTTATGGCTGTATATGTAAATTTACAGAAAATACAAAAGCATGCATAAAGGTAAATTGCAACAACTTATCTTTTGGATAATGATTATCAATTTTCCCTGAGAAGTTTGTACATGTAATAGGCCAAATATCAATAGTCTGTAATAACCAATTTAATTGTTATTTGCAATAAGGAATAAGTATTTCAGCCGGGCAGTGGTGGCGCACACCTTTAATCCCAGCACTTGGGAGGCAGAGGCAGGCAGATTTCTGAGTTCAAGGCCAGCCTGGTCTACAGAGAGTTCCAGGACAGCCAGGGCTACACAGAGAAACCCTGTCTCGAAAAAAAAAAAAAAAAAAAGGAATAAGTATTTCATCAAATTCTTTCCTAATATTTTCTTGATTCTATTTTATAATTCTGTATTACAACAGCAACAGCTTCATAATAGGGTGTTAAAACTTTACCTGGAGATGAAGAAAGGTGAATCTATATTAACGGTCATTTTTGCTAAAGAACAGCTGAGGGCACATGAGTTGTAGCAATAATGTAAACAGCCAACAATTGATCTATATTTTATATAATGTATTTGTTGTTGAACAATAGCTTCTTTTACTTTCTGTAAAGCTATTTGTCTCTCATCAGTTAACTGTCCAGGGGAATTAGAATTTGTATACCTCTTGTTATTAAACAGAGGCTTAAGTCCTCTTGCGATGAGCTTAAGGTGAGGTCTTAGTTAATCAACATCTCCTAACAACTTTGAAAATATAATACTAGATTGAACTCAATACACATCAGAGGAAACAAAGTCATTTTGTCCTCTCTTACTGTTGAGCAAGTTCTTTTATTAATGCTATAGGAAAAGCAGCCAAAATTATTTATAACACCTGGATAAGCAGCCTGTTGTGAATGCCTTGGTGTCTAAGGCTGACCCCTCCTCCCATAGGAAGGATTAATCATTTTTCTAGGGGCTAGGTAAAACAAAAGGAATGTCACACAAGCTTTTGTAGAGGTTGCTCTGATCTTTGCAGTAATTCAAGTGCAAATATTCTTCTTATACCAAAGTCAGATTTCTGAGGCATGACTTGATTGTCTGCTCCTGTCTCTGTTCTTGGAACAATCATTTTTTTTTTTAAATGACCCAAACCTCTGCATTTAAAACATTCTTCGTTCTCTCTACAGAAGCATTGTTTAGTACAGTGGTTCCTTGTAAGGCAGCAAGCCATAGCCAGACCCTGATTGTATAAGGGTCGGATTTCTGCATAAAGATGAAAATATCTAGCTAAGTTTGTCTCTGTTCCATGCGGCCTAATAGCAGCAGCAGGCTGCATTAGCATTCTCACAAGCCAGTTGCATAACAAAGGGAACTCTTGCTGGAGTATCTCCAAAACTTCTACCTGCTGCTTTTTCTTGAGGCTGTGACGGAACTGCAAGCTGCAGTCAATGGAACACTGGCAGTTTAACTATAATTTTTAAGTTTTTCTTGGCAATATCAGAGCACAACCATAACTTTGGGAATAATAAAAATCAATATCAAGAGTATTACGTTTTCGTTACAAAGAGCTGTCAGCTCTTATAAATGAATGCATGACAGTGTAGCTTTCAATACCTCAAAGAGATTGTCCTCCTAAATCTTAGTCTAATTTCTAGAATAAAAATTAGATAAAATATTACCCAATTTAAACATATCTTTAAAGACCTGTTTCCTTGGGTTGGCTCATGCCACACGTTGTCTAGAATGACTCAAACCCTGAATTATCAGTTTTAAGCCCACTTTCTGTTACCAAAGTTACATATTTTTAATCATAGCCAATAATGTATAAGCCAATACTCTATAACCAAGACATGTAAAACATTTTTATACTTTTAAAACCAGTCAGAAGCAAACATGAAGTAACCACACATTTAATTATTTAGATCAGACAAAATTTAACTTTTTTCTAGTTGTAATTTCAAGAGAGGAACACCTTGTTACTTGTTGAACCCAACAGTCAGAGAAATTTTTCTAGGATAAACAGCCATCAGCTCCCTTACCATAGAAGCTGCTGGCTTCTTTAAGAGTGGCTTGTGCAGATAATTAAGCCTCTGGCAGGGCTTCTCCAGCCGTGCCTGACTCTGAGACACAGGTGCAGTCAAGTGAGACTGCTTTTTAACACAAGTTAAGCTAAATCAAGGGGTAGCTAGTGGATAAAGTTTTAACCAATTTTTCTTTTCGTTTTAACATGAAACATAGAACACAGTCCATTCATATGACACAAAAACACAGACTTAACATAAAACAGTCAGTTTTGACACATGGACAAATTGCTGCACCAAAAACATACAATACAGAGAGAGGAAAGAGAATTAGATGTCCCAAAGGGTGTCAAATATCCTACCTAAGAGACCCAGAACTAAAAGAACCAGGACGTCTACCGAACTCCTTCTGTCCCTAGGAGAGCTCTGAAACAGCTTACATTCATTTTTCTTCCCCAGATAGTCAGGGAGGTTTGCTTTTCTTAAATCCATTCTCCCATATTTGGGGTATAAACCATCTTTAGTCAGGGTGCAAAGACTAAAAGCACCTATAAGAATTATGTTTACTTGTCTAGATTTTAGCATAACTCTGAACAGAAACACATTATCCTATCATTTGTGAAGATAAACATTGAACACTTTTTTTTTTTTTTTTTTTTTTTTTTTTGGTTTTTCAAGAGAGGGTTTCTCTGTGTAGCCCTGGCTGTCCTGGAACTCACTCTGTAGACCAGGCTGGCCTCGAACTCAGAAATCCACCTGCCTCTGCCTCCCAAGTGCTGGGATTAAAGGCGTGCACCACAACTGCTCAGCAACATTGAACACTTTTAACCAATACCTATAAATACATAAAAAACATTTTATCATCACCTCGTCCTTTAACAAGGTACTAATTAAGAATCTCATGTTCACTTAATGCCTGTCCCAGACAGGGGAACTTTAAGACCTTGAAGAAATAAGTCATGCTCACTTAAAGCCTGTCCCATAGCGAAATACAAGGAACAAGGGAGATTTATGATTGGAAAATCAAACCCGATATCTCATGCTTGGGGGGGGGATTTAAGTCGTGTCCTCTCAAAGCATGTCTGAACACAGGGGAGATCCTCACAAAGCCTGTCTGAGCACAGGGGAGATCCTCATAAAGCCTGTCTCAACACAGGGGAGATCCTCACAAAGCCTGTCGCAACACAGGGGAAATCACGAGCCTTTCCCGCAATGACTACTGTCCCTGGGAAATCATCACTCACCTCTCTATCCGAGTCCGTTCTGATGGGTGGGTGGACCCACGAATGTCTCATACAACTCGGTCCCCAGGACCACCTGGTCAGGCTTTTCTGTGAGTGTTGTCTCCAACAGCTGCACTTTCCTGTTCCTTGAGCCCCAGGTCATTGGGCACCAACTGTGTGTGTCCCAGCACGCGAGACATTCAATGAGGGTCCAAGGAGGGAACTGTCGGATGAAAGAAGAGAGAGGAAACAGAGATATCTTGGAGCAAGACAGGATGTTTGATCAAGTTCCAAAGAGTAACTTCATTTCCAAGCTTTTTATAGGGTACAAGGAGAAGGAAGTATGAGAATCTTAAACAATATAGAAGGACTCTTAAACAAAGTAATCAGGGCTTAAACAATGCTATAGGGGTGAGGAGTTTCTAGGGAGTACAGGTTCCCAACCACCAGGACAAGTTACTAAAGCAACCATCTATGCTCTGCTGATCACCTAACTGCAAGGGGGTCACCCTGACCTGGGAAAGAACCCACCTCCTTGGAGACAAAACCTAAACAGAAGCCTAGTTCTCAGGAACCTAAAACTCAGGCCTACTTCTACCTACAAGCCTAACTTCTACTAAAAATGGCCTCTCTCAGGCTAATAAGAAAGCGGTAGATCCGTTGGTTCCCGACAACAAACTTATTGGAAATAATGGCAATTATGGGAATACCTGCACAAATTAAAACTGACAGTACTTTTGCATATGTATCAAATAAGATGAAGCAATTCTTTGCACAGTATAATATAAAGCATTTTACTGGTATATCACACAATCCCATAGGACAAGCAGTTATTGAAAGAGCCAATCAATCATATCTCTTTTTCTAATTTTTTATTGGTTATTTTGTTTACTTACATTTCAAATATTATCTCCCTTCCCGTTTTCCTCTCCAAAATCCCCCATCCCACCACCCCTCCCCCCACCTCCATGAGGGTGCTCCCCCACCCACATGCATACTTCTGCTACACCACTGTAGCATTCCTTTACTCTAGGGCTTCAAGCCTTCAGAAGACCAAGGGCTTCCCCTCCCTTTGATGCCAGACAAGACCATCCTCTGTTACACATGCAGCTGGAGCCATGGGTCCCTCCATGTGTATTATTTGGTTAGTGGTTTAGTCCCTGAGAGCTCTTAAAAGACATTCTTATTAAAGAGGGAAAGGAAAAAATCCAGAGACAAACTAAATAATGCTTTAACTCTAGATTTTCTTAATGTTGGTGAAAAGGGAACAACAGCAGATAGAAGACACTGGGATCTTGAAAAGAGTGAGTAACTGATCCAACCAATATACTACAAGGATGTGTTGACATGAGAGTGGAAACCTGCAATAGTATTAAGATGGGGACATGGTTATGCTTATGTATCTACAGGAAATGAAAAAATATGGTTATCAACAAAATTTATAAAGATTTGGTCTGACCAGGGAATTTCCTATTTTCAGTTGAAACATGAATGTCTTCACAAAACACAAAGCCTAGAAGCTTCACAGACTGTCTCAGTTACTTATTTCTTCAAAATATGCTTGCAAAATATTTTTAAAAGGTCTAGCCCTAATGATCGATCACACAGAAACTGGACAATACAGAGAATGGAGAAACACAGAGATTTGGCAACAAATGTGACAGCTGCCTTTTTTCAACTAACCATTTTCCCCCCTTAAGACCCTTATAGGAATTCTTCACCCCAGTTCAGTAGAAAGCAATTACTAGTCCTTCTCACTAGTCCCTTAAGTTAGGGTGGATAAATTTAGTCATGAGATGTGTTATAGTTGTTATCATCTAGGATGGAAGGATTTATTGCTTATAATCAGGTATTGATAAAAATTTAAACTCATTTAAGTTTTCTTCTTGAACTATTATGTATTAAGAGCCATTTAAGATTTTTGTTTAATTATTGTGTATTGATAAAAATTTAAAATTATTTTAATTATTATATACTAGAAATTTAAGGTTTTTGTTTGAATTATTGTATATTTATAGAAATGTAATGTTTTGTCAGGCTTTCATTTGAATATGTTATACATAAGCCATTTATTTAAAATGTGATGGTTCCAACAATTATTTCTCCTGTGTGTAGGCTGTTAATGTTAGAAAAAAAAGACAATTCTTAAATAGAAAGGAGAATATTAAGTGGAAACTTATTGTTTATTTTGAAAGCCAATTATGTTAGATGATGTTTTATTGTGACACACAGGTGAGTGTAATTCTTGCTTAAGCAGACAAGTGAAAGAATGCTTTCCTGAAGCAGACACAAGTAAAAGGATGTTTTCTGGAGTAGACACAGGTGAAAGGATGTTTTGTTGTAGCAAACACGTGAAAGGACCCATGATGAAGTAATATAAATATCACTCCATAGCCAGTGGGAGACAGCACTGAGTTTTGGATTGATTTGCTCCACCTCTCCACTCTTCCTGAGGTTCCTGAAGTGGTTTGTACTTCTGTGGCCTCCCCTCAGGCCTCTTGGCAATCCTTGCAGTTTCTTCAGGATTGAACTACAGCTGCTGGTTCATACCTGGTTTCTGCCTTCCTAGAGGACTGGACTGCACTGCAGTTTTGTGTGTGGTGGCAGCCTGCCTAGAGAACTGGTCTGCAGCTGCTAAGTCATATTTGGTGTTTGCAACAAGACTGAACTCCTGCTAAAGAAGATTGAGCTCTCTCCCAAAGAACTGTTGTTGAACAGGTTCACTTCCCTTACATGCTAATAACTTTTCCACTACTTCTCCTAGGTAGTAAGCAAGAGGAGAGTTTGAAGGAATAACATAAAGACCAGGGTAGCAAAAGCTATTCTCAACAATAAGAGAATTTCTGGGGGAATCACCATGCCTGACCTCAAGCTGTACTACAGAGCAATAATGATAAAAACTAATTGGTATTGGTACATAGACAGGCCGGAAGATCAAAGGAATAGAATTGAAGACCCAGAAATGAACACACACACCTATGGTCAATTGAACTTTGACAAAGAATCCAAACCATCCAATGGAAAAAAGACAGCGTTTTCAACAAATGGTGCAGATTCAACTGGCAGTCAGCCTGTAGAAGAATGCAAATTGATTGATTTTTAATTTTTTTATTGGTTATTTTATTTATTTACCTTTCAAGTGCTATCCCCCTTTCCGTTTTCCCCACTGAAAAGCCCCTATCTCACTCTCTCTCCCTTCTATGGGGGTGCCCACCCACCCACTCCTGCCTCACTGCCCTAGCATTCCCTTACATTGGGGCATCAAGCCTTCACAGGACCAAGGGTCTCTCCCCCCATTGATGGCAGATAAGGCCATCCTCTGCTACATATGCAGCTGGAGCTGTGGATCCCTCCATGTGTCTTCTTTGGTTGGTAGTTTAATCCCTGGGAGGTCTGTGGGACTAGTTGGTTGATATTACTCTTCCTATGGGGTTGTAAATCCCTTCAGTTCCTTTGGTCCTTCCCTTAACTCCTCCATTGGGCTCCCTGTTTTCAGTCCGATGGTTGACTGCAAGCATCCACAACTGTATCTGTAAGGTTCTGGCAGAGCCTCTCAGGAGACACCCATATCATGATCCTGTCAGCAAGTAAGTCTCAGCATCAGCAATGGTGACTGTGTTTGGTGGCTGCATAAGGGATGGATCCCCAGGTGGGGAGTTTATGGACAGCCTTTCCTTCAATTTCTGCTCCACTCTTTATCCCTGTATTTTCTTCAGAAGTGAGTAATTCTGGGTTAAAATTTTGAAAAGGGTGGGTGGCCCCATCCTTAAACAGGGGGCTGTGCCTAACCTCTGAATATGCTCTCTACATGTTCTCTCTACCCTTTGTTGGGTATTTCAGCTAATGTCATCCCTGAGGGGTCCAGGGAGCCTCTTGTGATCTTGGCGTATGGGACTTTCTGTTGGCTACCCAAAGTACCCCATCCCCCATTGCTACACACCTCTGTTCAATTTCCTGACCTTTTGTACAACTCTACTGTCTCCTCCCACACCTGATCTTGCCCCCACCTTTTTTTCCTTTTCCCCTCCTCTCTTTCTCCCAAGTCCCTCCCACTCTCTACCTCCCTTGATTATTTTGTTCCCCCTTCTAAGTAGGACTGAAGTATCTACACTTTGGTCTTCCTCCTTTTGGGCTTCATATGGTCTATAAGTTGTATCATGGGTATTTAGAGCGTTTTTTACTAATATCCACTTGTACAAAGCTCGAGTCCAAGTGGATCAAAGACCTCCACATAAAACCAGATACACTGAATCTAACAGTAGAGAAAGTGTGTATTAGAGCCTCAAACATTGGGAAAGTGGGTGGAGGAGCACACTCGTAGAGGCAAAGGTGAGGGAAAGAGGAAGGATGAGATGGGGTGGTTGTGGAAGAGTAAGCAGGAAAGAGGATATAATTTGAAATGTAAACAAAAATAAATTAAATAAATAAATAAATAATTGTAGATTTCAAAAAAATGTATGCCTACCCTAATCTGTATTAGGTCCCTTTGTCAAAAATTGGGTAGATTTGTATGTGTGAGCTTAACTCTGTCATCAATTCTACTCCATTGACTAATATTTGTTTTGTAACACTAGGTTTAATTTCTGTTGCCCCATAATGTAACTTGAAATAAGGGATGATGATAGATACTGCATAATTTTTATCATTCAGTCTTGTTTTGGCTACTCTAAGTCTTTTTTACACATATAAATAATTTTTATATTATCTTCCCATTTTCTTTTTAAAATTACAGTGTATGTTTGAAGGGAATTACTTTCTTTTCTTTTCTTTTTTCTTTTCTTGATTTTCTTTATTTACACTTCAAATGTTGTCCCCTTTCCAGGTCTCTCCTTCAGAAACCACCTATCCCATCCCCCTACCCCTGCCTCTATGAGGGTGCTCCCCACCCACCCACCCACTCCTGTCCTCCTTCCCTGGCATTCCGCTATACTGGGGCATCGAACACCCTCAGTCCCAAGCTCTTCTCCTCCCACTGATGTCCAACAAGGCCCTCTTCTGCCACATATGTGGCCAGCACCATGGGTCCCTCCATGTGTATTCTTTGGTTGGTGGTCCATTCGTCAGGAGCACTGGGGGGTCAGGCCTGTTAACACTGTGGCTCCCTCCATAGGACTGCAAACACCCTCAGCTCCTTCAGTTCCTTTTCCAACTCCTCCATCAGGGACCCTAGAGCTTAGTCAAATGGTCGGCTGCAAGCTTCTGCCTCTGTATTTGTCAGGAATTTGTATATTGCCTTTGGTAAATCTTACTAATCTAAAACCATCCAAGTTCTTTCCATCTAATTTCTTATTCAATTACATTATGCAGTGTCTTAAATTTTTCATTGTAAAAGTCTAATACTTTTTGTTACTTTTATTTCAAAATAAATATTTTTGGAGGCTGTTACAATTGGTACTCTTTCCTTGATTTTTTTCTCTGTGTATCATTTACCTATAGGAAGGCTACTAATATCTGCATGTTATTTTTTCTCAATGTATTTCTTAATGTGCTTATTAGCTGTTGGCTTTTTTGGTGAAGTCTTATGATTCTTTTTGAACAGCTTCAAATATTTTATTCACTTTGATTTCTTTTTTGTTATTTTTCATTTTGTCATTTTTATTATCTCATTTCTCTAGCTAAGGCTTCAGTCAACACATTAAATAGGAATGGAGAGTGTTGATATCCTTTATTTTTTCTAATTTTAGTGGAAATGCTTTGAGTTTTTTCTCTATTTAGAATGATGTTGGCTATGTGCTGATTATATATTGCCTTTATCTTGCCTGAATTGTTTGTTTCCTACATACTTTTATCATGAAGGAATGATGGATTTCATGAAAGAAATTTTCATTATATGATGAGACAATCATGTAATTTCTTTCCCTGAGTATTTTTATGTAATAGATTACATTGCATCATTTCTATATATTGAAACATCCATGTAGGTCTTGGATGAGGCAAAATTTATTATTTTGAAGGTGTTTAGGATGTCTTCTTGAATTCAATTTGTAAGTATTTTATTGAGAATTTTTGTGTCTACATGTGTTAGTAAGATTGGATTATAGTTCTCTTTCTTTGTTGGGGGTCTTTTCTGGTTGTGTTATTTTTGTTGGGGGTCTTTTCTGTTTTTTCTTATCACAGTAGTAAGGCTACATTAAAATATGTCTCTTCTATTTATATAATGTGAGGAGTATTAATATTATATCTTCTTTGACTATCTTGGGATTCTATGCTAAATTCTCCTAGTCCTTGGTTTCTTTGTTTGGGAGACTTTTCATTACTATTTATATCAACAACAAATGGCTAAAGGATATCAACATAAGAAATGATAGTTTGAATCAGGAAAGAATTGCAGGAGAACTTAGAAATTTCAACTTATTCACATAGGAAAGGATTTTAGGAAAAGATCAGTAGTGCATGGTATAACAATTGAAAAATGGGACCTAAAAAATCTAAAATGCTTCTTTACTACAAAGGACATCATCATTGGAAATGAAGTTATAATCTATTGAGTAAGAAAAAAGAAATATTTCACCAACTACATCTGATAGACAACTGGTGTCTAGAATATAAAAATAATTCAGAAAATAAATGCCATGTTAAAACATCTTAAAATCTTGGTAATGGAACTAAATTGAGTATTCTGCAAGGAAAAAAATTAGGAATGACTGATAAATATCTTGAGAAACATTCAACATTCTTAGCCATCAAAGAAATGTAAATGAAAATTATTTGGTGAGTTCAGCTTACCTCAGACAAAATGGCTAAGATAAAATAAACAAACAGTAAATGGAAAAAAAAATGCTGATATAGATGTGGGGGAAGTTAAATGCTTTCTCACTGATACTGGGAGTTCAACAGGTCTCAACCATTGTGGATGTTCAAAAATAAAATTCTAGAAACAAATCTACTATGTGAGTAAACTCTACCATTCCTGCGCATATTTCGAAAGGACTGTGTATCCTGATGCAAAGAGACTTGTTCATCCATGTTCACTGTTTTATTACTCCCAATAGCTAGGAAATAGAAAAAGTTTGTGAGATATATATATATATATATATATATATATATATATATATATATATATATATATATATATATATATAAATTATTCAGTTGTAAAGAATTATTAAAGTATTTAAATTATTATTATTTTTCAAAATACATTGGGCTTCAGTAGGTAAGGAATTGGATGGGGAAGGACGGAAAATGTATTTGATTTTTTTCTGGCACTATGCAATGGATATTACAATATGGATACTAACAATGAGCTAAGAAGGGGGCACAATAACTATCATGGCTAGTAGATAGGAAGCAAACTTTAGAGACAGTTAACTGATCTTAGTGTAGTAACTCCAATTTTAATGTCTGTGTAATTACATTAACTGATCTCGTTTTCAGAACAAAACAGAAATAACTTAAAAATCACGCATATCCCTGGGGAAATTATTTTAAATATGATGTAAAACACAACTTACATGTATTCATTTCTTATTCTACAAAATAACCAACAGCTAATTATTCAAAGAAATAGAGAAAGCGAAGACTGCATAGCACAAGAATTTTGAAAAATATACTTGCTTTTATTTTTTTTTTGTCTATTGTGACAAGAAATCAGATATGCTAGACATTCTATAACAAAAGGAAAAATTAACTCACACTTTTGTAGTCTGAAAATCCAAACTTAATCATCCTTAATCTGCCAAAAGAGAAATCCTTATGACAGATAGCATCATTGAAGCAGTTCCTGAAATATAAGAAGTCATAGTGATGGAAGGAATTAATCCCGGTATTTTCTATTTTACATTTACCTTCATAACATAGTTATAACATCATTCTCCCCCTTTTTTCCCTTCGACCCCTCCCATGTACTCCCCCTCCTTGCTATCATATTCAAGCCTTCCTTTTACATTAATTGTATTTAATTTTAATTTTAATTTTTTTATACTTTAGTCTTTTTTATGGTCCAGTCTTTAACTCCCTCCAGGTCTGCCCTCTGACTGTTCCACACCCCATACTTCCTCGACCCTCCCACCCCTGTCTCCAGGAGGATCCCCCCAGCTTTGGAAAATTTAGAAAAGTCCTTAAATTTAAGCTCTGTAATGAATTATTTGCTGTAGAAAATTCTGAAACAATTTTATCTCTATGGAATGGCTATTAATTGAAAAACAAGCAATAGTATGATACATTTGTTATCAGGGAAATGTTGAAATGTCTCAGGTTGAACCCTTCTTTTTTAACTGTTCTTTTTAAAATAAACATTTTGCATAAAACTTGTTTTAATCCTGTTTCCCCTCTTCCTCCTCTGATCAGCTCCTCTCTACCCAATCAAATTTATGTTATTTCTTAAATAAAAACAGAAGCAAAAAATATCAAAATGCAAAACAAACAAACAAGCAATACGACAAACAAGCCAAAATAAAACAAAAATAAAGCCCACAAAATACCCCTTGTAATTCATTTTGTATTTTACTGCTACTCTTATGCATTGAGCCTGCCCTTTTGGGGGTTTGATAAACCACATGACATTTCACTTTGGATATTCTCAAATTCCAAGTGTTGGTATTGCAGACAATGCCACACTATATGAATGAATTTTAATTTTCTACGTATTTTTAAATTCTTCTGTTCTTTTTCTCCACTGATATTTTGATCTATTTCTATAGTTATTAATAAGAATATGTTAATTCATGCTTAGTATCTTAAAAATTATTTTTGAACTATCCATGCCTTAAGATATTATTTATATTATGCGGATATTATTGATATCTATCAAAGGAGGTTATTTTAAAGACAATTTGAGTAAATAACTTATATTACATATGTTCACATATAGTATAGAGCCTAGAATAATATTCTAAGAAATTGAACCTTAACTTCAAGACCACATAGACAGCATCACTGTTTTAAAAAACCTATAATTCTTTTTATTCATTTAAGATGAAAATTATGGCCAAGTTTAAATGATGATACCTATAGTCCCTACACTCAGGAGTCTGGGGTTGGAGAAACATCATGAGTTCTACTCAAATGAGAGATAAAAAGTGAATTACTCAAACAACACAAACCCCCTAAAATTAAAATGAATATTATAACTTTTAATTAGATTAGGTATGGCATATTTTTATTTTAAAATAGAACATAGAATTTCCTAAATGGAATAATCACAACAAAGTAAGAGGCAGGGCTTGAAATGGAAACATTAAATACAAAATTATGTGCCATGTAACATTCTAGAGAAGGGGTAGATATTAATAAGCTAATTTTAAAAAAGACAAAAATGCTGTTCAGAGTTATAATAGAAATATAACTTCAAATCCTGGTACTTCAACTTATTTATAGTACTATAATTATGATCATTCTATGCACTCATATGAATATCAATTTCCACTTTAAATTAGGAAGATAAAATTGCAAATGACAAACAACAAACTTTGGTATAGTTTGGGTTTTTAGACAGAGTCTGATACTTTATACTGAAGCTGAGGATGGCTTTAAATTCACTGTGTAACCCAGAATGAGCTCATACTTCTGATCCCAGCCTCCCAAATGTATGATTATACCTATGTGTGCCACATCTGGCTGAAAATTTTGTACGTTTGAAATTAAAGAAGAACAAAAGAGAAAAATGTGTTCTAGTTAATCTGAAATATTCTGATTGGATACTCAGTTCAGTGCTTGCATTAATATTGAACATCTAGGCCATCAATGACTTTTAAAGAAGTTTTAGTAATATAGCTTTTCTTCTTTCTGTGAAAAATGGACTGTTAGACTTGCTTCTTCTTGTTTTGATTTTGAGTTAGCAGATGATAAAAAATTGTGTCTTAGTTTCCAACACCTGGAAAAATAATAAATATAATTTCAAGTGACCCAAAGAATATAGAGAAGGCCTGTTAAAAACAGTGTCAAATCTAATGAAGAAAAGGAAAACATAAAATATTGAGCATAGCCAAGATAAACATGTGCAAAGTTTTTCAGAGACAGCACGGCTGTCACATGCTAGGTGAAAAGGCAGTCTTTTGCTGTTTATTTTGGAGGCATCAGATCAGCTAGTGTTTGCTGCCTGGTTGGTGGCTCATTGTCTGAGAGATCTGGGGAGCCCAGGTTAGTTGAGACTGCTGGTCTTCCTATGGGGTCTCCCTACTCCTCAGCTTTTTCCAGCTTCTCCCTAATTAAACCGCAGGGTTCCCTGACTTCAGACAATTGGGTGCAAGTATCTGCCTCTGTCTCAGTCAACTGGTTTTTGGGCCTCTTGGAGGGCAGCCATGCTTGGCTCTTGTCTGTAAGCACACCATAGCATCAGTAATACTGCCGGGTCTTGGAGCCTCCCCTTGAGATGGATCCCAATTTGGGTGTGTCGCTGGAACTCCTTTCTCCCCATCTCATCTCCATTTTTGTCTATGCAGTTCTCCCAGACAGCAATTACTCCAGGTCAGAGTTCCTAACTGTGAGATGGCAACCCCATCCCTCTACGTGATGCCCTGTCTTTCTACTGGAGGTGGACTCCACAAGTTCCCTCTCCCCACTGTTGGGTATTTTATCTAAGGTCCCTCCCTTTGAGTCCTGAGAGTCTTTTGCCTCCTGGGTCTGTGGTACATTCTAGAGAGTTAACTCTCCTCCTACCTCCCGAGGTTGTATATTTCCATTCATTCTGCTGGCTCTTGGGGCTTCACTCCTGGTTCTCCCAATGCCTGATGATGTACCCCTTTTACCCTGACACTCCTTCTCCCCTCTCCTACCCAGTTTCCTCCCTCCCTCTGCCCTCTGCTTTCTTCTCCCTCCAAAGTGTGAGTGAAGCATCCTCTTTTGAGCCTTTTGGCTCAATAACCTTCTCAAATTCTATGGATTATGTCCTGGGTATTCTGTACTTTTCTGGCTAATATCCACTGGTTAGTGAGTACATACCATGCATGTCCTTTTGGGTCTGAGATAATTCACTCAGGATGATATTTTCTAGTTCTATCCATTTGCCTGCAAATCTCAGGGTGTCCTTGTTTTTTATAGCTGAGTAGTATTCCATTGTGTAAATGAACCACATTTTATATATCCATTCTTCTGTCATGGGACATCTGGGTAGTTTCCACCTTCTGGCTATCACAAATAAGGCCACTATGAATTTAGTGGAACAAGTGCCCCTGTGGCATGGTGGGAAATCTTTTGGGTATATTCCTAAGAGTGGTATTGTGTCTTCAGGTAGATCTATTTCCAATTTTTGGAGGAACCTCCAGATTGATTTCCAGAGTGATTGTACCAGTTTGCAATTTCACCAGCAATGGAGGAGAGTTTATCTTTCTCCACATCCTCATCAACATGTGCTGTTATGTGAGTTTTGCATTATTTAAGTTAGGCAAAAATTCACAAGTTAGTTATACATTTTGGATATTATGAACATTGATGTTATAGAAAGTTAGATTCTGGTGGGCAGTGGTGGCGCATGCCTTTAATCCCAGCACTTGGGAGGCAGAGGCAGGTGGATTTCTGAGTTCGAGGCCAGCCTGGTCTACAGAGTGAGTTCCAGGACAGCCAGGGCTACACAGAGAAACCCTGTCTCGAAAAACAAAACAAAACAAAACAAAACAAAACAAAACAAAACAAAACAAAACAAAAAAAAAAAAGAAAGTTAGATTCCAAACTATCATCAACTAATATAATGGGTGGTTTCACACATTTTTAAAATATTATTGATCTCATTTTCTTCTCACTGATAAAATTAGAGTCAAAAATTATTTAGCTATCTCAACATTTCTATTTTTCCTATATTTATATTGTCTAGAAAAATATGTTACAGGTTATCATTTTATTTTTGCCAATTACTCATATTGTACTAGCTTTTAACAAGAGTAAAAATAGTTTTTCTTAGAACTGCCTCTTTCTATAAAATTAATATTAAAAAGTACTAAATGCTGAGAGGTTAGTAGTAATTTCACAGCCTGAAAAATCATTCCTGAGGAAATTTTTTTTTAACATAGCAGAACCTGGAATAAGTATACTTTTAAGAAGTAGGAAAATATCAAACCTTTAAAAATTATTACTTCATTAATGTCCATAAGCAAAAGGAGTGCTATTTGAGGCAGCAACAACCAATACTAAGTACATAGTAATCAAACCAAAGAAAACTGAAAACAGCCTGCAGGTGTGTCACAGGCAAAAGCAGCTATCAAATAAGGTTATACAAAAAAGACAGTCTTTATACCGTAGGCAGAAAAGACTGCTCATCTCTTATGATTTATTTTACATATTGTGAATGGTTTCTTAAAATGATATATTGAGAAGAACTCTGAAGCGACATTTGGACTCCAAGGGGAAAATTGCTTTTAAAAGTTTCTAAAATGAAAGAAGATACAGTAGAGATTGAAATATTACATGATTGTCTTTCTGGTGTCCAACACACACAATTATAGATTTTTAAAAATTTCAGCTTATAAATAAATGATAACATGGAGTGATATAATACTTTAGTAGACATATAGAAATATAAAAGTGTTCTGTTCCTAAGAGCTAATGCCATTCAATATACAGAATAGTTTCAAAAATCTACATACCCAATAATATTTACTTATTGAAACCATGTAGGCTTCTTGCTGGGTAATAATGGTATAATTTGAAAAAAAGCAACAGTGTAAAATACAAGACTGCCCAGGCCCGCGGGGTTCATCGTAGACCTAAGGAGGAGACTGATGGATGGGGATGAGACAAGAAGCAGAGATACCTGGGAGCAAGACAGAATCCTTCTGATCAAGCTCCAAAGATTAACTTTATTTCCAAGCTTTTATAAGATACAAGGAGAAGGAAATATGAGAATCTTAAACAATACAGAAGGACTCTTAAACAATGTAACCAGGGCTTAGACAATGCTATAGGGGTGGGGAAAATCCAAAGAGTACAGGTTCTCAGCCACCAGGACATGTTACCAAGGCAACTACCTATGCTCTGCTGACCAACTAACTGCAGGAGGCTCACCCTGACCTGGGAAAGGATCCATCTCCTAGGAGACAGAACCTGGACAGAAGTCCAGTTCTCAGGAACCTGAAACTCAAGCCTACTTTTACTTTCAAGCCTAACTTCTTCACAAAATGGTTTCTCTCAGGCTAATAGGAAAGCTGCAAATCCCTTGGTTCCAGAAACAAGACTATAGATATTTCAAGCTGTTACATTAACTTCTTTGAAAAACAGTACTGACAGCATGTTGGGATCATGGTCCATAAATGAAGATGGGTGAGAATTTTGAGAACTATTGAGAAAATTTCAAAGAAACAAAACATAAGACTTCTAATATCTATTTCTCCAAATATGGCTTGGACTTGAAATGGCTTTTGTACCCCTCATATGTGTAATAATTAGGAATGGGCTTCTTTTAGATTACCCAAAATCATTTCTTCTTCTTCTTCTTCTTCTTATTCTTATTCTTATTCTTATTATTATTATTATTATTATTATTATTATTCTCCTCCCCTCCTCCTCCTTCTTTTCCTTTTCCTCCCCCTCCTCCACCTCCTCTTCCTCCTACTCTTCCTCCTCCTCCTCCTCCTCATCATCATCATCATTCAGATGACATTTCCAAGCACAAGTTGCCCTTGTAACTTTATGCAGCCTAGACTCATGTGACATTGCACTTATGACTGTATTCAACTTGAACTTGAATTATCCTTACTTATGTAAGACCCTCAGTATATATAGTCTGTCTAATGTGCTAAATAAAGTTGGTTATTTCATGAGACAACCTAAATACAATTAGTGCTTGCATTTAGAATATAGTATATTCTAATAATATACTGAATTTAGAGGAGCATAATTTTATGTGAAATCATTGTTCCATTTAGATAGGATTTCAAAATCATTGGCATTGAATAGAATCAAATTTTCCAGTTTTCAGTAACTTGAGATTTCTACAGTTGATCTGAATGCATGCAGTAATATAATTCATTAATTCAACCCTTCAGTTTGACTATTATATGCTAGGTATGATGTTTCAAAATTCAGATATAAAACTGTAACTAATAATTTAACTAGCTTGTTTTAATGCACCAGGACAAGTTGTGTTTAATTACTAAATGATTTATAAAGTTATAATGAATATATGTAACATTTCCAAATATTGTCTAATAATGCCTAACACTAAAAAAACAACTAATATTCAATATTCATGTTGTTTATTCTAAAATATAAAAAGCTCTTTTTTCACATATCTTATTTTTACATACTCACATAATTAAAAAAAAATGAAGAGTTGATATGTACTACTATCTATAAATTTCTAACATATCATGCTGATATTACAAATTCAGCCAAAATAGGCCAAATATTTTATGATTTATTTGTATGAAAATGTATATAAACATCAAATGGACATTGCTGCTCAAGCACAGAGTAAAAGTCTGGAAGAAACACTGAAATCTTGGGGTAAAGGAGAAATGGAAAGAAGTTGCCTAATAACTTTAAAGAGCTTCCTTTAGAGTGATGAAAACATTTTAATATTAGACAGATCTGTTGGTATAGAACAGTGTGAATTTATGAAATGACATTAAGTTGTTTATTTTAAACTTTTAAGTTTAAATGGTGTGAATTTGTTTTTAATTTTAGTATGATTCATTACTACCACTACTACTACTACTACTACTACTACTATTATTATTATTGTTTTTATCATTATTATTATTATTGATAATGTTGTACATACTTTCAATGTAAGTTGATTATGTTAACCATATATTATGTCCCTCTATGAACTCACCATATTTTTACAATTTCAGGTCCTTACCTTTTTATAGTATATTGAATCCCATTGTGCTACCCATTTACACATTGGTTTGGGGTCAAAAAGTAGAATATATTCATTCTATGTCTTTACTCAACCTTAAAGTAAACGTCCTTCTCTAATATCCATCAGATTTCAATAGCTTCTTATTTAGAGTTGGTTCTTGTGATTTGTCACTATCTGTGATAAAATGTTGATGGACTCATGCTTGTCAGATATTGGGCAGACAAACACACCTGCCATAAATTTATTAACCCAAATATGTTTACATGTCTAAAAGATACTGTTTTCCCCTTAGGCAGTCTAACTTCTGGTTCTTGAAGTCTTTTGGCCTCCTTCACGCTGTTACCTGAGCTTTGTGATACACAGTTCCTATTTTATGCTTAGAACTAGACAATTCATGGTTGCTCATTCTCTGCATTTTAACTAAGTATGAGTTTCTGCATTAACTATTATTTTTGAACAAAGAAACTTGTATGATGTGTTCTCAGAGCTTCACTAATCTATGGGTAGATAGATAGAAATTTTTAGGGTCAATGGATATTTTGTTCATTTAGCAAATCTTGTCCAGATAACGTAAAATCACGTGTTTCCTCATATACAGCAAGTTCAATGTCCACTCAGAAAGTAGCTGTTCACTCCTATAACACTCATGCTACTAGTCTACACATAGACATGTCTTGTTAGACTTCTTCTTATTGTAGTTTGTGAGGTTCACAACTCATTAAGGCAGCTGATGACTTTTCTCTCCCACCATCCTTCATAGAACCTTCTGCTATCAAATCTAGCTTAAGGTTGGAAGGTTTCTGGTCAAAATCAGTATGATTTGTCCAGGTCTGGTGACCAAGTTATGTGGTTTCATCTGATAAACAAAGAGTTCCTGTTAGCAACCAAGAACAATAACATTAAAAAGAATATCTTGTAGTAGTTTTTTTATTGATGGGGGCCCCTCCGGGACATTTCTGTCCAACAACTTGAGGCATTAGGTATTTACTGGACAACCTATGGCTCTTTAAGGTAGAGCTTCATGTATAATAACTTTATTTATAGATACATAACACACAGAGGTTATGAATACATATATACATGGATGTAAAATCACTTCTATATAGAATTTTAACTATCCTTCGAGGTAAATACTGTCTCCACTTATATGGATTTCATTTCTTTAAACCCAAACTATTTTTTTATAAATGCTTTGAAGAACAGAATAATAGCAATGTTAATTTTCTATCATATTTTGGCAATACCAGTGATCAAATTGAGGGTTTAATATATAGTAAAGAAGAAAACAAGAATGGAACTATACTCCCATCACTATTTTGATTTTACTTTTGAAACAGGGTCCCACTAAGTTGCCCAGACTTGCCTTGAACTTGTATTCATAATGACATAGCTTACTAAACAGCTGCTGATTTTGCAGTACAATTTCAACAACTCCTTCTTAACTTTGTATAATGTTTATTGAAATTTGCTAATGTAAATATATTCTTATGTGTCTATGTACAATTCACTGTCATTTAATATTTTTTCTTAATGCAGAATCGCATGCTATACTGTAACACTAATAAATGTAACTTTCAAAACTCAGAAATTAAAGTCTTTTATAAGAATTTTAAACTATATGCCACATATTACCTTCACAAACATATATGGATACATATATTGTATTGACAAAATGAATCATAGTTTTTTAGAGAACTTAGTCACCCAATATTTTGAATTCTGAGGTGACTTGAAAAGCTTACAAGTTTGAGTGAAAAATAAACTAATGACGTCAATAACATGATCTTTTCAAATCTGTCAGCTTCTTAGAGCTTCTTCCGATTTTCAGAATGTATTAGTCAGAGTGACATGATATTTGAAAAGAGGCTTTTCTATTTCAGTCTGTGATAATTTCCTGTGGATGAATTGGGTTTTGGCCTAAATCATTTTTTTGTACAAAGGCAGGGGGCAAAGACGTGAAAAATAAATCAATTTTATGCAATCATTATTTTCTGAGTCATACAGTTGTTTACAGAATTCTTTAAATGTATTTCTAATAGGATCTGCTCAGAGGAAATGCTCTCTAACTCTGCTTTATAAGCTGGGATTCTCAGTCACTAAGCAATATATTCATAATAAGCTAACTAATATGCTGTGGTATTTTATTTTTCCATTCTTTTCAGATTTTAATGAAGTAGCTTTTCTTATTATGTTTAAATTTACATAAGTGTATAATCACAAAGAATGTTTCTAATGACCAAATTTGATATCTTCTCTTTTCTTATATTCTTTCCAAATTTATTCTAGCTATTCCAAGATTCTTTGTAGCTATGTACAAAGTTAACACAGTTACCAATTATTTACTTATTTATCATTTTCAAACAATGCCATTATAAATCATATAATTACTGTCCAAATAGGGAATAATTTTTTGACAGGTTTTCTGTAATCTTTGTGTGCTTTTGTTTTGCTGTTTTTCTGTCTGGCTTATCACTAAATGTACAGTTTATAAACTGAAATTTCCATTTTTAGATAAAGTTGAAAAACTAACTATTACATACATTTTTTACATAAAACTTATTATGGCGACCTTGTGTTATGGATGATCTATCTCTAATTGTCTACACTTGGCTTGATGCTGGTTTCTCTTATCAACATTTGATATTTATTTTTAATTGTTTTCCTAAGTCATTAATTATCTAAGTACAAAGTTCTAGGATATCTGAATCTATAATTACACAACAGGTGATCTAATTCAGTACCACGACCTAATAGAGCCTAGAGCCATGGCTTCCTAATTCACATTTTCAACCAAGAAATTTGTCCTAAAATCAATAATACAAATCCATCTACACACACAAATTCATCATGTATATATGCTTCATTCATTCATATTTCATAGAAAACTTCTGATTTTCTCTCAAATATTCTCAGTCAAATGGAACTCCTAACCTCAATAAATAAAATCATTATTTATTCAAGTGTTTAATTCAAGACATTTAGAAAAATATTCTACTATCTTTCCTGTCATCATCCAAATTTACTTCATCTGCAAAGCAACTGTGTTTATCTTCAAAACACGTTCCAAAACTCAGATATTCATATACCTTCCAATGTGTTGTGGTAACAAAAGCCATCATCATCTTTCACCCAGACTCAGACAGTGTCTTTAACTGTTCTGCCACATTTTACTCCTGGTCCTTTGGATATTTTATAATTTTTATTATTTTTTTCTTACATCCCGACTGACCCCAGTTTTTGCTCCCTCCTTTCCTCTCAGTCCTGACCCACTACCTCTGCTCTTGCACATTCCACTTCTCTGGTCCTATTCAGAAAATGGCAGGCCTTTCAGTGATATCAACCAGCAATGGCATATCAAGTTGTATTAAGACTAGACAAGTCCCCTTTGCTTTGAGGCTGGAGAAGGCAAGCAAATATGATAAACAGGATCACAAATGGTTGCAAAAGAGTCAGAGATATCCCCTGCTCCCACTATTAGTGCCGCAAGAAGACTAAGCTACACAACTGTAACATATATTCAGAGAACCTAGGTCAATCATGTGCAAGTTACCTGGTTGTCAGTTCAGTTTCTGTGAGCCCCTATGAGTCCAAGTTACTTTATTCTATGGGGTTTCTTTTGGTGTCCTTCTGGCTCCTATAATCCTTCTTCCCCTTCTTGTACAGGACTTTCCAAGTTCCACCTAAACATTTGGCTGTGAGTTTCTGCATATGTTTCCATCAGTTGTTAGATGAAGTCTCTCTGATGACATTTGCGCTAGGCACCAATCTGTAAGTATAGCAGAGTATCATAAGGCATCATTTCACTGACAATTTTGCCAGTCATGTTTGTTTCTATCCTAGTCTCTCAGCTACCAAGCCTTTGGGTCCTGACTCTACAGGCAGTACCAGGGGTAGGCCCCTGCTCCTTGGTTGACCACTCCCATTCCAAAATCTGCACAACCATTACCCCAGCACATCTTATAGGCAGGAAAATTGAAGGTGGAAGTTTTAATAGCTGGCTTTGTGTCCCAGTCCCTCTACTGTCAGTCTTGGTTATAAGAGCTGGCCAGTTCAGAATCTAGATCCCCCATTGCTAGGATTTTTAGCTAGGGTCACCCTCAATTTCCTACAGGTTTCCATTGCAAAATGTTTCTACCTTGTAACAGAGATGCCAACCAATTCCAATTGTCTCTCCCATTACTGTATTCCTCTGTCCTCCCCCTACCTTGTCCTAATCCATTCTACTTCCATACCTAACCTGTAAGTGCAGCCTTTTCCACCCAATAAGTTCCTCAAACTAAAAAATCCGAGACTTTATTATATTTATGAATAAATTATTAGGCCAAAGCTTGGGCCTGTTTCTAAACTATCTCATGAGTTAATTATCCTGTTTATTATACACTAAGGCCCACCACATAGCTGATTATCTGGTCTTAATGTTACTGGCATCTTCTCTGTCTTGCTAAATCTCCATACACATGAATCAATCCCAGAATTCTTTTCTTTCTTACTGATATCCCACCTTCTAATCCTGCCTCAGCTCATTAGCCAATCAACTTTTTATTGACAGGTGAAAGCTTTTATGCCGTGCTCAAGTGACTATCCTTACACATGCATACCATCCATATGCCTCTCCCCATCTACCTGTGATATCTATACAATTTTTCATTTACAGTGAGACTCATGCATCCCCCTTTGAGCCCACCTTGTTACTTAGATTCCCTGGATCTGTGGATTGTAGCATGATTGCTCTTTACAGCTATTATCCACTTATAAATGAGCTCATGCCATGTTTGTTTTTCTGGGTCTGAGTTATATCACTCAGGATGATTTTTTTCTAGTTCCATCCATTTGCCTGCAAATTTAATGATGTCACATTTTTTTAAAGCTGAGTAATTCTCCATTGTGTAAATGTACATCAACTACTTTATCTTATATTCTTTTGAGGAACATCTATGTTGCTTCCAGTTTCTGGCTGTTATGACTAATGCTTTTATGCACATAGGTAAGCAAGTGTCCTTTTGGTAGGGTGGATCACCATTTGGGTATATGCCCAGAACTGGGATGACTGAGTCTTGTGGTAGGTTGATTCTTAATTTTCTGAGGAACCATCATATTGACTTCTATAGTGGCTATACTGGTTTACACTCCCACTGACAATGGAGAAGCATTCCCTTTTCCTCATTGCCATCATGAAATGCTAATCGTGTTTGTGAACATACTCATTATGATGGTATAAGATGAAATCTCAAAGTTATTTTGATCTGCATTTCCCAGATGACTAAGGATGTTAAAGATTTTTAAGTGCTTTTCTGCCACTTGCGATTCCTCTGTGGACACTTCTGTTTAGATCTGTACCTCATTTTAAAATTGGACTATTTTGGTGTCTAGTTTCTTTTATTCTTTATATATTTTAGAAATTAGTCATCTGTCAGATGTGGCATTGGGTGCCATTTTGTCCTATTGCTAGTGTTCTTTGCCTATCAGAAGCTTCTCAGTTCCATGAGATCCCATTTATTAATTGCTGATCTTAGTGCCTGCACTATCAGTGTTATGTTCAGAAAGTCATCTCAGTTGTCAGTGGGTTCAAGGTTACTCACCATTTTCTCTTCTATAAGATTTAGTGTATCCAGTTTTATGTTGAGGTCTTTGATTCACTTGCACTTGAGTTTTGCACAGAGTGATAAATATGGATGCATTAGCCTTCATCCACATTCACATTTCCAGTTAGACCAGCACTATGTGTGTTGAAGATAGTTTCTTTTTTTCCATTGTAAAATTTTGGCTTTTTTGAACATTCCAGTCTTATAATAGCATTTATATAAATCATACTAAAAATAAAACTTCAAAAGCTGTTTACTATGTTAAACACATATCCAGTTCTCTGACTCAGGGGGCATAAGGGGATGGATCAAGGGTTAAGGTTCACTCTAGGCTATGTAGCGAGTTCACAGTCAATGTACTAGTCAGGATTTTTAGCAAACATACATATATTATTAATATATGTGTGTATATATGAGTTTTATAACAGTGTTATACACACTATGGACCAACTAGTCCATCAATGACTTTATCCTAAAATAAGTTCCAATTATCTAGTAGTTTCTCAGCCCAGGAATCTGAATGTTTCAGTTATTCTTCCATATACACCAGAATCCCAATGAAGTGGTCTTTAATGCCAGTAAAGTAACATCAAGTACAAGCATGAAAAGAGATAAAGCATTTCTCTTCCTCGTGCTTTATATAGACTTCTCTGAGAATATGTGGCCCAGATTTAGGATGGGTCTTCTCATAACAAATGACCCTAATTAAAGGGATGTATTTGCACATCAAGGGATCTGGATTTCAGGTGAGCCATCCTACTAAATGACCCAGTTAACTAAAACTCCTTCACAGGTGTACTTGGACTTGGACTCTGTTACTTCCAGATACATTCAAGTTGACAGAAAAAAATAGCTATCATTGACTGCCTGGGACATATGAAAAACTCATTTATTTTGAACTGTATTATATTTATCTGTTCCTCTGATTCTATTTACAGATCTTTTGAACATTATTTCCTATACATGAAATTCTAATTAAAAATAGGCCAAAACATTACAATAAATAATATATGTATAAAAATATATAACAGAAATATCTACTATTCATAATTTCCTATATCATTCTAGTTTTATTTTTAAGCAATAAAAACACTGAAAGTATCATGTAATAAAAATAAGGATAACTAATTATAATGATCAGTTTTCCACCTTCGTCTCAAAAGGAAATTCCATTTGTGTATTAACTGTTTCACTATAAAACTTAAACTTTATAGATGTCCTTAAGTTCAAATTCAACAGTGCATATTTATTTATTTATTTATTTATTTATTTATTTATTTATAATAATGTGGACACAATGACATTTTAGATATAACTACTCATGGATACGTCATTTGGGGATTTAAATATAACTTCCTATTTAAACGTATTCTAAATCTGACGTGAAGATTTTATGTTGAGTACATGCCCTTTTTCTCTTATGATGTTTTGGATCTCCTTTCAGTTATACAATCCATATCAATGTCTACCATGCATTGTATTTTTCCTTTTAACACTTTTTCCCTAAAAACCGATAACCCTTGATCTTCACTTGAACTCCAACAGTTTAAACACATACCCCATATGTTTAATAATCACTTTTGCAATTACATTTTTGTCAGCCTTCTCACCTACTGGTATTTCTTGGAAAACTATAACACTTGAAATGGTACATAGTTTTCTTTTACATAAATGATATTATGATTTGATATTTAAAAAATATTGTGTGTGAGTGTGTTCATGCATGTATCATAGTGCATGTGTGTAAGACAGAAGAAAACCTTCTGAGCCAGATGTTTCCTCTACTGTAGGTTTAAGGGTTTGAACTCAGGTCATCAGTTTTACAAAACAGTTTTACAAGCTATGCTATGGCTCTGGCCCTTGTTTTACTCTTGATGAATTTCTGTTATTTCCTTGTAATTTTTATACTAATTTTGTTATTGATGAACATTACAAATATTTTTGACCACTTAGCCAGTCCTTTCTTTATTTTACTCATTGCAACATCTGTGGAATAAATATAACTAATGTAACACAGTCAGTTTTGTTAATTTTTACCTTAAGATTATTACTTTTAAGGTTTTATTAACAATATATTTGCTCACTTCTTCTGGAACAAGGCACTTCAGATCTACAGCATGTGCTCCTATATACTGATGACAGTGACCTTAGCTTTTTCTTTTCTCACAGCAGGATAACAAAAGTCTTGACAGGCCCTCTGTGCCTTATCGATCGACAGATACCATAGAGACATCTTTAACATCCTGCAGACTCTACACTCTTTCAAAGGTCTACCAGGCAATTTCCCAAACTACTGTCCTCCTCCATAAATCTCCTATGGTTCACATGAAAGACATCAACCTCTTGAGGCAGACCTTTACAATTTTCATTGACACTAGTCCTTTCAAGTCACTCCTTGCTACTAAATTAAAAACCATCTCCCTTGATGTAGTAGTGTGTAACCTTTCAGAACATTGCCCTTGCTTGTACTCTCCTTTCCTTTGCTAGGCTCACTCAATAGAAGGATTCCTATAACTCAGAGATTTATCCACCAGGATAGAGTGTTCTACCACATACACATAACTAACTAAAGACATGATCTTTGAATGGCAAGTCTCAATTTTCTTTTTACAGACCATAGGAAATAAGTATCACATCTGTATTTTCTCCTCTTGAAAATACCCAGTTTAGCATGTGACATTTTCCATTAATTTATTTCATTCACATTAATGTAACTTAAAGGTTCATGCAATTGTACTTTATTATTTATTTATCAAAACTCTAAAATAATGAAAATGTTGCAAACAAATTAGAAAAATCTGAGCTTTGATTTGAAAACAAAAATCACAATAATTATGATAGTATTCCAATGGGAATTTTGGAGGGTATCTCATTTTATTTTCATCTCAGAACATTTTCAATGAATAAAACCTATTGCTACTAGTTAATTTTCTTATAAAATATATTTTCTCTCTCAAAAATAGCCTAAAGAAAGATGTTATTGGTTCAAATTGGGGTAGTCATCAACCTCTTTTGGTGAAATAAAATCATTTTTACAGCTTTTTAAAGTAAATTTATGTATCTTTGCTCCTCAATTAAGGACTGTATTATTATTTTAAAAAGACCTACATAATAAGTGAAATCACCACAAATTACATACTTCCTTAACCATTAATGTGGACAATTTTCATTTGAAATCACACATATACACAATATTATACTTTAGTAATTTCATTTTATTTACGGCATTATTTATAATATGGAACTTTTCTTAGAGAATTTAAGATGTAATATTCCCTTAGGATTACAGAAAATGTGGTACATTTACACAATGGAGTACTACTCAGCTATTAAAAACAATGACTTAATGAAATTTGCAGGCAAATGGATGGAACTTGAAAATATCATCCTGAGCGAGGTAACTCAGTCTCAAAAGAACGAACATGGTATGTACTCACTGATAAGCGGATTTTAGCCCAAATGTTCAGAATGTCCAAGTTTCACTTAACAGTAACCGCTGGACTGAGATTGAGGTACCAGATGGAGGGATTGGAGAAAAGTCTGAAGGAGCAGAGGGAATTGGCAGCCCCATGGAGGGAGCAAGAGCGTCAATGGGCCTGACCCTCCCCCTGGTCGTCCTCTAGTTCAGACCACTAACCAAAGAATACACATCTATTGACC
>CM052722.1:61858412-61871653 GCA_028551405.1 Uromys caudimaculatus
ATATATATATATATATATATATATATATATATATATATATATATATATATATATATATATATATATATTACCATTCCAAAATAAAAGGTGGGAGCATAGTGTGGAAATATTGTTCAAAAGCAATACTGGCACTCAGTAAGAATTCTCTAAATCCCATAGTATGTGTCTAATGTCAAAAAGTTTGGATGATTGTTCCCTTCTAGCTTTACTGACTTCACTTCTCTCTCTCTCTTATTCTGGTTCTATTCTTTTTTTTTTTTTTTCAGCTCTCCTTGGCAGATGCCCCATAGCTCTGACACCTCGGACATCTTCATGTCTCCAACACAATCCAGACTTCACTTTTACACTTTCAAACAATGGCCTCTCAGGGTCTCTGTGATGGGATTCCTATGCCAACTGCCTAACCTTAGCAGCTCCTCTTAACTATAGGAGGAAAATTCCATGCTCCCTTACTCTTGTATCCTTTCTTACTCTAAAATCAGGAGAACACTGAGAACTCTGACAGCCCACTTGGGATGGAGCCTGGCCCCTCCTTGATTAACATGTGCATCAGATTAGCTGCTGCTCATTAGGAGCAGGAAATTCTCTACAGTTTTTTTGTTTTGTTTTGTTTTGTTTTGTTTGTTTTCAAATTATACATATTGTTGAGTAGAGAGTTTCCCCAAAGGCACACTTCTCTACAGTTCTGTTTTGGATCAGACTTTTCTTTAAACTTCCCATCTCTTTTAGCAGAAGCTTTCTATCTAACATTAAATGTCCTGGTGTTATTTCTCTCCTCAAATTGAACATTCTATATTTCTTTTAGTCCTACTTGCTCTTCTTCATTGTAGACATGAACAGAGTCACTATTGGTTATCTTGAAATCATTGCTAATTAAATTAATCCATTATGTTCAATTTTGCCTCAGGCAAATTTTTAGGTTAGGGTGAAGAAAGCACTCATTTTCTTTCATAAACTGTCTCAAGGATGTTCTCTAGCATAGTCTCTAATATTCTTCTTTTCTGAAACCACTTCAGTTGGGTCTCCATATTCTACATTGCCATTGGCATGATATTATTTCAAGCTCCTAATAGAATGGTCCATTATACCTGGCTTACAGTCTTCAACTGCTTTCCTCCTTCAAATTATAAAGTATTATACATTCAAAAAACAAAACACAAATGAGTAAGAAAAATATCAAACCGTGGTAAGATCTATCACAACAATGGGCCACTTCCTTGTAGCATGTCTTTCGTGATTACTTATTTATGTCTATAAAAATGTTTTGATGAAGCCAATTTATAGAAAATAAGATTTATTTGAGCCATATATTCAGAGGGTTTATATGGTTCATTATCATCATGGCACTGAGCATGGAATTAGTCTATCAGACATGGAGCTCAAGCAATAGCTGAGAGGTTACACATCTTATCTACAAGCATGTGGCAGAAATAACTCACAAGTACTGTCCCAGGCTTTTAAAACCTCAAAGCCCTCCCCAAGTGACATACCTACTTCAACAAACCAAACTTTCTAATTCTTTCCAAACAGTTCCATCAACTGTCATGTGTCATATGTAAGAGGCTTAAAACAGCAAAATCCAAAATTCACTGCATTTGCTATCAGATCCAATGAAAAGTAAGCATACCTTCTGATATATTTCCTGTCTGTGATCATGCTGCTTACATGTCATCATGCATATCTAATACAGACATATCAAACAAACCTTTTTAGGGGAGTGTGGGGATTTGAGTAGGTTTGGTTCCCATAGACTCATGTGTTGGTCTACATGAGCATGGTCCCTTCTTGGTCTACAGGGAATGACACTATCAGGAGGTATGTCCTTGTTGGAATAGGTGTGGCCTTGTGGAAGGAAATGTGTCATTGTTGGGGTGGGCTCTGAGGTCCTATGCTTAAGCTTCATCCAGGTTGGGACAATCTTCTCCTGGTTGCCTTAGGATCAAGATATAGAACTCACAGTTCCTTCTTTAGTGCCATGCCTGCCTGAATGCTACCATACCTCTTTGACATGATGATAATGGACTGAACCTCTGAAACTGTAAACCAGCCCTGATTAAATGTTTGCTTTTATAAGAGTTTCCTTGGTAATGGTATCTCTTCATAGCAATAAAACCCTAATTATAAGAGGGAGCAAAAACATGTTGCTTGTATTCACCCTTAAATATCAACTTCTGATATTTCAGGAAGAACCTATCCTTTGGCAAGTGGCTTATAAGTTAGAGGCATTTTTGTTTCATGGGAATTTTTAGGCACAGTAATTTGAATTTAAAATATAACTTTGGCTTTCACACAATGAGTTCAGAGTGTCACATGTGGAAGGATATTCTGGAAATCCTTTAGTATTTCTACAGTTCACTTCTCATAGTCTATTATCCACAGCACAATAACCCATTAACATTTATTTTCAAAAGAGACTGTAAAATGCAAATATTACTTGGATCAAAAATAGTGAAAACTATACAAATATGGATTTTGAATAGTTAAAACAGTGTATAATAATGTAAACCATATATTAAGCTAAACATTATTAAGCTAAACATTTTGCAATACATTTTTTTCATTTTATTTATTCTTCTCTTAAATATAACATCCCAACTATAGTCTCCCCTCTCTAGTCTCACCAAATTTTCTCATCTGTACCATTTCTCCTAGGTCCACCCTAGTTCCACTTCCTTTTTGGCAGGCCTCCCAAGGTCACCAAACAAATATGTCATAACAAGGTACAATACCACCAGTTACACATTTCTCACATCAAGGCTGAGCAAGACCGTCCAGTAGGAAGAAAAGGCTCCTGAAGGCAGTCAAAAGTGTCAGACAAATCTCTCACTTCCACTGTTAGGAATCCCACAATAACCCTATGACCCTTACTTGCTGTTACTTATGCCAGAGATCAGGGACCCTAAGAAGACACTTCTCTCCTTTTCTGATGAATATGGATTTTGAGACAAAATTATATTCCAAAACACAATATTGATAGCACTACCCTCTTCAATATTCTTGATTGGTAAGGCATACATCTTTTGAAGAATCAGTAAATATTGATGCAGTATGGGTGATGGGTTAAAATATAAGTTGCCTTTTAAGGTGGTTAGGCATTTGGGGTAATGTGAATAGAACTATACTATTAGGGTAGTGCTTTTATATTCTCCAAAAATACATAGTCAGAAAGATAGGAGCAAAGTTATTGTGGGCTTACTGTGGACTAGGGCCCAGCTTAGGATGTCCTGAGCCATTGGGAATACTATAATATCTGGGGCCAGGTCAGCTGGAAGACTTTTATAACTTTCACTGTTAGGATAAATAAATTGTCCAAAACTGTTATGGCAGTAAGCACTGTTGAATAGACAATGTGCATCTAACAGGTGTCTTCCAAGTGGGTGCTGAAATAGGATCCCCATGGGAAATCCTTTGATTGGTAAGATCAGGTCCTGCACATTAATGATAGGATTATAGTGATCCAGAATCACATTATTAATGGCCTCATTTACTCTATTTAGATTCTCCTTTGTTGTTTTAATCACCAGGGCTCCAAACTTCACTCCAGAAGTAAAGAAAAGAGGGGGATAAGCTGTACAGTAGGGACAGGTAGGAAGGGAAAGTTTCCCAGGAACGTCCTAAGTGAGGCTAGGGTAGCTGACACAGGGACTTCAAACTGTAGCTTTTGAAGTTTAATATAGTGTTGAGTAATAATATGATTAAAGAAAGAGGAATAGTTAGTGGGTCTGGATCTTATTATCATTTGAGACCTTTAGCTCTGCAGCAGAGAGGGTCTGTGTCAGTTGTTGCATCAAGGTTTTTAGCAAACAGGGTCAGAGTGGCCAATTAGTGTGTTATGCATGTAATGGACAACATACCACTTGGGGATGAGATGTTTGATGAAATTCCAAATGAACACCAAGCAAATGGTGGAGCTGTTTTTCATGCCCAGTGACTGTACCTTTCAGTGGATCAACGGGAAATCAGCATGAGCTCTAGAGTAGCCAACTAGCCCACTGGCATTATGGGGATGTGTCAGGTTGCCAGCACCCAAGAGAATTTCTGTAATTTTTGGGAAAGGAGCCACTGCCCTGATCTGGTCCCATTCTGGTGTTCCCTTAGTTTGCTATGATCTTCTATATGGTGTCACTAGATATGGCAGTAGATACATGTACTAGTACTATAATGAGAATATGGAAGCTTCCTTCACTGTCTTCCAGGCCCCATTCAAGACTGTAGAAACCACACATTTTTCAGACAATGAGCATCTAGTTGTTGCCAGTTTCTGGCTATTGTGAATACAACTGCTGTGAATGTAGATGAACATGTATCCTTGCAGTAGGGTGGAGCATCTGTTGGGTATATGCCGAGGAATGAATCTTGAGGTAGAGCTATTCCCAATTTTCTGAGAAACCACTATGTTGATTTCCTAAGTAACTATACAAATTTGCACTTGCCACTAGCAATAGAGCAGTGTTTGCTTGCTTCATATCCTTTCCAGCATGAGCTGTCAATTATGTTAAACACCTTAGTCATTCTGATAGGTATAAGGTGATAGCTCAATATTGTTTATACCCCAACCACTTTAGGATACAGAGGGTAGACTTGTTGGAAATTCCATCAGAAACACATAGGTATGTTTGGAGCAGTTGATTGTAAGTCTGCTGGGATAAAGATTTATTGTAACAGTAGTGTTTTTTGATGTAAAGATAGAAACAGTTAAGTTAAAATTATATTAAAATTTTAGTAGGTAAGAACTAGCTGTCACAGTACTTAAAGATGTTATTCAAGCTGCCAATGGAGAAAATCAGTTTTCTTATCCATCTGTACAGTATACATAACACAACAAAGATAATCCCCACAATAAATCCCCAGTGGTGCAATACTAGCAATTTTGTCTTGGGGTAATAAATAACTATCTAATATTACCTATGAACTGTTCAATAGGAAGAAATACAAGCCTTGTACTTCATGCCTAATGAACTGTCCATGGTTGGGGAAGTTTTGGAACCTAGTGCAGAAACTACTACTTCCAATTTTCTAAATAAAAATATTTTAGTTGTATTCTAAATGCTAATCCTTATACACACAGATAAGTTCCATTCTTACCTTTCAACAAAAAATGGTGCTCTTTGCAGCAGAGACCATTACAGTAAATTAGAATTGGCTAAAACACAGAGAATGGCATACTGTGGGGTGCCCATCCCCTACTGCTACATCTATAATACCACCCCTACATCTATGTGTTAGGATACTTTGTGGAAGAGTGACAGAAAAATTATAAAAGAAAAACAAGACATGTTCTGCAGCATGGTATCTTCCACACATGAAAAAGGAGCTGCACCCATGAAATTTTATCAGTATGTTCTCCTAAAAATGCCATGTAAAATGATAAAACCAGTTGACATGCTGCTATGGATGTAGGAAATGTCACAAGACTCTACTCTTCAGAAAGAGCTACAGGCACCTAATGGCTGAGAAGATAGAAAGAATAGATGTTCATCAGGTACAAGTCCCATGAAAGGTTGTAATCTCAATTGGTAAGAAGCTGTCATGCATATCAAGAGTTAGTGGAGGGTGTACAAGAGATTTTTAAATGGGGATACTATGTGAAAGTTGAAGATGATATAAATATATTTCTTGTATAAGAAAAATTAACAAACACAGAAATTTAAATATTAGTATTAAAACACTATAATAAATAAGTAATAGCCTCTACATTGGATTTGAAATAGTCCAAAATACCAGATACAGGAAAGTATAGGGATGATTGATATGTACCTACCATTCAGGTTGTCTTGGATAATGAACAGTAGTGACAGAGCTTGCTCCCATTGATGGCAAAGATGGGAATGGGAGTTCTCCCTATAGTTCTGTGTTGAGGTTCAAAGGGACCTAATATGTTCTAAAATTATCACTTACATATTCATAAAACATCTCTAACACCCACAATGCACAATCTAATAGCTCTCTCATCTCCTTGGAACAGTCTACAAGACTTTCCTTAACTAAACTATTTTGACAAACTTGTTCTTAAATTAGTCTGTCTCTAATGTTTTTCTATTTTCAAGATGATAAGAGTCTAGTAACCATCCCACATTATACATCTACTATATTTTTAATGGACATATTTGTCCAAAATTCATGTAAATAAAAGTGAAATAGGAGTGTACTGTTAAAAATCTTAAAAATTTGTATAATAACATTTGTTTACTGCTATATATGATTTAATAGTAGATTCATGAATTTTTGTTTTATTTTAATTGCCCAAAGATTGATTAGTATTAATATTTTGTAGCAATTTTGTTTTTTGTGTTTTATTATTTTAATTTTCATGGCTATATATTGTAAATGCCTAGTGGCACTCATGTGACCAGGCCATCCTAATAAGGACTGCCAACTGCCATTTTTCACCCACAGAACACTCTAACTGCCAGACACAGCCCTTGCTCTTCAGAATAAAAAGCCCAAGCTCTAGACTTGAAATTCCACCAATCACCACCCTGATTAACTTCACTCTGGAAAGCTCCCCATACCCCTTCCCCATTAAGAAATCCTATATAATCCCTGAGTTCTGCTCAGTGACCATCACACAAGCAGAGGAAGCCACCCTCCTGGGTTTTTTCCTCCCAATACATTTCTTGTGTGAGGTTTGTTGTCGTATGACTTTGTAATACTCCTTGGCTGTGAACTGCCAGGATACCTTTCCATGTGAGCTGTAACACATGTACAATATATTTTATTATATCTATGAACTACTATGTCCCTCTAGTTTCCCTAGTACTTCATAAGCCATCTCTCACACAGCTTAATGTTTTGTTTTAAATGTTATTTAAAAACCTCTGAGTCCAATTACGTATGTCCAATAGGCATGTGGCCATTCTCTCAGGCACTGACAACCTACTGGTAAACACACACATAATAAAATGTAATTCTCCTTCCCACAAAGCCTATCAATTGAAAATAGCTCCTAAGTTTGGGAAAAAACATCAGCAGACCCCTCTTTCATCCATAAAAAATTTTTAACTAGCTTGACATTGTAAAGCTCCTGAGCAGATAAGCAGAGATGCTGGGACATAATGCATGAGGCAGGCATGTCATATACAAAAGTCAGCATTCCTAAACTCTCCTCCCCATATTCTATCTATATGACCCCTCTTCTACAATATTCCCTGAATAATGTGCATTTTCTTTTCATTTTGGGGGGAAGTTGTTTGTTTGTTTGTTGTTTATTTTGAATGAATTATAAACTTGTTATTAAAAAAAATGTAGAGAGTGGTAGCTCTGAAGTGAAATTTTAAGATTAATCATTTAGGATTAAATGATAAAAAGTTATCTCTTAATTTGAAAATTTCATTTCAGTCGGTATTTTTATTATTTATTATTTTTATTTTTATTTTTGTGAGACCCAATTTTTCTGTGTAGTCTTGGCTGTCATGAGCTTGTTCTGTGGACCACGCTAGCCTCTAACTCAGAGACATGCTTGCCTATGTCTTCCAAGCGCTGAGATTAAAGCCATTTGCCACCAGTGCATGCCTATAGAAGGTAATTTTATTACATAATTTTGCATATAAACTCAAATTTCATTACCATCAGTTTGGTGACAAGAAACTGGTATTCTGCATTAGATTTCCAGGGCTGTGTTACAAAGCGGGAAAATTAAACGATATTATAACATTGGAAGTAGAAACTTAGAAATCTTAAATTTTGTCAATATTTTGTTCTCTTTCATGGGTGTATGGAAAATTCTTCCTCAGCTCTTTTAAGTTCTGTTTTTTCCAGGCAATTTTTCACATTCCTTGACTATGGGTATATAGCCTTTTCCTTGTATCTTCTCAGTTCCCTCTTTACTTCTCTCCCTCTCTCTCTCCCTCTCCCTATCCCTCTTCCTCTCCCTTTCCCTTCCCTCTTCCCCCTCTCTTTCTCTTTTTTCCTCCCTTCCTTCCTACCTTGAACACATGCATATTATTAAAATTCCACAATTCTAAGTTGTCTAATTAGAAGTCAAATATTCTGCTTTCTATTTTTCTATTTTCCTATTTGGAATATTATAAGTATCTTTTGCACTATGCTGTAACTTCTTGTAAACAGATATTCTTCTTGGTAATAATAATTTCCTCAAAGTACAATATATATGGTAAGTCATTCATTAAAATTATTTTATGTATAGAAGTAAGACTTTTAATTCTTATTGCGTGTAGCTTGAAATGAAATTTTATTATTGTCTTTATCAGAGAAAAGTGTCAACAGTGACATTTAAGAAACACTTTTACCCAGCTTTAGTATCTTCTGGTTGAAAATGTTCATCCTGCATACACACAAATGAACACTTGTTATTTTTACAGTATTCCTCTCTATTTTGTTACCCTGGCAACTTTACTCTGCCAATGGCTTCGTATCTTGACACCTGATAAATTAGAGATGGGAGTCTAGCTTAGACTATGCTATTTTGGGGCATCCATGACTCACATTCATGAATCACTTTCTGACATGCTCTAATGAGAGATCAATAATGTTTTCACAGAGAGACCCTATAGTGTTTTATAAATAAGAGATTAAAGTACAGAAGGCAAAATACCAATCATCATTATTTTTTAAGGAATTTATTTTTCCTTTATATTTTTTTAAAAATCAGTTTGAATATTAATATTTCAGTGGCAGATGTAAGTTCAGCTAATTCTAGAGTCTTTTAGCCAATAGTCCTATAAAATAAGGATTTAATTTCTACTGAAGTATGTGGCTATGCTCATTATTTTATCTCCTAACAGTTTATCTTGAACATGTCATTATCTGCATCTTTTGTGAATAATAAAATGAGTCAATGTACTTACATAAAAGTATTATTGACTTTATATTATAAATAATATATTTTAAGAAATACATATCTTATGAAATATGAAATAATATATTTTATAAAATGTCCTTAAATGAGTTCAGTGCTCACCATAGACATATACAATTTAGGTAATTAATATGACCACAATAGAAATTTTTAGAAAAGGTAAGACAGGAGATAAAATGGAAAGCATGATTCAAGAGTTTGAATTCATTCATAAGCAGTATTTGTTAGCATTTTGTCTAGGCTCTGCCCCAGAGTTACCTGGAAACAGCCAGGTATGCCTGAGTCACTATAAAAGGGGCTGCTTGCCCCCTCCTCTCCCTCCTGCCTTCTTGCCCCTGCTCTGTCCTCTTGCCTTTACCCTCCTCTCTCTCCCCATTCCTCATCCCCCCCCTCTCTGCACATCCTCATGACTGGCCTCTCAACCTCTATACTATCTATCTATCTATCTATCTATCTATCTATCTATCTATCTATCTATCTATCTATCTATTTCTCTGTCTTTACTACCCTATCAACTCCCCTCCACATGCCCTAAATAAACTCTATTCTATACTATACAGTTGTGTGGGTGGTGCCTCATGGGGAAGGGATGCCTTAGCATAGGCCCATGGAGGTACCCTCTTCCCCCACATTTGATTGTACATCCACCAAATGTATTCCATTCCACTATCTTTTTATAAAATACAACAGTATTGAGCAGTGAAATATTTTGAGCAAGATTAATAAATTAGAAGAACTTTAAGAAAGAACAATCTGATGTCAGTAAAAAAGATTTATTTGAAGAAAAAGAAACAGGATTATAAGAATTCCTTCCTCTATATCAATGATATGTAACCAATACTAAAATTATTTTCAGTAATTAAATAACACAAGCAGTTATTCATAAGAAAATACATATATGTGATTATGAATATCAGACTTTTAGGTTAGTAAAACAGCACAAACTCTAGAAATATTTCAGTGTTCAACACTGATACAGAATTTTTAAAAAGTAGCATTTGTCAAAGGCATACTGTATTTTAAAGTATTGACAGAGAATAAATCTCAATTCCTTAGAACATAAACAAAGTCTCTTGTGTTTCAATAAATATCAGAACCTCTAAGGGCAAAAATATCAACATGAGAAATACTTTGCCCTTTTATATTCCCCAGTCCAACAATTCAGAAGACATGCAGATAATCATAAGAAATATATTATCTTACAGGCCAATACACTGATGAAGCTTGATGAATTATGATGGCTTTTAATGATCCATGGTTAGTTCAGTATAACAGTAAATATTACTCCTAAGAAAACTAAAGTTTAAAACAAGCAGATTTTGTATAAAGAAACCTTGTTTCAAATATTGCACACATAACCATAACATTGTATAAATGTTTTAAAGAGCATGCAAGGACATGAGTATACATTGTAGTCAAGTAAATTAATATAAGCACTACTTCATATAGTATTTTATATAATTAAAATCTTATATTCTCTGTCAATTTTCAAGAATGTTCTGCTTTCTTGTTAAATATTGTCAAATTATAGGTACTATGTTTACGATTAATATTATCAGATATTTTCTCCTGTAAAATGTACTTGTCAAAGATTCAATTTTCTTTTCTTAGTTTTTAAGAGAATAAATACAAGACAAAGGTGATATTATTGTAACCTTACTCAAAATAACAAAGGGCAAACCTACTATGAATTTTTGGAGCCAGTAGGCGAGATAAAAAATATACCATCCACATAAATTCCAAAGTAAAATAATTTAATTAAAAGATGACATTACTGCTAAAGAATATCAGCAAACTAACAGTGAAAGGAGTCAACATATAAAACAAAAACAAAAACAAAAAAATGCTTTGTGATATAGCAGAAATGAAAACTTAAACAGAAAATTAAGGAAGCATTGATGACTTATAAATGATCAAAATATCATTAAATTGAGTGAAAGATAGGATTAATTTATTTTTCATTTCCAGATTTATAATATTTCATGTTATTTATCAATAATTTTGCTAGATCTTGATTCTACAATAGATGGACCATTATGATATTTTAATTTTTGTTACCAGTGTTTAAATACTTTTTAAAATGTCTTTCTTCTGTGACCTTCTTAAGGGTACATCATTGTGTCATTGGAGGTGTTCTTTAAGCAGTTTTATTCCTGTATCTAATAGAATAAATATTTTTAACTTATTTTTTAAATAAGTAGAGGATTATAGGAAATTAAAAATGTCAATTAATTTCTCCCACTGACTGAATTTATGGAACTATATTGCATTACCTATTAAGATATATATTACCATGTATTGTAGTTCATTTTTAATAAATGTGGTGATTTAGTTAAAGACATTATAATTAAACTGCAAACAAAAAAAGAAATAAAAAGTTCCTGAGTCACTACAAAGTTTTCACATATCATTTATTGAAATGCAGTGCCATCAAAACTCAAGTCAGCAGTCTCTAGAGATTAATAATATGTTTTTAGTAATATTGTCATTTAAAAATGAATAATACAGCATCAATTAGGTTAGCATTTTTAAATCGGGATGTGATTCTGAAATTCCATAAAAGATATGTAGGTCAATAGTATATTTTTTATGTTTGAATATAACTCTAGGTTATTATAGACCCATTTTGTTTTAAATTCATTGACTATATTTGTTATCTCCATTTCACGGTATTAGAATAAAAATTTGATTTGAATAATCAGGGACAAGGTTTAACAAAAGAATAAAGATGAATGTCCAAGACAACATTCATTAAGTTAATATCAACTATTAAAATTTTCTAATTTATTTACAGATGTAATACTGGTCTTGTTTTTTTTTTTATTTTTTTTATTTTTTTCATTTTACATCCAGATTGCAGCCCCCTTTCCTTACTCTCCTACCAGTCTTGCCCTTACAAATTCCTGCTCATATTACCCCATCCCCTTATCCTAAAAGACACAGACGAACTCCTTGTGTACCCTCATACTCTGAAACATCTCATCCAAGAAGGAATAGGTATGTCCTCTCCTGCTGAGCCCCAACCAGTTAGTTCATGTAGAGCAAGGGAGTCCAATGGCAGATAACAGAATCAGAAAATGTCCTTTCTATAATTGTTAGGTATCCCACATGAAGACCAAGCTGCATGTCTGCTATAAATAGGTACAGGGCCTAGTTCTAGCCCCTGCATGCTCTTTGGTTAGTGATTCAGTCTCTGTAATTCCCCATGTGCACAGGTTAATTGACTCTGCAAGTCTTCGTGTTTTGTCTTTGACCTTTCTGACTTGCTCAGTTCTATCCCACACTCTTCTACAAGACTCCCAGTCTCGAGTTCAACCTGATTTATGTCTGGGTCTCTTGCATCGGTATCTGTCCACTGCTGGATGGAGCCTCTCAGAAGACAGTTACTCTAGGCTCCAGCCTTTAAAGATAGCAGAGTATCATTTATAGTTCCAGTGGTTGGGTTTCTCACATGGGATGTGTATCAAGTTCAGGCAACCATTGGTTGTTTGTTCCTTCAGTCACTGCTCAATCTTTATTCTGTATATCTTGTAGGCAGAACAAATATTGTGGTGAATCTTAATTAGTAGGAATCTCAGCTAGAGTCACCCCCAATGATACCCCATAGCTTTCTAATCCCCAGGACTCCAGCTAGACATGAAGATTCCCCTACCAAATTCCATTCTCACTCCCACCCTCTCTGACACAATCCATCTCCCCACACCTGATTGCCATCCCTGTTCACCTCATTACCTCCTCTCACACCCAGTTCCCTCTCTTCATTCACCTCTGATTACTATTTTGTTTCTCCTTCTGAGTGAAGTTCCCTGTTTGAGACTTTTCCCCACTTTCTTTTCTATTAGATTCAGTGTATCTGGCTTTATGTGAAAGTACTTGATCCACTTGGATTTGAGCTTTGTACAGGAAGATAGGAATGGATCAATTCACATTTTTCAACATGTTGACCTCCATTTGAACCAGCACCATTTGTTGAAAATGCTGTCTTTTTTCCACTGGGTGGTTTTAGCTACTTTGTCGAAAATCAAGTGCCCATAGGTGTGTGGCTTCATTTCTGGGTCTTCAATTCTATTCCATTGATCTACCTGCCTGTCACTGTACCAATACCATGCAGTTTTTATCGCTACTGTTCTGTAGTATAGCTTGAGGTAAGGGGTGCTGATTCCCCCAGAAGTTCTTTTGTTGTTAAGGATAGCTTTTGCTATCCTGGGTTTTTTTGTTGTTTCAAATGAATTTGAGAATTGCTCTTTCTAAGTCTATGAAGAATTGAGTTGGAATTTTGATGGGGATTGCATTGAATCTGTAGATTGCTTTTTGCAGGCTGGCCATTTTTACTATATTAATCCTACCAATCCATGAGCATGGGAGATCTTTCCATCTTCTGAGGTCTTCTTCGATTTCTTTCTTCAGAGACTTGAAGTTCTTG
>CM052722.1:61871753-61967181 GCA_028551405.1 Uromys caudimaculatus
TTTAGTTATGGGCCTTGAATTCCTGATCTTTCCAATGCTTTTATCATGAAGGGTTGTTGAATTTTGTCAAATGCATTTTCAGCAGCTAATGAAATGACCAAGTGATTTTTTTTCTTTGAGTTTGTTTATGTAGTGGATTACATTGATGGATTTCCGGATATTGAACCATCCTTGCATCCCTGGGATGAAGCCTACTTGATCATGATGAATGATCATTTTGATGTGTTCTTGGATTTGGTTTGCGAGATTTTTTTTTTTTTTTTAGGCCCAGGTGTTTATTTCCCTTACATATAGGATCTTCACAAACACAATACAAGAGCTTCGACACTGTGGGGGAGGGGATCATCCCAGACGTCTTAGAGTTAAGAGGATCTTGGCCTTAATGTATACTGGAATTCAGACCTTAAGGCTCTAAATTTCTGTATCACACATCCAGTAGGACTTGAGAGTGAAGCTAGAGCCAAGGCCATCTAAGTGATAGGTCAAAGTGACAAGAAGCCCACTTCCTATGCTCCAGCCATGAGTTTCCATCCCAAACCAATGGAAGGTGTTTTCACTTGCTAGGGCCTAAAGGGACACCAGTTCTACTCCTTCCCCTCCTCAGGAAGCCACCTTGGTAACACTGTAAGTTGTAAAGGGATTGGCCTGGTCCCATTATTCGGAGGTGTAAAAGACTCAGGAAGGTACAGGATGGATTAGGCCACAAGATAAGGCAGATGATGTCATCAGAAGCATTTGACCAGTGGGAGCAGTTACTAAACTTCTGGGCCACTTAGTTCAGGCTAGGCAGGCAGGTAGGGAGATAGGCAGTGCTCATTGTTTGGCATTGATAATGTCCACAAATTCAGGCTTGAGGGATGCACTGCCCACGCGGAAGCCATCCACGTCAGGCTGGCAGGCCAGCTCTTTGCAGTTTGCTCCAGTCTCAGAACCTCCATAAATGATCCGGGTGCACTGAGCCACACCGTCAGAGACATTGGATTTCAGCCATGCCCGGAGCTTCTCATGTACTTCCTGGGCCTGTTGAGGAGTTGCAGTCTTGCCAGTCCCAATGGCCCATACAGGTTCATAGGCCAGGACCACCTTGTTCCAGTCCTTTACACTATCTGCGATGGCCTTGGTTTGCTCGAAAACCACCTTCTCAGTGATGCCAGCTTCTCTTTCGTCTAACTTCTCCCAGATGCAGGCCATCACTCCAAGCACCTCTGCTAGGGCATGGTTCACTTTCTGCCCAATCAACTCGTCTGATTCCCCAAAGACGTGCCTTCTTTCAGAGTGCCCCAGAATGACCCAGGTGACTCCTAAGTCTTTGATCATGCCAGGACTGATTTCCCCAGTGAAGGCCCCATTGGTCACTTTGTAGCAGTTCTGTGCAGCCACAGCAATTTTGGGATCCAGCTTCTGCCTAACAAAGTCTATGTAGGCGGTTGCTGGCGCACAAACCACCTCGGTGTCTACTGGCACTTTGGCTGTGTTCAGGGTGCAGATGAGTTCTCCCAGGCACTTCTTCCTCCCATTCATCTTCCAGTTGCCCCCCACGAAGAACTTCCTGGAAGGCGCCATTGCTGTAGGCTCAGATCTCTGAAGGTCAGTACTTACCGGTTTGCAAGAATTTTATTGAGTATTTTTGCATCGATATTCATAAGGGAAATTGGTCTGAAGTTTTCTTTCTTTGTTGGGTATTTGTGAGGTTTTGGTATCAGCATAACTGTGGCCTCATAGAAGGAACTGGGTACTGTTCCTTCTGTTTCTATTTTGTGGAATAGATTGAAGAATATTGGTATTAGGTCTTCTTTGAAGGTCTGATTGAATTCTACAGTGAAGCCATCTGGTCCTGAGCTTTTTTTTTTTTTTTTGATTGGGAGACTTTTAATGATTACTTCTATTTCTTTAGGCATTATGGGACTGTTTATATGGTTTATCTGATCCTGACTTAACTTTGGTATTTGATATCTGTCTAGAAATTTGTCCATTTTATCCAGATTTTGCAGTTTTGTTGAGTATAGGCTTTTGTAGTAGGTTCTGATGATTTTTTGAATTTCCTCAGAATCTGTTGTTATGTCTCCCTTTTCATTACTAATTTTGTTTATTTGGATACTGTCTCTGTGCCCTCTGGTTAGTATGGCTAGGGTTTATCTATCTTGCTGATTTTCTCAAAGGACTGACTCCTGGTTTGCTTGATTCTTTGTATAGTTCTTTTTGTTTCTACTTGGTTGATTTCAGCCCTGAGTTTGATTATTTCCTGCCTTCTACTCCTCTTGGGTACATTAGCTTCCTTTTGTTCTAGAGCTTTTAGGTGTGCTGTTAATTAAGCTGCTAGTGTATACTCTCTCCAGTTTCTTTTTGGAGGCATTCAAAGTTATGAGTTTTCCTCTTAACACTGCTTTCTTTGTTTCCCATAAGTTTGGGTATGTTGTACTTTCATTTTCATTAAATTCTAGGAAGTCTTTAATTTCTTTCTTTATTTCTTCCTTGACCAAGTTATCATTGAGTAGAGCACTGTTCAATTTCCAAGTGTATGTGGGCTTTCTGTTGTTTTTGTTGCCATTGAAGACCAGCCTTAATCCATAGAGATCTGATAGGAGGCATGGGATTATTTCAACCTTCTTGTATCTGTTGAGGTTTGTTTTGTGACCAATTATATGGTCAATTTTGGAGAAGGTACCGTGAGGTGCTGAGAAGAAGGTATATTCTTTTGATTTAGGATGAAATGTTCTATAGATACCTGTTAAATCCTTTTGGTTCATAGCAACTGTTAATTTCCCTGTGTCTCTGTTTTGTTTTTGTCTCCAAGATATGTCCATTGATGAAATTGTGGTGTTAAAGTCTCCCACTATTACTGTGTGAGGTGCAATGTGTGCTTTGAGGTTTAGTAAAGTTTCTTTTATGAATGTGGGTGCTCTTGCATTTGGAACACAGATGTTCAGAATTGAGAGTTCTTGGTAGATTTTTCCTTTGATGAGTATGAAGTGTCCTTCCTTATCTTTTTTGATGACTTTTAGGTGAAAGTCGATTTTATCTGATATTAGAATGGATACTCCAGCCTGTTTCTTGGGACCATTTGTCTGGAAAATAGTTTTCCAGCCCTTTACTCTGAGGTAGTGTTTGTCTTTATCATGGAGATGTGTTTCCTGAATGCAGCAAACTGCTGGGTCCTCTTTATGGATCCAGTCTGTCAGTCTGTCTTTTTATTGGGGAATTGAGTCCATTGATGCTAAGAGATATTAAGGAATAGTGATTATTGGTTCCTGTTATTTTTGATGTACCTTTTAGGTTTGTGTGGCTATTTTCTTTTGAGTTTGTTGAAAGATTACTTTCTTGCTTTTTCTAGGGTGTAGTTTACCTCCTTGAGTTGACGTTTACCATCTATTATCCTTTGTAGGGCTGGGTTTGTGGAAACATATTGTATAAATTTGGTTTTATCATAGCATATTTTGGTTTCGCCATCTATGGTAATTGAGAGCTTTGCTGGGTATGGCAGCCTGGGCTGGCATTTGTTTTCTCCTAGGGTCTGTATGAGTTCTGCCCAGGATCTTCTAGCTTTCACAGTCTCTGGTGAGAAGTCAGGTCTAATTCTGATAGGTCTGCCTTTATATGTTTATTTAACCTTTTTCCCTTACTGCTTTTTATATTCTTTCCTTGTTTTGTGTATTTGGTGTTTTCACTATAATCTGACGGGACGAATTTCTTTTCTGGTCCAATCTATTTGGAGTTCTGTAAGCTTCTTGTATATTTATGTTCATTTCTTTCTTTAGGTTAGGAAAGTTTTCTTATATAATTTTGTTGAATATGTTTACTGTTCCTTTAAGTTGGGAATCTTCACTCTCTTCTATACCTATTATCCTTAGGTTCTGTCTCCTCATTTTGTCCTGGATTTCATGGGTGTTTTGGGTTAGGAGTTTTTTGCATTTTGCATTTTCTTTTACTGTTGTGTCAATGTTATCTATGGTATCTTCTGCTCCTGAGATTCTCTCTTCTATCTCTTGTATTCTGTTGGTGATGCTTGCATCAATGACTCCTGATCTCTTTCCTAGGTTTTCTAACTCTAAGGTTGCCTCCCTTTGTGATTTTTTTATTGTTTCTATTTCTATTTTAAGCTCCTGGATATTTTTGTTCTTTTCTTTATCTGTTTGATTGTGTTTTCCTGTAATTCTTTAATGAATTTTTTGTTTCCTCTTTAAGGGCTTCTACTTTTTTACCTCTATTCTCTTGTATTTCTTTAAGGACGTTATTTATTTCTTAAAGTCTTCTATCATCATCATGATAAATGATTTTAAATCTGAGTCTTGCTTTTCTGGTGTGTTGGGATATCCAGGGCTTGCTGTGGTGGGAGAGCTGGGTTCTGGTGATACCAAGTAGCCTTTCTTTCTGTTCCTTATGTTCTTGCCCTTGCCTTTTGCCATCTTGTTAACTCTGATGTTAGCTGATCTTAATCTGTATGTCTGTGGCTTGCCCCTCCTGCAGGCCTCTGTATCAATACTCCTTGAAGACCAGTCCTCTCTGAGAGGTGTTTGGGTTTGGAGAGCTGTGGCACAGGGTCAGCTCTGGGGTGCAGACAGAAACCAGAAGGATCTTGTCCCCAGCGGTCCCTTGGTTCCTGTGTACTGATGGCTCTGCAAGGGTCCCTCTTGATCCAGTGAGTTTGAACAGAAGTGGAGGTTTTGCCTATGCTCGAAGTTGTGTCAGCACTCTTGGGATACCAGCTCTCTCCTGGAGCCCTGTGGCCCAGGCTGAGGTCCTCAGGTCCCAGTGAGCAGTGATGCTCGTCTTAACCCCACTCACGGCTTTTCTGTGCTTCTGGGAGGGTAGCTTTCTCCTGGAGCTACTTAACTATGGAACCCTGGTGGCCCAGGCAGAGGTCTCCTGACACAGATGGAAACCGGAAGATTCCTGTCCCTGACTTTTTCTCTTCGGTCTCTGTGTCCTAAGGGCCTGGGAGACTAACTTTCTCCCGGCACTAATTGGCTATGGAGCCCAGTGGCACAAGCACAAGCTGAGGTTCCCAGCCACAGATGGAAACCAGAAGTTTCCTGTCCCAGACTTTTCCTCAGTCCCTGTGTCTCTCAGGTTCTGGGCAGGTCAAGGTGAGCAGTGGTGCTCATCTTTACCCCACTCATGGCTTTTCCACCCTCCTGGGAGGGTAGCTTTCTCCTGGCACTACTTGGCTATGGAACCCTAGTAGTCCAGGCAGAAAGTCTCCTGCCACAGATGGCATTAAAATTTTTGATAAAATGGACAACTCATTCATTTTTTGATTTTCAATGGTATGATTTTTTTCAGCATTAGTTAGTATGATGTCAGTTGTTGCTTAGAAAGTAGAATTTTAATTTTATTTTCAGTATGTTAATAACATGAGATATTATTTTATCAAATAATTTTCTGAATTTAATGATCATATAGTTTTCCAATTATGATTTTGCTGTGAAGTATTATATCAACGATTTAAGATGATGAGTCACCCTTCCATTTCTGAGAAAACTTCCATGTATAGTACCTTTTTTCATTTTTTCGTATAAGTCCATATATACCTTTCAATTCTTATTTACTTAGTTGTTGTTTTTTTAATTTTTATTTAAGAATTCATTCATGGAATGTTATAAACTTTTAGAATTACATCAGAAACTTACTTATATTAACACAATTTGTTTTACTTTCCCTACCTTAATGATGTTGATATTTTGAATGTTCATTCTTCTTTGTGGGAAGGCTGTTTGTAACTACACACCGTAACATTTTGAGTCTTACTTTATCTTGAAATGTTTTATGCTTTATCCTGTGATAATTTTATCATGATAGTATGGTAATATATTCCTGTAAATGAAAGCTATAAATTTCTACAGCAAGTGATTCACCAGTAAATGACAAAATATTTGGGAAATAAAATGAATATTCATTTCCCATTTTATTTCTGAGATTGTATGCTTTGAACTTATAAAATATATGTTTATTATAACCTTATAATATTAAATATCATGAAAACACCAATTGCAATACTTAAACTCATTTTGAATCAATGTTCTTTAAAAGTACATCTGATGTACTTTTGTGTATTTTCCTGTAAGAGTTACTAAATTATAATTATAAATATTCTTGAGATAATCTAATCAAATCTATTATTTTTATAGATGAAGACATTTGTACTCAGATTAAATGTTGTTTTTCCAGAAGTATATGAATAAAAGAAAACTGCAGGTCAAAGATCCTCCTGTATATCCTCAGTTCCTCTGTTTCTAAATATAATTTTAATTTTATTTATGATATTATGTAATAAATGGTATCAAAAAAACTATGTTTATGAAATAAACACAAGGAAAAATCTATATTTATTTAGATAATGAAATTAATATAGTTTGTTGTGAAGAAGTGTCTATATTATATAGTTTTAAATTAAATATAAAAGTAATTTTATGAAGATATGCACAGAATTATTACTGATATTCATGTTATTCTATTTTTATAATATAAAGAATATATCCATACAAGGGAGCATTATTTTTTAAGACAAAGCATAAAATCCCAATTAATTTTTGTGTACTTGCTGTTCTTAAAATTTCCTTAAGTCAAAAACTAAAAAAAAACCTATAATACATACTAATACAAATGTAACAAATGGACTATTTAGATAGTTCAAATCCTGTATGGTTCTAAAATGATCATGTTAAGTCCTAGATAAAATATTAAATCCTAGATAAGTGCTAAGGTCTAGAGTACTTGGCTAGCCTGCCATTTTGTGCTGTTACTAATAATCTAAGGAAACTTTCTCATATGTTGTTTCTGCTGTTACTAGGAAACTTTTTCATGCCCAAATTGATTGCATATTCTGTTATGTTCTGTACTGTTAGACACTAATCACAACAGAAGTCTATTAGAACTGCTTGTTATAGTTAGACACAATAAGCTTGGACTCAAAACAACCATAGAGTACTACTTCTTGCAAATGTGTATAAGCTTTTATATCATTTGCCTTTATAAGCTGCCACTGTGATGTACCCCAACATAAGAGAAACACCTACACATATTAAGATTAAAACTTCCACTGTGTATAGAAATCAAGTAAGTTTAATTTCTCATAACCTCCCTGGAAACTCACATCCTATGTGACAGAAAGAGACATTTATGTGGGCAACTGACATCCTGGTTGGCAAGTTAAGACATAAATGTTAGACAAGGCAAGTCCCCTGCCACTGTTTAATGCCCCAAGCAGTGGGAGCAGGATAAGTCTACAACAAAGACTAGTTCCTAAGGAAATCTGCTATCCTTAAATCTTGATTGGTGGAATAACTTGATTCAGGCTTAAAAAGCCTTGTAAAATCTTTAATAGTTCACCTTCAGAGACTAAACCATGGCCCTGATTGATTGGTGCTGGGGTATATACTTAATAAACTCCTCTTGTCTGACTGAGATCATTGTTCATGTGGTTTGTAAGGAGAATCTTGGACCTCAACAACCCATGCAATTCTTGTCCTTTAATATGTAGGTGCTATATTGATATTTGATTTGGTTTTAAATTTAATTTTCAAAGTACTCTACAACTATCATATCAATAAAGGTGAGTTAGTGTTTGTGTGTGTAAGTGCTTGTGTGTGTGTGTGTGTGTGTGTGTGTGTGTTTATGTATAGACTGAGTAGAAATTGAGAGGAAAAATATAGGATAAAGAAAACAAAAAAAGTATGATAAAATCTTCTATAAGAAAGGCACATGTACGGACACAATCAAAAATTTAAATCATAGAAAAAGGTACCATCTTTATATTAATTCCTTTTAGATACTCATGAATATTAAGGTAATATGACAGTATTACTGTGTCTATCATATATTAATGAGTAAATATAACACTAATTTTTATTTTCGTTTATGAACTGGGAATCCAACATTTCTGGCAGTTATAATGCCTGTAAAAGATTTAACTTTCAATTGATATAATTGCTTTTTAAATGGTTACCATAGTAACCAGTAACATCAAAATTGGTGACTCATGTTTAACACAGAAGTTAATTATTAGCAGAAGTCAAAGAAAATGTCAAAAAAGATATAAAAATGAATTAGTTGAAAAAGTATAATCTCTTAAATACTGAGCCTTTAGTAATTCAATCATTCATATAACTTTATTCTATTACTTATAAAATTATTAATGCCAAAATTTATTAAAATATTATATCTCACATGCTGTATTTTGTCAGTTACCTTTACAAAGATGAAAATTTATTCACAACCATAAGAACATATAATAAATAATTAAAGAGGACTCACCAAAAGCAGCAAATGAGAAGTGATACTTCAGCAAGATCATATCACCTTGAATAATGATATTAAGATCTACAGAATTACAGCAATGTATTATGGCATAGTTAAAAAGACCAATCTTCTCATATGTCTCCAGATTTTAAAACTAGGCAATACAATATTATGTGTAGCACAGTAAACTATGATGTGTATATAAGCTACTGTAATTCAGGAACCCATTGTTACAAATTCATAAATATTCACTAAGATCAGGTAATACTTTCATAATTTGTCTCAACAAATAAAAGAATATAATGTGGTTTCATGTTATAGTATACATTTAGGGAAATAAATGTGGTAAATTATGAAAGTGTATCTCCTGTTATATTTTGCTTTGTATTTGTTAAAGATTATATATTGAACACAAGATTACAGAATGACTGAAATGTTACTTCTTTATGTCCAATTGAAATATCATTTTCATAAATTAAAGTGGAGTTGATCCCACAGATCTGATATCATACATAGGATATAAATGCAATAGAAATTAATTAGGAAATTTTCTAGTGAATCAAAACCTGAAAAGGAACTTGCAATATGAATTTACATCAGGGTCAAAATAAATATTAACATTATTCAGTTAATTTAATTATACCATATATACAGGTAGAGACAAAAAACTATTTGAGACTATTTTAAGTATCAGGATATTTAATTGTAACTCAGTTAAAGAATGATTGAGTCCTGGTTCACATTCCACACTGACAGTTTTTATCAATTCAATTCTTTGTTGCCATACGTCTTTATATTTTTGTATAGTTGCTTAATTAAATATATATGATTTTTGACAACAGTGGGAGGGAAGGCCCTTGGTTCTGTGGAGGTTTGATACCCCAGCATAGGGGCATGCTGGAGTGGTAGAGTGGGACAGGGTTGGTGGGTGGGGGAGCACCCTCATAGAGGCAAAAGGGAGGGGAGACAGAGATGAAGTGGGAAGTGAAGGTTATAGAGGGGTAACTGGGAAGTAGGATATCATTTGAGTTGTAAATGAATGGAATGATTAACACAAAATTAAAAATTAAAATATATATGGTATTCTATATCATCAATTTAAGAATATTGAAACCATATAGGTTCTAGATAATTCATCACATATATATATATTTTCTTTTTGAGCATCCTATTTATTGCAAAAAGTTTTACAAATGACATTGGAAGAACACAATTTGAAGTTAGAATTGGAGTATATGAATTTCTAAGCAAATAAAGTCAGAAGTTTTATATATAAAAACATCACGATTACTGCTTTTACTGAATGAGAATCTTTGACTTTAACAAAAATAAACAAAAGCATGTTAGCCCATACATGGTATATGATATATAAAATATACACTGGTATATTTTAATGGGGTTTTATGTGGTTCTAGATGAGTATGGCTTTCTGGTTCTAGTTAGAAACAAATATAATCATGTATGCTACAATGAAATTCAGTTCACTGATAAGTCATGTGAATGACAGTTTTCTCATAAGGAGTGCATCACCTGGTAATTTTGCATGTATCTATTTCGTGTTGAGTAGTAAATATCCCATAAATGCCATACACTAAATGACATACAAGCAGTAAATTAGAAAGCTGCTGTTAAGCACTAGAAACAAAGACGGTACCCATTTGGAAGAAATGGGTCACTGGTATTTTTACCCTAAAGGGTTGATCATTCCTTTGACATTTTCTCTTTCTCCTTGTATGTCTCTCCATCTCTTTATCTTTTTATGATTCCTGCTGACAATAAGGTAAGAAAACTATCATGAATTAAGCAGCTCTTCTCCAACACATCCTTGCCTCTGTGATTTCTCCTTTGTTTTTTTTGTCTTAGTTTGTCATGACAAATTCACATCTAAGGCTACACCATAATTTGTATAAGAGCATTGTCCTTCTTTCATACTGAAATAAAACAAGTTAAAAACTAAAAAAAGTCAGTTGGGTTGAAATAATATTCCACCAGTAACATAAGAAATAAATGAATATTTTAAATAATCTATAGCTTGAAAACGCAGAATTATTTTACCTGAAAGATATATTTTAAAAGATTATAAAAATCAAACATGAAGAGACATGAAAGTAGAATATAATAAAGCAAGATTAAAAATTATGTGGATATTTTAAAAGTATTGAATATAAATACTTAATAATAGTATGATATAATTAGAACATATAGAAATATTAATAACTTATATTGGTTGAAATTTCAAGGAACAGAGAAAGGCATTACTAAATAAGAATAATATCATGAAAAGAATTTTATGGAGACCATGTTCAAGTGAAATGTAGAGGAAGCTTAAGTCAAAAATAATCAGAATAAACAATTTCCATGCTATGTCTGATATGTTTCCATCCTGTTTGAATAATTTCTAATTGAAACAAAATTGTATTTTTATGGCCATTCCAACAAGCTCTGAGTTACCATTGCTTCAGTGCTTCTTGCAGCCTGGAAAGGTTGTATGGCATGGGTTTGTGTGGTTTGGTTGGTGTCTCAGTCCCACCACTGGGAGTATAGCATAGTTACAGAAGGTAGCCTGTTCATGATCCATATCATCTATTCCTAGGAGTACTTGCTAGAGTCACCTCATATGTTGCAAGATATTTGCAAAACCCTATTTCTAGTTGTGGTATGACTCGCCCTTATCACACACCTTTAATCCCTCTGGCTGGAATACAGACATGCTCTCCATGCACACTTTTAATCCTGAAAATGAAGGTAAAGTTGGTTTGTAGGAGGAAGCACCTATGTTTGAAAATGTGATATGTAATTGAGTGGCAAACAAAGTAAAAGATAAGAGAAAGATTTTACAAAATTGGATATCCACATATCTCATGAGAAGAGAGAGGGGGACACTATTTAAGGGAGCAGTGCAGAAAAAAAAGAGAAAGAAGGGAGTTTAGCAGAAGAGTTGTACAGAGACAGGTTGCAGAGAGCTAAGAAGCTAGGCAGGTAAAGACAGAATGAGCCAGAGAATGAGAAGGAGCTAAAAGGTTAGAATAGATTGTCAGAGTTAGTTTTTGGTCAAGCAGAACAATTCAGGAGAGGCTGAGAGAGGAGAGAGAGAATCCATATTGAATCAGTTAGCATGGAGAGGAGTTTGAGCCAGAACAGCAGAGCTGAATTTGCCAGCCAGATAGCAGAAAAAAAAACTAGGAAGGGGGGAGCTTATTTAGCAGTAAGTTTCAGAGGCTGAACACGATCTAGACCTAGATAACATTGTATGAATCCTAGAAGCTTCCAGGACTAGGTTTAAGTTACTAGAAAGAGGCAGTAAGCCTCTGAGATAACAATTATTTTGGATAATTAAAAGTTACTCCTATACTTATAGGTTTCAGGAAGTTTCCATTTCACTAGTTTTCACATCTTCCAGTAAATGCCAACGTATTCCAGTAATTTCTCCCCACACACTCTCCTTCTGGCCCTCCTCTCCGTGTGATCTCTCTTGTTCCCATTCCCTATGACAGTCCACCTACAAAATTTATTCTATTTACCCTTCTCTGTATGCCCCTAGACCTTTCCTCTTTATCTAACTTTTTTTTGGATAGTGGATTGCAGTGTGAAAAACCTTTTCTTAACAGGTAAGATCCACAATATCCACCTATAAGTATGTACATATCATGTTTATCATTCTGTGTTTATGATGCGTCACTCAGAATGATTCTTTTTCTAGTTTCATCCCTTTTTCTGCAAAATTTTTGATGTCATTTTTTACTAAAAGCTGAGTAATGCCTTACACTGGATATAGAGATGTAGTTTAGAAGCAAACAAGAGAGAAAAAACATACACACAAACACACACAATGTTCAATGAAATTATTTCTAATAATTTTCTATTTTTAATTGGATATTTTATTTATTTACACTTCAAATGTTATCCCATTTCCATGTTTTCCAACCCACTCAGGAACCTGTCTATCACATCTTCCCTCCCCCTGCTTCTATGAGGGAGTTCCCCCACCCACTCCCACATCCTCACCCACACATTCCCTTTCACTGTGGCATCAAGCTTTCACAGGACTAAGGGCCTCTTCTCCCATTGATGCGCAACAAGGCTATCCTCTGCTAAATATGTGGCTGGAGCCATGGGTCCCTCCTTGGTTGGTAATTTAGTCCCTGGGAATCCTGGGGTGTCTGGTTGGTCGATATTATTTTCTTTCTATGGGAATGCAAGCTCCTTCAGCTCTTTCAGTCTTTTCTCTAACTCTTCCACTAAGGACCCTGTGTTCAATCCAATGGTTGGCTGCGAGCATCCTCCTCTGTGTTTGTCAGGCTCTGGAAGAGCCTCTCAGGAGACAGCTATAGCAGGCTCCTGTCAGCATGCACTTCTTGGAATCTACAATAGTGTCTGTGTGTGGTGACTATGTATGGGATGGATCCCCAAGTGGAGCAGTCTCTGGATGACCTTTCCTTTAGTCTCTGCTCCACACTTTGTTTCCATATTTGCTCCCATGAGTATTTTGTTACACCTTCTAAGAAGGACTGAAGCACCCATACTGTGGTCTTCCTTCTTCTTGAGCTTCATGTGGTCTATGAATTGTGTCCTGGATATCCCAAGCTTTTGTACTAATATGCAGTTATTAGAGAGTGCATAACATATGTGTTCTTTTGTTATTGAGTTACCTCACTCAGGATAATTTCTAATTCCATTCATGTGCCTGAGAATTTCATGAAGTCATTGTTTTTAATAGCTGAGTAGTACTCCATTGTGTAAATGTACCGTATTTTCTGTATCCATTTCTCTGTTGAAGGACATCTGGGTTCTTTCCAGCTTCTGACTATTATAAAGCTGCTATGAACATAGTAGAGCATGTGTCCTTGGTATATGTTGGAACATCTTTAGGGTATGATTATTTTCTATACTAATAGATGTGTACCTGGCCCAATCATCATCAAAGAGGCTTCCTCCAGAAGCTGATGGGAGCAGATCCAGAGGCCCATAGTCAAAAGTCAGGCAGTGCTCATGGAACTGTGCATAAGATGGGGAGGAATACTGGTAAGAGCTAGTGGGATTGTGAAAACCAGGAGAACATGGCCCACAGAATCAACTAAGCAGGTCTCATAGGAGTTCACAGAGTTTGATGCTATAACCATAGAGCCTGAATGGGTCTGTTCTCTGACCTCTGCATATATCCTGTGGTTGGTTATCTTGAAGTTTTATTGGAATCCTAACAGTGGGAGAAGTGGTATCTATTTTGTCTCCTCATGGGACCTTTCCCTCCTACTGGTTTTCCTGGTTAGGTTCCTGGTTTTATTCCAAATTAGTTCTGATAGTACTGAGTGACTGGAAGAGAGAAGGCTTTCTCTGGGAAATTTAGTTGCTGCTCTTTATGATGAAGGCCTACCCTCCACAGCAACCCTTGATGAAGAATCACATTCAGCTTTGATGGTGAATGTGAATGCATAAACTGTATTCAGGAGGAACCAAGGATTAAATACCTTTTGCAGAAAGGAATGCCCAAGAAGGGAAGATCATTGGCTGAACATTCAGAGCCCATCTAGATTCCTCATTAGCATGGAGAACTTCAGGTTTTTATACTATGTGACTGGTTGCTATGCTCCTCTCAGTGGGGTGTTGTGGTTATTATATTCCAGAGCAGGTAGAGTTAGGCAAGGTGTTGACCCCACTCCTACCAACCTCAATTCTGAGATTCATGGGGCTTGGACTCACTCAACCTTACCAGTTCTCCAGTCTATTGGCTCGGTCCACTTGCCTAACACTGTAGCTTTGGGTCTGAAGGATTACCCACTACACACACTTCAAAAGTTCAATGACAGGGAAGGTGTTGGGAAGGGCAAACTCAAAGCCATGGATCGGGGCCTGAGATATTTCTGAGCTGGTCAGCCGACCAGGTCCACACCTCCAGGGTGAGCTATCCCATCCAATGCTGTAGCCAGAAAGTGGCAAAGCCAGCTCTTCTCTGAGCATTCTCATGCTCTAGGGACTAGCTCATCTGTACCCCATGCTATCAGGGCTACCTTTCTTGTGCTACAGCAGGCAAGGGTCTGGGAAAGCTCTACCACTCCAATGCCTTAGGGCCAGTGTGGTGGTTTGAATGTTTGGCCCTGGGAGTGGCACTATTAGGAGGCATGGTCTTGTTGGATTACATGTGGTCTTGTTGGAGAAAGTGTGTAGCTGTGGAGGTGGGCTTTGAAAGCTTCCTCTTAGCTGCCTGAGGAACAGTCTTCTCTATGCCTTCAGAACAAGACATGGCAGCACCCTCTTTCCTGACTTAGTCTATGGTCTTCCAGTAATACCACTGTCAGAGACAAAGGCTTTTGGCCTTGACATTTTTTGCTTGATCCCAGGTTTGACTTAACCTTGCTAGCCACAGTGTCTCGAATCTCATAGCAGGCATCCCTTTGATTCCTTTCTGCCTGATATTAGATTATCTAGGGCCTTGACTTTTAGGCTTGACTGGATTAGCAAATCAAGGTGTTCCAGCAGGCCTCCCTTTGTTTCCTCCCCAGTGTTACTGCCCCCAGGTAGGGATTAGACGTCCGGCCTTCAACTCAGGGATTATGTCTGATCGCATTGTGGAGTTTCTCCTCCCTCTGCCATTTCCTGCCCAAAAGTGTTTAAAAATACGTAATATTAAAGATTAAATGGAGCTTGAACGGAATCTCGTCTTACTCCTACACATCCTTTGTTTCCTGCTTCTTTCCCTAACCGACGGTTTCTCTCTACAGCACGGAGCACCCGCTGGTGGGAACTCCGAACCTAGTCGATAGCCTTTCTTGGAAGGGCCCTCCAGCGCAAGGCGGGCAGGGAGCTCTTTGCATACCACCAAGAAGCTGTCCCACAGGAGTTTTCCATGGTTGAGACACCCCTTTTCCAGCCACTACTAGCAGCTCAGCAATGATGGCTCTTAAGCCAAAGATGCCTGTGGCTAGGAAGATCTTCCCATGCCAAACCATAGGCATAATGCAGAGAAAGGGGTGTGAAAAAACTCTAATCCATGAGCAGCAAAATCTACCAATCCCCACGTTCTCCAAGCTCAGGACTTTAAATTTCATTAATTCTCAATCTGGACATCTCTGACCTGAAAAGCTCTACCTCATAAGACATTATAAATATGCCCTGCCCTTTGTTCAATTCCCTGCTGTCCACTCTCAGAAGTAAAAGCAGTCATGCCCAGATTTGTCCATCTACATCCTGGACCCTCAAATAAATCTTTCTTGAGATTTCGTGCCTGGTATGACTCACTCATCAGAAGAAGCCAAGAAGCAATGAAGAGAAGGGAAGAAGGGAAGAAGGGAAGAAGTGGAGTTATGGCTCCTGAACTCCTCAGCTCAGCTTGGGATACCCTTCCCTGCAAGTTGCAACTACTCTGACAAGTAGGCTTCCTCTCAGAGTTGTGTGGATCCTGGTTTTCTGAGTCCCAGGATATCCTTCAATCTGAGCAGAACTACTTGCAAACATGGTTCCAGGTATTAGCCCATACTGGGAACATCTGTCTGGCCTTAGGTGATAGCAGACTGAGACCTCTGCTGCAAGGCCAGTGACCTAGAAATGTCTCCCAGTACCAGCACAGGCCAGGACCTCACCATGGTCCCAGGTGATTGTTACTTACTATCCTCAAGCCTCCAGTTCTGCCTCTCTTCATTGTGCCCACATCTTTCTGTTTCTCCTATTACATTCCACCACCACTTATTTGATACTCTTAGTGGTGCCTGGAGTCTCTAAGTGTATTGGGTTGATTAAGGAGTAGTTTCAGGAGTGTCGGCCATCCCCATGCATTAAGGCACCAGGCTGAGGTCATCTCAGGCATGGTCTGCCCACCCAGTCCTGCATGGCACCAAACTGATGGTCATCTCAGACTTGTTTCCTATCCAGGTGCATGGAGCCAGTCTGGTGGTCAGCATGATCTTTCTTCGCACTTGGTCCACCCACATGGCCCCATGTGGGAGTTGTCTGGGGCTCACTCCTACATGGGGGCCTACTGTCCCATGTGAGTTTCTTTTCAAGCTAGGCCCAAGGCAGGGTTCATGTCTTCCTCTCTCCATATCCTTGGATTCTGTATGGACATGTGTGGTGCTGGACTGAAGGTTGATTCAAGCTAGCTCCCTGTCTGGGGCCCTGGCACTGGTGTGGTGGTCTTCTCAGGCTTTCTTTCTTCAGGGTGTGTTAGGCTACTAATCAGTGAATTGTTCACAGGTTAGAACACTGAGTGTATATATATATATATATATATATATATATATATATATATATATATATATATATATATATATATATATATAGCCTGCCTCCTCTCTGCCTCCTACTGATACACAAATGACATAGCAACCACACATACAACACTTCTGGAGGTGGATAAATTTTAATACTTTAATCAATTCCAGGAACATAGATGAGAGAATTTTTCTTCAAAACATGTTTTATGAATACACACAAATTATTCTAACTTATGAAGGATCAATGAACTATTTTTGGAAAAGAAATTTTGAGTTTGAAAGTGAGTAGAATCTTTAATAGAGGGTTATATGATGAGTTGAGAGTACAAATGGGATTGACCAGAGATGCCCAAAATGAACAATGCATGAAAAACACATCAAAATCTATTACTTTATAGTCTACTTGAAGCACTCTCTTAAAAAAAAAAAAAATAGGAGCTCCATAAAGTTGCTCATTGGATAATGGCATTACTGCTCTTGCAAAAGATCTGAATTTAGTTCCCAAAACCCACATGGTAACTCACAACCTTCTACAGTTCCAGTTCCAAGGGATATGACACCATCTTCTGTCCTTCTGAGTTACTCAACCTGCAAGTCGTACATATGCATACATATGAATACAAGCATTCATACAAATGAAATAAAAATAAGTAACTCTTTTCTTTTAAGAAGGAATAAACACAGTTTGCACAGAAGTACTAAATGGGTAGATAATGTTGCTCCCAGAGGCCATAAGTTGTTATAGAAAAAAATTCAGTTCCAGATCAAGTATGCTTTCCTATGAAATATTAGTCTCTTGAGGAAGCTGCTGATGTCTCCAAACAATATCGGCAATTTCAATTGATCTTGGTTGTCCCCCAGATATATATTGTGATTCTCCATTGCAAAAACACTACACACTTTGGTTACTGGAAACAGATATGAATTAGAGTTGAGAAGAAAGATCCTTTACTGCTGGTAATCATTTATAGTGCTGAAAGGGCCTTACAGGCTATTGTAGGAGAAATGCCAGTAATAGCCTCATCCAGCTGCGTGCAAATTTTGAATCAGCAATTTTGACAGTGTTTACAGTAGTAATCATTTAGATGAGGAGACTAGTTACGCATGGGGGGATAGTTAAACAAAAAATATATTTAGGATAAATATCAATGTGTTGTTCTACAAAAAAGTAGATTGCAAATGTAGGAAGGAAGCAAACATTACAATAAACTGAATATGTTTCAGATTGAAATAATGTCTGTGTATTAGTTATGTACAGCTAAATAGCGTTCTTCATTAAGGAAACTAAAATATCTTTTCAAACTTTTAATACATATATTGAACTTGAAGATTACAAAACAAGCCTCAGACACTTTTTTTTTTTCAGGGAAATTATATACTCATGAAATGAAGGAAGGGGAGTCAAAGTAACATGGTATATGATTTGAAGGGACTTGTACTAACCAAATCAGCACCAATTGACTTATTGGACCAAGAACTTCAAATAGCACTTTTAGAGCTGGAATAAATTATTTCAAAATCATATATTTTGGGGACATTGTCACACAATCTACACTTGATTGGCCAAGGTGGTCTTGAATTCATAAAAGCCACCTGCTTCTGCCTGCCTCCTTGGTGTTTGTTTTAAAGTTATGCCCCACCAAGTCCAGCTTCAGTGGTATATTTTAAGCCACTAAATCTATTAGCGCCTACTAAAATCATACTTATGAAATTATGCAGGTTTAATTAGTGATAGATTTTATATATATATATATATATATATATATATATATATATATATATATATTACAAAATACAACACATAGTTCACAATGAAACATTATAGTTCACAATGAAACATTTTTCTTAAAGTATTATTGTTAAATCTATTAAGTGAATATCATTACTACAGTGCCAATTAAAATTTCATGTCACTTTATTAGATATAATGAGAATAAGTAATAGTAATTTCATACTATTACTGCCAATAATATGTGGATTAATTCTTGTAAAAACCATTAAACAAACTCAGAGGAGGTATATAACATAATAAAACTATTCTTTACATTTGAAAATTGTCAAGAAAAAGATATTCAAAGAAAGGTATGAGAATATTCTAAAGTGAAGGATAATAAATGAATATTTTAACTAAAATTAATGTGCATAGTATTCTCAGACTCATCAAATCTAAAGTGCATTATTTTGTTAATTATCAAACCTTCACAGAAATTTTGGTTTAATATGGTCTTATAATATTGTATCAATTTTATAATTTTGATTTATGCATTTGATATATCTAATTTATTAATATCCTTCTCAGTGTAAAGCATGTTTGAACCAGTATTGAAGAGGTCATGCACAAAGGCACTAAAGAAAGGGTAACTTGTAGTTTAACATATACCTGTAAGATTAAGATTGCTTCCAAATTTTAAACAATCACAAGAAATAAATACAAATAGATTTACTTTTTCCATTCTTTAAATATTGATAAATCGTTGCAATTTTTCTGGCTTCTTATTTTATTTTACTGTGGAAAGAAGAGAATAAATACATGTTTGAAGACTATAGAAATGGCTTTATAAAGGAGTGACATTAGGATATGTAATGTATAGTTCTATATTTAATATAATCATCAAATTTTTCACTTAAATGATGCTGAGGTATCCCCCACATTTCTTTAAGTGAAGTATTTCATAAGAATATAAATCATAGAAGTCTTTTAGGGAAATGTCAATAAATTAGTGAAAGATGATACTAAATATAGTATTTCATACGTTATTCTTGTAAAAAGAATAAAAATTAAATTTACCATTTCATGGTTTCCTTCAATCTTCCTTTATATTCTTGTTTTAGTAAATCCTACTTCTCTGAGCTTATCCTGTGCCACAGCGCTACATATTCAAATACTGCCTGGAGAAAGCTCATTTCCCATAAGTGCAGACATGCCTGTGAGTGCAGATAAGACCACCACTTCTTCTCAGAGGGACCCACCTGGAAACCTCAGGATACAGGAAACCTGGAGCATCCTTCAGGTTTCCCTCAGTGCCCAGAGCTGATTCTGTGCCACAGCACTACACACCCAAATACCCCCAGGAGAAAAATCGTCTACCAGGAGTGCCAGCACACCTGTCAGCACAGGTAAGACCAGCACTTCTGTTCAAATTCCTGGCCCAAGAGGGACACTCTCCAGAACCAACAGGACACCGGAATCAAAGAACAACCGGGGACATGATCCTTCTGTTTTTTGTCTGCATCCAGGGCTGACCCTGTGCTACAGATCTCCATATACAAATTCTTCCTGGAGAGAAGTGATCTCCTAGGAGGACTGACACACAGGCGTGCAGGAGGGACAAGCCACATTCAGAGACAGCAAGACCAGCTAACACCAGAAATAACCAGATGGTGAGAGGCAAGGGTAAGAACATAAGCAACAGAAACCAAGTCTAGTTGGGATCATCAGAACCCAGCTCTCCTACTATAGTGAGTCCTGAATACCCAAACATACCAGAAAAGCAAAACTTTGATTTAAAATCACATTTCATGATGATGATAGAGGACTTAATGAAGCTCACAAATAACTCTCTTAAAGAAATACATGAGAACTCAGGTAAACAGATAGAAACCCTTAAAGAGGAAACATAAAAATCCCTTAAAGAATTAAAGGAAAAAAAAAAACAAACAAACAACAAACAGGGCCAGTAAATATCTTCAATGAAAATATAGAAGAAAACTTCTATAACCAAAAGAAATTGATGCACATAAACATTCAAGAAACCTACAGAACTCCAAATAGATTGGACCAGAAAAGAAATTCCTCCCATCACATAATAGTCAAAACACACAGTGCACAAAACAAAGAAAAAATATTAAAAGCAGTAAGGGAAAAAGGTCAAATAACATATAAAAGCAGACTTATCAGAATTACACCAGAATTATCACCAGAGCCTATGAAATCTAGAAGATCCTGGGCATGTCTAATATCCTAAGAAAATGTAAATGCCAGCCCAGACTACTATACCCAGCTCTCAATTACATAGATGGAGAAACCAAAATAGTCCATGACAAAACCAAATTTACATAATATCTTTCCACAAATCCAGCCTTACAAAGGATAATAGACGGAAAACACCAGCACAAGGAAGGAAACTACACCCTAGAAAAAGCAAGAAAGTAATCTTTCAACAAACCCAAAAGAAGATAGCCACATAATCATAATACCACCTCTAACAACAAAAATAACAGGAAGGAACAATCACTTTACCTTAATATCTCTTAACATCAATGGACTCAATTCCCCAACGAAAAGCCATAGACTAACAGACTAGTTACATAAACAAGACCTGGCATTTTGCTGCATATAGGAAATGTACCTCAGTGACAAAGACAGATACTAACTCAGTTTAAAAGGTTGGAAAACAATTTTCCAAGCAAATGGTCCCAAGAAACAAGCTGGAGTAGCTATTCTAATCTGAATAAGTTCAACTTTCAACCAAAAGTTATCAAAAAAGATAAAGAAGGACTTCATACTGGTCAAAGGAAAAATCTATCAAGATGAATTCTCAATTCTGAACATCTATGCTCTAAAATCATAGGCAGTATAATAACAATAATAATAATAATAATAATAATAATAATAATAATAAATAATAATAATATGTTTAAAATACACAAATACGGCACAGTTAACATAAGTGACACATTCAGAAGGATAGTAGGTGGGTCTCAAGAGCTTTTTTTCTAAAGCATTCTTAAACTGTGATTACAATTGAAAAGATTATAATTGTTTTCACAATACAGCAATTTACTTAGATGCTTAAATGAATACAAAGGGAAATAAAGACCACAAAATCATACAGACTTCAACAGTGTGTCATATATTAGATGGGATAAATGAATAAATGAGTACCAGTTAGACTGGACTAGAAAAGATAATTCTTCTAATTTATGTTAATGAAAACACAAAATCTAAAGAACAAAGAGAGAATATTAAAAAATGGCAGGGGAAAATGTTAAGGTAAGATACAAAAGCAGACCTATCAGAATTACAACCAATTCCTCAATAAAGACTCTCAAAACTATAAGGGTCTGAACTGATAACTTGCAACCTCTAAAAACAAAACACAAGTGACAACATAAACTACTATACTCAGAAAAACACTCAATAAACATAGAGTGAGAAAACACAATATTTCAATAAAAATCCAAATTCAAGAAATTTGTATCCACAAACCCAGCCATATAGAAAATATGAGAAGGTAAACTCTAACCCAAGGAGTATATCTACATCCAAGAAAACAAAGGGAATAATTAATTCCATATCAGAAAATACAATGAAAACACATACAAACACACACACACACACACACACACACACACCACTAACAGAAAATAACAAGAAATAATAACAATGACTGTCCATTAATATCTTCAAAAACAATGGACCTAATCTCCCAATAAAAAGACACAGACTAAAAGAATGGACACCAAAATAGAATTCATCATTCATCTGCATTCAAGAAACACACCACAGCAATAAAAATAAACATTCCTCAGAGCAAAGGGCTGGAAAAAAGATTTTAAAGCAAATGGACCCAAGAAGCAAGCTAGGAAAGCAATTCTAATATCTAATAAAATAGACTTTCAACCAAAATTAATCAAAAAAGACAGGGAATGACACTTCATACTCATCAAAGGAAAAATATACCAACATGATATCTCAGTTCTGAACATGTGTCCCCTAAACAAGGACACCCACATTTGTAAGGAAACCATTTCTAAAGCTTCATTTGCACATCAAACAGCACACATTTAGAGTTGGAGAGTTCAGCACCCCACTCTTACCAAGTGGCAGGTCATCTAGATAAAAAACTAAACAGAGAAATAGCAAAACTAACAGACATTATGAACCAAATAGACCTAACAAACATCTACAGAATATTTCATCCAAACACAATAGAATATACTTACTTCTCAGTACCTCATGGATCCTTCTCAAAAAGTGACAATATAGTCAGTCACTAAGCAAGCCTCAACAGATAAAAGATAATAGAAATAAAGCCTTGTTTTTTATCAGACCACCTTGGATTAAAGCTGATCTTCAACAACAAAGAAATACCAGAAAGCCTACACACTCATGGAATTGAACAATGTTCTACTCAATCACATCTGGATCAGGGAATGATAAAGAAAGAAATTAAAAAAAAATTCTAGAATTAAGTGAAATTGAAGGTTTAACATAACCAAATTAATGGGACACAGTGAAAGCAGTGCTTAGATCACTAAGAGTCTCCAAAAAGAAATTAGAATGTTCTCATACCAGGAAATTAAAAGTACATATGAAAGCTCTATGAAAAAACAAGCAAGCACACTAAAGAAGAGTAGAAGGTAGGAAATAATGAAAATCAGAGCTGAAATCAATAACTGAGAAATAAAGAAAACAATCTAAAAATCAAGGAATCCAAGAGCTGGATCTTTGAGAAAATCTAAAGGATAGACAAACCCTTAGCCAAACTAAACAAATGACAGAGAGACAGTATTCAAATAAACAATATCAAACTTGAAAAGGGAGACATACTAACAGACAATGAGAAAATTCAAAGAATCAGTAGGTCTTACTTCAAAAGCTCCACAAAATTGGAAAATCTTAACAAATGGATGGTTTTCTAGACAGACACCACTTACCAAAGTAAAATCAAGATCAGGTAAACTATTTTAAAAGACCTATAACCACTTTAGAAAAAGAAGCAGTCATTAAAAGGCTCCCAACCAAAAAATTAAAAGCAAATAAAAAAATTAAAATCCCAGGTCCTGATGGTTTTTGTGCAGAATTCTACCAGACTTTCAAAGAAGAGCTAATACCAATACTCTTCAAAGTATTCCACAAAATAAGAACAGAAGGAACACTGCCAAAGTTATCCAATGAGGTCATAGTCACCATAATACCTAAACCACACAAAGACTCAACAAAGAAAAAGAACTTTAGATCAAGTTTCATTATGAACATTGATGCACAAATACTCAATACTTGAAAACCTAACACATCCAGGAACATCAAAGGTATCATGTATTCTGATAAATTACGTTTCATCCAATAGATGCAGGAATCCACTTAATCCACCAAATAATCATACAGATTGAGAAAACAAAACAAAACAAAACAAAACACATGATCATATCATTAGATGCTGAAAAAACCTTTGATAAAACCCAACACACTTTCATGTTAAAAGTGTTAGAGAGATCAGGGACAAAGAGCACATATCTGAACATAATCAAAGCAATATGCAGCAAGCCAATAACCAACATCAAACAAAATTTAGAGAATCTTAAAGAAATTCCACTAAAATCAGGAACAAGTCAATTCTCCCCACTCTTTCAATATCTATTCAATACACCACTTGAAGTTCTACCCAGTGAAATAAAATAAAAAAAACAAAAACAGAAACAAACAAACTAAAAACGGAGATTACCTGAAGCTGATCAACACCTTCAGCAAAGAGACTGGATACAAAATTTACTCAAATAAATCAGTAGCCCTCCTTTCTACAAATGATAAATGGGCTGATAAAAAATTAGGGAAATGACACCTTTTACAATAGCCATCAATAGCTTGGTTTAACTCTAACCAAACAAGGGTATGGTTTGGTTAGATCTGTATGACAGCTTCAAGTCCTTGAAGAAGAAATTGAAGAAGATATCAGAATATGGAAAGAACTACCATGCTGATGGACAGTTAGGATTTATGTATTGATAATGGCCATTTTATGAAGACAATCTACAGATTCATTGCAATTCTCATCAAAATTTCAAGTCATTTTTTATAGACCTTGACAGTGCAATTCTCAAATTCATATGGAAAAACAAAAACCCAGGATAGACAAAAAATATCCTGAACAATAAAGGAACTTTGGGAGGAATCACCATCCCTGACATTAAGCTGTATTACAGAGAAATAGTCGTGAAAACTTTATGTTATTGGTATAGAAACAGACACATAGATCAATAAAATCGAATCTAAGACCCAGAAATACACCAACATACACATGACCACTTGATTTTTGATAAAATCCCTAAACAATACCATGGAAACATGAAAACATTTTCAGCAAATGGTGCTCTACTAACTGGGAGTCTACATGGAGAAGAATTAAAATAAATCCATACTTACCATGCTGCACAAAACTCAAGTCCAAGAAGATCAAGGACCTCAGCATAAAACCAGATACACTAAATCTCGTAGAATTGAAAGTGGGAAGTACATTGGTACATGAGATAATTTCCTGAACAGAACACCAATGGTTCAGACTTTAAAATCAACAATTGTTAAATGGGACCATATGAAACTGCAAGGAAAAGAACACTGTCAATATGACAATAGAGGAGCCTACAGATTGGGAAAGGATCTTCACCACCCTATATCAGACAGAGGTCTAATACCAAAAATTTACAAAGAACTCAAGAAGTTAGATACCTACAATGTAAGTAACCCAATTAAAAAACAGGGTACAGAGCTAAAAAGAAAATTCTCAACAAAGGAATCTCAAATGGCTGAGATGCACCTAAACAAATGTTTGAAGTCCTTAGTCATCAGGGAAATGGAAATCAAAACAACTCTGAGGTTCTATCTTATTCCCGTCAGAATGTCCAAGATCAAAAACTCTAGGGATAGCACATGCTGGCAAAGATGTGGAGCAAGGGTATCACTCCTTCATTGCTGGTGGGAGTGCAACCTTTTACAACTACTTGGAAATCAATTTGGCAGTTTCTCAGAAAACCAGGAATAGTTCTACCTCAAGACCCAGCTGTACCACCTCTGGGAGTATATACCCAAAAGATGCTCCAACATACAACAAAGATACTTAGCCAACTCTGTTCATAGCAGTTTTATTACTAATAGCTAGAAACTGGGAAAAAACTAGATGTCCCTCAACTGAAGAATGGATTAAAAAAAATGTGGTACATCTACACAATGGAATACTATTCAACTATTAAAAATACATACATCATATTTTTTCAGACAAATGGACAGAACATGAGAACATTATGCTGAGTGAGATAATTCAGTCCACAGAAGATATGCATGGTACGTACTCACTTATAAGTAGATATTAGCCATAAAATAGAAGTACCATGCTTTACTCTACAGACCTAAGAAGCTAAACAAGAAGGACAGCATAAGTGAGGATGCTTGAATATGGCATAGAATGGGGGAATAAAATAGTCATCAGAGGAAGAATAAAGGAAGGAACTGGGTATAGAGGGATGGGGAGGGAAATAGGAGGTTTTAAGGATCAGGTGTGGAGAGGAACAGGAGAGATGGCCAGATAGCTATGAAAGTGAATGGAAATCTTCAACTGACCAGGGTGGGGATTTGGGGTTATCTCCAGGACAAGTCAGAGCCCTTTGATAAAGGAGGTATTCAAGAATTAATGGGGGTGACATTAGCTGTGACTCCCAACATTGGGGATATGGAACCTGAAGAGATCACCTCCTGTAGCCACCCACAAAACATTCAATCCAAAATTTTTCCTGTCTAAAAGAAATGCAGGAAATGGAACTGAGACTGAGGAAATGGCCAAGCAATAACCAGCACACCTTGAGACCCATTCCACGGCCAAGTACCAATACCTGATACTATTAATGATACTCTGTTATACTTGCAGACAGGAGCCTAGCATGGCTGTCTTCTGAGAGGCCCAACCAACAGCTGACTCAGACAGATGCAGGCACCCATAGCCAAAAATTAGATGGAGCTTGCAGGTTTTTTTTCAATTGGCTATTTTATTTATTTATATTTCAAATGTTATACTCCTTCCTGTTTGTCTCCTCCTAAAACTCCTTATCCCTTTTCCCCTTCCCCTTTACTTCTATGAGGGTGCTCCGCCACCCACCCACCCACCCACTCACACCTCACTGCCCTGGCATTCCCCTATGCTGGGGTATGGAGTCTTCACAGGAACAAGCCACCCCTCTTCCAGATAAGGCCATCCTCTGCTACATATGCAGCTGGAGCCATGTGTACATTTTGGTTGGTGGTTTAGTCCATAGGAGCGCTGATGGTGTCTGGTTGGTTAATATTGTTTTGCTTTCTATGGGGTTGCAAACTGCATAAGCTCCTTCAGTCCTTTCTCTAACTCCTCCATTGGGGTCCCTGTGCTCAGTCTAACATTTAGCTGTGGGCATCCACCTCTGTATTTGTCAGGCTCTGGCAGAGCCTCTCAGGAGACAGCTATATCATGCCCCTGTCAGTGAGACAGGAGCTTGAGGATTCTTATGGAAGAAAACACTGAAGGATTGTGGTAGGTACTCAAAGGGGATAACTCCCTAGGAATACCAAAAGTGTCAACTAACACATACCATTCCGGCTCTTAGAGTCTGAACCACCAACCAAAAAAACATACACAGGCTAGACTTAGGCCTCCCTACACATATGTAGCAGATACGCAGATTGGTCTTCATGTGTGTCCCAAACAACTAAATTTTGTTGCCAGTACTTGGGATATGTTCTTCAATCTGGGCTGCCTTGTCTGGCCTTAGTGGCAAAGGGAGGGCATAGCAGAGACTTGAAGTGCCTCCATGGGAGAACCCCACTCAGAGAAGTAGAGGAGGGAAGGAAGGGGCAAGGATTGTGTAAAATACTTTAAATTTTAAAAAAAGGAAAAAGAAAAAAGTAGATAAAAGTAATTGAAGAGAAATTCCAAATTAAGTATCACAAAAGAAGTCAAATTATTTTCCATGATGGTGCAAACTGGAAAGTATAGTGATTTAATAAATTGTGCTTAGAAGATCAGCCATCAATATGCTGAAAATAATATTTAATGTCATCTTATAACATATGTAAATGCTAATTAAAAGATGAAAACATAAACATCAATGTTAAATGTATTATTATTATTATTGTATAATGTAGATGAAAATTTTTATTATTTAAATATTGTAGGACTTTACTGAATATGTCATTGCCTAACAATAACCCTGCCTTCGGTCAATAACTTTGACCATAATACTGCTTCTGTGACAGTTCTAGATATGACTGCAAGGGAAAGAGCAACAAGAAAAGTTGAGAAATTTGACTATTAAGATTAAAATTTTGTTCAGGAACTTTTCCCCCGTGCCCAGGTGTTCATGAGTTTTCCCCACTTTCTCTTCTATTAGATTCAGTGTATCTGGTTTTATGTGGAGGTCCTTGATCCACTTGGACTTGCACTTTTGTACAAGGAGATAGGAATGGATCAATTTGCATTCTTCTACATGTAGACCGCCAGTTGAACCAGCACCATTTGTTGAAAATGCTGTCTTTTTTCCACTGAGTGGTTTTAGCTCCTTTGTCGAAATTCAAGTGACCATATGTGTGTGGGTTCATTTCTGGGTCCTCAATTCTATTCCATTGATCTATCTGCCTGTCACTGTACCAATACCATGCAGTTTTTATCACTACTGCTCTGTAGTACAGCTTGACATCAGGGATACTGATTCCCCTAGAAGTTCTTTTGTTGATAAGGATAGCTTTTATGGCTAAGATCAAAAACTCAGGTGACAGCCGATGCTGGCGAGGATGTGGAGAAAGAGGAACACTCCTCCACTGTTGGTGGGATTGCAAGCTGGTACAACCACTCTGGAAATCAGTTTGGCGGACCCTCAGAAAAATGGACATAATACTACCTGAGGACCCAGTTATACCACTCCCGTGCATATACCCAGAAGATGCTCCAACATGTAATAAAGACACATGCTCCACTATGTTCATAGCAGCCATATTTATAATAGCCAGAAGCTGGAAACAATCCAGATGTCCCTCGTCAGAGGAATGAATACAGAAAATGTGGTACATCTACACAATGGAATACTACTCAGCTATTAAAAACAATGACTTAATGAAATTTGCAGGCAAGTGGATGGAACTTGAAAATATCATCCTGAGTGAGGTAATTCAGTCACAAAAGAATGAACATGGTATGTACTCACTGATCAGCGGATATTAGCCCTAAAGTTCAGAATACCCAAGTTTCACTTTACAGAAACTGCTGGATTGAGAGTGAGGTCCCAGATGGAAGAGTTAGAGAAAGGTCTGAAGGAGCTGAAGGAGTTTGCAGCCCCAAGGATGGAACAACAGCATCAATGGGCCTGACCCCCCCCCCAGGTCATCCTGGAGTTAGGACCACCAACCAAAGAATACACATCTATGGACCCATGGTTCGGACCACATATGTGGCAGAGGATGGCCTTGTTGGCCATCAGGGAGAGAGGTGAGGCCCTTGGGCCTGAGGGTGTCAGAGGCCCCAGTAAAGGGGAATGTCAAGATGGGAATATGGGAATGGGTGGGCGGGTGGGTGGGAGGTGGAATTCCCTCATAGAGGCGGGGAGGGGGAAGGGATACAGGGTTTCCAAAAAGAAGACACTGGAAATGTAAATAAAGTATCAAAAATAAAATAAAAAAAAATAAAAAAAAAGATTAAAATTTTGTACACCATAGGATAGTATTTCTAGAGTAGAAAGGCAACAACACAAATATTGGAAGAAATACATAGAAATCATATGAGGAAGATTTCAGAAACATGACCTGATTAAAAATAGCAGATAATACAAAGGATTTGAAAGTTTATTTCTCTGAAGCAGACATACAAAATGAGTGGAGGTCTAAGAAAAATGCCCAACATTACTAATTACACAGAATATGAAAATCATGCATTAGAAAGTTGTCACAAATTGTAGTATGGGTACTCTGTAAAAAAATGAAAACAAACATTCTTGGCAATGATATAGAAAAAGTGTACATCATTTTCTTTGCTTGTTGGAATCAAAAGTGTTGAACCACTATAGAAAATATGTGCTTCTTTTCTCCAACTACTTGAATAGATAATCAATATTATATACTCTATACTCCTAATATTTCTACTTTGTGGTATATATCCCTCCTTCAAAAACACCCCCAAAAATACACAGAGAGAGAGAGAGTGAGAGAGAGAGAGAGAGAGAGAGAGAGAGAGAGAGAGAGAGAGAGAGAGAGAGAGAGAGAACATGAGCCCAGTGGTAGTAGTGTGTGCCTTTATTCCCACCAGTTAGTAGGCAGAGGCAAGTTGATCTCTTGTGAGTTCAAGGCCTGTCTGGTGTACACAGTGGGTTTCAGAAGATCCAAGGCTACCCATAGAAACCTACTTTTGATTAAGCAACAACAACAAAACAACAACAACAAACGAGATTACATAACAAAATGTTTGTTCACTCATTTTTTAAATTTTATTTTTATACTTTATTTACATTTCAAATGCTTTCCCCTTTCCAGGTCTCTCATTTGGAAACTGCCTATCTGATCTCATCTCCCCCTACCTCTATGAGGCTATTCTCCCACCCACGAAATCCCATTTTCCCTCTCTGGCATTCCCCTATACAGGGGCATCTAACACTATCAGACCTAAGGGCCTCTCCTCCCACTGAAGGTCAACAAGGCCCTCCTTAGCCACATATGTGGCCAGCACCATGGGTCCTTCCATATGCATTCTTTGGTTGGTGTTCCAGTCTCTGGGAGCACCTGGGTGCCTGACAAGTTGACACTGTTGCTCCCTCCCCATGGAGCTGCAAACTCCCTCAGTTCCTTCAGTCCCTTCTTTAAATCATCCACCTGGGACCCCATGCTCAGTCCAACAGTTGCTGTGAATTGAATCATGGGTGTTCTGAACTTTTGGGCTGATATCTGCTTATCAGTGAGTACATACCATGTTCATTCTTTTGTGACTGAGTTACCTCACTCAGGATGATATTTTTAAGTTCCATCCATTTGCCTGTGAATTTCATGAAGTCATTGTTTTTAATAGCTGAGTAGTAATCCATTGTGTAAATGTACCACATTTTCTGTATCCATTCCTCTGTTGAGGGACATTTGGGTTGTTTCCAGATTCTGGCTATTATAAATATGACTGCTGTGAACATAGTGGAGCATGTGTCCTTATTACATGTTGGAGCATTTTCTGGGTATAGGCCCAGGAGTGGTATTGCTGGGTCTTCAGATAGGATAGTGTCCAATTTTCTGGTGGTCCGCCAAACTGAGTTCCAGAGTGGTTGTACCAGCTTGCAATCCCACCAACAGTGGAGGAGTGTTCTTCTTTCTCCACATCCTCACCAACATCTGCTGTTACCTGCATTTTTGATCTTAGTCATTCTGACTGGTATGAGGTGGAACCTCAGGGTTGTTTTGATTTGCATTTCCCTGATGACTAAAGATGTTGAACATTTGTTTAGGTGCTTCTCAGCCCTTTGAGCTTCCGCAGTTGAGAATTCTCTGTTTAGTTCTGTTCCCCATTTTTTGATAGGGTTATTTGGTTCTCTGGAGTCTAACTTCTTAAGTTCTTTGTATATATTGAATATTAGCCCTCTATTGGATGTAAGATTGGTAAAGATCTTTTCCCAAACTGTTGGTTACCATTTTGTCCTATTGACAGTGTCCTTTGCCTTGCAGAACCTTTGCAATTTTAAGAGGTCCCATTTATTGATTCTTGAACTTAGAGCATAAGCCATTAGTGTTCTGTCCAGAAACTTTTCCCCTGTGCCCATGTGTTTGAGAATCTTCACCACTTTCTCTTCTATTAGATTCAGTGTATCTGGTTTTATGTGGAGGTCCTTCATCCACTTGGACTTGAGCTTTGTACAGGGAGATAGGAATGGATCAAATTGCATTCTTCGACATGTTGACCGCCAGTTGAACCAGCACCATTTGTTGAAAATGCTGTCTTTTTTCCATTGTATGCTTTTAGCTCCTTTGTCAAAGATCAAGTGACCATAGATGTGTGGGTTCATTTCTGGGTCTTCAATTCTATTCCATTGTTCTACCTACTTGTCACTGTACCAATAACAGGCAGTTTTCATCACTACTGCTCTGTAGTATAGCTTGAGGTCAGGGATGCTGATTCCCCCAGAAATTCTTTTATCGCTGAGAATAGTTTGTGCTTTTCTGGGTTTTTTGTTATTGCAAATGAATTTGAGAATTGCCCTTTCTAAGTCTATGAAGAATTGAGTTGGAATTTTGATGGGGATTGCATTGAATCTGTAGATTGCTTTAGGCAAGTTAGCCATTTTTCTTTGTTAATCCTGCCAATCCATGAACACGTGAGATCTATCCATCTGCCAAGGTCTTTTTCAATTTCTTTCTTCATAGACTTCATACAAATCTTTCACTTGTTTGGTTAGAGTCACACCAAGATACTTTATATTGTTTGTGACAATTGTGAAGGGTTTCATTTCCCTGATTTCTTTCTCAGCCTGTTTATCCTTTGAGTATAGGAAGGCTACTGATTTGTTAGAGTTAATTTTATATCCAGCCACTTTGCTGAAGTTGTTTATCAGCTGCAGGAGTTCTCTGGTGGAGTTTTTCAGGTCACTTAGTTATACAATCATAACATCTGCAAATAGTGATATTTTGATTTCTTCCTTTCCAATTTGTGTCCCTTTGACCTCCTTTTGTTTTCTCTTTCTTTTTCTTTTGTATAGAGTTTATTCAGGGCATGGGGGGAGCTAAGGTAGTAGATGAAGAGAAAGTCAGAAAGAGGGAGAGAGTAGAGAAGTAGAAAAGTGGAGAGTAGAGAAGTGGAAGCTGGCCAAGGCTGCATGGAGAGAGGGGGAAGAGGTAAGAGATCAAGAGATCAAGAGAGGCAGAAGAAGCAAGAGCTCCCTTTGTTTTCTAATTGCTCTAGCTAGAATATCAAGCACTATATTGAATAGACAGGGAGAGAGTGGATTGCCTTGTCTAGTCACTGATTTTGGTGGGAATGCTTCAGGTTTCTCTCCATTTAAGTTGATGTTGACTACTGGTTTGCTGTATCTTGCTTTTACTATGTTTAGGTATGGGCCTTGAATTCCTGATCTTTGCAAGACTTTTATCATGAAGGGATGTTGAATTTTGTCTAATGAAATGACTGTGTGGTTTTTTTTCTTTCAGTTTCTTTATGTAGGGGAGGGGATTACATTGATTTATTTTCAGGTATTGAAATATCCCTGCATCCCTGGGATGAAGCCTACTTGATCGCGATGAATGATCTTTTTGATGTGCTCTTCCATTCAGTTTGTGTGAATTTTACTGAGTATTTCTGCATCGAAATTCATAAGGGAAATTCGTCTGAAGTTTTCTTTTTTGTTGGGTCATTGGGAGGTTTTGGTATCAGTGTAACTCTTGCCTTATAGGATGAATTGGGTTAGTGTTCCTTCTGTTTCTCTTTTGTGGAATAATTTGAAGAGTATTAGTATTAGGTCTTCTTTGAAGGTCAGATAGAATTCTTCACTAAAACCAGCTGGTCCTGGGCTTTTTTTGGTTGGGAGACTTTTAATGATGGCTTCTATTTCTTTAGGGGTTATGGGACTGTTTAGATGGTTTATCTGATCCTGACTTAACTTTGGTATTAGGTATTTGTCTAGAAACTTGTCAATTTCATCCAGATTTTCCAATTTTGTTGAATATAGACTTTTGTAGTAGTATATGATAATTTTTTTAATTTCCTCAGATTCTTTAGTTATATCCCCTTTTCATTTCCAATTTTGTTAATTTGGATACTGTCTCTGTGCCCTCTGGTTAGTCTGGCTAAGGGTTTATCTACCTTGTTGATTTTCTCCACGAACCAGCTCCTGGTGTTTGTTGATTCTTTGTATAGTTCTTTTTGTTTTTACTTTGTTGATTTCAGCCCCGAGTTTGATTATGTCTTGCCTTGTACTTTTCTTGGGTGTATTAGCTTCTTTTTGTTCTAGAGTTTTCAGGTGTGCTGTTAAGCTGCTAGTGTATCCTCTCTCCAGGTTCTTTTTTGGAGGCTCTCAGAGCTAGGAGTTTTCCTCTTAACACCACTTTCATTATGTCCCATAAGTTTGGGTATGTTGTACTTTCATTTTCATTAAATTCTAGGAAGTCTTTAATTTCTTTCTTTATTTCTTCCTTGACCAAATTATCATTCAGTAGAGCGTTGTTCAGTTTCCATGTGCTTGTGGGCTTTCTGTTGTTTTGTTGCCATTGAAGACCAGCCTTAATCTGTAGTGATCTGATAGGAGGCATGGGATTATTTCAATCTTCTTATATCTGTTGAGATTTGTTTTGTGACCAATTACATGGACAGTTTTGGAGAAAGTACCATGAGTTGCTGAGAAGAAGATATATTCTTTTGATTTAGGATGAAATGTTCTAAAAATATCTGTTAAATCCATTTGGTCCATTACTTCTGTTAGTTTTCCTGTGTCTCTGTTTAGTTTGTGTTCCAAGATCTATTGATGAGATAGGATTGTTGAAGTCTCCCACTATTATTGTGTGAGGTGCAATGTGTGTTTTGAGCTTTAGTAAAGTTTCTTTTATGAATGTGGGTGCCCTTGCATTTGGAGCATAGATGTTCAGAATTGAGAATTCTTCTTGGTAGACTTTTCCTTTGATGAGTATGAAGTGTCCTTCCTAATCTTTTTTGATGACTTTTGGTTCAAAGTCGATTTTATCCAATATTAGAATGGCTACTCCTGTTTCTTGGGACCTTTTGCCTGGAAAATTGTTTTCCAGCCCTTTACTCTGAGGTAGTGTTTGTCTTTAACACTGAGGTGCATTTCCTGTATGTAGCTAAATGCTGGGTCCTGTTTATGTATTCAGTCTGTTAACTTATGTCTTTTCATTGGGAATTGAGTCCATTGATGTTAAGAGATATTAAGGAATAGTGATTATTGCTTCCTGTTATTTTCAATGTTATTTTTATGTTTGTGTGGATATCTTCTTTTGGGCTTGTTCAAAGAAGATCAATTTCTTGCTTTTTCTAGGGTGTAGTTTCCCTACTTTTGTTGGCGTTTTCCATCTATTATACTTTGTAGGGCTGGGTTTGTGGGAAAGATATTGTGTAAATTTGGTTTTGTCATGGAATCTCTTGGTTTCACCATCTATTCTAATTGATAGTTTTAGTGGGTATAACAGCCTGGACTGGCACTTGTGTTCTCTTTGGTTCTGTATGCAATCTGTCCAGGATCTTCTAGTTTTCATTCCCTCTGGTGAGAAGTCTGGTGTGATACTGATAGGTCTGCCTTTATATGTTACTTGATCTTTTTCCCTTACTGCTTTTAATATTCTTTCCTTGTTTTGTGCATTTGGTGCTTTGATTATTATGTGACAGGAGGAATTTCTTTTCTGGTCCAATCTATTTGGAGTTCTGTAGGCTTCTTGAATGTTTATGTTCATCTCTTTCTTTAGGTTAGGGAAGTTTTCTTCTATAATTTTGTTGAAGATAATTACTGGCCCTTCAAGTTGGGAATCTTCACTCTCTTCTATACCTATTATCCTGAGGTTTGGTCTTCTCATTGTGTCCTGGATTTTCTAGATGTTTTGGGTTAGCGGCTTTTGTATTTTGCATTTTCTTTGGCTGTTGTGTCAATGTTTTCTGAGGTATCTTCTGCACCTAAGATTCTCTCTTCTATCTCTTGTATTCTGTTGGTGATGCTTGCATGTATGACTCCTGATCTCTTTCCTAGGGTTTCTATCTCCAGGTTTGTCTCCCTTTGTGATTTCTTTATTGTTTGCATTTCCATTTCTAGATCTTGTATGGTTTTGTTCATTTCCTTTGCCTGTTTGATTGTGTTTTCCTGTATTTCCTCTTTAAGGACTTCTAGCTGTTTACCTGAGTTTTCTTGTATTTCTTTAAGGGTGTTATTTATTTCCTTCTTAAAGTTTTCTATCATCATCTTGAGAAGTGATTTTAAATCTGATTCTTGCTTTTCTGGTATGTTGGGGTATCCAGAGTTCACTGTGGTGGTTGAACTGGGTTCTGATGATGCCAAGTTGCCTTGTTTTCTGTTCCTCATGTTCTTGCCCTTGCCTTTCGCCATCTGGTTATCTCTGATGTTAGCTGGTTTTGCTCTCTCTGACTGTGACTTGTCCTTCCTGCAAGCCTTTGTGTCAGTACTCCTTGGAGACTAGCTCTCTCTGAGAGGAATTTGACTTTGGAGAGCTGTGATACAGAGTCAGCTCTGGGGTGCAAACAGAAACCAGAAGGATCCTGTCCCTATCTGTTCCTTGGTTCCTGTGTCCTGATGGCTCCGTGAGGGTCCCTCTTGTTCGAAGAATTTGAACAGAAGTGATGGTCTTCCTGTTCTAGAAGGTGTGTTGGCACTCCTGGGAGATCAGCTCTCCCCTGGCACTGAGTATGGAGACCTGTGTCACAGGATTAGCTCCCTGACTCCACTCACAGACTTGTCCACACTCCTGGGATGCTAGCTTTCTCCTGACTCTATTTGGCTATGGAACTCTGGGCACAGACTGAGGTCTCTGGCTACAGAAGGAAACTAGAAGGCCTTGTTCACTCATTTTTATAAAAGCAGTACTGAAAAGTTATTTTAAAGGTACAAAAATATCTAAGCACCTATTGACAGTTAAAATATTTCTTAAAATTTCAATAAATATTGATGTCCTTTATGGCATGGAGAAACCTTGAGAATATTATCCTGATAGAGATTATATACTTGTAAAAAGTCTATTATTGCAGACTTCATTTGACAAGGTAGATAAATATCTCAATTTAGCCAGAGAGTGAGATTTTATCATCAAGACCTGGTGTGAGTTGTGTGTTTTGAGAAAAGTAAAGCTGCTATAGAACTGACGAAGCAGATGAGAACATAGTGATAGATGATGTCGTGGACATTACATGACTCTGAGTCTTATCATTGTAAAATATATTATGTTCTTAATTAGTTCAGTTTACAGTTCCCTTAATCATATATATATATATATATATATATATATATATATATATATATATATATATATATATTTTAATAGTTAACACAAAATTGATGAGACAGTATTACTTACAAACCCTAATTCTTACATGATCTTTCTTTAAGCCCAAATATACATGTTCTTAAAGTTTAGATACTATTTTTAATCCACCAAAATTTTATTTGACACATCTGAAAGATGAAGTCACTGTTAATGTGTGGTATATATGAAATTCAGCTTACTGACTCTTTCTTATGGACTGCCAAATAGAACTATTTGAAAAACACCACAATGCTATCCTATATGATTCCTTAGAAAGGAATGATTTACAGTGACAATCTGCCAGTATTAACTTTGAAAGTACTCATAGATTTAAATCAAGCAGATGTATTGTTTTTAATTTAGTGGGTGAGTAAGGCAAATTGCTGCTAGCTAAAGTCCTAAATATTCATAGGTACAATATATTTTAAAAATCTATGCTTGGGGGTGGAAAGGTGTTTCTTGGGTAAGACCACTTACTACTCTTGCAGAGAACATATAATCCATTGCCAGCACCCACATAAGTGCTTAAATCTATCTGTAACTCCAATTCCAGAGAATCCCAAGCATTCACCTGGCCTTAGTAGACACTGAGCTCATATACTGCACAGAATACATGTGGGAACACACATGGTTACACGTGCCTTCACATAAAAGATACAGCTGTGTAACAAATGGCATAATTTTCCCAACTTTTTATATTAAAATCCCAATCTTCAATCATATCACATATGGGGAAAGAGACCCTTGGAAGGTTATTTCATTATAAAGCTGAATTATGTAACATAACATTAATATCTTTTAAACATGAGAAAAGAGAGTTCTAGTATACTATTTTTTCTGTAATCTGTCATGTATGGATATATCAAAAAGGCCAAAATCTGCAAGCCTAGAGGGAATTTAACACCAGACAATGAATCATCTATGAATCCTCACTTCTGGCTTCCTATCCTTCACACCTCTGAAAAATCATTGCTATGGCTTTTTTTCTTTCTTTATTTTTCTGTTTTCTATTGTTTATTGTAGAAGAACTAGAAATAGTATCTCAGTATGGCTTCGATTTGCATTTTATTAATCACTTTATTCATTTATATTTGAAATGATAACCTCCTTCTCAGATTCCCCTGCACAACCCCCCATTCCCTCTCCTCTTTGCCTCTATTAGGGTGCTCCTCCATCTACTCAACCGTTTCTGCCTCACCACTCTAACATCCCCCTAAGCTGGGACATTAAGCCTCCCTCTCCTCCCATTGATGTCAGATAAGGCCATTCTCTGCTACATATGTATCTAGAGTCCTGGACCCCTCCATGTATATACTCTTGGTATGGTGGTTTAGTCCCTGGGAGCTCTGGGTGTCCGGTTAGTTGATATTATTCTTTTTATGGGGTTTCAGTCCCCTTAAACTCCTTTAGTCCTTCCCCTAGCTCTTCCATTTGGGTCCCCAGGCTCAGACCAATGCATGGCTGTGAATATCTGCATCTGCATTTGTCAGGTACTGGTAGAAGCTCTCAGAGAACAGGCATACAAGGTCCTGTCAGTAAATACTTCCTGGCATCAGCAATAGTGTCAGGGTTTGTTGTCTACAGATAGGATGGATCTCTAGGTGGGGCAGTCTCTGGATGGCCTTTCCTTCAGTCTCTGTTCCATTTTTTTGTCCCTGTCTTTCCTTTGGACAGGTGCAATTATGGGTTAAAAAATTTGTGGTGGGTGGGTGACCCCTTCCCTCAATTGGGGGCCTTGTCTATCTACTGGAGGTGGTCTAGACAGGTTCCATCTCCCCTTTGTTGGATATTTCAGCTAAAGACATCCCCATTGGGTCCTGGGAGCCTCTTGTTTTCCTCATGTCTGGACCTGTCTAGTGGCTATCCCCAGTTCCCCATCCCTCACTACTACATAACAGGAGAGAAGTACAGAGGATCAGGAATATTGAATAGAATCACTATTGACTTTCAGTCATTACTCAAAGCAACCCAAGCTGAGGAACATCCCCTGGCACACAATAATGCTCATATACTCCTTTCAAAGTAAAGGAAAAAATAATTGTTGCTTCATTATGAAAACTTAGTCAAATAAAGCTCAAAATATTAACATTTACAATGTATATTTACAAAAAATCAAATTCTTAGTGTTGTGATGTTTACTGTAAATGAAGATTCAGCTTGACTTCACTTTCTTATTTTTAAAAAAAATGTTGTATGACTCATAAGTATTCTGTAATAAGAAAAGGAATTAAAGTAAATATTTAGTGCAATAAGCTGTATGTCAACAGTTACAACATTCATTTCACAAAATGCAAATATAAAATGGTTCTGGCTCATTTTGTTTGTTTGTTTTGACAATGATGCTTATGCTTTACGATATTCACAAATAACGTGTAGTTTGTTAACATGGTTTAGCAATCACATATTTTAAACTTTAATATCAGTTTTCTTTCAAGTAGTGTTCATATCAAATATGGAAACTAGTATGAGTAGAATAATACAAAAATATTTCTTAAATTATTAAGCAAATTTCAAGTACCCAATAAAGCAATAAATAATCAGCATTAAACATTTCATTTTGCAATGAAAATTTAACTTTAATGTTAAAAGAAGTTGTGATGGCAAGCCTTTATTTTCACTCTCATATATCATCCCATTGAAATGTTGAAAGTCAACGTATCTGTCATATCAGGGAACAGAAAACCTCAATCAAAGTTTTGCTTCTATTAACTTAGCTTGTGGTTATGTCTGGGCATCATTTCTTCTTTGCTAATTGACATAGGTGGTCCCAGCACATTGATACTATCTCTGTGCAGGTAGGCCTGAGTTTTATAACAAAGGTAGCTGAACAAGGTGTGAGAGGGAAGTAAGCATCATTCCTTATAGTTTACACTTCTGGCTCCTATCTTGGCTTCCATCAGTGGGAGACTGTAACTTGTATCGTGAAATAAATTCTTTCCTCTACAACTTTCTTTTAGTCACGGTATTTACCACACCAACAGAAACCAAACGAGAACAGAAGTTCTGTGGTTTGATTATATTTTTCCTTCAGAATCACATTGTCTCTTTAAAATATTCATCTATCACCTATATCAAAGTAGTAAAGGTGTCTTAGACGTTCATAGTTTTAAAAGATAGTAAAATTTAATGAAAATGATAAAGTAACAATAATTTCTCAAATTAGATTAATGTTTCCAATTATTTGAAACTATATCTTTTCTTTTTAAAAATTTATTTATTATTGTTCTTTAATCCATTTTCACAGTCCAGAATTTATCCCCCTCCCAGTCTGCCCCCCATATCTCTTCCTCCCCTTGTCTCCATGAGGATATCCCAACCCCTATCCTCTACCAGGACTCCTCACTCCCTGGGGCCTCAAGTTTCTCAAAGATGTGGTACATCTTCTCTCACTGAGTCCAGACCTCTGCTAGGTATGTGTTAGGTACCTCATACCAGCTCATGTATGCTGCCTGGTTGGTGTCTCAGTGTCTGAGAGATCTCAGGAGTACAGGCCAGTTGACACTGCTGGTCTTCCCATGGGGCTGGCCTCCTCCTCAGCTTCTTCCTGTTTTTCTCTAACTCAACCACAGGAATTCCTAGCTTCAGTCCATTGGTTGGGTGTTAATATCTGCATCTGACTCTTTCAGCTGCTTTTTGAGACTCTCAGAGGGCAGCTATGCTAGGTTCCTGTCTGCAAGCATACCATAGCATCAGTAACAGTGCTTTGGCCATTGGCCTCCCCTTGAGATGGATCTCATTTTGGGCCTATCACTGAACCTTATTACTATATTTTCTCTTATCTGAGACTTATTTCCTATTTGCAGAAGAGAATAAGTGATTATTTTGGGGCCTACATAAATCCCACTGTTTGAATGTATCTAATTTATTCAGTCATTTATCTATCATCTACTTATTCAGATCTGTTTGAGTAATTATTAGTAAGGCATCTTTAAAGATATTTGTGGGTTGTTCATATATATTCTACACATTTGGATAAATTCTAAACACAATAATTGCTAGAATGTAAAGAAAAAGGAAACCTGTTACAGAGTAGCTTTACAAGCTCCATTCATATATTCAATGAATTAGACTTTAGTCTTTGACCCCATTAGCATTTTGTCCATTTACTTTCAGAATTATAATAGGTGTATAGTAACTCACAGTGTGTTATTTTTAGCAACAGTTTTATTCTTTAAGAATTTTATACTATGTTTTTATACATATTTCTCTCCACCCTATATATTCCCATTACTACTTTCAAACTTCCCATTGCTTCCTACCAAACTTTGAGGTTTCTTGGTTTTCCTCCTTTATCCATTGAGTACATTTTAGTTACCAAGCTAATTTTGGGAAAGGGTTCTGCTGTGGCATGTACTTGGCCTATGAGAAGTCACATGGTTAAAGAAAACTGACCCCTCACACACACCCTCTCTCTCATACCAGAAAGCATCCCAGAAAGGAAAACAAACTGTAGGGGTACAAAGAAATACTCACTTCAGGCCAACTTAATTTGTGCTTGGTTAAACTTCTAGAGATGTCGACACCAGTAAGCATATTATAAGCATAGGTAAACATAGTACAATTGGTAGTGGTTCTGGGGAAGAGAAGCTTCCTTGTATAGTAATCCCAGGTAATCAAGTAGGAAACTGATTTCTTTTTTCTTTTTTTCTTTTTTCTTTTTCTTTTTTTTTTTTTTTTGATATGTCTTTTTAAATTGTTTTTATTTTTTAATACTTTATTTACATTTTCAATGTTTCCCCCTTTCTAGGTCTCCTCTTTGGAAACCACCTATCCCCTCCCCAACCCGCCTGTATGAGGGAATTCCACCTCCCACCCACCTGCCCACCCATTCCCATATTCCCACCTTGACATTCCCCTTTACTGGGGCCTCTAACGCCCTCAGGTCCAAGGGCCTCTCCTCTCTCCCTGATGGCCAACGAGGCCATCCTCTGCCACATATGTGGTCCGAACCATGGATCCCTCGATGTGTATTCTTTGGTTGGTGGTTCAGCCTTTATGAGGACCGGGGGAGGGGTCAGGTCAGCTGACACTGTTGCTCCCTCCATGAGGCTGCAGACTCCCTCAGCTCCTTCAGTCCCTTCTCCAACTCCTCCACCTGGGACCTCACTCTTAGTCCAGCAGTTACTGTAAAGTGAAACTTGGGTATTCCAAAAGTTTCAGCTAATATCCACTTATCAGTGAGTACGTACCATGTTCGTTCTTTTGTGACTGAGTTACCTCGCTCAGGATGATATTTTCAAGTTCCATCCATTTGCCCGCAAATTTCATTAAATCATTGTTTTTAATAGCTGAGTAGTACTCCATTGTGTAAATGTACCACATTTTCTGTATCCATTCCTCTGTTGAGGGACATCTGGGTTGTTTCCAGCTTCTGACTATTATAAATATGACTTCTATGAACATAGTGGAGCATGTGTCTTTATTACATGTTGGAGCATCTTCTGGGTATATGCCCAGGAGTGGTATAGCTAGGGCCTCAGGTAGTATTATGTCCATTTTTCTGAGGGTCCAGAAACTGATTTCAAAGAATGTTTGACCATGTAGATATATTCTATAACTTAAGGGCCTGTGATCTGATTCCATCACTGACCAAAATAGCATAGGGAACAGGAGGCTATCAAATACATCTAGGTCATTAACAACATCCATTCCCAGCCTTTCTCAGTGGAAAACATGTATTTATGTTCTCAATTGTGGAGATATCCCTGTGTGATTAACATTTATGGTTTCTGGAGTTATCTGTAGACACAAGACACCCCCCTTCTCTTTCTCCTTCTTCTTGCTCACACTCCATGCTATCACTGCTCACTCTCTTGCTTTTCCTCTTGCTCTCTTGTATCACATTCACAGAACTTCTAGATCTGTGTGATCCTCCAGGAATGATATTCCTTTAAATAATGCATATATATATATATATATATATATATATATATATATATATATATATAAAACATTGCAATCGATAGTTATTCATGCAGAACACAAGCATATTGGCTTAGCATTCTCCATTTTATTTTCCTGACTACCAATGGTGAAATATAAGGTGTAAAATTCAGAAGGAGTATAGTTCGTCCCAGGGGATTTTGATATTTTATATAAAATGAAAGAAAAGACATTTATAAAATCTTATTTTCACTGACTCTATCTATGAAATATATCATTCCCTCAGAAACAGCTAAAGGACCCCCTTATTTTAAAATCTACTTATTACTGCCAACTATAAATGCACACTAGTAAGTACTAAAAGGAATAAGCTACACATTTCTTTTTTCTTTCTTTTTTTTTTTTTTTTTTTTTTTTTTTTTTTTTTTTTTTTTGGTTTTTCGAGACAGGGTTTCTCGATGTAGCCCTGGCTGTCCTGGAATTCACCCTGTAGACCAGACTGGCCACGAACTCAGAAATCCACCGGACTCTGCCTCCCGAGTGCTGGGATTAAAGGCGTGTGCCACCACTGCCCGGCTCACATTTCTTATTATAGAAAAAAAAATTCTTCTTTACATGACCAATCTGGCACCAGAAATTTTCTTCATTTCTTACATCATATCTTTTATTATATTATATAAAGAGAGAGAAATGCCACTCTTAGAGTAACAACTAGAGATGATATAATTTCTGCATTGCAGAAACTTTCTTTTTGAAGATATTTAACCTATTCTCTAAAATCAGTAAGGATTTTAAAGATGTTTGATTTTTTTTCCTCAGCATATTTTGGCCAACTCCTTATCTCTAGAAGGCCTAGATGAAAAAAAAAATCCCTTAAAGGACTTGTAATGAAGAGGTACCTCAAACCCCAAAGGACATGCATGGTATGTATTCACTGATTCGTGGATATTAGCCAAGAAATACAGAATACCCATGATATAACCCCCAGAACCTAAGAAGTTTAAAAAGATAGAAGGCCCAAATGAGGAAGTTGAAATCCCACATAGAAAGGGGAACAAAATAATCATTGGTGGCAGAGTGAGAGAGGGATCTGGGCAGGAGAGGGGAGGAGGAGGGAAAAACAAACAGGGTCAGGTATAGAGGAAGACAGGAGAGAAGCCCAGAGAGGTCAGGAGAATAAATAGAAATGTGCAGCTGCAGGGGGTGGAGGGCAGGGAGAACCTCTAGAAAGTTCCAGAGAACTGGGATGGGAAAGGCTCCCAAGACTGAATAGGGATGATCTTAGCCAAAATGCCCAAAAGTGGGGAGATGGAACCTGGACAGACCACCTCCAATAGATAGACATGGTTCTCAGTGGGGGGATGGGATTACCAACCTCCCTTCAAACATTTTGACCCACAATTGTTCCTGAATAAGAAAGGAAAGGCGATCCAATGACTGGCTCAACTTGGCCACTATCCCATTGGCAGGCACCAAGACCTGACATTATTACTGAAGCCATGTTGTGCTTTCAGAAAGGAGCCTAGCATGGCTGTCCTCTGAAAGGCTCTACCAGCAGCTGATACATATGCAGATACTTACAGCCAATGACTGGGCTGAGGTCTGGCAACCCTATGGAAGAGTGATGGAATGATTGAAGGAGCTGAAGGCAACACCATTGGACAGCCAACAGTATCATCTAACCAGGACGCCTGGGAGCTCCAAGAACCTAAGCCACTAACCAAAAAGCACACATGGGCTGGTCTGTTCTCTCCCCACCGCCCACCCTGGCACAAGTATAGCAGAGGTCTGCCTTGTCCGGCCTCAGTGTGAGAGGATGTGCTTAATCCTATAGAGACTTGATGCCCCAGGGAAAGGGGAAGTGGGGGTATGTTGAAGAGGGCATAGTGGGTAGGTAAGGAGGGTGCATGGCTGGCATGAGGGTAGCTCCCTCTAAAAAAATAACATAGCAAAAATGATTGTATGGAAGTTGAGTGAAATCTTATTTCATATTTTGTAAACATTTGTTTGTATTGTGTTCAACAAAGACACAGGAAATCTCTGGTCATTTCTATTTTGTCATATGCATGTCACCCTGCCATTTTTTTCTGATTGAAGGAAGGGTAGCTACCATTGTCCAGCTTATGTTTTGTTTTGTTTTGTTTTGTTTTGTTTTGTTTTCCTACAATAACGCATTCACATTCTATGAGCATTAAAGATTCTATTTTAATTGTCTAAAAGAGGTTAGGTGTTATCACAAGACCAAGATCTTCATGGGTTCTTGCTTTAGTAGACTGTTAAGCTTTCACAAGCAGGCTCTAACAGTTTGAGCCCTTGATGTCTCTAAAAGGCCAATTCACCTTCCTGTTGGATGTAAACCTTATTATCCATTATGTTCACTACTACTTAAAGGTACATGTCTTCTGTAGCCTGGCCATGGCTTTGTGTAGTCTTACTGTATTAGGGCAGAGACACAAGCCTTTTACTATTTGGTCTTGATCAAAAGGCCAAATATGGGCAGATTTCACATCTACTTTAAGTCCTAATCCAGGCCAATGGAACAACTATGGTATCCTAGGACAGAGATGGTGTCCTTTGCTTTGAACCCTTTCTAAATCACCACCCTGCATCCAGATGGGCAAAGTACCTTGGAGAAGCAGGGTTTCTATGCTTTTTGTTGCACTGTGAAAACTACATTTTTCATTAATTTGATGTAAGGCATAATGTCTGGTTGAACATTACTTTTGAGTGTGATATTCTAAAAATGGCAATATTTATTTAGTAATTACCTTCTTTAGTAAATCTTAGGAAGATAAATTTGTTCCCCACTAGTCCTTTCCTCTATTTCTAACCTCTCTGAGTATAAGAATTATATCTTTGTTATCATTTAATTAATAACTAATATACAAATATAAGCAAATATATAACTAACTTTCTTACTCTAGATTGCCTCATGCATGCTGCTGTTTTTGTTGGTTTGTTTGTTCTGTTTGTTTTTTATAAGTTCCATCCATTTACCTGCAAATTTTGGTATGTTATTTTTTTTAATAACTGAGTAATACTCCATTATGTAAATGTATCACTTTTTTTATCCATTTTTTTCTGTTGAAGGATATCTACATTGTTTCCAATCTGTGGCTATTATTTATACTGGCTGAAGAAGTGTACCTGTGGTAGGATGAAGCTTCCATTGAGTATATGCCTCAAAATGATGTAATTGGATCTTGAAGTAAATTCATTCCCATCTTTCTGTGAAATAATACTAATTACTATAGTGACTGTACAAGTTTACACTCCCACAAGCAATGGAGGAATATTCTCATTATTCCACATCCTGGCGAACATGAACTACCACTTGTGTTATTGATCTTAGTCATTCTCACAGGTATAAGATGGAATCTCAAAGCAGGTTTGATTTAAATTTCTTTGATAAATAAGGTTGTTGAAAATGTCTTTATATATTTTTATGCATTTGAGTTTCCTGTATTGAGAATATTCTATTTAGATGTATACCACATTTTTAATTGAATTATTTCTTTTTTTGGTATCTATTTCTTGTAATTCTTTATATAGTTTTTCATATCATCCTTCTATCAGATGTAGAGTTGGAAAAACTCTTTTCCCATTCTGTAAGCTGCTGCTTTGTCTGAATGACAATGTCCTTTGACTTATAAAAGTTTTGGTTTCACAAGGTCCCATTTACTCATTGTTGATCCTGTTGGCTATGCTATCAGTGCTCTGTTCAGAAAGTCTTTTGTGCCAAAAGTTCAAGGTTATTCTCAACTTTCTCTTCTATCAGATTCAGTTTATTTGGTTTGAAGTTGAGATCTTTGATCCATTTCTAGTCTAGTTTTGTTCAGGGTGGTAAGTATAGATCTATTTTCATTCTTCTACATTCAGACACATCCAGGGATAATTTTTACTGTGCTATACTTTAAAAAGATTCTACATGCCTACAAAACATGATGATACATTACTGATAAGAATTCAAGTTTCTTAGTAACTAACAATATTTTTGTTGAATATGATGAGGAATTATTTAATTTTGCTAAAGTAAACATATATACTTAACCTGCATATGATTTTCCCCATTAGTCCAGACATTGTGGTACCAAGGCTGAGGAATGATGATACTGAGGCAAGTTTTTGCTACAGAACAAGCTTCTGGACATCTTTAAACACAGTGAAGCCTCTTCATATATGTCAACATCCTGAGGACATTCCTTAAAACAATAAGCAAACAAATATATTTTTAATATTAAGAGAAAATACCTCACTGTTTTATCATAGTAAAACATTTCTTGTTATCCCAGAAGTCTCTATGATGTGCTGATTAGGAATGAAATGAAGTATACTGTTTATATTTAGGACAGTTTTTATGTAAATTATGGTTGCATCATTTTCCCATTTTATCAATAAACTCTAGTTGTTTGGAGAGAGTCTTACAAAAAATAAATATTATGTTTTCTATATTTTTCCCAGCTCACAAATTTGTTGTAATCTATAGGTGCTGCTAAAACCATTTACTCATCTGTAAGAGCTTTTGTGCTCATAAACAATTTGACTTGACTTATAGGTGGTTATACCAATAGAAATAATAGATAACATGATATGGGCTTCACAGTTATATTCCTCTTACAAATTCAGAGTAATATAGATTGTCAGAATTATATTCCAATAAAATAAACCAGTCCTGAATTTGTTTTGAATATATTTTCATGTCTATTAGTAATCAAATCATATTAAAAATGCTTGCAAATAAAATGGAGATTCTTATTGTAAATTTTACATACAGATTATCCATCACAAAATCATTTTGTAAAATGCTTTAAATACAATTAGTAAGCTTCATTAGAATTCCCAAAGAAGGCAAAGTATCATTGCTTTTTAATTCTTTGTTTAATTGTGTTATTATTCCAGTGAATATAATCATCTTATAAGTCCAGTAAACCCAATTCTTTTTAATGTAGAATAAACAATTAATACTATAGTCAGGAATAACTGTAGTAGTTTTACTAAATAAATGAATATTTACTTTAAAAGGTATTAAAATACAGAAAGTTAAAATAAAGTGATGTTTTATTGCTAATATTATTTGTCTCTGAGTATATCAGTTTAATTATTAATATAACCTTTAGTATTACTACACTCAGATCACTGATTTTCTATTTATATTTTTTGTGATGTCTCTTTGGAATGGCTAGTGCTATGTCAAATTGACACAAGCTAGATTTATCTGAAAGGAGGGAACCTCAATTGAGAAATTTTCTCCATATAATCTAGTCACACGGCATTTACTTGAATAGTGATTGATGAAGGTGGGCCCAGCACATTGTAGGGGGTGTCATCTCTGGATGGCAGTACTAGGGTCTTTAAATACCAAAAATGAGCAAGCCAGTAGCCAACACCCTTCTATGGCTTTTGCATCAACTCCTTCCTCAGGGATTCTTCCTTTTGTGAGTTCCTGTCATGAGTTCCTGCACTAAGTAGTGGCTACACTTACAAATACTAAGATAAGTTGGTACCACTTTTTAGTCTTAGCTGGTGTCCAGAGCAGACCTTGAACACTAGCTCTGCACTCAGTACCACAACACCCAGAAGAAGCTCAACTCACAGGTGCTCTAAAACACCCACGATCATAGGTGAGAAGACCATAACATCTGCCACAACACCAGGAATAATTGGGACCCCCCAGAATCCAGGAACTTAGTAACTCCTGCCCAGCCAGTAGCATGGGTTCCATCTGGTCTGAGCCAGTGTCCTGAGCAGACCTTGCGTGCAAGTTCCACACGCAGTCCCAAAACACCCAGAGGAAGATCAACTCCCAGGTGCTCTAACAGGCCCAGTATCATAGGTGTTCTAAAATGCCTAGGATCATAGGGTCTCAGGAGCTTGGTCACACCAGGATTTCAGGATTCTAGAAGCAGCTTGAATCCCAGGACCTCTGACACACTCAGAATCTCAGGATCACAAGATCCCTGAATCACAGGATCACTGAGACAGCAGGACTCTGAGGAGTTGTGACAGAATTAGGATCATAAGAGGGACAGACTCCAGTCAGAGACATTGAGAGCAGGTAGCACTGGAGATAAGCAGAAGGCAAAAGGCAAGTGCAAGAACATAAGCAACAGAAAATAAGGTTACATGGCATCATCAGAACACAGTTCTTCCACAATAGCAATTCATGGATAAGCCATCACACCAGAAAAGCAAGATACAGATGTAAAAATCACTTCTCATGATGATGATAGAGGACATTAAGAATGACATGAAGAAATACAGGAGAACACAGGAAAACAGGAAGAAGCACTTAAAGAGGAAACACAAAAAATCCCTTAAAGAATTACAGAAAAAAAAAACAACCAAACAGGTGAAGGAAATGAATAAAACCATCCAGAATCTAAAAATGGAAATAGAAACAATAAAGAAATCTCAAAAGGAGGCAGCCCTAGAGATAGAAAACATAGAAAGGAGATCAGGAGTCATAGATGCAAGTATCACCAACAGAATACAGAAGTAGGAAGAGAGAATTTCAGGTGATGAAGATACCATAGAAAACATTGGCATAACAGTCAAAGAAAATGCAAAAAGCAAAAAGCTGCTAACCACAAACATCCAGGAAATCCAGGACACAAAGAGAAGACCAAACCTAAAGATAATAGGTATAGAAGAGAGTGAAGATTCCCAACTTAAAGGGTCAGTAAATATTTTCAACAAAATTATAGAAGAAAACTTCCCTAACCTAAAGACAGGGAAGCCCATGAACACACAAGAAGCCTACAGAACTCCAAATAGACTGGACCAGATAAGAAAGTCCTCCTTTCAAATAATAGTTAAAACACCAAAGGCACAAAACAAAGAGACTATTAAAAGCAGTAAGAAGAAAAGGTCAAGTAATATACAAAGACAGCCTGTCAGAATTATACCAGACTTCTCAACAGAGACTATAAAAGCCAGAAGATCCTGAGGAGATGTCTTACAGACCCTAAGAAATCAAAAATGCCAGCCCAGGCTACTATAACCAGCCAAATTCTCAATTAACATAGAAGGAGAAACCAAGATAGTCCAGACAAAACCAAATTTACACAGTATCTTTCCATAAATTCAGCTCTAAAAAGGATAATAGATGGAAAACTCCAATAAAAGGAGGAAAACTACACCCTAGAAAAAGGAAGAAAGTAATCTTTCAACAAACCCAAAAGATTGCCACAAAAACATAATTCCACCTTTAACAACAAGAATAACAAGAAGCAACTATCACTTTTCCTTAATATCTCTTAACATCAGTGGTCTCAGTTCTCTAATAAAAAGACATAGACTAACAGATTGTATAGGTAAACAGGACCTGGCATTGCTACATACAGGAAATACACATCAGGGACAAAGACAGATACTACCTCAGAATAAAAGACTGTAAAACAATTTTACAAGCAAATGGTTCCAAGAAACAAGCTGGAATAGCCATTTTAATATCAGATAAAAACAACTTTCAAGCAAAAGTTATTTTAAAAAGATAAGGATGGACCCTTCATACTCGTCAAAGGAAAAATCTAAAAAGACGTACACTCAGTTCTGAACATCTATGCTCCAAATTAAAGGGCAGCCATTTTCATAAAAGAAACCTTACTAAAGCTCAAAGCACACCTTGCACCTCACACAATAATAGTGGAAGAATTCAAAACCCCACTCTGAGCAATATACAGATCAGGGAAATAGAAACTAAACAGAGACACAGTGAAAATAAAAGACATTATGAACCAAATGGATTTAACAGATATCTATAGAACAGTTCGTCCTGAATCAAAAGAATACAACTTTTTCTCAGTACCTCATTGTACTTTCTCTAAAACTGACCATATAATTGGTCACAAAACAGGCCTCCACAGATACAAGAAGATTGAAATAATTCCATGCATCCTATCAGATCACCATTGCTTAAGGCTGGTCATCAATAGCAACAAAAACAACAGAAAGCCCACATAATTTGAAAGTTAAACAATACTCTACTCAATGATAACTTGGTCAAGGAACGAAGAAATAAAAGACTTTTGAGAATGTAATGAAAATTAAGGCACATCATACCAAAACTTATGGGACACAATGAAAACAGTGCTAAGATTAAAACTCGTAACTCTAAGTTCCTCCAAAAGTAAACTGGAGACAGCATGCACTAGCATCTTGACAGCACAATGTAAAGCTCTAGAACAAAAAGAGGCAAATATACCCAAGAGGAGTAGACAGCAGGAAATAATGAAACTTAGGGCTGAAATCAACCAAGTAGAAACAAAGAGAACTATACAGAAAATCAAGAAGGAACTGGTTCTTTGAGAAACGCCAACAATATAGATAAACCCTTAACCACACTAACCATAGAGCACATAGATAGTATCCAAATTAATAAAATCAGAAATGAAATGTAAGATATAACAACAGATTCTGAGGAAATTTTAAAAAATCATCAGATCTTACTACAAAAGCCTATACTCAAAAAAGGTGGAAAATCTGGTTGAATTGGTCAATTTTCTAGGCAGATACCAAATACCAAAGTTAAATCAGGATCACATAAACCATCTAAACAGTCCCATCACTCCTAAAGAAATAAAAGCAGTCATTAAAATCCAAAAATGTCCAGGACAGGATGGGTTTAGTGCAGAATTCGATCAGACCTTCAAAGAAGACATAATACCAATACTCTTCAAAACATTCCACAAAACAGAAACAGAATGAACACTACACAATTCATCCTATGAAGCCACAATTATGGTTATACCTAAACCAGACAAAGATCCATCCAAGAAAGAAAACTTCAGACTAATTTCCCTTATGAATATCGATGCAAAAATACTCAATAAAATTCTCGCAAACTGAATCCAAGGACACATCAAAACAATCATCCCTCGTGAACAAGTAGGCTTCATCCCAGGAATGCAGGGATGGTTCAATATACAGAAATCCCTCAATGTAATACACCATATAAACAAACTCAAAGAAATAACCACATGAGTATCTCATTATATGATAAGAAATCATTTGACAGAATTCAACATTACTTCATGGTAAAAGTCTTAGAAAAATCAGGAATTCAAAATTCATACCTAAACATAATAAAAGCAATATACAGCAAACCAGTAACCAATATCAAACTAAATGGAGATAAACTTGAAGCAATCTCACTAAAATCAGTGACTAGACAAGGCTGCCTACTCTCCCCCTCCCTATTCAATATAGTACTCAAAATCCTAGCGAGAGCATTTAGACAACAAAAGGAGGTCAAAGGGATATAAAATGGAAAGGAAGAAGTAAACTTATCATTTTTTTGCAGATGTTATGATAGTGTACGTAAGTGACACTAAAAATTCCACCAGAGAACTCCGAAACCTGATAAGTAACTTCAGCAAAGTGACTAGATATATAAAATTAACTCAAAGAAATCACTAACTTTCCTCTACTCAAAGGACAAACAGGGTGAAAAAGAAATTAGGGGAAAAAACTTTCGCAATAGTCATAAACAATATAAAATATCTTGGTGTGACTCTAAGCAAGTGAAAGATTTATATGACAAGTACTTTTCCAGTCTCTGAAGAAAGAATTTGAAGTAGGAGTAAGACTGATAGCTTGCCTGCTCCCCTGAAGACATCATATCCTGAACTACCCTAGAGGATTCATAGTACATAAAGAAGTTGGTAGGAACCACTCTCTGGAGTCCCAGAGCTGCCACTGGGAGTCCAGTGGACTCAGAACCTATCACCCAGAAAAACCTCTGCCACCTAATACCACTTCCTTTCTTCCAGGTCCTTTTTGCTGGGGCAGACTGCTAGCTGGTCTGCTCCCCCGAAGACACCACATCCTGAGACATCCTAGAGGATCCCCTACTCAGAATAGTTGACTAATAGTAGTTCTGATCCCCTGAAGACTCCATATCCTGAGCCATCCCAGAAGATCTGCTGCACTCAAAGCAATAGGGCAACTGACAACACAGCCTGAGGCATCCCAGGGGATCTGCTGCACACAAGGCAACTGAGCAACTGATCACCAGCTCGTTTGCTCCCCTGAAGAGAACACATCTTGAGGGCATCCCGGAGCTCTTCTGCATACAGGGTAACTAGTCAACAGACACCACAGTTTGAAGACCTCCCAGGGGCTCTGTGTCATGAGGGGCAACAGGTCCAACAGAATCAAAGGCTCCCAGGAGTTCTGGCACACAGGGAAACAGAAACCACAGTTCGTAGGCCCCCCTGGAGGACAGCTTCAAACAGGACAACAGCTTGACTGCTCTTCTAATGACCCAACAGTCTGAAGGCCACCAGGAAATCTACTGCAGCCAGGACAACTGTTCAGAAGCTTCTCTGCCCCTCTGAAGAGCCCCCACTTGGAAGGTCCCACAGGTTGTCTGCTACAGCCAGGGCCTCAGGCCTACTGGAAGAACTGAAGCAACCCAGGGACAAAAGAGGCAGAAACCAGACAGAGTGATTCAGACCAGCAAACAGAAGTGATAACCAGATGGCCAGAGGCAAGCACAAGACCATAAGTAACATAAGCCAATATATGTGGGCATTATCAGAACATAGTTCTTCCACCACAACAAGCCCTGAATACATCAACACACCTGAAAATCAGGAAGCTGACCTGAAATCCTATCTCATGAAGATAATAGAGTCCTTTAAGGAGGATATAAATAACTCACTGTAAGAAATACAGGAAAACAAAGGTAAACAGTTAGAAGGCCTTAAAGAAGAAACAAATAAATCCCTTAAAGAAATACAGGAAAACACAAACAGGTGATGGAGTTGAATAAATCAGTGCAAGTCCTAAATGTGGAAATAGAAACAATAAAGAAAACACAAATGGAGGCAAACCTGTGTGGGGCAGTGATCTGTGATGCCCGGTTGAGCATGGGCTGGAAGCTCTGGGAGACCCGATTACACCAGGGACCAGAATTTATGCTTCTAGCCAATGCTCCTGGGAAATTCTTCATATCACAACCCCTGTATGGAAAGAGGCCTGGCGTGTGAAACTTGTGTATAGGCAAATTAGGGCTCCCAAGCTGGCCAATGGAAAGTATCAACTACCAAGCCCCGACCCCTCTCTCAGAACTATAAGTAGAACACCTTGACCCAGCTCTCTCTCTCCCCTCCTTCTCCACCCGCCTGCCCTGGGAGCGCTGCCTGCCATCTTGAACAAATAAAGACAGAAACTACTTTGGCATCCGAGAACTTTGTCTAAGGGAGCTGTGACTCTTGGGGCGCAGGACGGCAAATGTTCTGAGCACAACGGAGCCCGTGGATGCCCACGGCTGATCTCGGTCTGCTCCCTTCCTACACCTCGGCCAAGCCACTGGCCGAGACTGGCAGCTCTAGGCAGCGCGCAGTGGCTTGGCCACCAAGTCGGCGGACTCCATTAGCGCCAGGGGTGCTCGACCCCGGCATCTCACTCCGGCGGCGTCAGGCCCCGGGGCATTTGCGACGAAGAGGGCTGCGGTGGTGATCCTTGAAGCCCAGGGCGTACTCTGCGGACCCGACCCCTGGCGGTCCCTGGACCGGAGACTCCACCCTCACTGCGCTTCCCCCAACGGGAGACAGCGCGACAAACCTGGGAATCAAAAATTTAAGGCAGAGGTCAGGAATTACAGATGTAAGTATCACCAACAGAATATAAGGGAGAGACGACAGAATCTCAGATGTAGAAGATACCGCAGAAGATATTGAAAAAACTGTCAAACAATTGTAAAAACGTAAAAAACTCCTAACCCAAAGCACCCAGAAAATTAAGGACAAAATGAAAAGACCAAATCTAACAATAATCAGAATAGAGGAGAATGAAGATTCCTAGCTCAAAGAACCTGAAAATGTCTTCAACAAAATCATAAAAGAAAACTTCCCCAACCTACATAAAGAGATGACCATAAAGATACAAGAAGCCTATAGAACACCAAATAAATGGGACCAGAAAAGAAAATACTCTTTTAACATAATAATCAAAACACTAAACTCACAATACAAACAAAATATTAAAAGCTGCGAGAGAAAATGCCAAGTAAAATACAAAGGTAGACCTAACAGAATTACACTAGACTTCTCAAGAGACATATGAAATCCACAAGAGCCTGATCAGAGGCCATACCGACTCTAAGAGAACACAAATGCCAGCACGGGCTACTATATCCAGTGAAACTCTCAATCAGCATAGATGGAGAAACCAAAATATTTCAGGACAAAACTAAACTCAAACAGTATCTATCTACAAATCCAGCCATACAGATGATCCTAGAAGGAAAATTCCAACACGAGGAAGGTACCTCCACAAAAAAGAGACAAGATATTAAGCATTTAACAACCAAGCCAAAAGGAGAGAACCACAAGCACATAAAACCACCTACAAAAACAAACATATCAGGAAGTAACAGTCATCTGTCTTTAATATCTTTCAGTATTAATGAACTCATCTCATCTATAAAAAGACATAAGCTAGCATACTGAATATGCAAACAAGACCCAACATCCTGCTGCATACAAGAAACACACATCAATAACAAAGACACATACTATTTCAGAGTAAAAGCATGGAAAAAGGTCTTCCAAGAAAATGTTCAAATGAAACAAGCTAGAGTTGCCATCCTAATATCCAATAAAATAGATTTTCAACAAAAGTTATCAAGCATGCTGAGGAAGAAAACTTCATATTCATCAAAAGGAAAACTCACCAAGAGAAAGTTTCAATTCTCAAAATCTATGCCCCAATTGCAAGGGTACCCATATTCATAAAAGAAATTTTACTAAAGCTAAACATACACATTGAACCCCATACAATAATAGCACTGGGAGACTTCAACATACCACTCTCACCAATGGACAAGTCATTAAAACAGAAACTAAACAGAGACACAATGAAACTAATAGATGTTATGAACCAAATGGTTTAAACAGATATCTACAGAATATTTTGGAAAAAAAAAATGAATATAACTTCTTCTCAGTACCTCATGGTACCTTCTCCAAAATCGACCATATAATTTGTCACAAAACAGGCCTGAACAGATACAAGAAGATTGAAATTATACAGTGCATCCTTTTAGATCACCATAGCCTAAGGCTGGTCTTCAATAACAGCAAACAAACAAACAAATAAACAACAACAACAACAACAAACAAACAAAACAGAAAGTCTACATATATGTGGAAACTCAACAACTCTGTATTCAATCATAAATTGTTCAGAGAAGAAATAAAGAAAGAAATTAAAGACTTTCTGGAACTTAATGAAAATATAGACACATCATACCCAAACTTATGGAACACAATGAAAACACTGCTAAGAGGAAAATTCATAGCCTTAACTGTCCTGGTAAAGAAACGGGAGAGATCGTACACTAGCTTCTTTACAGCACACCTGTAAGCTCTAGAACAAAAAGAAGCAAACTCACCCAAGAGGAATAGGTGGCAGAAAATATTCAAACTCAGGGCAGAAAACAACTGAATAGAAACAAAAAGAATACAAAAAATCAACAAAACCAAAAGCTGGTTCTTTTAGAGAACCAACAAGATAGATAAATCCCTAGCCAAACTCACTAAAGGGCCCAGAGACATTATTCAACTTAACAAAATCAGAAATGAAAAGGGAGACATAACAACAGAAATGGAGGAAATTAAAATAAAACATCAGATCCTATTATAAAAGCCTATAGTCAACAAAACTGGAAAATCTAGATGAAATGGATGGTTTTCTAGACAGATACCACATACCAAAGTTAAATCAAGAACATGTAAACTATCTATACAGGCCCATATTGCATAAGGACATAGAAGTCATTAAAAACCTCCCAACCAAAAAAGGCCCAGGGATAGGTAGATTTAGTGCAGACTTCACACAGACCTTCAAAGAAGACCTGATACCAATATTTCTCAAACTATTCCATAAAATAGAAATAGAAGGAACACTACCTAATTCATTCTATGAAGCCACAAGTATTCTGAAACCTGAATCACACAAGGACATAACCAAAAAAGAGAACTTCAGACCAATCTCACTTATGAATATCGATGCCAAAATACTCAATAAAATTCTCCCAAACCAAATCCAAGAACACTTCAAAACCATTACTTACCAGAATCACTTAAGCTTCATCCCAGGGATGCAAGACTGGTTCAATATACAAAAATCCATTAACATAATCCACTATATAAATAAAGTCAAACAAAAAAATCACATGATCATCTACTTAGATGAAGAAAAAGCATTTGACAAAATACAACACCTTATTATGCTAAAAATATTGGAGTGATCAGGAATTCAAGGCCCATACATAAACATAATAAAAACAATTTACAGCAAACCAACAGCCAATATCAAATTAAATGGGCACAAACTTGAAGCAATCTCACTGAAATTGGAGACAAGGATGACCCCTCTCTCTATATCTAGTCAATATAGTACACAATAAGGCAATCAAAAGAGATCAAGGGATACAAATCAACAAAGATGAAATAAAGGTATCACTATTTGCAGATGAAATAATATTATACATAAGCGACCCCAAAAATTCTACCAGAGAACTCCAGCTGATAAACAACTTCAGCAAATTGACTGGATATAAAATTAAGTCAAATAAATCAATAGCCTTCATTTATACAAATGATAATCAGGCTGAGTATGAAATTAGGGAAATAACTCTCTTCATAATAGCCACAAAAAATATAAAATATCTTGGAGTAACTCTAACCAAACAAGAGAAAGACCTGTATGACAATAACTTCAAGTCTCTAAAGAAAAATATTGACCAGCAGTCTCAATTAACTTGGACCCTCAAGATCTATCAAACACTGGATTACCATATGGACAGCATAAATCGGTAGATATGATGTCCCTAATATATATATACAGCAAAGGACTACCAGGTCTGGGTTCATTCAGAGAAGATGCACCTAATCCTAGAGAGCTTGGAGGCTCCAGAGAATTTAGAGGTCTGGTTGGGTCGGGGGTGGAGGGTGAGGACATCCTCGTGGAGACAAGGGGGTGGGGAGGCGGTTTGGGATGGGGAACAGTCAGATGGTGGACTTGGCGGGAATAAAATCTGGAGTGTAATATATATATATATATATATATATATATATATATATATATATATATATATATATATATATATATAAACACAAAATAAACAGTAGTATGACTATTTAAAAAGAGAATCAAAGAAGATCGAAGATCTCAGGAGATGGAAAGATCTCCTATGGTCATGGATTGGCAGGATTAATATAGCAAAAATGGCCATCTTGCCAAAAGCAATCTACAGATTCAATGAAATCCCCATCAAAATTCCCATTCAATTCTTCATAGACTTAGAAAGAGCATTTCTCAGATTTTATTTTGAAATAACAAAAAATCCAGGATAGCTAAAACTATACTCAAAAAATAAAAGAACTTCTGGGGGAATCACCATCCCTGACCTCAAGCTGTATTACATCGCAATAGTGATAAAAAAAAACTATATGGTATTAGTACAAAGACAGTCAGGAGGATCAATAGAATATTGAAGACCCAGAAATGAACCCTCATACCTATGGTCACTTGATATTTAAAAAAGGAGCTAAAACCATCCAGTGGAGGAAAAGGTCAGCATTTTCAACAAATGGTGCTGGTTCAACTGGTGATCAACATGGAGAAGAATGAAAATTTATCAATTCTTATCTCCCTGTAGAAAGCTCAAGTCCAAGATGATTAAGGATCTGCACATAAAACCAGATACACTGAATCTAATAGAAGAGAAAGTGGGGAAGAACTTGGAACACATGGGTACAGGGGAAAATTTCCAGAATAGAACACCAGTGGCTTAGGCACTATGATCAAGAAACGAAAACTGAACCTCATAAAATTGCAAAGCTTCTGTAAAGCAAATGACACTCTCAATAGGACAAAATAGCAAACAAAGATTGGGAAAAGATCTTTACCAATTCTATATCGAATAGAGGGCTAATATCCAATATATAGAAAGAATTCAAGAAGTTAGAATCCAGAGAATCAAATAAATCTAATAAAAATGGGGTACAGAGCTAAATAAAGAATTCTCAACTGAGGAATATCTAATGTCCAAGAAGCACCTAAAGAAGTGTTCAACAACCTTAGTCACCTGGGAAATGCAAATCAAAACAACCTGGAGATTCCACTTCACACCTGTCAGAATGGCTAAGATCAAAAACTCAGGTGACAGCAGATGATGGCAAGGATTTGAAAAAAGAGGAACTCTTGTCCATTATTGGTGGGATTGCAAGCTGGTTCAACCACTCTGGAAATCAGTCTGGTGGTTCCTCAGAAAATTGGACATATTACCTGAGGATCCAGCTATACCACTCCTGGGCATATACCCAGAAGATGGTCCAACATGCAATAAGGACACATGCTCCACTACGTTCACAGCAGCCATATTTATAATAGCCAGAAGCTGGAAACAACCCAGGTGTCCCTCATCAGAGGAATGGATACAGAAATTGTGGTACATTTACACAGTGGAAAATGGCTCAGCTATTAAAACTATATAAAATTTCATGAAACTCTTAGGCAAATGGATGGAACTAGAAAATTTCATCCTGAGTAAGGTAACCCAATCATAAAAGAACACACATGGTATGCACTCACTGATAAGTGGGTATTAGCCCAAAAGCTCAGAATACCCAAGATACAATTCACAGCCCACATGAAGCTCATGACGAAGGAAGGCCAAAATGTGGATACTTCGATCTTCTTAGAAGGGGGAACAAAATACTCACAGGAGGAAATATGGCGACAATATATGGAGCAGAGAGTGCCCCACATGGGGAGCTATCCCATATAGAGTAACCAAACTCAGAAACTATTTTTATTGGATATTTTATTTATTTACATTTCAAATGTCATTCCCTTTCCTGGTTTTCCCCCTTCCTGGAACTCCCCTATTCCTTCCCACTTCCTCCTGTTTCTATGAGGGTGTTCCTCCACGCACTCTCACCTCCCTGCCTTCAATTCCCATACACTGGGGCATATAGCAAGACTTCTTAAGACCAAGGACCTCTTCTGCAATTGATGTCTGACAAGACCATCTTCTGCTACATATGCAGGTGGAGCAATGTGTATTCCTTATTTGGTGGCTTAGTCCCTGGGAGCTCTGTGTGGTCTGGTTGGTTGATATTGTTGTAACTCAGACACTACTGTGGAAGCCAAGAAGTGCATGCTGACTGGATCCTCATATAGCTGTCTCCTGAGAGGCTCTGCTAGACCTTAACAAATACAGAGGTCTATGCTCGCAGCCAACCTTTGAACTGAGCATGGGGTCAGCAATGGAGGAGTTAGAGAAAGATCTAAAGGACCTGAAGGGTTTTATAACTCCATAGGAAGAACAACAATATCAGGCAACCAGACCCCCCAGTACTCCCAGGGTTTAAACCACCAACCAAAGAATACACATGGAGAGACTCATGGCTCTAGCCTACATATGTAGCTGAGCATGGACTTGTTGGGCATTAATGGGAGGAGAGGCCCTTGGTCCTATGAAGGCTTGATGCCCCAGTTTAGGGGAATGTGAGGGTCGAGAGAAGGGAGTGGGTTGGTGGGTGGGGCAACACCCTCCTAGAAGCATGGGGAGAAGGGATGAGATAAGGAGTTTCAGGGGGACTGGGAAAGAGAATAGCATTTGAAATATAAATAAAGAAAATATCTAGTTAAAAAAATATAAGTTGATACCGAGATTGTGAGGTGCTGCTTTGAATGACCTGACCATGTTGTGCTGGGCAGGATGGTGGAAAGGCTTTTGGAACTTTGTGTAAAAAATAGACAGTGAGTGTTCACAGATTATTGGACTTTGCTATGTTTGGAAGAGAAGAATGTTGAGAACAATGCAGAAGCTGGAGGACTGACTTGTAAAGTTTCAGAGACAAATTTGAAGACTATTGGAACTATTTGTTGTTTAAAGTTAAGTTTCTAAGCTTCTGGATAATTGGGGACAAAGACTCATCTGTGATTAACAAGATACCAGAACTATTAAATTGAAACCTACACATTTCTTGGATCCTCAAAGTTGGTCAGCAAAAGCTGAAAAATTATCTGTGACTAAAAAATATCAAGCATCATAGAGGTGATATCTTCTGGGAAGAGCTTCCTAAGTGTCATCCCACAGCTTCTGTGTTCTCAGATGTGGCCAAGGTTCTACATGTGCTCTTGGCCAAATTTGGTAGTTTAAGAGTCACTCAGGTGGTACTGGTTTTAAAGGCATGAAGGGGTCAAGGACAATAACTGAGGTTTGGAATTGTGTAGAAGGACTGGAGTCCTTTAAGACATCCTAGAAAAGCCCACTGTTGAAAGTGCAGTTGAGTTTTGCAAGGTACATCACTAATTTTTGAAATGATTATACCATGGAATGACCATCAAGAACAGCAGCAGCAATGGGGTAAGGCCAACCAGAACCCAGAAGACAATCTGTATCTGCTACAAAGGCCAGATCTGGGGAAGTGACTCAAGACTTGTTGTAGTTCAGAAAATAGTTTGTGAATCTTAGGAAATTGGAAATTTATTTTGAAGTTTGGTTTTTCATTGCTCAAATTGTTACTATGACCTGATTATTCTCTCTTGAAGTGAGAAAGTACAGGAGTCTATAGTTGAGAGACTCTGAATTTTAAAAATAATTTTGATTTGTGAGGGACAAAGTTTTTAAAGAGTACAGAAATTTTGAAATTTAGGTTGTTTATAATGTTATATTTATATCAATATGAGTGAAACAAGAAAGGAAAAGTGACTTAAGAGTAGTTTGTTTGTTTGTCAAGTTGACATAGGATCATTTGTACTGGCTATTGTGACAGCTTGACACAAGATAGACTTATCTGAATAGAGGGATCCAAAATTGAGATATGCTACCACATGATCTGGCAAGAAGGCATTGTCTCAGGTAGTGATTAATGAGGGTAGGTTCAACCTATTGTGGGAAGAATGATCTGTGGGACATTGGTGTTGGGTTCTATAAGAAAGCAGGCTGAGCAAGGCATGGGGAACAAGCCAGTAAGCAGCATACTTCCATGGCTTCTGCATCAGATCCTGCCTCCAGCTTCCTGCTCTGTTTGAATTCCTGTCCTAGGTTCCTTCACTGATGGAATACATACATTTCTTGATAAAAATGCTGAATCCCATTTTTTCTTATATGAACTCTTTAGTAGGTATTTATTTGTTTTACTTCATTGTTGTTATTGTGTAAAAGGTTTTTTTTTTTTCAAATATACTTATTAGCAAAATACCAATTGTGAGAGATCTGTTCCAATCGGACACGTACACTGGAATTCTTCTTTTCTAGTCAGATTGTTTTAGGATAGTATTACATTTATGAGTTACAAAAATCATAAAATCCACTGGAAATATGTCATCTATCAATGCTATGATATATTACATAAATGACATATCTTATGGACAGAATTTGGAAGTATTTTTCTTATTAATTCTTTGAGAATTTTGTACATGTATTGATTATATTCACATTGTCTGACAACTCTTCCCAGAACTACCTACTATTCCCCATCTACACAAATTTGTGTTACTTTTTGTAATATCTAGATGTTCTCAAATATTGGACCTCACACAGGAATATAGGACTACACTCATATAGAAAACTCCTTCTCATAGCAGCTAAGAATTGAAAATAGTTCCTTGAGCAAAGGTGATCTTTGTGCTTTCCATTCTCCTTGTTTAGATTTGGTCTGACTTGTACATGTATTGCTGTTTTGTTTGCTATCACAACTTCTGTGAGTTTATATGTAGAGCTGCCCTGATGTGTCTAGAAGGCAGACTTTTCTTGTGTTCTTCCATTTCCTCTTATACGCTTCCGCAATTATTTATTTTCACTTATTAATTATGACTTTTTATGACTTGGCTATAGGTTTGCTAGGTATAACTTATTAAATCAACAATAGCGTATAGAAATAAATGTTCCACAGTCAACTGATACATAACAGGAATATTTAATTTTTTATTTTACAGTATCTAAACCAATAACAGATTTTAAAATTTATTTTTATTGTATGCATATGGGTGTGGAGTTGCATATATGTATGTATACAATGCGTATGCCTAGTGCTTGCAAAGGGCAAAAGGAAGCAACATATACATTTTTTAAAAAGTTATGCTACTTCTAGAAGATCCATCACTAAATATTTTCAATGGTATATACAATTTTGGAAATGTAAAAATTAGATAAAAGTTGTACTTTTCTCCTAGTTATGGTTACTATTGCTGCGATGAAAATCCATGACCAAAGCAAATTGTGAAGAAAAGGGTTTAATTGGATTGCACTTTCACATTATAGCTCATCACCGAAGGAAGACAGAATAAAAATTCAAGCAGGGAAGGGACTTGGAGACAAGGGTTGATGCAGAAGCCATGGAGGTTTGCTGCCTACAGCTTGATTCTCATGGCTTGCTCAGGTCTGATTTCTTAGAGAACCCAGGACCACCAGCCCAGGGATGATACCACCCACAACGGCCTGGGCCCTCCACCATCAATAACCAATTAAGAAAATGCCTTACAGCCACATCTCATTGAAACATTTTTTTCTCAAATACGGTTCAATTCTTTCAGATAACTCTAACTTGATCAAGTTGATAAAAAACCAGCCAGTGTAATATTCCTTGAGCCACAAAAGAAAGAATTTACTTACCAAACCTCCAAACCTTAAAAGAAGAAGACAATGTTTCTCCTACATTTGAATAAATTTTCCCACTATTTTGGTCACTTATAAACAATATTAATTCTTGGAATATAAATTTTACAAACCATTTATCTGGTAAACTTCTAAATCTATTTTTCAATGAAGAGCAAATAAATTACTGTAATAAATAGTAGTTTCATAACTCTACTCAAAATAACAATCTTTCTTCATTGTTATATGTAAGGTGATTAAATGCAGTCTGAATAGTTACTCTTGAATATATATTTTCTGTTTGAAGTTTTGTAGTTAAGACTTATTGCCATTGCATTCATTCTGTTGCTTAAAAGAGGTTGTTTTTCAGCTTGTGCTTCTTGACTTCTATTTATTCTTTGTGTATATTCTCTTAATTTTTCAGTAGCATAGTTATTACAGTCCCATCGTGTTATATGGTCTGATCTCAATATCAGCTGTGTGGTCAATAACATATCCTTTGGTTTATACTAAAAAATAGATCTAACAAAGATGTCACTTGAAATAATTCTTAAATATATAAGAATGGAATGAGTAGGTTTTATTTTCAATTATCATTCTGACAAAAAAGGAAATCAAATTTAACAGAACGTTCATTTTTTGTCTTGTAAAAAATAAATCAGTAGTTTGAAGAATATATCTGAATTTGTTTCTGTAACAAAAAGGAACAAATTTGCAACCTGAAACAATTTAATTATTACAGGAAGCAACAACTGAAACTGAAAAAGTTACAAAAGAACATTGTTCACAGTGAATTTCAGCATGTAATTATACTCCAATTTATTTCCAACTTAATGATGTTGGTATATTGTGAACTCTACTATGAATAATATTCAGGACTTAACTAAAATCTTTCTTAATTTGAATTCTTAATTTAATATGAGCCAGATATTATTGAATATAATATTATAATGCTATGCTAATTAATGCAAAACTACATTAATATAAAAGTACATGGTAATTGAACATTTTAAACTTACATTAAACATTGTTTACAATTTTCTGAAATTAAAAAAGTATTTAAATTGTGAAAATATAATCACCATTCTGAGCTTCCTTTTATTGAAATTTATGCTACATTTTCCATTTTCCTCTGTGTTAATTTATGTATATGAATACACACACGCACACATGCAAACATGCAAACTAACCTTACATGGCCTTGTTTGAATCTAAGGCCTTGCTCTTAATCAGCTAGCCAGAGTGTCCCTGGCTTGGCTTGATTAGCAAGTCAAAGTGTCCCGGGCTCCACAGCAGGCATTCCTTTGATTCCTTCCCATTCCCACTATCTCCAGCAAGCCATAAGACATCCTGTTTGAAGTAGCCTGCAGCTTCAAGACAACAATGACTGTCATCCTGACTCACAGCTATGTGTGATATCTGGTTACCTTTTGGAATCCCCCTTCCTCTGCCACTTCCTGCCCTGAAATGTTTATATACGTAGCAATAAAGCTATTTTTGGAGCTTAAACTGACTTTTCATCTTGCTCCCAGGCGTTTCTGGTCTCCTGTCTTTCTTTCCATTATCCACAACTCCCTCCTCAGCACCTGAAAGTCCTGCAGGCAGGACACTTCGGACCCTGGTCAATAGTCCCTCCTGGGAGGACCCTCCCCCCCCTGGGGGGGCAGTATGGGATAGTTAGCTCTTTGCACTTACCTTCATTGTTTGGGGTTCAAGCTGTGTGTGAAGGGCATGTATGTATTCTAACCAGAGGGAATAAATGTATGCCATTCCAGCTGGATTACAGGCTCTTTCTGTGAGATCCCTTGCAAGAATAGCCATGTTGCTGGATTAAAAGTTTGCTTTATAAATCTCACAAGTTTTAAGAGCAGAATAAAAGAGGCATTAATCAAAACAGGAATTCTAGGGTACAGGCTTTTCATGATGTTAACATAAACTTTCTTTCTGTATTTTCTGATATATTCTTTATATTCTATGAAATAAACTGTGACTGAAACAATCTATGGCTAAAAGAAATAATCCTAGAACCACATAAAAATGTGTCTTATTGCTTCAGCAGCATGATGTGTGCAATCTTCCAATTACAAAGGAATATAGCATAATGTGGTAAATAAATTACTACAGATGTGAATTTTGAGTAGTTTTGCTCAAAAGTTATTAGCTTCTTGCTCAAAATGAAATTTTAACTACTGTTTAGATTGAAATATTAATTAATATAATAACCTTTCAAATTTGTTTATATAGAGATTTGGATTGTTATTCTAGAATTTAATAGATACATATGCATAAAATTTTAAATGAACAAATACATTTTTGACAATTATGCTACATTTTAAAATGTGGTCTTTACTTCTCAGAACATAAGAATAAGAAACAATAAACCACTACATATATTTTAAAAGCTTTCAAAAAGGTTTTTCAAAGATGCTGCATAGGTAGAAAACAGGAATACAAATATAAAGGTTCTATGAGTATTCCAGCAAACATGCAGAAAATTGACTTGAGCTTTCTTCATTTTTACAAACTTTGTTAGGTTACTGATCTGCTTCTCCAATATTTAACACACAAATTTGAAAAATTTATTAACATATTTTCAAGCTATTTAGGAAAATTATTTGGGATATCTATAATAAAAAGGTAGGGCTAAATTTAAATAAATGCTATACACAGCTATAAAAATTTTGTTATACTATCAAGTCATATGTTTCTTCTTACTTTTCATCTGATTTATGTGTGTTGTCAAAGCATTTTAATTTTCAATATTCATTTGAAAATGCCTATACATGTATTGTGTGTGTGTGTGTGTGTGTGTGTGTGTGTGTGTGTGTGTGTGCGTGTGTGTGTGTGTTTTGGTTTGACTTATAGAATAAGCATTCTACTAAAGTGTCTTAGCTCTTTAACAGGTATTCATTTAAGTGAACACCACTGTAATTTATTAGTCTCCTATGATAATTCAAGATGTTCCTCTCATTCCGATTTAAAGGTTGAAAGGGAATAATTTGCATATATTTTCAGAGTTGAACATGCTGAGAAGTTGAGAATAAGATGTCTAATAAGACATTCATTACATATAGTGGTTTTCAAGAATCATTTTTAAGTTCAAATTTTAACATGGTGCAAGATAATAACTGTGTTTAGAGACACGGCTGCAATTCAAATTCTTTGCCATTAATCTCTGTGATGCAGCCTGCAAGACATTTTCGATAAAAAAAAAATAGTGCATCACAGTAAATGTCTTCTTTTTAATGAAGTTTTCAGAGCTCTAACTAAGAACTATTATAGTTAGTTTTCAGAGATTTGAGGAATGCTAAAATAGTTCCAGGAAAGAATGTAGCACATTGTCTGTTGTTCTTCAAATTCATTATTTCCATAAATTATTATATACTCCCCCACTCTCTCTTTCCACAGTGCGTATATATATATATATATATATATATATATATATATATATATATGCTATACAATAAATAGTTTAAGAATTGAACAGTAGAAAAATGGAACTTGTATAAAGTTTACAGATATGGTTACAATACATCTCTATTAAAATATATTTGTCAAAATTAAAACAATAAATTATATATAGTTCATTTTAATATTGGATAGTAAAGACTTTGTTTAGACTTTTTTTTTTCTTTCTGGAACTTATCCCCTAAAGCCCTGTAATCTTTAAATGTATAATATATTTTTTTAATTACATATGTTGGGACCACTCAGGTTTTTCTAGCAATTTGATATTGTGACATAATATTGTCATCTATAAGTGTGATAGGCTTCCTTTACATAAGTATGATGGAATACATGCAATCTGTGGGCTTGCAGTTGGACATGTTTGATTGCTAAGGCTGAAGAATGATTCAAACTGGACTTTCATGTAGCTTTTGTTAAGTAAATTTCCATCAAACTGGTTTTTGCTCATGAAAGAAAGGTAAAATAATTTTAGGTCTGAGAATGTAAAATATGATGTAGCTGACTGATTTCATGGATGATAGTGGCTTGAATTTAAGCTCAATTGAGAGAACACTGGTTTACCTGTCAAGTTACAAAGTAAAACTACAAAATTATATTGGTGCCAATATTCATACTGTTTTGTTAGTATTCTCTTCACAAATTTCACACAGATCAAATAAGGCAATAATTATTCCAGCTCCATGGTTGAAGGACAATTTAAGAACCTTGCATAATATTCTCCAAAGCCCTATCATATGTTTCTCAAACTTTGTATAGCTCATATCTCTACTTTAAATGTAATAATACCATAATTTGAATGTACCACATTTTTCTATGTTTCATGCTTCATTATATAAAATTATTAAAGGTACAGCAGGAATCATATAATATTCAAACAGATGTTTAAAGTAGAGATGGCCTAAGCAAACTTAAACCTTTTACTCTTATTTAAAGCAATCATAGTCTAGTGAAGAAAGTGAGCTTCCTTTTGTTATTTGATTCATCTCCTGATAGCTACCAGATCAAGTGAATGCATAATTATTCAGTAATCAAAAATAATATTTTGAACTTTAAATTCAGATTTTCGATAATATAGCTCACCAAAATTTATTTCCTTTTAACAGTATATACAATTTTACATATCCTCTTATTTATTAATAGTATATATTAGTATTCGTTAAAGAATAATTTTTAAAAAACAGACACACTGAAATTAATAGAAGAGAAAGTGGGGAAGAATCTTGAAAACATGGACACAGGGGAAAATTTCCTGAACAGAACACCAATGGCTTATGCTCCAAGATCAACAATAGACAAATGGGACTTCATAAAATTGCAAAGCTTCTGCAAGGTAAAGGACACAGTCAGTAGTAAAAAATGGCATCCAACAGATTGCAAAAAGATCATTACCAATTCTACATCTGATAGAGGGATAATATACAATATATGCCAAGAAATCAAGATGTTATATTCCAAAGAATCAAATAACCCTTTTAAAAATGGGGTACAGATCTAAACAGAGAATTGTCAAATGAGGAATATTGAAGGGTCAAGAAGCACCTAAAGAAATGTTCAACATCTTTATTCATCAGGGAAATGCAAATCAAATCATACCTGAGATTCCACCTCAAACCAGTCAGAATGGCTAAGATCAAAAACTCAGGTGACAGCAGATGCTGGTGAGCATGTGGAGAAAGAGGAAGACTCCTCCATTGTTGGTGGGTTTGCAAGCTGGCAAAACCACTCTGAAAATTAATCTGGTGGTTCCTCAGATAATTGGACATAGTATTATCTGTGGATCCAGCTATACCATTCTTGGGCGTATACCCAAAAGATGCTCCAACACATAACAAGAACACATGTTCCACTATGTTCATAGCAGCCTTATTTATAGTAGCCAGAAGCTGGAAAGATCCCAAATGTCCTTCAACAGAGGATTGGATACAGAAAATGTGCCACATATACACAATGGAATACTACTCAGCTATTAAAAACAATAAATACATGAAACTCTTAGGCAAATGGATGGGACTAGAAAATATCATCCTGAGTGAAGTAACCCAATCACAAAGAACACACATGGTATGCACTTACTGATAAGTGGATATTAGCCCAAACCTCAAAATACCCAAGATATAATTCACAGGCCACATGAAGCTCAAGAAGAAGGAAGACCACAGTGTGGATGCTTTGGTCCTTCTTAGAAGGGGGACCAAAATACTCATGGTAGGAAATATGAAGACAAAGTGTGGAGCAGAGACTAAAGGAAAGGCCATCCAGATACTGCCCCACCTGGGGATCCATTACACATAGAGACACTAAACACAGACATTATTGTGGATGCCAAGAAGTGCTTGCTGAAAGGAGCCTGATATATCTGCCTCCTGAGAGGCTCTACCAGACCCTGACAAATACAGAGGTGGATGCTCGCGGCAAACCATTAGACTGAGCACTGGTTCCCGAATGGAAGATTTAGAGAAAGGACTGAAGGAGCTGAAGGAGCTGAAGGAGTTTGCAACCCCTTAGAAAGAACAACAATATCAACCAACCAGACCCCCACACCTTCAAGGGCCTAAACCACCAAGCAAAGAGTACACATACGGTGACACAAGGCTCCAGCCGCATATGAAACAGAGAATGGACTTATCAGGTATCAATAGGAGAAAAGGCCCTTGGTCCCGAGAAGGCTGAATGCCCCATTGTAGGGGAATTTCATGGTGGGAAGGTGGGAGTGGGTGTGTGAGTAGGGAAGCAGCCTCATAGAAGCAGGGGGCAGGAGATAGGATAAGGGGTTTCTGGAGGGTAAACTGGGAAAAGGTATAACATTTGAAATGTAAATAAATAAAATATCCAAAAAAAGAAGAATTTAAATTTTTTGGTAGAATGAAAACTAACTACTTTATTCCATTTTGTGTTGCTATGAATTGATGCTTCAAAAGAAAAACAAAGTGGTTTTGGTTTGTTTGATTTTGTTTTGTTTTCTGAGATTTGAAACTGCAAATTGAAAGCAAGAACAGCTTTGTACTAAGGTATAACATAAATGGAGTTGTACAATGATATCAAATGTGATTGTACAAATAATCATAAAACCAAACAAAAGAAATTCCTCACTTTTAAACATCTTTCTCTTATAGTTATAAATTCAATATTTCCAGAAATAACCTATTTCTATGTGATGAGATTTGTTTTTTTCTGAAACTGGTGTCTGCTCTTTAAACCAATTTCCCAGCACATTAACTTTATTTAGAGGCAAATAAATGTTTTATTTATTATTTCAAAAGATCATACACATATAAAGTGTGATGTGATCATATTTACCCCTATTGATTCTTTTTAAGTCCTTTGGGATTCTTTTATTCCATGCTTTCCTCTTCTTGTTTTTGTCTTCTTTTTTAACTCCGAGTCTAATTTGTGATGCTTATATGTGTATAGGTATGAGACCATCCACTACAGCATATTTTTGGCCTACTACAGAGTACATCTCTGAAGAAAATTAAGAAACTCATTTATGGGGGGGAGGGGAAAAAATAGAAACTCATTTACTGTTAGCAACTTTCATTTGTCAGTACCTTCCCAAGTAGAGATGGTAGCTTCTTTGTCTCTCCCCATTCAAAAATATATGAATTATTGAGCAGTAAACTATAAGACATTATATTCTTTTGATGCAAAATATTAGATTATTATGAAAACAGTGTGCTTGTACCATTAAAAAATATAGTTGACTGTTTTGATTTAATGAGGATAATTGAGTGATTTATAATTTTTGACATTAAGGGCAAATTGTTGATATATAATATAAATAAAGCAATTTATAGACCTTTGATTACTTACTTTACTAATATGGTTTATTGAAAGTGAATACTTTTTTAGTAATAACTGAAAATGGATTTTAAAAATATATTTTAGCAATTTTCACATTACTCTGTCTTAACAGGTATTAAATGTTTCCTGTTTATTAAGACATAAGTCAAAATATAGCTTCAAAATTGAAGATGCACACACATATACATATACGTATATAAACACACACATATATATGAATATATGTATCATATTCAGCATATATTACAGTCATCATATGAAGGACAGTCCTTGTGTATTTTATGGCATTTCTTTTAATTTTTATTTAATTGATGTTAGCATATAAAATAGTGGACTTAATTATAAAATTATGTTATCTGTATTATTACTGAGGAATTTTTGGTATACTTCCATTCTTAATCCCCTGTATTTTTATTTTAGCAATTCCCTGACTCTCAAATATTTCCCCTACTTATTGTATGATTAATGAACTTCATTACCCTTTGATTTTTCAAACCCTTCTGCCTCTTTAGGATATGTTTCCCCTGTCTTATTGTCTACTAGTTAATTTTACGTACTAAAAATATAAACACACTTCATATATATATAAACTTAAATAAAAATTCTGAAAATGAAAGTAAACATGTTAACAGTTGTCTATCCGTAGTTAGCATATTTCAATTTTTGTGACAGTCTCTAGTTTCATTTATTTTTCTTGCAAGTATCATGATTTTATTCTTACATGTAGCTGATTAAAATTCGTATATATTCTTGATCCAGAAAAATGAACATAATACTACCTGAGGACCCAACTATTCCACTCCTGGGCATTTACCCAGAAGATGCTCCAACATGTAATAAAGACACATGCTCCACTATGTATATAGCAGCCATATTTATAATAGCCAGAAGCTGGAAACAACCCAGATGTCCCTCAACAGAGGCATAGATACAGAAAATATGGTACATTTACACAATGGAATACTACTCAGCTATTAAAAACAATGACTTTGTGAAATTCGCAGGCAAATGTATGGAACTTGAAAATATCATCCCAAACGAGATAACTCAGTCACAAAAGAATGAACACGGTATGTACTCACTAATAAGTGGATATTAACCGAAAAGTTCGGAATACCCAAGATTCAATTCACAGCAACTGTTGGACTGAGCATGGGGTCCCAGATGTAGGAGTTGAAGAAGGGACTGAAGGAGCTGAGGGAGTTTGCAGCCCCATGGAAGGAGTAACAGTGTCAACTTGCCTGACCCCACCCAGTGCTCCTGGAGACTGGACTACCAACTAAAGAATACACATGGAGGGACCCATGATGTTGGCCACATTTGTGGCAGAGGAGGGCCTTGCTGTCCATCTGTGGGGTGAGGCCCTTGGGCCTGAGGGTTTTAGATGCCCCAGTATAGAGGAATTCCAGGGAGGGAAGATGGGAATGGGTAGGTGGGTGGTGGAATACCATCATAGTGACTTAGCTATGGAGGATAGGACAGGGGATTTCCAAAGGGGAGACCTGGAAAGGAGGAAACATTTGAAATGTAAATAAAGTATCAAAAAAATGGAAATAGAAGCAATAAAGAAAACATAAGTTAAGTGAATTCTGAAAATGAAAATTCTAGGAATTTGAACAGGAAGTACAGAAACTAGATACACCAACAAAATACAAGAGATGGAACAGAGACTCTCAGGATTGAAGATAAAATGGAAGAAGTAGATACATTGTCAAAGAAAAGTAAAATCTAAAAATTTTCTAAGAGAAAACTTTCAGGTAATCTAGGACACTAAGAACGGACCAATTCTAAGAATAATAGGAATAGAGGAAGGAGAAGAATTCCAGCTAAAAGGCCCAAAGGAGTGGCTAGCAAAATCAGAAGAACATTTTCCTAAAGACAGTGATTCCTATAAAGGTATAAAAAAAATACAAAACATCAAATGGAATAGACCAGAAATGAAAGTCTGCTAGTACATTATATTCAAAACTATAATATATATTATTTAATAAATATATTGACTTTAAGAGCCAGAAAGTCATGGAAAGATGTGCTGCAGACTCTAATGGAAAGCAGATGCCAACTAGACTATGATACCCTGAAAAACTGTCCATCATCCTAGGTGAGCAAAAGAAGATATTCCTTGATAAATTCAAATTGAAACAATATATATCTACAATCTAGCCTCATACAAGGTGCTAGATTCTGATTCTCATCCCTTCAATTACATCTTCGTTGATATTATTGACACTATCTTCACTAATATTATTTACTCTTCAATATTATTTACAATAAAGTTTATAACAGTAGCAAACTACAGTTAAATAAAATAAAAAAAAAATTTATGGTTGGGGATCACTATACCATGAGGAACTGTATTAAAAACTTGAAGCATTAGGAAGGTTGAGAAACATTTTATAAGAATTAAAAATTCAACTTAAGGAGATTAAGTCCACTTATGAAAACACATGAAATATTTCACACCAGCAAATCAAAAAGAAGGAAAGCACATGTGTGTGCACACACATGAGTATGTGAGTACACACACACACACACACACACACACACACACACACACTCAAACATAAATATGCCACAATTATAACAATAACAAGAAAATAACAGGAATCAATAATAATTGATCACTGATATCTCTCAGAATCAATGGTCTCAATTCCCCAATAAAAAACCACAATCTAACAGAATAGATGCAAAAACAATATCTATCATTCTGTAACATCAAATCAACACACCTCAGTATCAAGGATAGACATTGTTTCTAGATAAAAGGTTGTGAAAAGATATTCAAAGCAAATGAAATTAAGAAGCAAGAGGATGTAGTCATTTTAGTATATAACAAAATAGATGTCAAATCAAAATTTATCAAAACAGGTGGTGAAGGATGTTTTATATTCACCACAGGAGAAATCCACAAAAATATCATGTAAATTCTCAACATCTATGCCCAAACAAAAGAAACTCCAATGTTTCAAAAGAAACACTACTACAGTAAAAAACATATATTCACCTTCAAATACCAATAATGGGAGAGTTCAATAAAATACTCTTACCAAAGGACAAGCCATGAAGAAAAAAATCAAAACAGACAGAATGAGTTGACTGATGTTTTAAACAGAATGAGCCTAGCACTTAATTACAGAACATTTCAACCAAATAGAAAAGATTATACCTTCTTCTCAGCACTTCGAAGACCTTTCCCCAAAACTAAACACATACTCTGACATAAAACATATCTCAATAGAAACAAGAAAATTCAGTATTTCCATGAGTCCTACCAGAGTACCAGGGATTAAACTAGATATCAACAACAATAGAAACAACAGAAAGCTTACATGCTCATGGAAACTGAACATCACTCTACTGAATAAAACATGGATCAAGAAGCACATAAAGAAATTAAAGTTTTTAAAGAATTCAATGTCAACAAACATATAACATACCCAAACTTACAGGAGACAATGAAAATGGTGCTAAGGGGAATGATCATAATACTATCTGTCAACATTAAAAAAAAAATTGGAGAGATCTTATACTAGCAACTTAAGAGCACATAAAAGCTCTAGAAGAAATAAAAGCTAGCACACTCAAGAGAAGTAGATAGTAAGAAAGAAGCAATTTAATTGTTGAAAACAGTAAAATAGAATTCTATTGTATAAATTAACCACATTTTCTATATCCATTATTTCATGTGGGACACCTGTGTTGTTTCCAGCTTTTGGCTATCACAAACAAAGCTGCTATGAACATAGTAGAACATGTGCCCCTGTGGCATGGTGTGGCATATGTCCAAGAGTGGTATAGCTGGGTCTTCAGGTAGATATATTTGTAATTGTCTGAGAAAACTCCAGATTGATTTCCAGAGTGGTTGTACCAGTTTGCAATCCTGCCAGCAATGGAGCAGTATTCCTCTTTCTCCACATCCTCACCAATATGTTCTGTCACCTGAATTTTTGATCTTAGCCATTCTGATTGGTGTTAGGTAGAATCTCAGGGTCATTTTTATTTGCATTTCCCTGATGACTAAGGACTTTGAACATTTCTTTAAGTGCTTCTCAGCCATTCGAAATTCTTCTGTTGTGAATTTTCTTTTGTTCTATACCTGATTTTTTGATTAGGTTGTTTGGTTTTCTGGAGGTTAGCTTCTTTAGTTCTTTATATATTTTTGATAATTGCCCTTTATCAGATATGGGGTTAATGGAAATTTTTTTTCTTAATCTGTAGGTTGCTGATTTATCCAATTGACTATATTCTTTGCCTTAAAGAAGCTTTTAAGAATGAGGACATTATAAGTTTTTCAGGCAAATGGATTGAACTAGAAAATGTCATCCTGAGTGAATTAACTCAGACCCAAAAAGACATGCACGATATGTACTCAATAGCCAAAAATTGTACAAAATATCAAGGATACAATCCAGAGAATTTAGCAAGGTTAAGAAGCCAAAGGCCCAAATAAGGATGATTCAATCCGACTTGGAGAAAGAAGAAAGCAATCATTAAGGGACAGAGGGATGGAGGAACCCTGTGGCTGAATTAGGAAAATGTTGGAAGAAGCTGAGGAGAAGGGTGACTCATAGGAAGACCAGCAGTTTCAAGTAACCCAGACCCCTGCGATCTCTCAGACACTGAGCCACACCATGCAGTATACACACACTAGCTGGTCTGAGACCTTCCCACACCCCCCACACCCCCACTCCTGGAATCACATATACGGCAAAGGACTGTCTGGTCTGGCCTTAGTGGGAGAAGATGTGCGAGAGAGTAGGGAAGTCTGGCAGGGGTAAGGTAGGATAGGGGGATGGGGACATCCTCTGGAGACAAGGGTTAGGGGAAATAGGATATGGAACTGTCTGAGAGCAGACCAGGAAGAAGGTAAGGACTTGACTGTAAAAAAAGTAATAATAAAAGTAACAAATAATAATAATAAACAGTAAAATAGAAAGAAAACAATACAAAGAATCAGTTAAAAAAGAAAGAGTTGCTTCTTTGCAAAAACCAAGAAGATAGGCAAAGTACACAAACTAACTAAAAGCTGCAGAATGAATATCCAAATCAACAAAATAAGAGACAAAAAGGAGGATTTGGCAATAGACACCAAGAAAAGCCAAAGAATCCTCCTGCCATACTTTTAAATCCGGTATTCCACAAAATGGGAACATCTAAAACAAATAGATAATTTTCTTGATAGATACCACTTGCTAAATTTAAATTAAAACCAGATAAATAACTTAAATAGACCTTTAATCCATAAGGAAGTAAAATCAATCATAAAAACTCTCCCTAGCAAAGAATAAAAATTAAAAAAAAATAATAATCCCAAGACAAGAAAGTTTTAGTGCAGAATTCTACAAAAAATGAGCTAATACCAATACTGCTCAAATTTAAAATAATGAAGTGAAAGGAACATTGTTAAATTTATTTTATAAGATCACAATTAAATTGGTTTCCAAACCATACAAATAGTCAGCAAAGAAATAGTATTACAAACCAACTTTCCTTATGAACATAGATGCAAAAATCCTCAACAAAATTCTTACAGATTGAATCCAACAACATATGAAAAATTTCTTCCACTATAACTAAGGAGGCTTCATGCTAGAAATACAGGAATGATTCAATATACAAGAATACATAACTCTCATCCACAATATGAACAAAATAAAATTTAAAAAAATCAAATGATCATTTCATTAGATATAGAAAATTCTTTTCAGAAAATTCAACACCTCTTCATGATAAAAGTTCTGGACGGATTATGGATAAATGGGACATACCCAATCATAATTAAGACAACTTACAGAAAGACTGTGGCAAACATTAAATTAAATAGAGAGAATCTCAATTCAATTTCACTAAACTCAGGAACAGGATAAAATTTACCCCTCTCTCCCTATCTGTTCAATATTGTATTGGAATTTTAGCTAAAGTGATAAGACAGCTGATGGAGGTCAAGGGAATGTAGTTAGAAAGAAAAATAAAGAGTGAGTGGAGACCTCTGCCTGGGCCACCAGGGGTCCACAGCCAAGGAGTACCAGGAGAAGGCTACCCTCCCAGGAGCATGGAAAAGCCATGAGTGGGGTTAGGGCGAACACCACTGCTCACCAAGACCCGCCTGGAACCCTTGGGTCACAGGGACAGAGGTAAAGTTGGGGACAAGAACATTCCGGTTTCTATCTGTGCCTGGGGACCCCAGCCTGAGGTGTGGGGCTCCAGGGGAGAGCTGGTATCCCAGGAGTGCTGACACAACTTGGAGCACAGGCATGGCCACCGCTTCTGTTCAACCTCACTGGGATCAAGAGGGACCCTTCCAGAGCCATCAGGACAGAGGAGCCAAGGGACAGCTGGGGGCAGGATAATCCCTGTTTCTGTCTGTACCCCAGAGCTGACCCTGTGCCACAGCTCTCCAGGGCCAAGTACCTCTCATAGAGAGCTGGTCTTCAAGGAGTATTGACACAGAGGCCTGCAGGAGGGGCAAGCCTCAGCCAGACAGAGTAAGACCTGCTAACATCAGAGTTAACAAGATGGCAAAAGACAATGGTAAGAACATAAGGAACAGAAACCAAGGCTACATGGCAACATCAGAACCCAGCTCTCCCACCACAGCAATCCCTGGATACCCCAACACACCAGAAAAGCAAGACTCAGATTTAAAATCATTTCTCATGTTGATGATAGAATACTTTAAGAAAGAAATTGACACCCTTAAAGAAATACAAGAGAAAAGAGATAAACAACTAGAAGCCCTTAAAGAGGAAAAACAAAATCAATTAAGAATTACAGAAAAACTCAATCAAACAGGCAGAATTACAGGAAAAAACAATATAACACACAAAGGAAATATACAAAACTATCCAGGAGCTAAAAATATACATACAAACAATAAAGAAATCACAAAGGGAGACAACCCCGGGGTTAGAAAACCTAGAAAAGATATCAAGAGTCATTGATGTAAGCATCACCAACAGAATACAAGAGATAGAAGAGAGAAACTCAGGAGCAGAAGATACCATAGATAACATCGACACAACAGTAAAAGAAAATGCAAAACGCAAAAAGCTTCTAATCCAAAACATCCATGAAATCCAGTACACAATGAGAAGACAGAACCTAAGGATAAAAGGTATAGAATAGAGTGAAGATTCCCAACTTAAAGGACCAGTAAATATCTTCAACAAAATCATAGAAGAAAACTTCCCTAACCTAAAGAAAGAAATGAACATAAATATACAAAAAACTTACAGACTCTAAACAGATTGAACCAGAAAAGAAATTCACTCTGTCACATTATAGTGAAAACACCAAATATACTAAACAAGGAAAGAATATTAAGAGCAGTAAGGGAAAAAGATCAAGTAACATATACAGGCAGGCGTAGCAGAATTATACCTGACTTCTCACCAGAGACTATGAAAATCAGAAGATCCTGGGCAGAACTCATACAGAACCTAAGAGAACACAACTGCCAACCCAGGCTGCTATACCCAGCAAAACTCTCAATTACCATAGATGGAGAAACCAAAATATTCTATGACAAAACCAAATTTACACAATATATTTCCACAAAGCCAGCCCTACAAAGAATAATGGATGGTAAATGTCAACTCAAAGAGGAAACTACACCCTACAAAAGACAAGAAAGTAATCTTTCAACAAACTCAAAACAAGATAGCCACATAAAAGTAAAAACAGCATCGAAAATAACAGGAACCAACAATCACTATTCCTTAATATCTCTTAGAATCAATGGACTCAATTACCCAATAAAAAGACATAGACTGACAGACTAGATCCAAAATGAGGAACGAGCATTTTGTTGCATTCAAGAAACACATCTCCCTGATAAAGACAAACACTACCTCAGAGTAAAGGGCTGGAAAATAATATTCCAGGCAAAGGTCCAAAGAAACAGGCTAGAGTAGCCATTCTAATATCGGATGAAATCGACTTTCACACAAAAGTCATCAAAAAACGTAAGGAAGGACACTTCATATACATCAAAGGAAAAAACTACCAAGAAGAACTCTCAATCCTGAACATCTATGCTCCAAATGCAAGGGCACCCACATTCATAAAAGACACTTCACTAAAGATCAAAGCACACATTGCGCCTCACACAATAATAGTAGGCGACTTCAACACCCCATTATCATCAATAGACAGATCTTGGAAACTCAAACTAAACAGAGACACAGTGAAACTAAGAAATGTTATGAACCAAATGGATTTAACAGATATCTATAGAACATTTCATCCTAAATCAAAAGAATATACCTTCTTCTCAGCACCTCATGGTACCTTCTCCAAAACTGACCATATAATCAGTCACAAAACAAACCTCAACAGATTCAAGAAGATTGAAATAATCCCATGACTCCTATCAGATCACTACAGATTAAGGGTGGTCTTCAGTGGCAACAATAACAACAGAAAACCCACATACACATGGAAGCTGAACAATGTTCTACTCTATGATAACTTGGTCAAGGAAGAAATAAAGAAAGAAATTAAAGACTTCCTAGAATTTAATGAAAACCAAAATACAACATACCCATATTTATGGGACACAATGAAAGTAGTGTTAAGAGGAAAATTCATAGCCTTGAGGGCCTTCAAAAAGAAACTGGAGAGAGCATATATTAGTAGCTTAACTGCACACTTGCATTCTCTAGAACAAAAAGAAGCTAATGCACCCAAGAGGAGTGGAAGGCAGGAAAAAATCAAACTCAGGGCTGAAATCAATCAAGTAGAAACAAAAAGAACTATACAAAGGATCAACAAAACCAAGACTTGGTTCTTTGAGAAAATCAACAAGATAGATAAACCCTTAGCCAGAATGAAAAGGGAGACATAACAACAGATTCTGAAGAAATTCAAAAAATCAGCAGATTCCACTACAAAAGCCTATACACAACAAAACTGAAAAATCTGGATGAAATGGACAATTTTCTAGACAGGTACCAAATAACAAAGTTAAGTCAGGATCAGATAAACCATCTAAATAGTGCCATAATGGTTGAAGAAATAGAAGCAGTCATTAATAGTCTACCAACCAAAAAAAGCCCAGCACCAGATGGGTTCCCTGCAGAATTCTATCAGAACTTTAATGAAGACCTAATACCAATACTCTTCAATCTATTCCACAAAACAGAAACAGAAGGAACACTGCCCAATTTCTTCTATGAGTCCACAGTTACACTGATACCAAAACCTCACAAAGACCCAACAAAGAAAGAAAACTTCAGACCAATTTCCCTTATGAGTATCAGTGCAAAAATACTCAATAAAATTCTTGCATACTGAATCCAAGAACACATCAAAACGATCATTCATCATGATCAAGTAGGCTTCATCCCAGGGATGCAGGGAAGGTTCAATACCCAGAAATCAATCGATGTAATCCACTACATATACGAACTCAAAGAAAAAATTCACATGGTCATTTCATTAGATGCTGAAAAAGCATTTGACAAAATTCAACATCGTTTCATGATAAAAGTCCTGGAAAGATTAGGAATTCAAGGCCCATACCTAAGCATAGTAAAAGCAATATTCAGCAAACCAGTAGCCAACATCAAACTAAATGGAGAGAAACTCGAAGCAATCCCACTAAAATCAGGGACTAGACAAGGTTGCCCAATCTCTCCCTATATATTCAATATAGTAATTGATGTTCTAGCTAGAGCAATTAGACAACAAAAGGAGGTCAAAGGGATACAAATTGGAAAGGAAGAAATCAAAATATCATTCTTTGCAGATGACATGAGTGTATACTTAAGTGACCCAAAAAACTACAGCAGAGAAATGTTCCAGATGATGAACAACTTCAGCAAAGTGGCCGGATATAAAATTAACTCAAAAACCAGTAGCCTTCCTATACTCGAAGGATAAACAGGCTGAGAAAGAAATTAGGAACACGACACCCTTCACAATTTTCACAAACAATATAAAGTATCTTGGTGTGACTCTAACCAAACAAGTGAAGGATCTGTATGACAAGAACTTCAAATCTCTGAAGAAAGAAATCGAAGACCTCAGAAGATGGAAAGCTCTCCCGTGATCATGGATTGGCAGGATTAATATAGTAAAAATGGCCATCCTTCCAAAAGCAATCTACAGATTCAATGCAATCACCATCAAAATTCCAAATCAATTATTCATAGACTTAGAAAAAGCAATTCTCACTTTCATTTGGAACAACAAAAAACCCAGGACAGCAAAAGCTATTCTCAACAAAAAAAGAACTTCTGGGGGAATCAGCATTCCTGACCTCAAGCTGTACTACAGAGCAGTAGTGATAAAAACTGCATGGTATTGGTACAGTGACAGGCAGGTAGATCAATGGAATAGAATTGAAGACCCAGAAATGAACCCACACACCTATGGTCACTTGATCTTTGACAAAGGAGCTAAAACCACCCAGTGGAAAAAAGACAGCATTTTCAACAAATGGTGCTGATTCAACTGGCAGTCTACATGGAGAAGAACGCAAATTGATCCATTCCCATCTCCCTGTACAAAGCTCAAGTGCAAGTGGATCAAGGACCTCCACATAAAACCAGATACACTGAATCTAATAGAAGAGAAAGGGGGAAAAGCCTCAAACACATGGGTACAGGGGGAAAGTTCCTGAACAGAACACCAATGCCTTATGCTCTAAGATCAAGAAGTGACAAGTGGAGCCTCATAAAACTGCAAAGTTTCTGTAAGGCAAAGAACACTGTCAACAGAACAAAACAGCAACCAACAGATTGGGAAAAGATCTTTATTGATCCTATGTCCTATAGAGGGCTGATATCCAACATATACATAGAACTCAAGAAGTTAGACTCCAGAAAACCAAATAACCTTATCAAAAAATGGGAAACAGTGCTAAACAGAGAATTCTCAACTGAGGAAATTCACAGGGCTGAGAAGCACCTAAAGAAATGCTCAACATCCTTAGTCATCAGGGAAATGCAAATCAAAACAAGTCTGAGATTCCACCTCACACCAGTCAGAATGGCTAAGATCAAAGACTCAGGTGAGAGCAGATGCTGGCGAGGATGTGGAGAAAGAGGAAGACTCCTCCATTGTTGGTGGGATTGCAAGCTGGTACAACCACTCTGGAAATCAATTTGGAGCACCCTCAGACAAATGGACATAATACTACCTGAGGACCCAGTTATACCATTCCCGGGCATATACCCGGAAGATGCTCCAACATGTAATAAAGACACATGCTCCACTATGTTCATAGCAGCTATATTTATAATAGCCAGAAGCTGGAAACAACCCAGATGTCCCTCATCAGAGGAATGGATACAGAAAATGTGGTACATTTGCACAATGGAGTAATACTCAGCCATTAAAAACAACGGCTTAATGAAATTCGTAGGCAAATGGATGGAACTTGAAAATATCATCCTGAGTGAGGTAACTCAGTCACAAAAGAACAAACATGGTATGTACTCACTGATAAGTGGATATTAGCCCAAAAGTTCGGAATACCCAAGTTTCACTTTACATTAACCGCTGGACTGAGAGTGAGGTCCCAGATGGAGGAGTTGGAGAAGGGACTGAAGGAGCTGAGGGAGTCTGTAGCCCCATGGAGGCAGCAACAGTGTCAAATGGCCTGACCTCTCTGGTCCTCATGGAGGCTGGAGCATCAACCAAAGTATACACATTGAGGGACCCATGTTTCAGACCACATATGTGGCAGAGGAGGGTCTTGTTGGCTATCAGGGGGAGGAGAGTCCCCAGTAAAGGGGAATGTCAAGGTGGGAATACTAGAATTGTTGGGTGGGTGGGTGGGAGGTGAAATTCCCTCATAGAGTTGGGGGAGGGGGAGGGGATAGGTGGTTTCCAAAGAGGAGACCTAGAAAGAGGGAAACATTGCAAATGTAAATAAAGTATCAAAAAACAAAAAACAAAACAAAAAAAAAATGAAAAAAAAAGGATCGTTATTTGCAGATTATGTGAGAGTTTCCATGAGCAACACTAAAATTCCATGAGGGAATTACTATAGCTGATTAATAGATTCAGCAACATGGCTAGTCACAAGATTATTTAAAATACAAAATATATATATATATCACTAGTCATCCTATGTACAAAGGACAAATGACAGAGGAAGAAATCAGGGAAATAGCCCCTATCACAATAGCCACAAATAATGTAAAATATATTTGAGTAATTGTACCCAAACAAGTGAAAGACTTGTCTGAAAAATAATCATCAAATCCTTGAAGATAGAAATTAAAGATGATATCAGAAGATGGAAAAACCTCCCATGCTCATAGATTGATAGGGTAAAATATAAAAAAAGTCTTTCTGCCAAAAAAGACTTTCTGCCAAAAAAGACTTTTTTTCTGCCAAAAGCAATCTGTGGTTCAACACAAAAATTTAAAGGACAATTCTCAACAACATGTGGGAAAACATAAATCGCAGTATAGGTAACATCATTCTGAACAATACAAGAAATGCTTGAGGTATCCCCATCTCCTATTTCAAGCTGTACTACAGAGCTATATTAATACAATTGCATGCTATTTGCATAAAACCAGATACATTGGTCAATGAAATCAAATTGAAGATTGAGACATAAATCCACAAATCTATGGTAACCTGTTTTGTTTTGTTTTTTTATAAAAGGAGAACTACAAATGAAAAATGACATCATCTTCAACAATTATTGCCTGTCAAACAAGATATCTACATGCAGAAGAAGAATGTAGATCCATTATTAGCACACTGCAAAAAACTTAAGTCCAAGTGGATCAAATATTTCAACATAAAATCAGATACAGTAAATCTGATGGAAGGGAAAGTTGGAAATTGTCATGAATACATTGGCACAGGAGACAACTTCCTGAACAGAACATTGATAACAAATAGGATTTAATGGAACTGAAAACTATTCTGTAAGAGAAAAGGCACCTAATTGAGCAAAGTGACAGCCTACAGAATGGAAGAAGAGTTTTACAAACTCCACATCTGATAGAGTATGAATACCCACAATGTATAAATTTCTCAAAAACTTGATATCAAAACATTAGATAATAGCTTACAGATGTTAATGTCAAAGTCTCAATAAAGGAATCTCAAATGGCTAAGATACACAGATATGTTCACCATCCTTAACCATAAGGGAAATGCACATCAATATGACTCTGAGATTCTACCTTACTTCCTTCGAAAGTCTAAGCTCAATAACAAAAGTGAAAGCTTATACTTTTGGTTGTACAGCAAAAGGAATAATACTCCATTGCTGTTGGGAGTACAAACATGTAAATTCACTATGGAAATCAATACTCCAGTTCCTCAGAAAATTAGAAAATGATCTACCTCAAGATCCAGTTATAACACTCAAGGGATGCTTCATTCTCCCACAAGTACACTTGCTCAACTATGGTCATGGCAGCTTTATTTATAATAGTCCCAAACTGAAAACAACCTGGATATCCTTCAAGAAAATAATGGATGAAGAAATTATGGTATTGTTTATATAATGGAGTATTGCTCAGCTGATAAAGAAATTGGCATTCTGAAATTTGAAAGCACATGGTTACAATTAGAAAAAAATATTCTGAGTGGGGCAACTCAGACCAGGGAAAATACATATGGCATATGTTCACTTTTAAGTGCATTTTATCTGTTAACTAATCTCTAATCCATAGATACAGAGAGGTTAGTTAAAGAGGAAGACTCACTGAAGGATGACACATGGGTTTTCTGGGGAAGGGAAATTGAATAGATTTTGCTGGTGGTTGAGAGCAGGTTTGGATGGAAGTGGGAGGGATCAGATTGGGAAAGGCATAGGAAGAGATTTCAGGGATTGATGGGTGAAGTTGGTAGGGTTTGTTAAATGACGTGCAATCCTAGTGCAGTATAAACTTTCTGGTATCTATGAGGGAGATCTTAGTGCAGACTCCCAGTAATGTGTGACATGGAATCTGAACTGACTATCTCTTTTAGCCATGCAAATCTCTCATTAAGGTAACTGGCTTTGAATTTAGATGAATTATTGACTGAATTGGTCCTATGAAGATTCCCAAACAGCCCAGGTTGATGCTAGGACAAATGGTTTCTCTCAACAAACTGACAGCATGGTGAGATTGCCAAAGACAACATCCACAAAACTCCTTGAAAGTAAAGAGGTCAAAATGGTATTCACATGGAACCTTCATGCATCAATTCTACTCTCTTGGTTCCAAGAAGGTACTGAGCAGGCTACCAAAAGGGAAACATGGACATCAACATAGCCACAAAACCTTTGACTTATTATCTGTTTTGCCTCTAAGATGTGTTGAGGCAATGGTCTTACAGAATTTGTAGGAGGGGCCAACCAATATTTGATTTAACTTGAATCATGTTCCAGTAGTGGGAGCCCATGCCCTACACTGCTTGGACAGCCAGGAAGTGGAGACTGGATAGCTCAGAGTTCTAGAGTAGAACCACATACCACCACTCTAAAATAAACAAACAAAAACAGAAAGAGAGAGAGAGAGAGAGAGAGAGAGAGAGAGAGAGAGAGAAAGAAAGGAAAGAAGGAGGGAAGGAAGGAAGGAAGGAAGGAAGGAAGGAAGGAAGGAAGGAAGGAAGGAAGGAAGGAAGGAAGGAAACTACGTAAGAAGGTAGAATGAAGGTAAGATATTAAGAATGTCTCAAATGTCATAGGGAATCATACAATAAACTATCTTAAACTATTACACATGAAATTTAATTAACTTTTCTTGTAAAGGTTGATGATGCTGCCTCCAAAAGTCAATGACTATCTAACAAAAACCTCAAAACAGGACATGATAAGCCTTCTTTTGAGTTGTTGTCCATGGCTATCTAAGAACCTCCCAAAACATGCAGTGTGTTCTGCTGAACATGGTTTCACCCCTCAGAGGTGGACGGTAACTCCCTATTAATCAATCCACCATATATCTCAGAAACAGGCCCTAAAGATTCTTGAGCTGAAACTGACCTAAATGCAATTTGTACAGGAAGACACTGCATAAGCTTCCTATGGAGAAAGGAAACCAACAGTGCTATTAATTATGATTCCTATGAACCACTTAATCAGCATGGTACCATACCACTAAGGATGGTATAGTGGGATGAATACCTTGGTGGTAAACAAGTCTCTAGCTGAACTTAAGACCCACACAAACAGCATGGAATTATGCTTGGTACTACAAACCTACTTAACTGCTCAGGGCTTGGAAATAAAGTCCTGATTACCCTCAGGTTTTTTTGAAGAATATTCATAACGATTCCATATTAGTTGCACAGAATTATATTTGTGCTGGCAATAAATAAGAGCTCCTATTTTGTTAAATCTCTTTAGTATGCTTGACATTTATTTGCTTAACAATAGTAATTCTGTCTCAGTCAAGGTAGACTGACAAAGGATTACTTTTCAGTGTCCTGAGAGATAAAATTGATCAATATCATTTCAATTTTTGTATTTGTATTTCTTATTAAAACTGTATTCAGATCCTTGACACTTGTACTGATTAGATAGTTATTAGAATTTATTTTTGGAGTTCATTATGTAACCTACATATTATTACCTTGTCTGATACATAGCTGATAAAATCATTCTCCCACTCTTTAGGGTGGTACTTCACTCTTGAAACTGTTTACTTAGTAGTACCAAAGTTTTATTTAACTTCATTTAATTACTTTTGACATTTTTTCAGATTATTTCCTAAACTATTGGCACCAATTTTCAAAGAGTAATTTTCTAGTTATATATCTTGCAATAGTGTAGCCTTTGTTTTCATCTGATATATTGAAGACTGAGATCCATTTTCAATTTGTATTTCTGTTTCAACAGTGTAGCTATGTTTTTATAATAGTAATTCTGCCAAAATATGTGAATATCCAATTTTATCAGAATCATTTGTTGAGTGGGCTATATTTTCCAATATATGTCTCTGAATATATTAATATAATCAAAATTAGTATATTTCTTGTTTTGTTCTATTTTATTAAATTACATATATGCTTTGTGCCAAAGTAATGTTGGTTTTGTTGTTTTTACTCTACAGTTTAATTTGATGTCAGATATTGTGATAACCTCAAAGTTATACTTTCTTCTTTAGATATTTTTGGCTAGCAATTGTTTTTGTATTTCTGTGTGCATTTTAAAATTATTTTTACTAGTATTGCAAAGAAGATACTGGATAGAGTCGCCAGTCATTCCCATTATTTACCAAAATTGATGCTAAATAACCTGCTGAGCCCCAGATGAACTTTTGGACACAGGAAGAGGATGAATATGTCTTTAATGTTGAATTGTCTAGGGGGAAAGTCATGAAAATTAATATTGTCTACTTAAAAGGATGTAGACTCACCTGAGAGACAAGAGTCTGGATATATCTAAGAAGGATTACCTATATTCAATTATTTGAGATCAGAGGGTTCCTTAACTCTGAACAGCACCATTTCATGGATAGAAGTCCTAGAATTAATATAAAGGAAAAAGCTAGATTTTCTGATAAGAAGCTTTTACTGTAAAGACTAATTCGCTGATTAGAACTGCTGTGATGTGCACAGGTCAGAACACTTTAAGTCAAGAGGCTAATTACTTCATAGAGGGCTAGTCTTAATTCTATGAATAGACAATCTCTTCCCAGCTATATTGTGGAAATAACATCCCGTGACTAATAGATAAAACCTTTTTGGAATCTATTAATATAGCAGGCCACTAGCTTTAATCAACACAAAAGCTAAGAGTGCCATCAAAGAAAACCTAAGGCATATAGGAAATATTTCTCCATATTTCTGTAGCTTGACTACTTGATATTTCAATCAATCTATACTTTAAATATATTGATTTATAATTCTGTTACTATAAACCTCCATGGAACTTCTTCTATGTTGGAACATTTTATAGCAAGACATCTAAATATGCTTACATGTCATGGTCAATTGCCTTCTAAAAATACATATTTAATATATATCTTAAAAATTAGGCAGCATCTACCTGTATAGATTCATTGTTGTGTCTTATATTAAATTTCCCTTGCTAACTGTTTTGTGTGGCAATAAAATCCCATCAACTCACTGTGGCTCTAGAGAATAATTTGATATCAAATTTGATACCACATTTTTGGTTTTTTTTGGTTTTTCAAGACAGGGTTTCTCTGTGTAGCCCTGGCTGTCCTGGAACTCACTCTGTAGACCAGGCTGGCCTCGAACTCAGAAATCCACCTGCCTCTGCCTCCCAAGTGCTGGGATTAAAGGTGTGCGCCACGACTGCCCGGCTAATACCACAATTTTTTAGTAGAGAAAGTAACTACTTTTCAGGTATAATGACTTTAAAATAGTTTAGCTTTTAGCTTGCAACATTAGACAACTATGTATAGCACCTGTGTCCCCAGTAAAGTTCAAGGATAGTCTAATTGGAATACTGATTTTGCACAATATTCCTATGTTTTAAAGTTTTCACATTTATCTCCTATGTGTGCATGTGGTAGAGTTGTAGGGGTAGTAAAGGGCCATAGCCCATATGTAAAAATCAGAGGACAATTTGTAAGTATTAGTTGTCTCCTCCTAACATGTGGACTAATACATTAAACTCAGGCCTTCAGCCTTGGAAATAAATATCTTTACCTACTGGATCATCTTCCCTCACTAGCTTAAATTACAGCTCTGTGGAGCTAATAATATTGCATTGATAACTACATGAAGAAGGAATGATAACACTGGAAGAAAGTTTATAATTGAATGAGAAAGAAGAAGTTAGAGATGTAAAATATTGTAAAAAAAATATAGAATAGATATAAGAGGATAATGACCATCACAAATGCCTCTTTAGATAAAATGCATACTAAGACAAAACTGAACAATTAGTTTATTAAAGTATAAATACAAATAAAAAATAAAAATGTCAAGAAAATTAAAAATAAAATGAAATAGATGGTATTATATTATTAGGATTTCTTCTTAGATGTTATTAAGTTTCTCAGTCCCTCTGGATTGTCTTTTGTAGGAGTATCCACTGGTGACTGGGGCCAGAAGCTTTTTAATCTAATTCAACTTAGTTAACTTAATGTGTTCTTCCCAAAGCATGGACTTTGCATGTGAAAAGTATGCTTTGCACTTGAATTCCATGTCTGTTCCCTGTCTGCCAGTTAAAATTATCTCTATGGTGTTTGGTGAATCATTCTATCTTTCTAGAGGCTTTTTTGTGACAGGGATTTGTAAGGTTGTTGAAAGACTACTTGCTTATGTTTACCTTGGTCAATGGGATCTCTCCTTTCAGCAGCCTCCTTAAGGAGACTGGACCAAGCTCAGATACTCACTTCCTGTTTTTTCATGTAACTAACTCATTCAGGTAGTAATAGGAGTGATATAGGGCAATTCATGCTGGAGAACACTTGAAGAATGTCAGTTTCATATTCCTACTCTATGCTTCTTCCTCTATCTCAAGATCCTACTCTGCTCCTTCTAGTACTTCTCCTTCACTGTACTCAGATTGTGGTTGAATTCTGCAACACAGGCTGTCACTACAGTTTGCTGTGCTTGTGGAACCTACATCACTTCTGGTGAGCAGCTCCCTAGCTCCTACTGTCTACTCAACCTCACTGAAAGCAGTGGTTCAGAAGAAACTTGACTACTTTGAAGAAAATTCCTGGTAGATTTAATTCTTTAACTCTCAGTCTAATAGAAGTAGAATATACTGTATTCTTTCCTAACTCCTTCACTTGGAAATAATAAGGCAGCTTCTAATATGCCATTTTTTCCTGGATATCTTTAACAAACTTTTAAGAGAAATACTATTTAGAAAATATAACAAGATCAACATTTTTTTTTTGTTTTCATTAAAGACTTTATTTTCTCAAACTCTCTTAATTTTATATTTCCATATGAAATTTAGGATTTCTAAAAAACAAAAAATATTACCATTGTAAAAAAGTTATTGGAAGTTGGAGAGATCTAATTGCAAGCCTAATATTTGTCTGAACTAACGTTATAAAAAGTGATATATTATTGAAACATGATTTATAGTTTTAAAGAGCTCCAACTTAAAAATGCAAATATATATGAAAGATACAACTCTAAGATGAGAATAACACAGGGATTCCTTGTTCCTGGAAAACCACTACTTAGATAGGTATTTCTTTGGGATCAATATATAAAGTTATTTCCAAAATTGACTTGAAGAGGAAAGGGTTTATCTTTGTCTTACAATTTGTAGTATAACTTCCAGAGAAATCAGGGAAGGGACTCAAATCAGCCAGAAACCTGGAGGCAGCACATAATGTAGAGACTATGAAGGAATGATTCCAGGATTACTCTGCATAGTATGCTCAACCTGTTTTCTTCTTCCATCCAGGACCACCTACAGTGAGCCAGGCCCTTCCATGTCAGTCATCAATCAAAACAAATGCCCCACAGACTTAATCACAAGGCAATCTAGTGTGGGCATTTTCTAAATGGAGGTTCACTGTTGTAAAATGACTGCAGCTTAAATCAAGTTAATATACAACTAGCCAGCACACAAACTGCTTAATTTGAAGTAACTGCATCCATATGTCTATTTATATTTTCTCAGGTAAATGGTTCTAAATTTGTTCATTTATTTAGACACTTTCTATGATCAGATCTCTTCCACCAAAATTATTTACTATTTATTATTTTATTTTTATTTACCAGGTACCAAATGAACTACTAAAAATATTAACCTAATAGCTAAGATATTTGAAGTACATTACTTTGAATTACTTCCAGTGAGTCCTCAAAATTGGCCTGCATATGATTTATATTATTTTAAGAATTAAGGCACAGTAGTCTTTTTTAAAAAGATTTTTGCCTATTTTCTATGTACATTTTTTTTGATCCAGATGTACATATGTGTGTGTGTCTGTTGCCTGTCAAAGTCAGAAGAGGGTATAAGCTTCTCTAGAAATGGAGTCATAGCAGGGATTACACCCCAGTACTCAGCAAGAACAGTAAATGCTTTCAATCTCTTGGCCATTGCTTTCACCCTTGGTTCAATGACTAATGACTGTATATCAAATGCTATTTCAACAATTTCTTTTCTGTATGTGTACATGTTCATTTAACTGTGCATATGAAGGCTTGTGCATGTATGGGTTTGCATAGGATAGAGTTCAATTTTGAATGTCTTCCTCTGCCATTCTTTAACATATTTTGATGCAATGTTTCACATTGATCTCATTATTCCCCAGTTATCTAGATTGGCTGCCCATCAAGCTTTATTCATGTCTATATTTCTCTCTTTCCAGAATTAAAATTATAGAAGTTCACCACTACGTACTGCTTTTTATGTGGATTCTAGGGAACCAGAATCTGGTTCTTATGGTTTTGTGCTATGCACTATATTATTAGAGCCTATCCTAGCTCCCTTCTGAAGTTTGGAATCATTGTACTTAGTAGTTTCATTAACCCATGATAGTTACAACAGCATAAAAATTTCCAAATAAATAAATTAAATATGACAGTTGGCTGTGTTCCAAAAATAAAATAACAAAACCTGGTAATTTCCTCAGAATGAGGTAATTAATTTGTCACCAGTCCATCCTGAATGATGACTTAAAAGGAGATAAAAATTTGGTGATACAGGGATATATTATTAGCATTTATGGACAGGGAGTATGCCATGCCAAATGTCTGGAAAACTGAAAGTAGCTGTCGGCAAGCCAAGTATCACTATCTTAAAATAAATCAATTCTTTGTACATCTTGATCTTGGACTTCTGCTATTATTTAAGACAGTCAGTATTTGGCTTTCTATTATAGTAGTTCTAGAAATTTAGTTCAGCTCCAGAAAACACAGAAAAACTTTACAGTACTCTTTTAAGTCAGCTAATACAGATAATAGAGAAATCAAATGAAGAAAAAGAGAGCAATTTCTGCCAGATGAAAAATCTGAAATAAAATATAATCTAAAAATGTTATTTTGTATCTAGAGTATTTTATTATATTAACATAAAGCCAATTCACTCAGAAAAAAAATTGAGAAGGTATTATCATTGGACAGGTAGGTTCTTCCTCATATCACCCACTGTAAGAATAACTTCATAGCTGTCTAAACACAAAAGGGCTTTGAGTGATAGAGTCAAAGAACCAAATTCAGATGGGAATTTGTGAAATTTCCATGGAGGCTTTAGCTTAGGTGGACCATTTGTAAAGCCTCATCCATACATGTGGCAGGTTCACTAGTCATAACACCACTTCCATACACAGAAATGATTTGTATCTCCCTATAAACTTGAATATAATCTAGTTTCCCTTTGCTATTTTACTACTCAAACTATTCTCTCAGGGCTTCAACAAGAGCCACAAAAGCTAGTGCTACCTCAGAGACAGACCATACTGAAGTCAGCCATACAGATAAAGCTGAAATGTCCTTTTAAACTTTGCTCCAGTGCTGCTCAGGTATGATTTTAGATTACTACTTCCAAGACAGATGAGTTTGATGTAGTACTATGTCTTAAAGTAAACAGCAATAATATGCTCAGGAAGGCATTCAATAAAGACATTGACAGTCGCATATACTAAAAACTATGAAGATGATGATAAAATGTGTAGAATATGTCACTAAAAAGGACAAAAATCTAATATTAATGGATTAGAATTGTTAATATCATAATTATAAGGTCAAAAACACCATTACAATAATTAATATTCTTAATAGTTCCATAGTATACAAGTAATCTGCAGAGCCAATACAATGTGGAATAAAATTGCAATGGAGATTTTCACATTAGGAATAAATAATCATCAAACTATTTAAAAACAGAAACAAAAATTAATCAAAGTAATCAATTGTTGTTAACAAACAGTAATTTTTTTGAGAGTACACTCCCTGACTTCAAGCTATAATGAGAAACTATGGCAAGTAAATAAAATTATGGTAATGATACTACCATATTAATAGATATATAGATCAATGAAACAGAATTGAGTTCATAAATAAACTGAGGCTTACTTGATTAACTAGATTTCACAAAAAAGTATATATTTCAGAAAGAGTTAATCTGCTCAATGAATTTCACTAATAAAACTGATTATCCACTTATAAAATAGTGAAAATATATCAATGTTTTCCATCATGTATAGTAAAAATGCTTTCAAATTATTAAAATAACTTGAAATTAATAAAATTATAATCCGTCTAAATACTTTACCTTAAAAAAGAATAATTGTTTTTATAATCGTTTGATGTTGACAGTTGTTCTACTTTAACTGTTCAATAGAGATTATTTTAGAATGGACTGCCTTCTTTGGTTCTGTCCTTCCAATGAGTAAGAATCAAAGTAGTGTGAAATACTCTTCACAATTAAAAAGAAAGCCCTGTCCATATAGCTCTTAAACTCTGAGCATTCAATTTATTAAAAACAATTCCAATTGGATATCATCAAGACTTACCATAGAATAGGAAGTTCAACAATAACTTTTCACAATTGAACAAAGGTTTGGCAGCCAAAGACTGTACCAGAACCTTAATAACAGAGAACCAAAGTAGATCTAGGTATCTACCCATACCAAAATATTTTTCCACTCCTGTACTCTATTTTTAACTGGAGTATGATCTTCAAAGACCTCAGGCATTTATTTGGAAGTTTTCCATTAATGAGGTAAACAGACTGTGATATTTATCCCCATATAAATCACTTTAACAACTATTCACTGAGGCATATGGTTAATTATCCACTAGCAAATATTTACATTTGAAGAAGTCACTAAATTCTTGGGAAGAAAGCAAGCAATAAATACTTTGAAATTAATATATATATATATATATGTATATATGTATATATTTGAAAATATATACTTATGTGTTCTTATATATAATATATTTAAATAGTTAATAATATTCTGTTAAAATGCTTCTATTGTTGCCTAAGATAAATCTACATTTTGCATTGTAATCTGTTCATTATTTGTTTAGTATGATATCCATAATTGATTACAACGGTTTTTATAGCAAAGTTCTAATTATTTATTCAAATAGCAAACAGAAAGAAGCACTGAAATATATATTAAATGATTCATTTGAAATGTAAACACAACTCACAAATGTTATTTTGATGCTTACAGAATATACACAAGTTAACAGAATTGGCCTTTTTCAAATACTTCTTCAAGGAACTATTAAAAATATTATGGTGTATGTCAGTTACTAACTTATAGCTAGTCTATTTAATTAAAATTATTTTAATTAACGTCCAGTAAGTAAAATTAAATATTTCCCAACTTTTATTAATTGAATGATTTTGAAAATTTTTAATTTGTAGAAAGACATACTTCAAAAATGAGCATGTACTTTAAATAAAGAATAATTTCCATTTAAGTAAATCGTATGACTTCAAATAGTCACTAAAATATCATTGAATTACTTTTATACTTGTGATCTAATGCTATATATTGGAACTCTTTTTAGAGTGCTTTTTATACACACACACACACACACACACACACACACACATACACACACAAAACTTCTTTTCAGCATATCATAGAAATTTTTCAAAATTGACCACATACATAAACATAATGCAAGTCTCAATGGTTACAAGCAAACTGAGAAAACACCCTGCATCCTACCTGACAACCATGGGTTAGAGCAGACACAACAGAAAGTTTCCTTTCTTTCTTTTTTCTCTTTCTTTCTTTCTTTCTTTCTTTCTTTCTTTCTTTCTTTCTTTCTTTCTTATTGGATATTTTATTTATTTCCATTTCAAATGTTATCTCCTTTCCTGGTTTCCCCTGGGGAAAGCCCCTACCCCATACCCCCTCCCCCTGCTGCTATGAAGGTGTTCCCCCACCCACCAACCCACTCCCACCTCACCATATTGGCATTCAACTACACTGGAGCATCAAGCCTTCATATGACCATGGGTCACTCTTTCCATTGATGACTGACAAGGTCATCCTCTGCTACATATGTATTTGGAACCATGTGTACTCCTTTGTAAGTCAAGATCAGATAAGCAATTGTAATATATCTGTAACCCACAGTGAAATAGGAGTAATTGAAATTAACCCACTCTTCACCCACACATAAAAACAAATCCCAAGGCAAGATGGTGCTATAACAAAATTCTATCAGACTTTCAAAAAAGAGTTAATTCAGTAACTCATAAAAATTTTGCATAAAGTAGAAACACAAACAGCATTGCCACATCTACTTTATGAAGATGTAGTTATCATGATACCTAAAGCACAAAAAGGCCTATTAAAGAAAGGGAATTACAGACCAATATTCTTTATGAAAGTCGATGCAAAAAATATTTAATATTTGCTAACTGAATTCAAGAACACATCAAAAGATCATTGCTCATGATCAAGTAGTCTTCATAACAGAGATTCACAGATGGTTTAATATAGAAAATCAATAAATGTAATCTACCATATAACCCAATGAATGACAAAAATCACATGATCATCTCATTAGATGCAGAAAAAGCCTTTGTCAAATTCCAACACCCTTTCCTGATAAAATCTAGAAGAGATTAGAGAAGCAAAGGAGATACCTCAGCATAATAAAGACAGTTTACAGCAAGCCCATAATAATCTACATCAACTTAAATGGAGAGAAACTCAAAGCAGTTTCATTAAAATCAGGAACAATAGAGGGTTATATATTGTTTTTGTATATATTCAATACACTGTTTGAAGTCTTAGCTAGAACATTAACATAACTTAAGGAGATCAAGAAGATAGAAATAGAAAAAAGGGGAGTCCATGAATCATGATTTGCAGGTCATATTCTAATATATCTTAGTGACCCAAGGATTGCAATGGGGAACACCTACAGTTGTTAAGTATTTTCAGCAGATTAACTCACAAAATCAGTATCCATAATATACACAAATGACTAATAGACTGAGGAAGAAAGCCTAGATACAACTCCCTTCAAAATAGCCACAAAAAGTATCATGATATATCTCTAAGTAAGAAAGTGAAAATCTTTTATAATAAAAATTTTAGGGTATTAAAGAAAGAAATTGAAAAAGATATCAGGAGATGGAAAAATCTTCCATAATTATGGATCAGTAGGAATAATATAATAAAAATGGCCATCATAACAAAAGTGATTTACAGATTTTGTGCAATTATTATCAGTTTTTCAACACAATTCTTCACAAAACTTGAAAGGATAATATCAGTTTCACATGAAAACACAGAAAACACAGAATAGTTAAAGTAATATTTAATAATAAAAGAACTGCCATAGGGCACAACATCTCCAATCTAAAATTGTACAACAGAGGTATAGTAAGAAAAACCATTTGATCATGATGTACAAACAGACTTGTTGATCAATGTAATAAGACTGAAACTTGAAAAAATAATCCACACACCACAGAGCGCTAAATTTTGATGAAGAAGCCAGAAATACTCATTGTCATTAAATATATCATCTTCAACAAATGGTGCAAGTCAATTTGGATGGCTGTATGCAGAAGAATCCAAATAATGTACACACACACACACACACACACACACACACACACACACACACGCACTCTGGAACAGAATT
>CM052722.1:61967681-62012571 GCA_028551405.1 Uromys caudimaculatus
TGAAGGGGGTGATGGTGTGGATGGCTCGTGGAGTGGGGACAACATTTGAAATGTAAGCAAATAGTAAAATAGAAACTAATATTCATGAGAAAGTTACATATAAACTATTTGTGAAAGGTAAAAATAAATGTAATTGCATTTAATATACTTCAATTTTTCAGATTCAGAGGGACTATTAAAGATTCTGGAAATATATAATTAAGAGATAATAATAGTTTTATCAAAGGCCATTTGACATTTGATGATTTTCTCTGAGAACAATGGTAAGACTATTCTGTGCTTCAGTAAAACAAATAGCACATAATCATGAATCAATATGAATTATCACTTTGGGGAGATATGAGTATTTCATACTTCTCAGTGCTGTACTCATTTTCTTAAAACTTTTTTACTGTTTAAACAGAGGAATTTTCCTTTTATATATATATTTTTTCTTTATTTACATTTCAAATGTTATCCTCTTTCCCAGTTTCTCCCCCTCCCAGAAACCTCCTATCCCATCCCCTGTCCCACTGTTTCTATGAGGGTGCTCCCCCACTCCCCCACCCACTCCTGCCTCCCTACCCTCGAATTCCCCTACACTGGGGCATCCATTCAGCCTTCACAGGACCAAGGGCCTCTCTTCCCACTGATTTCTGACTAAGCCATCCTCTGCTACACATGCAGCTGGAGCCATGGGTCTCTCCATGTGTATTCTTTGTTGGTGGTTTAGTCCCTGGAAGCTCTGGGGGTGTCTGAATGGTTGATATTGTTGCTCTTCCTATGGGGTTGCAAACCCCTTCAGCTCCTTCAGTCCTTTCTCTAACTCCTCCATTGGGGACTCCATTCTCAGTCCAATGGTTGGCTGAAAGTATCTGCATCTGTATTTTTCAGGCTCTGGCAGAGCCTCTCAGGAGACAGCTATATCAGGTTCCTTTCAGCAAGCACTTCTTGGCATCCACAATAGTTTCTGGGTTTGGTGACTGTATACAGGATGAATCCCTAGGTCGGTCAGTCAAACAGGCATTTTCAATAAATTAATAAATAGAGTATTTGTAAGTTACTATGATAATCTTTGGACTTAATTTATGACAAGCTAAATATAAAATCAAAACTAAATATTTAAAAGATAAGAAGAATAAACATCATTTTATAAAAGTTATGCCTTGATTTTTGTACATGCCACAAGCTAATACGGTAATGTTTTATAGAGTAGATGTTAAATATCCATGTTTTTGAGCAGTAAGGACTGCTACTGGACAGAGATTATTACAAACATTTTTTAGTCCACTATTCTCTACTATAAACTATGTTATTTAGTTAAGTTTCATTAACTAATATATTTTTCAAAACAATCATGAGGGTAGAATGAAAAAGAAGAATACTAGAAAACCACACGTTTGTCTAGAAGATAAAATGTTAGATATGAACTGACACAAACACACAGACCCACACACACGTATAAATATTATATATACAATCATTGGCAGTACATATTAATATAGTGAGAAAAAAGAAAACCAGAATAAAAATGAGTAATAATTCAAAATCAGTTAAATGACCTAATTTAACCTTGATTATTCATTTGTATGACATTATATTGTTGGGCTGTGCTTGGCAGTCTGTTTTCTAGTACAGCTAAGGTTTGAGTGCTGCAGGCCCAATAGGCTCTCTTCAGCCTAGAAAGGATGGCAGTCGTTTGTCCAAGCTCCTAGAATACAGCTTCTAACACATGGCTACATGTCTCCATAGGTCTGTGACATTTGGTCACATAAAAAAGGGTCACGCCCCCCAAGGCCTTCTTCAGGTAGAGGCATGGCCATGCAGCCTCAAGCCATCCCGATGTTAATGAGATACCTAAAGAGTTAGCCATGCCCCTTCCCAGTAACCATTTCAACTTCACCCCTCCCTGAGAGAGCAAGGTACGGTCTCACCCACACCACTCTCCACAATGAAAATAAACGCCTTAGAACTATGGACTGTCTCTATTCATCTTCATCTGCTGTGGGAAACAATGGAAGCAGCTTTCGCTTAATGAGTCACACGTCTACCCTCCCATCATCGAAACCATCACAGCATTTTCAGCCACAGCAAACTTTCCCCCAAGGCAAAGCAGCTAGCAGGTGCCCAAGCTACCCAATCGGTCCCCCATGGCAGAATGCTCTGCGGCCCCATTTGTTCCCAGCTCTCCTGTGGCATCTGGCAGCGTCTGTGATGTCCAGAACCTGGGAACTCCAAAGCTGGATTGTGTTCCCCGGGAACGGCCCCCTCCCCCACCTAGGGGTGGTGTCCTTGAGGCTTCACAAAACTTCCACCTGCCTGGTGGACTGTGGGCAGAGGCACGTGGCTACTCCCTACATGTCCCATGCCTCACTCAGGAGCCTAGAGCGCTTGGGGTGGGCGCATGGGGCTTCACTCCAACCCACACCATTAGTTCACACATTATATAATTTAATTTTACTGATGAGTTAGAATATTTAAAGAAATAACACAGGATTTTTCCAATTTGGAATGTATAGAAGAAGCATTAATCTTTATTTCAATAGAGTATTTTAGAAGAATCCAACGTTGAATATAATATGGTTTATAAAAAAAATACTCATATTAGTTAAACTATATATAAAAATATATGTATCTTTAATACATACATATATTCTGAATAACATTATGTTCTCCCACACAAACGTTCCACATGTACATTCTGCATGGTTATGCATAGTAGTCATCAATGGAATAAATGTCCTTTTCTTTATATAAATGTTTCCATAACATATTTGGAATTGTTTTAGTCCTGTATGGTCAATTTAGATTTTATATATTATAAGCAGACAGAAATGAGCATGGAGTCATGTTGAAATTCAAAGAGGTTATGTTTTCTAGAAAGCACCATTTGTCTCTCTTTAAAAAATGTAAAGAAACAATGCCCTAGGCAGTAAATCATCAATTTAAGCAAGGCCTATGTATGTATGTATGTATGTATGTATGTATGTATGTATGTATGTATGTATCTATGTATGTATCTATGTATTTACTTATTCACTTTATGTCAAGCACACAGCCCCCTCCCAGTTACCCCTAAAACAATTCTTCCCTATCATCCTCCCATTCTCCTCTGAAAGGGTAGAGACACACTAGGTGTTCTGCCCCCCCCACCAACCTGGCATATCAAGTATCTGCAAGGCTAGATGATCCTCTCCAACTGAAGCCAGGCAAAGAAACCTCAAGAAGAACATGACCTACTTACAAGCAACAGATTTTGGGATACCTGCTTCTCTCTTGTTGTTTGGGACCCATAGAAAGAACAAACTGCATGTGTGCTACATATGTGCAGAAAGGTCTATGTCTAGTCATTGTATATTCTTTGGTTTGTGGTTCAGTTTCTGAGAGCCCAGAGAGTACAGGAGAGTTGACTCTGTTTGTCTTCCTGTCGAGGTCATATCACATTCAGTCTGCAAGCCTTCCCCTACTCTTCCATAAAAGTCTCCACCCTCCATCTACTGTTTGGTTGAAGGTATCTGCATCTACCTGAGCCAGTTGCTGCGTGGATCCTCTCAGATGACAGCCATTCTACACTCCTGTCTGCAAGCATAACAGAGTATCATTAATAGTATCAGTGATTAGTGCTTGCCCATGGGATGAGTCAAGTTTGGCAGGTTACTTTTTGGCCATTTCCCTAGTCTCTGCTCCATTCCCTATAACTGCATTTCTTGTAAGCAGGATAAATTTGTGGTTGAAATATTCTGGGTGGTTTGGTATACATAAATTTCTATAAAAATTCTACCAGAAAACTCCTACAGCTCAGAAACACTTTCACCAAAGTAACTGGACACAAAATTAACACAAAAAATCAGTAGCCTTCTTTATACTAATGATAAATACGCCAAGAAAAATATTAGGGAAACAACCTCCTTTACAACAACCACAAATAATATAAAATAGCTTGATGTAACTTTATCCAAGCAAGTGAAAGCTCTGAATGACAAGAAATTTAGTCTCTGGAGAAAATAATTGAAAAAGATATCAGGAGATGGAAAAAATCTACCCTGCTCAAGGATAGGTAGGATTAACAAAGTGAAAATGAGCATGTTACCAAAAGCAATCTACAGATTCTGTGCAATCCCCATCAAAATTCTGTGATGAGCTCGTGGTGCTACTTCAAGGATTTTAGCAAGAATATTTACATTAGGCTAGGACAAAGAAATAGGCTTACACAAGAAATTGACATACAAAAAGGAAGTAGGCTAAATACAGCTGAGCAATATGTTCATTTTATCTTGACCATCTTGATAAGTACCTGAATTCAGTGATCATAGGACCTTCTTTATGCCTTGTCTGTTCCTTGACTACTTTGATTATGCCTTTGAAATGACATTATTCCTTACAAGTACCTAGAATGATATAAAACCAGACTGGGGAAAAATTAAACTTTGTTTGAGTCATACTATAATTTTTTCTGTCTTTTCTTACTTTAATCATCACTCACTCCCTCAAGACCCTGTTAACTGAAAAAATAGGCTTGGTCAATGTCCCAACACACTTTTTATAGACCTTGAAAGAGCAATTCTCAACTTCATATGGAAAAATATAAATCCTATGATAACAAAACCAATAATGAATAATAAAAGAACTTCCAGAGGAATCACCATCCCTGACTTCAAGATATAGTACAGAGCAATAGTGATAAAAACTGCATGGTATTTGTACAGCTACCAATGCAATCATCAATGGAATTAAATCAAAGATCCAGAAATTAGCCCACACATGTATGGACACTCGATTTTTTTATAAAAGTTCCAAACCATGAAATGGAAAATAGAAAGCATCTTCAGCAAATGGTGCTGGTCTAATTGGATGTCTAAATGTAGAAGAATGCAAGTAGATCCATACTTACCACTCTGTACAAAACTCAAATCCAAGTGGTTCAAGGACCTCAACATAAAACTAGATACATTAATTCTCATAGAAAAGAAAGTAAGAGACAATTTCCTGAACAGAATGCCAATTGTCCAGACAATAAGATAAGCAATTGATATATGGGACCTCAAGAAACTGCAAAGCTTCTGTAAAGCAAAGGGCAAGGCCAATATGTATTGATTTTTTTTTAAAAAAAATATTATTTCATGAACTGCCTGTACAGTTTATTCTATGTACCTTGACCACATTCACCCTCCCCCCAGATCTACCCTGTGTACTATCAGGTTTCTACCCACTCGGCTTTCACTTTCAGAGGGGGAAATAGAAGAATACAAGTGATAAGATAGCTGTAATTGAAAAACAATGTAATGGACTTTAGTTCTTGAGACATGTAGATCAATAAAGAAAGAGGTAAGGAAGCAGAAAAATATCAATAAGGATGTTTCAAAAACAAACCTTAAAATGTAATATTTGTTTAGATAAAAAGATATATGATACATATGTGTGTCTGTAATACATATGCAAATATAGTTCTTAATTTTTGTTAATACACCAAGTCCAATTTTTGTTGCTCAAATACTCTGGAAAATCCTAGACACAGCAGGGCATATAAACATAGGAGCTCATGGTAATTAATACAGCATACACAAAAGCCTCAGAAAGTACAAACAGGAGAAGTCCGAGCATACATGAAGGAAGGTATGTGCAAAATCATACTACTGAATGAGGAGCTAACTGAAAGCCTCTGGTAGATGGAAAGTCAGTTTTCTCTCTGCACAAAACTTCGACAAAATGACAAGACAGAAAAAATAGGATGATAAATAGTTGTGAAGAAAAAGGATATTGGAAGTAGTGAGAGTTAGATAAGTCAGAAAAGTGATTGAAGAAAAACTGTATAACTGTGTGAACTATATGAATCTAAAATTAATTTTAAAAATGAAAAAAGTATGTATGTACTCTTATAGCAGTATATACATACATATGCCAAAACAAAAACATGCAATAATTCTGAAAAATACATGGAATTTATTTTGAATTTTTTCCTTTACTCTTTACTTTTTTATCAAAGGGACTCTATGTCTTACTACAGAGATACTTGCTTAAACATTTTGACTGCTTCTCTATACACAATAGCAAGAAATTGGAAATAGACAAGATGTCAGGCCGTAGAAGATTGAAGAAAAAAAAAACCATGTAGTACATATACACAATGGAATATTACTCAGCTGTTAAAAAAAAAAACAACAGAAAAAATAAATCATGAAATTTCAAGTCTCTCAAGAAAGAAATCAAAGACCTCAGAAAATAAAAAGATCTCCCATGCTCATGGCTTGTTAGACTTAACATAAAAATGGCCATCCTACCAAAAGTAATCTACACATTCAATACAATCCCCATCAAAATTCCAACACAATTCTTCAAAGACATGGAAAGAGTAATTCTCAATTTAATCTGAAAAAAAATAACAAAAACAATTCTAAACAATAAAAGAACTGGGGTAATCCCCATCCCTGATTTCAAGCTATACTACAGAGCAATAATGGTAAAAACTCCATGGTATTGGTACAGAGATAGGTTGATCAGTGGAATAGAATTGAAGACCCAGAGATCAAACTACATACTTGTAGACAAATTGTCTTTGACAAAGAAGCCAAAAACATACATTGGAAAAAAGAAAGCATCTTCAATAAATTGTTCTGGTCTAACTAGCAGACTGTATGTAGAAAATGCAAACAGATCCATATTTGTCACCTTGCACAAAACTCAAGACCAAGTGGATCAAGGACCTCAAAATAAAGCCAGAGAAACTGCATTTAAGAGAAGGGAAAGTGGGAAAGAGCCTCAAACTCATTGACAGAGGGGGAAATTTCCTAAACAGAACTCCAATGGCTTACACTCTAAGATTAAGAATTGATAAATGAGAGCTCATGAAACTGGAAAGATTCTGTAAGGGAAAGGACATAGCCAATAGGACAAATCAGCAACCTACAGTCTGAGAAAAAGTCTTCACTAATACCACATCCAAAAGAGGGTGAATATCCAAAATATATAAAGAATCCAAGAATCTCACTACAAAAAAAAAAAAAAAAAAAAAAAAAAAAAAGGGTATAGACCTAATCAGAGAATTCACAACAGAAGAATCTCTTAAGGCTGAGAAACAATTAAAGAAATGTGGAATGTCTTTAGTGATCAGAGAAATACAAATCAAAATGACCCTGAGATTTCTCCTTACATCAATAAGAATGGCTAAGATCAAAAACTCAGGTGACAGCACATTTTGGAAAGGATGTGGAGAAACAGGAATACTCCTCCATTGCTGGTGGGATTGCACACTGGCACAGCCACTTTGTAAATCAACCTGGAGGTTCCTCAGAAACTTGGACATAGCATTACCTGAAGACCCTGCTATACCACTCTTAGGCATATATTCAAAAGATGCCCTACAATACCACAGAAACGCATGTTCCTCTATGTTCATAGCAGCTTTACTTGTAATAACTAGAAAGCGGAATCAACCCAGATGTTGCACAAGGGAAGAATGGATGCAGAAAATGTAGTTCATTTACACAATGGAACACTACTCTGCTATTGAGGACATCATGAGATTTGTGGGCAAATGGATGGAGCTAGAAAATATCATCCTGAGTGAGGTAACTCAGAACCCAAAGGACACACATGATATGTACTCACTAATAAGTGGATATGAGCCAAAAAAAAAAAGTACAGAATATTCAGGGTACAATTCTCAGAACTCAAGATGGTTAACATGCCCAAGGGCCCAATTGAGGATTCCTTAATCCCACTTGAGAGGGAGAAGAAAGCAATCACTGGGGTCAGAGGGAGGGAAGGACCTGGGTGAGAGAGGGTACAGGAAGGAGAAAAGGGGAACATGATCATGTTTGGGGGCTGGGGGAAACAGGACTTAAGCTCTGATGGCCAGCAGAAAGAATGGGAACAGGCAACCTTGGGAAGTCAGAGGTGGGGAAACCCTCGAGAATGTACTAAAATCCTGGGAGGTGAAGAGTCTCTCGGGATCTTAGATGAACTGCCCTACAATGGGGAGAGAGAACTTGTAGAATTCACCTCCAGTAGGAGACAGGGCATCAAGTAGAGGGATGGTGTTGCTGTTCCATAGTAGAGATCTCTGACCCAGAATTGTTCCTGTCTAAAAGGATTGGAGGTACAAAAATGGTGAAGAGAGTGAAGGAATTCTGGTCCAATGACCAGCCTAATCTCTGATCCATAGCAAGGGGAGGCTCCAAGGCCTGACATTCTTACGGATGCTATGGTGTGCTTACAAACAGGAGACTAGCATGGCTGCCATCCAAGAGGCCCAACTCAGAGCTGATAGAGTCAAATGTAGATACTTACATCCAACCAGCGGACAGAAGCTCTGGACTCCTCTGGTGAAATTAGGGAGAAGCTAGAAGTATCTGAGGAGGTTGGTGTCTCCATAGGAAGATTAGCATTCACAACTAACCTGTCCCCCGAGATCTCTCAGACACTGAACCACCATTCAGACAGCATACACCAGCTGATATTAAGCCCCCATCATGTATACAGCATAGAACTGCCAGGTCTGGCCCCAGAGAGAGAAGATATACCTAACCCTCAAGATACTTGAGCCCCCAGGGAGTGGGGAGGTCTAGTGGGGTTGGGATGGGGAGGTGAGTACATCCTCTTGGATACTGAGAATGAAGTATGGGATGAGGAACAGTCAGAGCGCATATCAGGGTGGAGATAATGACTGGAATGTTAAAAAAGATTAAAGAATAAAACACTATTTCCATTGATAAAAATTAAAATATTATATTTTTAATGTTAATTAGAATTCTTAGTTTCCATCCCAGTAGTATCTCAAATAAAACTTTGATCTTAATTTTACAATTTGAAGTGATCTTCGGTAGAGATACCAAGTGAATAAATGCCTTTTCTTCTTAAAGGATATCATTGCAAAAATATAGTGACAGTGTTATATAATACAATATTCTTTAAACATAGAATTATTCACAGTCTTTCTAATAATAAAATGACATTCTCCTAATGATAACCAGAGCATAAATGACTGTATTTTGAAGAAATGTTCTTCATTCTTACCTTGATATATGAAAGAAACAAGGCATTCTTATTTGAAGCCAACACCTACCTGACTCAGTTTCCCATGATTTATTTCTTGGTCACTGCTCTATTGCTATGAACAAACACCTTGACCAACATAACTCTTATAAGAGAAAGCAATTAACTGAGAGATGGATTACAGTTTCAAAGGTTAGTGTGTTACCATCATGGTGAGAGCATGGAGATATATAGTAAGCCATCATGCTGGAAAACCAGCTGAGAGCTACATCCTGATATGTAGGCAAAGCCTAACTCAAGTGGCACACTTGTTCCAAGAAAAACACATATCCTAATCTTTCTAATCCTGTCAAAGAGTTTTATTCCCTGATAACTAATATTTCAACTTTATGAAATGTATCATATTCTGATTATGGCTGCCCTTCTCTCTACTTTTAGTTTCTCTTATTCACATCTTCTATCCAGACCCTCAACATTTTTTTTCTCTCATTAAAGGTAAACAGACATTCAGGGCATTGCATCCAGGTAATAATAATGAAATCAGATAAGATAAATAACAAGCAAATCAAAATATTACAAAACAATAAAATAAGAAAAGAGCCCAAAGAGGTTAAAAAAAAAAAAAAAAAAAAAAACATAAGAAAAGTATATAGGCAGAGATACATATACTCACGCACACAGGAATCACATGGAAACATCAAAATGGAAGCCATAATGTATATGCAAGGTATTTATAAGGTTAAAAAAATGCCTTTACTTAACATTATAAGATAAAGAACTCCAAATATGTTGTAGGCCGACCCTTAAGATTGGTTTGTTTCCCCAGTGATACTTCTAAGAAAACTAATTTTCCATTTACAAGTAGCTATTAATTGAAGATATCTTCAGGGTTAGGAATGGAAGTGTGTTCCCTCTTCTCTTTCACCTCTAGGACCCCAAATTTTGAAGAAACATGTAGACTCTCTGCATGCTGCTTCATCATTATATATATTCAGTCCTGTAGTGTCTACAATGCTTTGATTTCTCGGTGTCTTCCATGCCCTCTGGCTCTTACACTTTCTCTGATTCCTCTTTCCCAGGATTCCCTGATCCCTAAGGGTTAGGTTGGAGAAATTCCTTATAGGGCCAGGTGTTCCAAGTTGTCTCACTCTCTGCACATTTTCCAGTTGTGGTTCTCGATTAATTTCTCCTTACTGCAGGAGGATACTTCTCTGAAGATAGGCGAGTAAAACACTGATCTCTGAGTTTAACAGAATGTTATTAAGAGTTGTTTTATTTCTACATACCTTTTCCAGGTATATAGTATTTACTTTTCACTTTGTTTCCTGGCCTATCTAGTCTTAAATTCCTGGTCATCAAAGCAGTCTCAAGTCATGAATTCTATCTCATAGAAAAGGCCTTAAAGCCAATCCTTTAATGGTTACTCCTACAAAATTTGCACCACGACTGCCTCAGCATATCATACAGGCAAGCCACCATTGTAGATTTGACGTGTTTGTAGCTAGTTTGGAATTTACCTTCTTCCTCTAGGAGTATGCAGAGTATCTTTCAGTACTATGAACACAAATTAGTAGAGTGGAGGATCAATTTAAGCACCAACTCAACGAATTCATGAAGAATGATCTGTCTAGATGTTGTCTTCAGCAATAGTACCTTGTCATTAGTTTTTAGAGATGCAACAATGGCCTTAGCAAAACCATGTTTAGGGGTTCCCATGTCTCCCCCCATGGCCAAGAACTTAATTAGGTGTAACTTATTCCTGGCACTGTAAGCCTCATTTGCTGACTAGGTATGTCCATTTGTGACTCCAACTCTCCTGCTATCTGTTTATTGTGTTTAGATAACCTTCATATTTGAATATATTATAGAATGTTCCTGGTGTATTAAGTGTCCATGCAATCCTTCAAATTATAGTAATCTTCTCCTCTATTATGATTTCACACAACCTTTTAAATGGCCCTATAATACCTCTCTTGCCAGTCTTTTCTTTCTTCTTCCTTGTTTGATCTTACTTTTCTAGTTCCTACCTTACTCACCTATATATTCTCTATATCCTCCCAGGAAGACAGACCCATCAGTCATTTGCTTTATATCTATGGTCATATCTATGGTTATATGGTCTGCAGCTTCCTTATTAATCACTTAACACCTAACGCTTACATATAAGTGAATACTTACAATATTTGTCTTTAAGTGCATTAGTTATGCCTCACTTAAAAATTATTTTCTATCTCCACCTTATAGCTTGTAAATTTCATGACTTTATAAAATATTACTAATATTCCATTGCATAATTGTATTAAATATTCTTTATCCATTAACCTGTTGATGTACTTCTAGGCTGTTTTCAATTTCTCAATATTATGATTATAGTAAACATGAATAGATGAAAAATAATCTCTATAGTGGGATGTAAAGTCTTTTTGATTTATTTCCTAGAATTGGTACAGCTGGATTTTGAAGTAGATAAAATTCCAAATTTCAGAGAAACAGCCATACTCATTTCTACATAGTCTGATACCTAAACCACATAAATAATCAAAGAATAATAAAGGCATGTATTAAGGCCTTGTAGTACAGGAAATTGGAAAATCTCAAAGAAATGGATAATTTATTCAATAGATACACCATACCAAAGTTAAATTAAGGTGAGCTAAGCAATTTAAACATACCAATAATGCACAGTAAAATAGGAGCATAGTCAAAAGCTCAGAGTTAGAGGGTTTAACTGCAGAATTATATCAGACTTTCAAAGAGGCATTCACTCAAATATTCTTTACATTTTTTACCCAAATTAGAAGCACAAGGAACATTAACCAATTAATTTTATGTTGCCACATTTACCCTAATACTTAAACTGAGTAATGATCCAATAGAAAAGAGAGTTATACAGCAATTTCCCTTAGGATCAAAGAATTAAAAATTCTCAACAAAATGCTTGCAAATTGAAATCAATAGCACATCAAAAGATGACCAACCATGATCAAGCAGGCTTCATCCCAGAGATACAAGAATGGATCAACATATATAAATTAATAAATGAAATTCACCATATAAACAAGTTGACATACAAAAACTACACAATCATCTCATTTGATGCACAAAATGGCTTGGTCACAATACATTCTTGGTGAGATATTAGAGATACCAGGAAAAAACTCATAATAATACAGGCAGTTCACAGCAAGCCCATAGCCGATGTCAAATTATCAGTGATTCTCAAACTTCCTAATGCTGCCACCCTTTAAAAGAGTTACTCATCTTTTGGTGAAACCAATAGTAAAATTATTTCATTGTTACTTCATAGCTGTAATTTTGTTACTATTATTAACATAATGTAAATATCTGATAAGAAAAAAATCTGATATGCAACAACTAAAGTGTGGCAACTCACAGGTTGACAAATGTTGACTAAAATGGTAAGAAAATTTGTGCATTTCTAGTAAAATCAAGAAAAAGACAAGGCTTGCTACTGTCTCGATGGTATCTATTCAATATAGTACTTGAAGTCTTATCTGGAGGAATAAACATCTGGAGGAGATGAAGGATCTACAAATTGGAAAGGAATAAGTCAAAATATCGCTATTTTCAGATGGTATGATGTTGTATATAGGTGGCTCTAAAAATTCTACCTGGAAACATTTACCACTGAGAAACACTTTCAGCAAAGTAGCATAATACAAAATGAAACAAAGAAATGAGTTATCTTTCCTATATATAAATAACAGTCACACTAAGGAAGATCTCAGGAAAAAAATTCCCTTTACAATAGTCTCAATAATATATTTTTGTATAATTCTAATCAATAAAGTGAATGACAATAAATTTTAAGAAGAAATTAGAAAGTGGGAAGATCACCTGTTTTCATGGGTTGATTAAAATTAATAAAGTAAAAATAGCCATCTACCAAAAGCAATCTACAGATTCAATCCTATCCCCCAGAAAATTCAAATACAAATCTTCACAGAACTTGAAAGAACAATTTTCAGATTCATGTCTTATGTTCTTAATTTGAATAGTTTACTTAGTCTAGTTTATTGTTGCCTAAAGGCTTGTCTGCAATTTTATCAATGCTACAATTTTATCAATTTTTAAAATTGTTCCTTCTGTTCCCTAAACTTTGTAGTCTTTTCTTCCTTTAGATTAGTTGAACATCTTTTAAGCTTAGCTGCATATATATTATACTATTTTCAGTATGTCATTTCACATCCTTTAGAGTGGTTTTCCTGAATCCTCGAGTATGTACTAAATGGTTAAAGGTAATGTTTAGAAAAATATAATTTTAATACCAGTACTAGTAAAAGTACAGCTCTTAAACATAAGTCATGTTTTTTTTTTTATTTATGAGAATGGCTATGAAGTATAAATTAATTACAGATTACAAACACTACTAGAGAGAAGCAAAGTGATAATAGGAAAAAATTAACTAAACAAAACTGATTATTTGAAATAATAAAATGATAAACTTGTTAATATTTTCAAGCAAAAGACTTCCTGATCCAGAAGTCTCAAATAATCTGGACCCCCAAGATCTCTCAGACATGGGACCACCAAACAGGCAGCATAAACCAGTTGATATGAGGCCTCCAACAGATATACAATAGAGGATTGCTGGGCTTGGGTTTAGTCAGAGAGGATGCACCTAACCCTCAAGAGACTGGAGGCCCCAGGGAGTTGGGTGGCGTGGGGTTGGGGGTGGGGACATCCTTGTTGAGACAGGAGGCAGAGAAGAGGTATGGGATGTGGAACAGTCAGAGGGTGGACTTGGAGGGGAATAATATCTGGTATTTAAAATTAATTAATTAATTAATTAATTAATTAATTTTTAAAAAGACTGCCTGATCAATTAACATAAAAGGAGATGAGGGGCTAATGGGGTCATTTGATTACATAATGGATAAAGTTATTTTCTGCCAAGCTGATATCTTTTATTCATTCCCTGACTAGAATGAGAGAATTAAAACTCTAAAAGGAGTGCTCTGATTTGTACACATGTTACAGCATGAGCACTTTTACATAATCAAATAACACACAAACACACACACACACACACACATACACACATGCACACACACATAAATAAATGCAATTTTAGTTTATAAATTATAGAAAATGCATATTCACAAACATTAAAAATATTTTAAAAGTTAGCATGAAAATGTACATAAATACATTTCAAAAATAATATAGAAAAATTAAGAAATATGTATTACCAAAACTAAGCTTTGTTTGGATTATTTAGATTAGTTAAATATACTTCAAATAAAACCATTTTAAATTAGAAAACTTCAGGTTTTTCTGGGTTCACTGACTTGTAAATTCAATCAAACTTTAAGACTGAAACCAATTTTAGGCAAATCTTTCAGAAAAGAAAAACAAGGAAAACATCCTGATTCATTTTCTAAAATTAGTATCAGACATTTTCCAAACTCATATGAAAATAACACTGGGGAATTATACAGCAATATTTTCTGTCAGTCTGCTGAATATAACATTTTTTTCATTTTTTTATTTGGTTATGTTATTTATTTACATTCCAAATGTTATCCCCCTTCCCGGTTTCCCCTCAACAAAGCCCCTATCCTCTTCCTCTTTCCCTTGTCTCTATGAGGGTGCTCCCCCACCCACCCATCCATTCCTGCCTCAGTGCCCTAGCATTTCCCCTACCCTGGGAGCCTCCTCAGGACCAAGGGGCTCCCCTCCCAGTGATGCCCAATAAGGCAATCATCTGCTACATATCTTGCTAGAGCCATGTGTACCCCGTGTACACTCTTTGGTTGGTGGTTTAGTCCCTGGGAGCTTTGGGGGTTCTGGTTGGTTAACATTTTAAAACTGTCACAAAGTCCTAATATTCATTCACTAAGGAAGCTAAATTAAAATAAATTCCATTCAGAATTCATTCAGTGACTATGAAAGAAAAAATACAACATGCTTATAGTGATTGTTATTGTGTATTGTGGGGCAATGATCTGTGACAGGCAGTTTGGCACCCAGACGAGCACGGTCGTAAACTCTAGGCAACCAAGCGTAATCCACAAGGGACCAGGAAATGTTATGCCAATGCTCCTTGGAGGCTTTTAGCTCTGGTCATGGTCACGTACCATCCCTCCTCAGGTAGAGGCGTGGCCACGCCCCAGGTAGAGGCATGGTCACACAGCCCCAAGCCATCCGCATATTGATGGAACACCTAGAGGCTTAGCCACAGCCCTTCCCAGTTACTATATCTGCTTCACATCTCCCAGAAGCCAGGGGGTACAATTCCATCCATGCCACTCTCCACAATGAAAATAAATGTCTTAGAATTATGGACTGTCTCTTCATCTGGACCTGCTGTGGGAAGCGAGGAATCCGGCCCTCGATTAAGAAGCCCTGTCTAATCTCTTGCAGAGGGCTTCCCAGTGCTCCCAGACAGTACCCATTCACTGAAACCTAAGCAGCTATCCTGGAGCCCCTAGCTACCGCAAACTGGGTCCCAAGGCAGGACGCCAGCTGTGCTCTGAGGCCCCGTCTGTTCCCAGGTCCCGTGGTATCCAGTGGTGTCCGAGAAGTCCAACCATGGGAACTCCAGAGACAGCTGCAGCATTCCTTGGGACAGCTCCCACTTCTACCCACAGGCTGTGTCTCCGCAGAAGCCTCTCACACAGCCTGGCCAGCCCGTTGGACTGTCAGAGAGCTCTTAGCCACTTCCAGCATGTCTTCTGTCCCACCCAGAGCTGCAGCACCCGGGATGGACATGTGGGGCTTCTTTCCACCGCACCAGGTTTGTTCCAACAGTGTATAAAAATGAAAATATAAATACATACAAATGGATAGTCAAATAGTATTATAAAAAGTGAAAATTTGATATCCCAAGAAGAGCAGACTCTGCACAAAGTGAATATCAGAGTCATACTGTGACGAGTAACAAGAATAGTTTTACAAAAGAGAATGAGATACATCATGTTTGTCTGTGCACCCTTAGAAAACTGAATGTACCACAGACCCAGGATACTTTTGGAACTTGTATGCTCTCTAGGAACTTTGTGTGAGTTTTTATACAAGCACTGTTTTATTAATTATATAAAATATAAAAATAGAAAAACAAAAAAAGTGAAAATTTAACACAAATGATTATATATGGCACAATTCTGTGTGTATGTTCTATATTGCCAAACGACATAGATATTTTTAGAAAAATATAGCTAATTGATTTTACCACTGTCAGAAGATAACTTATTCTTACATAAATTTTGATGATAACAAGTCAGTCAATAAGTCTTTCTGTGATCTAGAGATATAGCAACTATGACATTCAAGAGACTGATATCAGTATAGCACAGCATACTGTCCTAAAGTAAACACATTTTTCAAAATTAGTCTTCCTTAAAACAATGAAAGAAACTACAGTTTTATTCATACACAAACAAGTAATAATCACAATTAACCTTTCAGAAATACTTTGTGTTGTATTTTCATGTAAGTTACCATGTGCACAGCAGCTATGTCTATACTAGTCTTACAACAAATGTAAACAATGTCTTGAGTCATCTTAAAATAATTGCTTCTTAAACAAGTTATATGAATGTTTGCCACTGTTACAATTGTATAGATTCAGTGCTATAAATCTGCAGTCTATGTTGACTAAAACCTTAATATGCAGAATATGACTGTATAGAATAATGTAGAAAATTTGTAATTGAAATAAAATCAATCTTTTTTTAGTCAAGAGGAGGAGAGGGCTACGAAATATGAAATGCAAAATAAACAAACTTCTAATGAGTGAAAAGTTGTGTACCTTGACTAAGGTAGAACTTATATGATTATGTAAAATTATGTATGTTGACAAATTGATTCACTTATAAACAGAATTTGATTAAATGTAGACCATATAGGAAATGATAAAATAATAACTTTTTAAAGAATGAAGAGATAAAAGGAAACTAAAATCCCAAATGGTTTTCTTTCTGTTTATTTTTACACTTTATCCACTAAACCACTCTTCATCACAAATAAAGAACACTATTAAAATATTATTCTTCCTTGAAATAAATAAATAAAACAACTGTTAATTAATCCCATCCCACACAGTAATATCAATGCTCACACAGATCGCCAGAGTTCTTTCATAGTCTAAAATTGTCATAAATAATTGGTATTTCAAATTATCTTTATTTATATGACCACATCTGCCTCAAAATTAAGAGAAATCTTTTTCAAGAGTATTATAAATGCGGTTAATTTTTAAATGTATATATTTAGCATATTAATTTAGTAGTAACTTTAAATGGGTGAATAAGAAAATCAGAAATCCTGAACAATAATATAATTTAGAAAATATATGTAGGAGGAAGGCCATACAGCAGCTGGGAATGATTTTGCCACAGATAAACACATGTAAACATATATTCAAAAACCAAATAACCAGCAAAGAAACTGATTATTTAGGTAAATGGCCACAGCATGTTGCATTTATTATATGAAAACATAACTACAAATTGAAACTTTAAAGGTAGAAAGAAAGAAAATGTAATCTGAGGCACACCACTACCTCAACTCCAAGTATACCACATAGAGGAAAAGAAAGAGAGAGTAAGAGGGGGAATGTAACATGAATTTTCCTACCTAACTCGCCATGGTGAAAACCTGTGTTGCCAGCAAGTAAATGTTTACAGACAAGGTTTTCATATTTCCAGAGAATCAAGTAGAGAATCTGGTCCAAGTAGAGCAAGCTTGTACTTTCAGTAGGGTCAAAGCAAGCTGAAACCATCTGTACCATGAAGTGGTACAAGAGTAATGGCAAAAAAAAAAAAAAAAAAAAAAAAGTTTGAATCAAACTACTATCACCCCAGGATGCTAAAGTTCTGTTTTCACTGTCATACCTATATTGGCCTCATGAGACTTAAAGCTAGGAAAGCCATAAAAATCTTCAAGTTTGTTTATGAATACAGCCACTGCAGTACTAGAGGAGGCCATCAACCCTCGTCTTAAGATTTCTATTAAAGCTAGCGAAGCTTGTGGCTGGGTATGATCAGTCTTGGACTTGATTTCCAACACAATAATAAACAATGCACACTAGTGTGCACTCTGGCCCTAATCTAGTATTACTGTGGTAGTATGTGGTAGTGGTGGACTGTGGGCTTAAAATACGATCCAGTTTGAATTGTTGCTTGCTATGTTTATGAGATAGGAGCTTTAAGTTTTTCTATGCCCTCTGACTTTGCTCAGAGATGAACTCTATCTTTTAGTGTTTATACACAGGCCATGAATATTGCATCTAGATCCATCTTAGCTCCAGAAAGAATCTTGTAGAGAAAAACTACTCTCTGTATATACTCATTTACTTTTTTCTGAACAATACATAAGTAGAATTTTGGTTACAAACCAGTTTTGGATTTCCATATTATTCTGAAACAGTGCCAATAAATCAACAACAAATTTTTGAAGAATGTGGACCAAGATACCTATAGTGTTAATATAATGGAATTAAATACAAGTTAAGGTAAATTAAGCAGCCTGTTATGAATTTCTGGAAATATAGAAATGAGGATAACAACAACAAAACTATTCAGGAAATAAAGAATTTAAGTTTTTGATCTTATGCTGTAAGTGTGTGACTTACCCACAAGCATCTAGAACTTTCAAGGAGCCAGGGCATCACCCACCATTCAAAATAAGGTACTAAAATCTAATTGAGAAATAATTAGTATGGAAAAGCTCTCAATTAGAAATACAATAACATTTCAATATTTCAGCAGAAAATGTTTTGTTAAGTATGACAAAATAAAAATATAGTAGGATAAAATAAAACCTACCACATTAGTATTGAACAAGACAATTCAACACAAGGAAAAGATCCCAGCACAGGGCACGAGGATCAAGAATCCACTCATTCACATACTCAAGAGTCCTATAAATAATAACAAACTGAAAACCATAATATATATAGACACATGAAGATCAAATTCAGGAAATTACTGACACTAAAATTACTCTCAATAATATTATAAACACAATGAGAGGGTAGAACAATTGAAAGGAATAATTACTGAGTTGGAAAACTTGTTTGAAAATACACAATCAGAAATGCTAAATAAAAAGGGGAAAGAAGCAATAAAAATAAAAACATATTAGAACTTTGAAACTCGATTTAAATGGGGTAATGTACGTTATTGGGATACCTATAAGATCTGAAAAAAGGAAAGAAGTAGATTTATCTAAGTAAATAATAAAAGAGAATTATCAGTCCTAAGGAAGGTTACAAATTCTTAGGTGAAAGATGGGAAAAGGACACCAAATTTAATTCAGCCAAATCCATATTGAAACAATTTGAATTAAGTAATGTTCAGTTCTAATATATAGTTTCATTAATGGTCCCTTCTCCTTTCCCCCATACCCTCCTATAACCCCCTTCATCCTCTACCAAATATATATATATCACATATACACACACTGTTGTAAAAATGCTGGAATGGGTCGATATGTGCTGTGGCAGGGATGGTCGCGCGTTCCAAAACCACACCAAGCCAAACAGTTCCACATGGGGGATTTATCGGAAGGGGGGGGGACAAGGTAGCAGCGAGAAGAGAGAAGGAAGAGAGGGGAAAAAGAGGGAGAGGAGAAAAAGAGAAAGATCAGAGGAGTCTTCCGTTTATATAGAGAGAGTGACGTAGCCGCAGGTAAAGGTGGGCAGTGGGCCAAGAGGATTCTGGGAATATGGTGGCTGCTGCCTTAGCAACAGGTGGGCGGGGTCATGCTGTCACCTGGGTGATGTCACCTGGTTGTGACTTCACCGGTTTGGCAGTCCTGATTCTACCATACCTCTCACCTTATTATTATAAAAAGGAGAAAAAAGGGAGGGGGAAGCCAATGGTGAAAAGGGAATCAGGGCGTCCTGTCTCTTAAAATGCTTCCTGCTGTGTAGGGGTGCTGTTAATTATAATTTGGGGTGTGTTAACTTTCACCATCAGGGTCCACCTGGTAAACGTTTGCATCAGGTTTCTCTGTGGACAACAGCTCTTCTGTGGGCAGTGGCTAGTAATATTGTAACAGGAAATGATTAATAGTTTGGTTAGAAATTTTTTGCATTGTCTTTGAAGGAATGTAGAAACAAGATTAATGAGGCAGAGGGCAAAAAATAACACCAGGAAAATGACTAGGAAAGGAGTTACAAAAGGGAGTATCCAGTTCCATATAGGGTTTTCGAAAATCCCAGAACTGGAGGTCTCACATTCCCTGAAATTCCATGTCTGACTGTAGTTCCTGGATTTTATTTCTCACTATCCCAGATTGGTTGACATAGAAACAGCATTCTTCTTGGAGGAACAGGCAAAGACCACCTTCTTTAGCTGTCAGGACATCTAGCTCCCACTGGTTCTGAAGCACCACAGCTGCCAAAGAATCAACCTGTTTCTGGATAGTAAGCACAGTTTAACCCATGTCTAATCTAGTGAGGTCGAGCTCAGCTGCCAGAGTGGAGTCTCATTTTCTGGGATTGGGGGCAAGGTGGACGGTCTCGACGTCCTGAAGAGCTGAACAGAGCATGGTCCTCTTAGGGTTGACGTGTATGAAGAAAAGTCATTTTTAGGTGGAGGGATGAAAGGTTTGAGGTAAGACAAGGTAGAACCAATGAGAGAGAGTCCTTCGAGTTTAGCAGTTGTAGGAGTCACAAGAATTACCTTAAAAGGGCCCTGCCATTTGGGAGAGAGGGGTGAGGGCTGATGGTCTGGAGGGGATAGAATGACTTGATCTCCAATGTTGACAGGCAGTGAACAGGAGACAGTGTGTGGCCACTGTAGATGGTGGTCAGCAAAGTTCCATAAGAGAGAATGGAGGTGGCAAAGTAATGGGGAGAGTAGATGGTCTGGGAGGGGAGAGCATTTAGGTGAAAGACCAGGGGTTAGGACTGGACGTCTATATATGAGCTCAAAGGGTGACATGAGAAGAGGTTGCTTGGGGAGAGTTCATAGCCTGAAAAGAGACAGAAGTAGCAGTTTTACCCAATCAAGGTGAAGATCTTGTGACAGCTTAACAAGAGTGGTTTTTAAAGAGCAGTTAGTTCTTTTTACCTTTCCTGAAGACTGAGGGTGGTAGGGAATGTGAAAATGCCAGGGGATGTCTAGGGCCTTAGGCAAAAATTGAGAAATCTGAGAAGCAAACTCCAGACCATTGTCTGACTGGAGGAGGCTGGGACCCCAAACCAGGGGGTGATCTCTCAGAGGAGGAGATCAGAGACTGTCTGAGCCCTTTTGTTAGCTGTGGGAAGTGCCTCTACCCACCTTGAGAAGGTGTCCACCAAGACCAGGAGGTACTTGGCGCATCTGAAAGTGGGCATATGGGTAAAGTCAAGTTGCCAGTCAGTTCCAAGAAGGGAACCTCTAGCCTGATGGGTAGGAAAAGGGGTACTACAATACCTTGGGTTGGAGTCTGACGTCTGATAAATTTTTCAAGAAACAGTGATAGATTTTTAAGAAACTTAAGTCCTCAGGAGTAGGCTGTAAGTGGGTCTTGACGAAAGAAGACAACACTTGGCTGTTAGGTTGAAAGAGTTGGTGAAGATAGGACAGAGTTTGGCGAGTGTCAGGGAGTGAAGAAGGTGGGGGTGTGCTTGCAGTGTGAGGATGTCCTGAGGAGTGTGGGATGAGTCCAGGCCCCTAAGGGCCACAGCTCTAGCTGCCTCATCGGCTTGGTTGTTTCCTTTGGAGACAATAGAGTCATCCATCTGGTGGAATCTGCAGTGGACAATCCCAATAGCTGTGGTGAGATGGGAGGCCTTTAACATGGCCATAATGTGGTTTGCATTAGTTACTGATCCTCCTTTTGTGGTAAGTGACCCATGCTCCTTTCAGATAGCAGCGTGGGACAGGAAGATATGGAAAGAATATTTGGAATCTGTGTAGATGTTGAGGGATTGCCCCTGTGCCAGTTGAAAGGCACGGGTAAGGGCTATTATTTCAGCCTGTTGATTAGTGGTGTGAGTAGGAAGTGCCTATGACTCTACCACCTCAGTGTCTGACACTATGGCATAGCCAGCCTTTCTGGTCCCTTCATATAGAAAGGAGCTTCCATCTGTATACCAGGTATAAATGGTTTGAGGCAATATGCCCTCCTGTATGTGTGAAGGATGAGGTAATAGTTCTTCCAGAGTTTCAGTGCAAGAGTGAGATAGGGAGTGGTTAGTATTAGGTCGAGGAAGAAGACTGGAAATATTAAGAGGTGGGCATGATTGGAAGGTGGGTGTGGAGTCTTCTATTAGAGCTACCTGAAGAGAAAGAACCCTGGAGGGAGGTAGAGTCTGTAAATCTTTGTAAGTAGGGAGTTGTGACAGGTTATGAGAAGAGAAGATCCCAAGGTTAGTGTTTTTGACTCTTGAATAAGGAGTTCAGCAGCTGCCAAGGTACGAATACAAAGTACCCATCCCTGGATGGTCAGATCTAGTTTTTTGGACAAGTATGCTACAGGTTCAAAGAAGGTCCCAGTTGGTGTCCTAAGACTCCAAGGGCAAATCCCTCCTTTTCAGTTACATAGAGGGAAAAAGGACGAGTCAGGTCAGGGAGATGTAGGGCTGGGGCCTTCAGGAGAGCCTACTGGAGCAGTTGAAAGGGCTTGGTAACAGGTTTGAGATGAGGTTCATGGGTGGGGCCTAATGCTGCTTCATATAAAGGGTGAGAAAGGAGGGGAAATGAAGGAACCCAGGAATGTAAAAAGCTAGCCATTCCTAGGAATGATAAAATCTCTTCCTTTGTAGAAGGAACAGTTAGAAGACTGAATCAGATTTTTTCTATCTAAGGTAATAGCCTTGAGGGTTGGGGTAATAGTTAGAACCAAATAGGTGACCTAAGGAGTGGACAGTTGGACTTTAAAAGGTGAGACCCTGTAACCTCGACTAGAAAGGAAATTTAGAAGTGCAGAGGTATCTGTTTGGCTAATCTCTAGAGAGGGGCTACAGAGAAGAACATCATCTACATAAAGTACAATCTTAAATTTAGGGAGAGATAAAGAGAGTAAGTCAGAAGCTAGGGCCTGGCCAAATAGGTGTGGGCTGTCCGGGAGTCCCTGAGGTAAAACAGTCCAGGTGAGCTGGGTAGAAAAATGGGTGTCAGGATCTGTCCAGGTAAAAGCAAATATGTTCTGTGACTGGACATCTAAAGGGATAGAGAAAAATGTATCCTTAAGATCTAGGAATGAGATATGGGAAGTTCCCGAGGGAATAGTGGAAAGAAGAGTATAAGGGTTAGCCACGACAGGATGAAGAAGAACCACTGCAGAATTAATGTGTCTGAGGTCTTGAACCAGTCAATAGGTACCATTAGGTTTCTTAACTGCTAGTATAGGGGTGTTAAAGGGAGAAGAGGTGGGGTGAAGGAGTTTTTTCCTGAAGAGGTCAGAAATGATAGGCTTAAGTCCCCTGAGTCTCTGGAGAGAGAACAAATATTGAGCCTGGGTGATGTACCTGGTAGAGTCCAGTAATTGGATGACAACAGGAGAATGATGTTTAGCAACAAGGGGTTCTGGATGTCCCAAACTCGGGGGTCCACCTGAGAAGCTGGTAAAGGAAACAACATGTTAGTGTTAGTAGGGTGACTGGCTAGGAGAAGGAACAGAGGAACTGCTGGCGAGCTTGGGTTTAGGCAATGGGTGGAGCAAAGGAAATAGAAGCTCCCAACTTAGCTAAAAGATCCCTTCCCAATAAGGGGACAGGACATATCAGCACTACCAAAAAGGAATGGGTGAGGGGTACACCCCTAAAAATGCAACTCAGTCGTGCGGTCTGATGGGGGAAATAAGGTTGTCCTTCTACCCCGACAATAGGAAAACGTGAAGGTGAAGTGTGTAGGGCAGTGATCTATGAACGCCCAGATGAGCATAGGCTAAAAGCCCGGGAAGACCCGGTGGAAAATTCCACGAACAGTGGAACCTACACCAGGGACCAGAATTCACGCTTCTGGCCAATGCTCCCAGGAGATTCTCCATAGCTATCACGACCCCTGTATAGAGAGAGGCCTGGCGTGTGAAATTTGTGTCACAGGCAAAGCAAATGAGGCACCAATAGAGCCCCCAAGCTGGCCAATGGAAAGCGTTGGCCACCAACCCCTGTCTCCTCTCAGAACTATAAATAGAACACATTGACCCAAATAGCTCTCTCTCTCTCCCCTCCTTCTCCACCCGCCTGCCCAGGGAGTGCTGCCCGCCATCCGGAATGAATAAAGATAAAAACTATTTTGGCGTTGGAGAACTTTTGTCTAAGGGAGCTGTGATTGGGTTCTTGAGGAGACCGACTCTATGGCGAGCAGAGTGCTCTTAACGGCAGTGGGCACCGGGCACCGCAGGAAATGTGTTACAGTCAAGCCTTGGCGCGGGCAAGAGTGCTCCCGGCTAGTCTCTATCCGCGCCTCCTCCCTACACCATGGTGGTGCAAGGCGGGGCTGCTTGACCCCAGCGTCTCACACCCACAGCGTCAGGCCCTGCGGATGCTACTATGCCGACGAGGAGGACTGCTGTGCTGAGCCTTGAAGCCTAGGGCACGTGGACCCGACACCGGAGCCAGCCTGCACCTGCGCTTCCCCCACAGAAGAGAGTATGGCAGAAGTGTGTCCCCAAAACTCCATCAGGACCGAGTTAAGTGGCCCCAGTGTCCAACAGAAAGGAGATGGGCCACCCACATACCATGATAGCTACCCGGGGCTCCCTGCTATTGATAAGCATGGTTGGGTCAAGAGAGCTCAGGCTCGGTCAATTATCCATAGCCAAGCCTAAGATGTCCGCTGAAGGATTACCTGGGAGTGACGTCCCTCTGTTCCTCATCACATGAGGGCAGTCGACAGCCCAATGTCCCTCCTGATAGCACCTAGGACATGGTCCCCTTGGCTTGTTGGGGTTGCGGCAGGCCCTCGCCCAGTGACCTTGTTGACAACATTTATAGCAGTGGCCTGGTTGACCCTGAGCCTTAGGAGACCAGGAGTCCGGGGTAGCAGCTAAGGCTGGACGGACAGCCTTTGCCAGCATGTGATACTTTTGTCTTTTGGCTTTCTCATCCCTCTCATGGTACACCTTGAAGGCCAGCGCCAAGATTTCTGCCTGTGGAGTCAGGGGCCCCCTCTCCAACCGCCTAAGTTTAGCTTTTATGTTGGGGTAGCTCTGGGAAAAAAATGTAGGTCATCAGAAGTTGCTTACCTTCTGGGTTTTCATGATCTAAATTAGTGTATTGCAGTAGAGCCTTTGTGGGGCGTTCTAGGAATTGGGATGGGTTCTCTTGTTTGTCCTGAACAACCTGTTGAAGTTTTTCAAAATCAACTGGCTTCAGGGCTGCCTTTCTTAGGCCAGACAGAAGGCATGTAATAAACCTGTCTCTGGCTAAAATACCACCTGCAGAATTGTAATTCCCATGAGGATCCTGGTCAGGCACTGCCTCAGATCCAATTGGATGGGCTGCATCTATTTGGTGAATTTCATCTGCATGCACTTTTGCTGCTTCCCAAACTTGCCTGCGTTCTTCAGGAAGTAAATTGTTAGTAAGAATCATATGAACATCATGGAAAGTTAAGCTATAAGATTGAGTGATGTACTCGAACTCCTTAATAAACCTTGAAGAGTTAGAAGTATACGAATCCAGTCTTTGTTCTATTTGAGAAAGTTCACTCAGCGAGAATGGGACATGTACTCTGACCAGACCATCAGCTCCAGCCACTTCCCTTAGAGGAAGGACTGGTGCTGAGTCAGGTGTCTCTGGAGAAGGAATTGGGGATTTGGCTGCGGCCTTAGAATGAGTGATTGTAGGGTTGAAGGTCGGTGCCAATGCAGGGTGATTGGAGCGACCTGCAGCTGGGACAGAAGGAGGGAAGGAGTCTGGAGAGGTAGAGCTAGTAGGCCCTGGAGTAACCTGGTGAGAAGGAGAAACTGAGGCAGCAGTTTGAGTTTTAGGCAGTGCGGAAGGCGGTGCAGAAGCAGATCTGCAGCGGTAGGGAGGAGGTTCGTCAGTTGGGTCTAGGGTTGTGAAGTCATCTAGGTGCGGATGAATAGGTTTCATAGCTAAGAGAAGTTGGGATGGAGAACAAGCAGAACACATAGAGGGCTGAGAGGGAAGATAGATAAAAGCTTGAACATACGGGATTTCCCTCCATTTACCGGACTGCTGGCAGTATGTATGGAGATCTCTCAAAATGATTGCGTCTAACGTGCAATTAGCTGGCCATTTGGAACTATTTTCTAAAGAGTACTGAATCCAAACCTTATTGCAGAGTTGTATCAATTTTGAGGGCCTCAAATCAGGCATTAATTTAAGAGATTTGAGGTTTGCCAGGAGACATCCCAGAAGGATGTCTAGAGGTACCATCGAAGACCAATTAGTACCCATTGGGTGCTGGGGATGTTACTGAACTATTCTTGCTGGCATTCCAGAGAATATTCAGTGACTACAGGCTGGCCAGGCTAGAAATTCAGGTCGTCATGAGTAATTTCTAGGGGCCACGGCTGACAATTTCCCAGAAATTGTCAGGAAGCAATTTAACCTAGTACTAAGGTTTTCACAGTGGCAGAGGGGGAAATGAACTGCTTCTGAGAGGGGAGGACACCCAAGGGCTAGGTCCTAACTAGTAGGTCAGCTAGAAGGTCAGTCATAGAGACTGGGGCAATGAAAAGCCAACCCCTCTTCCCAGAAAGAGTTGGCCAGACACTAGCTGAGCAAAAAAGGGTCCTCCTGCCCATTGGAGAAGCTCCTTACCAATTAAAATGCAGGTGTGTGTTTGCAGACTGCACAGTCAGATAACAGGAGGCCCCGCCCGGACCCTGTAGCAACTTGCATTGTACTTCCCGATTTTCAGCACCAATGTTGTAAAAATGCTGGAATGGGTCGGATATGTCTTGCAGCGGGGATGGTCGCACATTCTAAAACCACACTAAGCCAAACAGTTCCACATGGGTGATTTATTGGAAGGGGGTCAAGGTAGTGGCAAGAAGAGAGAGGGGAAAAAGAGGGAGAGGGGAAATAGAAAGATCAGAGGAGTCTTCTGTTTATATATAGAGAGTGACGTAGCCTCAGGTAAAGGTGGGCTGTGGGCCAAGTGGATTCTGGGAATATGGTGGCTGTTGCCTTGGCAACAGGTGGGTGAGTTGTGCTGTCGCCTGGGTGATGTCACCTGGGTGCAACTCACTGGTTTGGTGGTCCTGATGCCAACACACACAGCCTGCTCAGTCTGTTTAGTGACATTTGCATGTATATTATTTCATAGTTGACTACTTCTCATAAAGTAACCAGTTATATAATTGACCATATCATCTGAATGCTGTGATCTCACTAAATTATAGTCCTTCTCAATCATGAAATTACATTTATATGGGAAATGAAGACCTCATAAAGTCTTCAGTTCAATTATAATGTACTTTTAGGTCAGGTAGTGATATGACAGCATGACATTTTCTTAAAAACTAAACCATGCTTAATGTTCTTACACTAAAGTAAGTATATTAAGTAACTGTATGATTTGTTCATATATCTGTGTGTACGTTTGTACATGTGTATGTGTGAAAGACATTTACTTATGAAGAACTCATAAAGAGCAGTTTAAAATTCAGTCTAAAATGGATAATTATCATTAAATTAAAATACAAATAAATTTAATCTAGTGGTTAAATTGATAGTAGCATTAAGCTGTAGAGCAATAATTTCTACTAAAAAATGAAATAATAGCAGAAGAATGACTGTATTCAATGTAACTTGGTGGTTATAACTTTTATTGTGATTTCCTTGAGTCTCACTGATAGATTAAAATGAGATTATGTTAACTACAAAAAAAGTTATATATTCTTCCAAGAATTTACCTAGAAAACCAATACTCGTGTCTAAGTGGCCTTCACATTAATACGAGGATGTTAAAACAATTGTAATGGTCAGTAAAAATAAAGAGCTTCTCTACTCTCATTCACCAAATATATATTCTTCTTTTCTAAGATAACTATAAAGTCTTAGATTTTGACCCCAAACATTGTTTTAGAGTGACTGTGTAAATCAGGATTATCATATGTAATACCAAAGATAATAGTTACCTTCTCCATCTCAGAAAATAGCATCCCCTTTCCTTCATTTCTAATCATCTTGGTCAGGAGACAGAGAAATATAGAGGAAGAGAGGGAGAGAGAGGGGGATGAGGCGGAAGGAGAGGGTAGGAGGGAGAGGGAGAAGGAGAGGGAGAGGGAGGGAGGGAGTGAAGGAGGGAGGGAAGGTGAGAAAAAAGAGGCGAGGAGAGGAGAGGAGAGGAGAAGAGAAGGGGACAGGGGAAGAGGAGAGGAGAAGAGAAAGAGAGGATAGGTAGGACAAAGCCTGGCATGGGATTTTTGAAACCTCAAAGCCCATCCTAAGAAGACATTTACTCTAACAAGTTGACGGTCCCTAATACTTTTGAAAAAATTCAATTAATGAAAGACCAATCATTCTAATCACTGCATAGGCCAATTCTACATTGTTTATTGTAAAATAACTGATCATATTTGATTATTATTATTCATATAAAGTAGTGAAATGAGTCATTCTGGATGCCACATGATTACTATATATACAATATTATATGTATATTAAATTTAATTATTGAGAATTGAATTTTAGTATATCTCTGTTTTAGTGAGATATGACAAACGGAACCTGAGTGTATATTATCATAGGAAATAAAAATATTCATGTACAGATACACATGCATACATTAAAATTGAATCACAAATGAATATTGTGAGTAGATTCTGCTGAAAATACCAGTACAAATTACTGTAAATTAAAAAAAAAAATGCATGTGGCTTCCTTTTTATCATGTTTATTTTTAATTGCTAGCTCAAAGAAGTCACTAATTACAGAAACATAATAACTACTTGAGTTTATTAGAAGTTAAATAATAAATGCACTACTACTATGTTAAGAAATTACTAGAATTTTTACTATAAAATAGATGTATTCTAATATCTTTCAGTATAAGCTGAATAGTTACAAATGCTTCACTATACATAAGAAATCCTCAGGTAATCTTCAATAAAGCAAATGTCTAATTTTAATTAAAACAGAGTTTGAATAGATCATCCACTGTAAATAATATGAATCAACTGAGTCATATAATAATCATTGATAGCTTTTTAACTGGAATTTATAATATATATGCAGAAGACCTAGTACAGACTTGAGCAGGCCCCATGAATGATGCCTCAATATCTGGGAACTTCTATGTTCTTTGATCTTGTTGATTGAGAGGATATTGTTTTCTTGATGTTATCAATACGTACCCTCTGGCTCTTGTATTTCTGTCTGTTGGAGAAGAAAACTTTTCAGATATTGGCTGAGCACAGTACCAATCTAAGAGTATAACCGAATGTCATTAAGAGTCATTTTATTGCTACATTTTTCATGAATAGTAGTATTTGGTTTTTTCTTAAGTACCAGTGTTTGAATATTCTTGACCCATGGGAAGTAGCACTGTTAGGATTTATGGCCTTGTTGGTATAGGTGTGGCCTTTTTGAAGGAAGTACATCACTGTGGGGATGGACTTTGCAACTCTGCACAGTCCAGAAGACTCAGTTTTCCTGGCTGAAGTAAGATCAAGATGCAGAAATTTCAGCTCCTTCTTTAACATGATGTCTTCCTGAACACTGCCATGCTTACTACCCTGATGGTAATGGACTGAACCTCTGAAACTGTAAGCCAGCTCTAATTAAATGTTTGCCTTTATAAGAGTTTCTTGACTCAGAGTGTCTTCTCATAGCAGTAAAACCCTATCTAAGTTGGTTCCAGGGACTGGAGTATTGGTATGATATGCATGACATTTTTTTTATTTGTTTGTTTGTTTGGAAGAAGGTGGGTGTTGAGACTTTGGATTTGGGGAGCTGTGGAATTCTTTAAGTGGTGCCTAATGGACTATCCTAGTAGGTATATAGAAGATGTTGCTGCTAAGGGTGATTTGAACTGTGGAAGCCTGTCTCTAGAAGTTTCAGAGGTGAAGAATTTTAATATGTGGCCAAGAGACTGTTCTTGTGATATTTTGATGAAGAATGGGGCTAATTTTTGCTCTTGTCCGAGTCTCCTTGAGGTTAAGGTAAAAAGAGTCAAATTAATTGAACTGGAAAAGCAGGTCTCAAAGCAACCCAGTTTAGACTCTGTGGTTTACTCTTTAAAAGAGCATTTTTATTAACTGTAGCAATCTTAGGAAAAATACAATTAGGTATGGTTCAAAGTGTAAAGGACACCAGCAAGTTGATTGAAGCTAAATCTTTTGTTTAAGAATGTTAAATGGAATTAAGGGAATGGTGACCTTGTGGTCCAATACCACCCAGCCAAACTTATGCTTTTGCAATTGAACAGGGATAGTTAAATCATGTTAGGCATTATTAAGGATAGTAATATCGTGCTAGACATTGTTATCTGACTTTTGTTTTCATTCAGACTTTTAATCTGGAATCAACTACAGTTCAGAAATTGAGGGTGCACCTGTGATACAGATCTTAAGGCTGGAAGACACAGATGTTTGATTCAGATTTCGAGGAATAGTGATCATGAGAAGCTTAGGTTCATACATGGTAGTATATACCTTTAAATCCAATGCAAGCAGATCTCTGAGTTCCAGGACAATCTGGTACAGAGCAGCTTTCAAGTAGAGAAAAACTTACTTCCACATGTGGTAGTACATGCCATTAATCCCAGAACTCAGGAGAAAGAAGCATGTTTCAAGACATCCAAGCATAGGCAGTGAAAGATATAAATGAACAAGGGGGCCATATTCTAACCCTTTCAAGCAGCACAACTTAGCAGCTTCAGCCATGTGTCTCAGGTTTTAGAGTAAAGATTAGAAGGGATTACTGAGACTATTGATGCTGATTAGCTGGAGCTAAGAAATTAACTGTGATTAAAAAGAGACAGCATCACTGAAATAAAATCATCAGGAAAGTGTTTTCTGAGAACACAAAGAAGCTGTGTTTCAGAGATAACCAAGGTTGTACCTCGAGCTGTAGGTATATTTGTTAATGTGTAAGGGTCACCTAGGTAATACTGAGTTTGAAGGCATGAATGTGTCATGTAAAGAAGCTGAGAACTGGCACTGAGAGAGGCCAGGAAAGTCCATTGGTGAAGGTGCATCCTCAGTTACAGTTAAAGGCCCAGGACTGAAGGGGTCACACAAAGATGTTGAGGCTTGGTACCGTGAAGGAAGTCCATGAGAAGCTACTGGTAAAGCCTAGTTGCAATAAAAATCTCCAGTGTGTTGGAGATGCCAGGACCAAGGAAAGACAACCAAGAGTAGCAGCAAGAGTAGAGCGGAGTCAATGAGACCCTGCAGAGCTATGAAGGGCAGAGTTGGAGATGTGACCCATGGTCTTTGGAGGAGTCAAAAAGATTGTGGGTGGGATCTAGACATTGGAACAATAAGCTTTAATGTTAGTGTTGTTTTGGAGACCACAAGATGTTCAAGATACCAGAGTCATGGGGTACCTGCTGAGAAAAGCTTCTAATAGGGTGTGGAAACAGCCCAAGAGAACAAATTTTGTTGCAGTCTACAATTCTGAAAGGAGTTAGACATCAGATGTGGAGATGCAGTTTGGAGTTTGCCCAGCTGATTTTTGATCTTGCTTTGGTCCAGTATTTACTCACTATGTAGTTTGGCATAGTTACACATATACTTTGATATTAGTAGTATATAATATTTTTTTTTATTTTTTTGATTTTATAGGGAATTACAATTAAAAGACTGCATCAATCTCAGAATTCTGAGACTTTGAACTTTTTAATTTTAAACATTGTTGAGACCTATAAACAATGGATACTTTTGAAGTTGAACAAAATATATTTTGCATTATGCTATGGCTAGGAATGGCCCCCACAGCCTCATGTGTTTCAATAAGTCTATCGATGCCAGGGAGTGGAACATCGTGGTTTGAATATGTTTGGCCCTTTGGGAAGTGACATTATTCAGAGGTATGACATTGTTTGAGTAGGTATGGCCTTGTGGGAGGAAGTGCATCACTGCAGGGCTGTGCTTTAAAGCAGAGTGTGGAAGAGTCAGTTTCTCCTGCCTGCAGTTAAACCATACCTAAGACACAGGGCAATCTAGTCACAGGTTCTTGTTCACTCTCACAGTGTCAGGCATGGATTCCATCTTGTGCAGTGGGGCGCAATTCAAATCACATAGTGGTTGGTGATTCCTGTAAGATTCATGCCACCATTACTCTAGCATATCTTTCAGGCAGGACACATTTGTAGATCAAATGTTTTGTAGTCATGCTGGTGTTCATTCCTCTTTTGGTAGAATGCAAGTTACATTCCTGTAACACAGATGTCAGAAACTGGAGATAAAGGCTCTGTATCAGCACAGCTAGACTTCTAGATATTTAGGGAGGTGTTTAGATTTTGCCTTCAGTCCTGTTATCAGTCTTTGTCTTGGGAACAGCTTTGGATTTGGGGGGGGGTTCCATGAAAATCTTTGGTCAACAACTCAACTGAATGTAACAGCTCCAGTACAGGAAACTTTATTTGTTGACAAGAGATTGCCAGTTGGTACTGTCTCACCCTTTATTTTGCAATTTCTGTTAGATCACCCTCATATATCTATATATTTTAAAAATTTTCTAGTGTTATTAGGTCTCCATACTACTCTTTAAATGCCCCTTAATTTCAGTCCTTTCTCCTAATATTCTTTTCTTACTTTCTTCCTGCACCAACTTGATCCTCCAGTTCCAGCACCACAATCCATATGTAACTATCTATTGTCTTTCCCTTCTAAATGAGATTTATCTGCTCCCACCCACTTACCTTAGTTGATATTTACCCTCTATGGTTCTATGTATTTTACCTTGCTTATCATTGACTTAACAGCAGACATCTACATATACAGACGATATTTCTCTTTCTAGGTCTGAGATAACTCACTCAGAATGTATTTTTTTTTTCTTCTGGTTCTGTAAAAGTAACTTATTTGCCAGATGTAATTGTCTTTTCAGAGGCTTACTGCTGAATAAGCTCACCTTTTCTAGTTCTTTGTGATTAAATTTGGCTTCTCTTAGCTTTTCATTCAATTGCTCATTAGCCTAATAATAACATTGGCAATATGCTAATCTTCAGGCTCCTTCTAATTCTCTGGCTCATTGTATTTTCACCTGTGTCTAGCTTGTTATTTTTGCAAACTGTTTCTGTAATACTGTCCCAGTCAAATGGGAATACACAAACCACCTTTCTCCCTCTCTCCTCTTCAGTAGCCTCTATAGCCTGTGCTCTTCTGTGAGTTGGGCATGTCCTATCTCTGACTCATTCTGTCTAATCCTTCTTTGATTCATCACTTTGTCTGCTACTCAATTAGCTGTTACTTTCAAACATGGCTCCTTCCTTTTATAATCTAGAATCACCCTTATTGTTTGTGATTAAAGATGTGTTCTAAGGATGTATCTGTATTCCGGCCAGATTATACTGTAATATGTGTGTGTCTATAATCTGACTGGATCTTATAGACCTAGAAGGACTTTGGTTGTAAACCATTTCCAGAGAAGCCATGCTGCTGGATTAAACTTGCTCAGTTACCTACATATTTTGTGATTGTATTTTTTAAAGGGCTGAGTAATAGCTCGTTTTCTAAATATACCTCACTTTCTTTATCTATTATTCTGTTGAAGGACATTTATTTTATTTTCAATTAGTGGCTAGTATAACTTGAACAGCAATGAATATGACTGAAAAATGTTTCTGCTGCAGTATGAAGTATTCTTTGCATAAATGCCCAAGAGTGGTATAGTTGAATATTGAGCTTCAGAGATCCCCATCATTCTGTGGAACTGCACACTAGTTTTTATACTAGTTATACGAGTTTGCAGTCCCATGAGTAAAGCATGAGTGGTCCCCTTACTCCACATCTTAATAAGCAGGAGCAGTTACTTGTGTTTAGATGTTAGTCATCTGACAGGTGTAAGATGGAATCTTAAAAATGTTTTGATTTACATTACCATGATGGCTAAGGACATTGAACATTCCTTCAGGGTTTCTGAGCCATTCAAGTTTTCTCTTTTGAGAATTCTAATTTTAGATATGTACTCTATTTTTTAAAAATTTGCTTATTCACTTAATATCTAGTATTTTGAGTTCTTTATTTATTTTGAATATTATCTAGTAATCAAATATGTTGCTGATGATGGTTTTTGCCCCATTCTATAGGCCTCTGCTTTGTCTATATATTGCTGTCATTTTTCCTGCAGATTTTAATGTTTCAAAACTATTTTTTATTACCCAAAGTGGGCTGAAAAGCAAATAGTACAACCATATCCCAGTTTTACACCTATCCACCCTAAAACTTTGTTAAAGACATATTTTATTAACCAAATTCCATCTATAGCATCATATATTTTTGTTAATTTGACTGTATTTTTCTACCTAGGAGATTATCACCAATGATATAGTTTCATCTAACATCCTCTTTAGCCTATTAATACTGCTATGTTAATGTTGAATATGTGAAGGTACTTTTATTTTATTGAAGTTATTAAGTATTTACTCATCAAATTCAGCAACAAAATAAACATAATTTTAGCACTTGAGGCAAAATTCCTCATAATAAAATTAATCTTATTTTAGAAATGAGAAAACTAAAAATTACTTTATTAACATAATGTTATTTTCTAGCTTCCAGATGTAGAGGATTGTTTTGATGATGTGTGCACGCACACACACACACACACACACACACACACACACACACACAAAATATAGAGCCTTAAGTTCTTCATTTGACAGATAATTGAACATAAAGGTCTTAAGGATTATTCACAAGGAAGGGTAAAATGCTGGTGAATGAAGTTCTTTGGTCAAGTCTATAATAATTGATACAAAGAACAAAATCCAAAAATAGTTACAATTTAATAACTTTAAGTCTTTCTCATGAATTTTGAATATATTATATTGTTTGCTAAGTATTCTCATTTTACCCATTTTGTAGTCTTTTTTCTGTTAACATTTCTTTTCAAAGATGAAACCATAACCAAAATAATTGTATTTTCTCAAGCTTTGCATATGTATATTTAAGCTTATTTTAACATAATATAGTTGATATTAACCCCTATTGCCACATCACTTATTAGATATTTGTGCATAATGGACCACATTATTAAGACATGTAAGTGGAAAGTTGCTTGACATATATTCCAAAATATCATGAAAAATTTATATTACTAAATTTTGGGGTAAATATGGACATGCATTGATTAGCTCATTTATTTAAAACAAGTAAAAATGTAGCAAAGACAAGATTTAATCATAGTCTGTATTTCTAAAATGGTTTTTCTATCTATTAATTTGTTATGTTCATCTTCTAAAGTATAGATAGAGAATCCAAATCTCATTATTCTACTGGTATAAAAGATTAAATGTAAAGGATAAATTTATTTTAAAACATTTAAAATGGAAAATCTACTCATCTTACTGTCTAGTGATCAAATATATTTAGTTATACTCTATGTTTAAAATTATATAAAATAAATTAAAATATTCTTTATACAGCTACAGCATAACCCTGCACCAACCTTCCATGCAAATTATTAGGAATATTTCAGAATAGGAAGCAGGATAATTATAAGAGTCACAGAGTTAGAAATTATGCTGCAGCTCCTGTCTTCTAGAAATAGCATGGAAACTATATCTATAAAATAACAATACACTAATGAGGGCAAGATCCTTGGGTACTACCCTTTTATAAAGTGCTATATGTAATTAAAAGCTCCTGAGAGAAAGAGCATTAGTCTTAAACAGGGATGAGCCTTGTGATAGGTTATCCAATCTTATATTGCCACCCTATCAATAATATACATGAAGGGAAAATGAATTTAGCTGGCTAAATGCACACAAACATACACACACACACACACACACACACACACACACACACACATGCACACACTGAAATTTATATATTTTTTCATAAATATATATAATTTATATTTCATATTTACAGTTAAAATGTTATATAATTAAAGAGAAGTATTTCAAAAAATTTGAGAGGTAGCTGGAACAGCATGAGAGGAGACTGAATAAAATGAGGAAAACTATGTGATTATATTTAAATTATAAATCAAACAAATAAATATATATTAAAACAGCAGTATATAGCTATAAAATATTTTTGAATGCATACGGAATGAAAATTTCTGTATTTTATAGTACTGAATTATTAACTGTGACATTGAAATGAGCTCTGAGTAGTGTACAAAAATAATAGATTATATCTCCCTGAATTATATTTATCTTAAGATTGCAAGCAATAAGTTTTAGAAGAAAACAAGTGCTTTATTTACAAAATCATTTTGTTTGTCCACATTTCCATTTTTTACATACAGCTAATTTTCTAACCCATATTATTTTTTCTATTCCATAGGTTTAGGTAGTTCCAGTCTCTCTAAAATTCACATTTTTTCAGTTTTTCATATGTATATTGACTTCCATTGTAGAATAGCATCTAAAAGTCATTGTAGTCTCCATTCTTAATAATTTTCATTGAAAAAAAAAAACAACTAGGAAAAACAGATTTCCAATGATCTTCATTTTGGTTCTTAAAGCATGTCATGTTGTTTAGTGATACTACAAATTTTATATCAGTAGACTTTTTGTATCTTGGAAAATAAGATCATTTTGCAGACGTATTTGAAGAAACAAAAGTTTGCCTTAATTATCTGTAAGGAAGATTGATTCCAGAAGACCTAAAAGAAGACTAACTATTAGTATATTTACATTTTAATACCAATGCAGAGGGAGGTCTGCAATTGAATGCTGGAAATTTGAAAAACTGTCTCAAAATTGATATACAAATTAGATTTTCCTTTATTTTGATAACATAATCCTAGCATATCAAAGTAAGTTTTTTAAATGGCTAAAGTAAAGATTAATGTTTTCCAGAAGGTTATAAAAATGAGTAGCAAAACTTATACTCATTTTAAATGAAATCTTGTGGGGAATTTCCTAAATATGCAATATTATTGGACCTGTGATTGCAAGTCCTTTGTCTTAGCTAGTATGCTGCCTGTTCTTTCTTCTTTTCATGTCTTTTTCAACGCAAACTATCTTAATGTTAATGAAATAAATTTGATATAATTTTCATTATACCAATTTACTATTTCTACCAAAACACTTGTATCTTTTTAAAATTAATATTTTAATTACAACATTTTTTTTATCCCTCCAAAATTTCTCATATACATCTCTCCACTCTCCTTCAAATTCATGGTCTTTTTTGAAATCAAATGTTTTTGCATGCATATATGTATATATATCTATGTTCCTACATATAACCTACTCAGTCCATATAATATTACTTGTATGTATATTTTTAGCACTGACCGTTTTACATTACACAACAAATTAATCTGACATAGTTTAGTTTATATAATTTTGTAATTAATATTTAAATCTCATTTCTAAACTCAAATAATGCAAATTGCCATTTCTGGGGAAAATCTCCTATTTCAGATTGTTGTCAACAGTTCAGGTAGTTCTTCTGAGCAAAATGGAAGCCCCCCCCCCAAAAGCTTCATTTTCTCTGCCTGACCTTATCTGGGGAACCTAACCCACGCACCCTCTATCTGAGGAAGGTCCCATAATCCTTGGCAAGCCTGTAAATTCAACTTCCTACCTAACAAGTATCAGGGATTCCTGGAATGCCTCTTCATGCAAATGAGACATTCACAGTACTTTAAACCCAAACTAATGATTTACATTGACCCTGAAAACTCATTCTTACTCTCCGAGATTCATATTTTGCCCTTGTCACCCTGAATAAAGTGTATTCATACAAGATGTTTCACTGAAGATCATCTAAAAGAGCTGTTTCACTAAATGTGGTATAAAAGAACTGTAACACTAAAATCCTAAGAGAAGGCTTTCTCCTCTCACCCCTTCAGAAATCCCAACCAGATCAGGATTCTGCAGATCCCATCTATTCTGGGCTCTTCTTCATCCTTCCAGACTGGTGTGCCACAGCATCTGGACAACTTGAGGGAGAAAATGGAACTCAATACCATAGCTGCTTGAGTATTCTTTTGAAGTTTTCACAGTTCTTATTTATTCTGCTCTAATGAAGTACATGATCATTCAATGAAGTGAAAACTTAAAGATTCTTTAGAAAGTTGGTAGCATGGTGTTTTGCTAAGGCAAGCACCTGAAAGAACAAATGGATACAGATATGAAAGGCTAAGGCAGATTTGTGAAGGAACTGAAACAGACACAAGAGAGAGGCTGTTCAGCAGCAATTTCCAAACTTCCTTAGCTACTTCCTCAGTAACAGTTCCTATACCTCCCCAACAAGTTTCCAGCCTCCACATCCTGGTGATGGAATGTCCATAGAGATGGACAGAACAGATTAACTTAGAGGTAATTTGCCTCAGGATTCCCTAATGTGTTTTAAATCAGGTTTGCAAGCTCACTTGGGTGTCTCTCTGTCTTGGTAATGGGGAAACTCCAGAATGCTTTACTTCAGCAGAATAAAACAATCTTTGTGTTTACATACTATTGAGTCTTGGTTATCATTCTTCAGTGATTCATGGACTTTTACACAACTATCATACTCTAAGCAAAGGATCATTGAGAACAAGAAACATAAAGATTGTAAGAGACATAGAAGTGGAGATTTGTTCTGAAATTGTGTCTCCTTGAAATATGAAAAGATACATGCATACATTCTCATGAACATGACTGCTTAAGCCTGAGCTGAGCAAGAACAACAATAGGCCTGCTAAGTTGCATGGGATATTAATATTAAAGTGTGCGGCCATGAAGGCAGTCTGTTTTCTGGTAGAGCCAAAGTTCAAACCCCTTGGGCCCGATTGGGGGGGGAGGAGTAATAATCCTATAGGGAACAATGGCAGGCGTTTGCCAGGCTCCTAGAAACAGCTTCTGGCACATGCCTATATCTCTCCATATGTCTGTGACATTTGGTCAAGTAAAAAGGAAATGCCCCTCAAGCCCCTCCTCATGTAGAGGCATAGTCCTTCCCCCAAACCCCACCACAGGTAGAAGCTCGGCTATATAGCCTCAAGACATCCCCATGTTAATGAGGCACCTAGAGGCTTAGCCACGCCCCTCCCTGAGGTCACAGGGGTATCTCTCACCCATGCTACTCTCAGCAATGACAATAAATGCTCTGAAACCCTGACTGTCTCTTTTCATCCGCAGTGGAAAACAATGGAACTGGCCTTCGCCTAAAGAGCCATAGGTCTCACCTTCCACCGCAGGTGTCCTAGCATTCCCAGCCATAGCAGCCATCCACCCAACCAAAGCAGCTAGCTGGCACCCAAGCCAAGCACCCGGTCCCAGTGGGGACCCTAGCCACACTCTTTCTCTTCTTGGCCCCACATGCAGGTCCCCGACTTCCTTCCCAGCTCTTCTGCAGCATCCAGCAGAGATGCCCAGAGCCTGGGCTGTATAGACCTGACTGAAGTACATCCACCGGGATCCAGAACAGCTTTCCCCCACCCCTGGGCAGTGTTCCTGCAGCTTCACACAGCCCACACTTGCCCAGTGGTCCGTGTGTTCCTGAGGTCACCTGCCCTTACGTCCAGCCTCTCCCAGGGGATACGAGCTCCCGGGGCAGACATGTGCGACTTCACTCCACCATGGTGGTTGATCTGACAACTGGCGCCAACAACATGGGACAAACCCAGCTAAGAGCGTACCATCAGCTGGTGATCCACCCACAAAGACTCACATTGGAGCTCCAGATTGCTTAAGGACCACGAGTATAAAAATAGGCCTTCCTCAGTTCTCTTTCTTTCTCTCTCCAAGTGTTCCTGGCAGTTTCTTCCCCCAGTCCCCACCACGAGGGCTCCTGCTTAGCTAATGGAGCTGCTTCCCACAAAGCTCCAGGCCCGAGCTCCTTGCTTGCTCCATCTGCGGCTTAAACTGTTTCGTGAGGTTCCTGCAGGCTAAAAGACCAGTTTCTTTCCCCCAGCACCACCACATGGGCTCCTGCATAGCTCTGACCCTGAGCTTCTTGCTTCCTAAAGCCTCTCACTCCCTCTGGCCCTGGCTGTCCTATCAAGGCTCTATGTTTCTTCCTTTAAACTTTTCTTCAAGGTTGGCCTTTCTTCTCCTTCTAAGGCCTTTCTTCTCCTTCTTTTACATTTAGCCTAAGAAACGGGAAATGTCCAGCTGCTATGTGGCAGAGCAGCCCCTCCCTCTTGCACCTAAGCCCACCAAAGACAATGGAAAAAAAAAAAAAAAACCCGCACCTGAAAATCCCAACTCATCAAAGGCATGGAAAGAGAATTCTCAAATTCATCTGGAAAGGCAAAATACCTAGGATAGGGAAAACAATTCTTATCAATAAAAAAATGGCTGGGGGAAATCATCATCCCTAACCTCAAGCTATACTACAGAGCAATAGTAATAAAAACGGTGTGGTATTTGTACAGAAACAGACATGTTGATCAATGAAATAGAATTGAAGACTCAGAAATAAAACCACATATTTATGGACAACTGATTTTTGGTAAAGAAACCAGAAATATATAATGGAAAAAAGAAAGCATCTTCAACAAATGGTGCTGGTCTAACTGGCTGTCTATATGTAGAAAAATGAAAATAGATCCATATTTGTCATCTTACACAAAGCTCAAGTCCAAGTGAATCAAGGACTTCAACATAAAACTAGATAAACTGAATCTAAGAGAACAGAAAATGGGAAAGAGCCTTAAACTCATTGGCACAGGAGGAAATTTCCTAAATAGAAGTCTAATGACTCATGCTCTAAGATCAAGAATTGATAAATGGGACCTTAGAAACTGGAAAGTTTCTGTAAGGCAAAGGACAGAGTCAATAAGACAAATTGGGAACCTACAGATTGGGAAAAAAAATCTTTACTAACTTCACATCCAATTTAGGGCTAACATCCAAATATATAAAGAACTCAAGAAGCTAACCACCAAAAATCCAAACAACCCAATCAAAAATGGGGTATAGAACTAAACCGAGAATTCACAACAGAGGAAACTCAAATGGCTGAGAAGTACCTAAAGAAATATTCAAAGTCCTTAGTGATTAGAGAAATGGAAATCAATGTGACCCTGAGATTCCACCTTAGACTAAACAGAATGGCAAAGATCAAAATCTTAGGTGACAACACATGTTGTCGAGGATATAGAAAAAGAGGAGCACTCTTCCATTGCTTTTGAGATTGCAAACTGGTACATCCACTCTAGAAATCAATCTTGAGACTCCTCAGAAAACTGGAAATAGATCTACCTGAAGACCCTGCAATACCTCTCTTGGAAAAACACCCAAAATATGCCCCACCATGACACAGGGATACATGTTCCAGCATGTTCATAGCAGCCTTGGTTGTGATAGCCAGAAGCTGGAAAAAGCCCATATGTCCCATGACAGAAGGATAGATACAGAAAATGTGGTTCATTTACACAAAGGAATATTTCTCAGCTATTAAATATGAGGACATCCTAAGTTTTGCAAGCAAATGGAGGGAACTAGAAAATATCATCCTGAGTGAGGTTACTCAGACCCAAAAAGACCTGCATGTTATATACTCACTAGTAAGTGGATATTAGAAAAAATTTACTGAATACACAAGATAGAGTCCAAAGAACTCAGAAAGGTCAAGAAGCTAAAGGGCCCAAATGAGGATGTCTCAATCCCACGTGGGAAGGAGAAGAAACCAATCAAAAGTGGGTAGGGACCTGGGACAGAAATTGGACAGGAGGGCGAAGAGGGGAACATGATCTGGTATTGGGTGGGAGAAAAGGACTGAAGCCCTGAGGGCCAGCAGAAAGAATGGAAACAGGGAAATTCAGGAGATAGGATATTAGGGGGACCCTCTGGAAAGTACCAGACACCTGGGAGGTGAAAGATTATCAGGACTCAGAGGGTGGGACCATAGATGAAATGTCCTACAGTGGAGAGAAGAAATTTGTAGAGCCCAACTCCAGCAGAAAGACAGGGCACCAAGTGGAGGGATGGGGTTGTCATCCCTCAGTCGATATTCTGACCCATAATTGCTCCTGTCTGAAAGAACTGCAGGGATGGAAATGAAGAGGAGCCTGAGGAAAAGAAGGTCCAGTGACAGGCCCAAATGGAGCCATCTCAAGGGGAGTCCTCAAGGCTGGACACTATTACTGAGGCTATGGAGTGCTCACAAAAAGGGCATGACCACACTTTGGAAGACCCAAAATGCAGCTAAAAGAATCAGATGCAGATATTTGCACCCAACCAATGGACAGAAGCTGCTGACCACTCTGGTTGAATTAGGGAAAAGCTAAAAGAAGCTTAGGAGGAGGGCCACCCTTTAGTAGAATCAGTAGTCTCAATTAACCTGGATCCCCAGGATCTCTCAGACACTGGACCACCAACCTGGCAGCATACAGCAGCTGATATGAGGCCCCCATAACATATACAGCAGAGGACTCTCAGGTCCAGGTTAAGTCAGAGAAGATGCACCTAACCCTCAAGAGACTGGTAGCCCTTGGGAGTTTAGAGGTCTGGTGGAGTGGGGAATGGGGAGTGGTGACATCTTCGTGGAGACAGGCAGGTGGGAAGAAGGTATGTAGAACAGTTGGAGGTTAGACCGGGAAGAGAATAATATCTGGAGTGTGAATAAATAAATAAATAAAAGTTTTAAAAAGTAAAATAAAAAATGGGCTACCAAGGTAAACAGAGAATTTTCAAGAGAGTAATTTCAAATATCTAAGAAATAATTAAAGAAATGTTCAACATCTTTAAGCATCAGGTAAGTGATATGGACATCCAATTGCAAATTATATTTGGATACCATTTAGTTTTTTCAGACTGGCTAAAATCAGTAACATAAGTGGAAGTTCATGCTGGTTAGAATGTGAAACAAGGAGAAAACGCTTTGCTTGTGAGTGTACAAAATTGTACAGACACTATGGAAATCATTGTTTATTTCCTCACATATTTAGAAAGTGATATACCTCATGAGCAAACTATACCACACACACACACACACATACAATACACACACTTGTGTTGCATGTGTGTGTGCATATATATGTGTGTGTGTGTGTGTATATATGTATGCAATCAGATGTATATATATATATATATATATATATATATATATATATATATATATATTCATACAATGCAAAAATCAAATAAAAGCTGGTAGTATTCCCAGTATTTGGGATTTCTTTCCCAGCTATTATAAAACGTATGTTCTTGATTGTTGATTTTTTCCAACTTTATACAAACCTATGCATGTCTGGAAAGATGAAGTATCAATTGAGGAATTTCTACCATTACATTAGCCTGTAGACAAGTCTGTATACATTTTCTTCATAATGATTGGTATGGGAGGGGCAATCTCACTGTGAATGGCAACACTTCTGGGAAAGCAGTCCTAGATTATATACAAAGCAGAATGAGAGTCAGGCATGGTGGCACAATGTTGTAATGAAAGCACTAAGAAGTCAGTCAGAGGCTTACGTATTTTTGTGAGTTCAAGCTTGTCTGGTCTACATAACAAGTTCTTGGCTAGCTATAATTACAAGTATGTTCATAGGTATAGGGTTATCGTTTGATTTGTGTCCAATCTACTAGAAGCCATTATCTCCTAAAGAAAAGTTATTTACTTCTTCTTCCCCACCAACTATCAAATTCCAATGGCTCCTATGCCAGAAGTAGATTGTTGGAAGTTGTTCCTCATGCATATTTTAATTTCAAATGGCTTGATCTTGTGACACTTTTGTACAATCAACCACAGTTGCTCTAAAGTTCTCTGTGCAATAGCTATGCCTTTTCTAAAACTCAGCATTTTGCAGTACTTTTTATCCTCCCAACTATTGCAAGATTTCTGCACCTCATTATGTGATTCTCTGAGCCTTGGTGGGTTAAAAATATTAATACACATATCTCATCTACAGAGAAGCAGGTGGAATTACTTATTCTCAGTAGTTTGACTAGTTTATGAATCTTTGAATTTACTACTACTCACAGTAATAAGAAACTTTTCTGATGATGTTGCCTGAAAAATGCACAAATCAATGGGTGGGAAAAAATATTTTGAAGGAAGTTTGACAACCTGACCATCTGACAAAACAACTACAGTAGGTTCCAACCATAGAACCTATGATCTAGTGTCATAGATGCTTGACCAGTTTACAGTGCCAGCCATGAAATCTTTCCTATTGATAAAGATCAAATTCAAGCAAGGGTGAAATGGAATAAATGATATTGACACCATGAAGCATACCTGCTGAAACTTATGTCAGCCAAAGTCTAATCATGGAGAGATGTGGGAATGAAGTTCTACCCATACTTGAGAAAATATTGCTAAATAGTAGATGCAAGGAAACTGAGTTTTCTTTAAGATTGTGGTCCTTAGTATGCTGATCATACTCCAGTGGAAGAACACATGTCAAAATCCAGCCTCGCCTAGTTCTGGGTTCCTGAGAGAAGTATTTTGGAACTGTAAAAACAATGTCTCAAAGTCAAATCATAGGTTACAAGCTAAGATGGCTTTCCAGACTACTCTTCTATTCTGTTTGTTCTGCTCTGTTCTATACAGCTTTTCCTTGATATTCTAAAACTCTCTAGTTGAGACAGCTAGCTTTCTGCTCAAGACAGCTTTCTCTAGTAGTAAAAATTCTGAAAGCTCTCTGGATAGCTCATGTACTTTCTGACCAAAATCATGAAAGCCGCTATTAAAAATTCTTGGATTGCCGGGCGGTGGTGGCGCACGCCTTTAATCCCAGCACTTGGGAGGCAGAGGCAGGTGGATTTCTGAGTTCGAGCCAGCCTGGTCTACAGAGTGAGTTCCAGGACAGATGGGGCTACACAGAGAAACCCTGGAAATCAGTATGGCGGACCCTCAGAAAAATGGACATAATACTACCTGAGGACCCAGCTATACCTCTCCTGGGTATATACCCAGAAGATGCCCCAACATGTAACAAAGATACATGCTCCACTATGTTCATAGCAGCCATATT
>CM052722.1:62013071-62067368 GCA_028551405.1 Uromys caudimaculatus
GTTGGGTCTTTGTGAGGTTTTGGTATCAGTGTAACTGTAGCCTCATAGAAGGAATTGGGTAGTGTTCCTTCTGTTTCTATTTTGTGAAATAGATTGAAGAGTATTGGTATTAGGTCTTCTTTGAAGGTATGATAGAATTCTGCAGTGATCCCATCTGGACCTGGGCCTTTTTTTGGTTGGGAGACTTTTAATGACTGCTTCTATTTCTTTAGGCATTATGGGATTGTTTAGATTTCTATTTTTAGCTCCTTGATAGTTTCGCTCATTTCCTTTGTCTGTTTGATTATGTTTTCCTGTAATTCTGCCTGTTTGATTGTGTTTTCCTGTAATTCTTTAATGGATTTTTGTGTTTCCTCTTTAAGGGCTTCTACTTGTTTACTTCTGTTCTCTTGTATTTCTTTAAGGGCATTATTTCTTTCTTTCTTAAAGTCTTTTATCATCATCATGAGAAATGATTTTAAATCTGAGTCTTGCTTTTCTGGTGTGTTGGGGTATCCAGGGCTTACTGTGATGGTAGAGCTGGATTCTGGTGAAGCCAAGTAGCCTTGGTTTCTGTTCCTTATGTTCTTGCCCTTGCTTTTTTCCATCTTGTTAACTCTGATGTTAGCTGGGCTTACTCTGTCTGGCTGTGACTTGTCCCTCCTGCAGGCCTCTGTGTCAATACTCCTTGAAGAACAGCTCTCTCTTAGATGTATTTGTGTTTGGAGATCTGTAGCACAGGGGTGCCCACAGAAACCACAAGGATCTTGTCCCCAGCTGTCCCTTGGTTCCTGTGTCCTGATTGCTCTACAAGAGTCCCTCTTGATCCAGTGAGTTTGAACAGAAGTGGTGGTTTTGCCTGTGCTTGAAGGTGTGTCTGCACTCCTGGGATACTAGCTCTCTCTTGGAGCCCTGTGGCCCAGGCTGAGTTCCCCAGGTCCTGGTAAGCAGTGGTGCTTGTCTTAGCCCCACTCATGGCTTTTCCATGCTCCTGGGAGGGTAGCTTTCTCCTAGCACTACTTGGCTATGGAACCCTGGTGGCCCAGGCAGTGGTCTCCCACCACAGATCCATTATTTTAATCTTATGCTTAACTATTCAGTGTTTAAATTCAGAGGTGGCTGAAATTAACATTTGTTCCTTTTATTGCCAAGTCTAGTTAAGAATGTGCTCCTCAGGGTTTACTTAGACATAGGACAACCCTATGGATTCTTAGCATTTCATCATTTTTTTCATTATTTGATAAAATATGAAAAGACTTGCTTGACTCTGGCTTTTCTTGGAAGCACTGAGGGAATTTTTCCTTTGCTGATCTTAACTCCTTATAAAAATGGCACTGTTTAACGTACAACTACTTGAGTCTCCAAGAGGACAAATGACTTAACAGTGCTAACAGACATTTTGGAAGAAGTTTCACTGATCCCTTGGACCCAACTGACCTTGAAGTTCAAGAAGCGAAGTATTGCTTTTAATCACTCTGGTCAGTGATCTCTGATATCATATCTCCTAAATAAGCACCCTTGCCTGAGGCTATACATGCAGGTTGGAACTAAAACTCCAGTCAAGACACAAGGTAATCTCATTTAGAACACCTTCAGAACTGAATGTTTTAATTTTTGTGATAAAACTAGGTTACATTCATTTCACAAATTTAGCCCATTACTTAACTGACTTTATGGTTAACTCTTTAGGATAAGGTAGAATTCTAACATTCTAACCTATCCAAAACATAAAAGAAATTCAGGTAGGCCAGTTAATCATCTGGCCAGTGGATCACCCCTCACAGAGACAGAGCCATCCCACTAAGTGCTCTCTCAGTTTATATTATACTAAAGAAATAAGTGGAAGTATTTTCCCTAAATCAGGTGCTATACTTTACTTCTTAGAATTCCTACCCCATAAACAGAGTCCCTATGAGCTGTCAGGAGGTACTTTGGGGTCTGCCCAAATTTCTAAATTCAACCTTTTCTGTTTTGCTTTTTCTTTAGAATGAGGACCAGAACCTAAGTAAGTTTTCTCTGGCAGTTTGAGCTACATTATTCTTTCTCTAAATGTTCTACCTCCACGTGCCTGCTTCTCTGTTTCATGTTTGACTATCATGACTGCTTAACTAAAACAGCATGGCACTTTTCTTTGTCTTTTCCTTTCTCTTTCTCCAGTTACTTAGATTTATAGTTTACCTGACTTGGGATTTTACTTTTAACTTCTAATTATATTCTGCTCTTTGAATAGCCTTTGGCTTTGTTTGACTACACACACATACATAAGATATATATAATAACTCATATAAATTACTTAAAATGAGTCAATAAATGTTTTACTAAGTATACATCTTGAGGTGTAATAAAAGTTGTCATATTTTTGCTAGAATCCTCATGATTAAATAATTTTCTGTGAAAATGGCATAGTTGATGAGAATATTTTTCTGTAATCAGGCACCTAGACTTTATCTCTGGGCTCCACTCTAGCTCTGTGACTCCATTTTTTTTTTAATCCCAAAGTTTTATAAATAAACTGAGGATAATAGTTCTTCTCTCTTATGGACACTATAAAATGTAAAGCAATAACACTGTACATCTGTTAAAATCATATTTAGTATATAGTATTAGTGCCTAATAAAAGTCAGGTTACTTTATTATTTTCAAAAATTATTGATTGCATAAATCTTTAGGCAAACAAATGTGTAACTATTTAAGACATATTTAACTTAGCAGTAGTTTTGGTAATAGCAGAAAAAATATGAGGAGAGATAAAGTGTCAAGGTAGGAGAAGTTAAAATTAATTCAGTAGTAGAGCTTTATACTTGATTGGATATGAGAAGATATATCTTCATCTTTTTAGTAAGATCAATTGTAATATAGATAACACTGAAAAAGGAGATAACAATTCTGAACTTTATCTTACATTAAATTTAAAGTGGTATTGGCACACTATAGGAGACGAGGTATGATTGTTCTGTGTGTTTTAGTGAAAGAAAGGTTAAAATTTTACATTGCAACTTGAAAGTATCAGGAAGTTTTAATAAAAACAAGGCAAATAAAATAACATATTCTATGCAATGCTTTTCAAGTGATTTTTCTCACCATTTTTCAAGTGCCAAATTTGTTGTCAAATGTATAATTTGCTACTTACTAATATTCACATATGTGTGAAAAAACCACACCTGGATAAAATTTTGAAATAAGTAATATTACTCTTTCTAGGCCAATGCATGTCCTCCATTATAGGTACTAAAACTTTCTTAAAAATATATATACTTCTAGTTGACAATTTCTTTCTTCCCTCTTCTTTGTTAAGATGCAAATAATTAATACTTTATACACTTAACATTGCTTGTCATCTTTTTATTAAAGAAACAATGTCATGCGGTGATCTTGCTCCCCAGTTTGCTTTTAGAATTTCTCGAATTTTATAAACTATGGCAATAATTTACTCTTCATTGCCTTTTCAATAATTTCAGATCTCAGTTTAGGCAATTAAACTGATCAATATATTGGACAGAAAGAGCTGGTCTTGAATACTTTTCTTAGTACTTGCTTACCGTACAAGTGTAAAAACCTAGTACAGATCTTCAGCTTTTCCATATTTATGCCCTTAGTCTTGATGAATACATAAGCTCCAGGTTCACTGAAAGACCTTATCTCAAAGATAAGGTCAAATGTAATAGAGGACAATACTGAATATTGACACCTGATCAACATGTACAAGGTGTACACATGTGTGCATGCACCCACACATATACAAACACAAAAGAACACACTCATACAAATGTTACACATATGATAACAGCAACAGCAACAACAACTTGCTGTCTAGAGAAATTGTGCAGTGGTTAAGAGAGTTCCTTTCTCTTGCAGAGGTCCTGATTTCAGATCCCAAAACCCAGATTTTATGGGTCAGAGTTGCTGTTAATGTATCTCCAGAAGGTCTGGTACCTCATTCTTGCTTGTTTGAGCATCCACCACACACATATGGCATGTCCATACATAGAGACACATACAAATAAATAGATATTTTATGGCATGAATTACATTTGTGATACCTGATTATTTTGATTAGTCAACATGTGAGATGATATTCTTCCTCTGACTCAATGTGAAGGAAGGATATCTTACTTATTGTGTATATTTAAATATGCAAATTGTTAGTATGCATTATTAAGGTTTAATATACATGTAATTTCTGCTTGATTCATATAATGTATAAATTATATTACAATACAAATTACATGAGTAATTTTGGGGAATATCAAATGAATTAATATTAAATCTACATTATAATAATCATGTCCATTCATTGATAACAGTTCAAAGAAACAATCCTTGTGTTCTGAAACAAAATAATGTAGGGGTTTAGTGGGAGTGAAATATAAAAGGAATATTTTATAGATAGATTGGATTTCATAATCATGTACATTCCTTATTTGGAATCAAAACAAGTTATATATATGAAAAATGAATGAACACAAATATTTTACTTCATATATTATAATATCTTCAGATATATATTTTCTCTGGTAGCAATTAAATACTGAATTAAAAAGAGAAATAATTTTCTTTTCAGGTATATCTTTGGGAAATTAACTGATGAAATAAATCTCCAATAATGAGGCTCTAAGCAACTCATGTCTTGAAGTATATAAGTACACATGTCAAAATTCTAAACATGTAAAATATACATTACATTAAAATATGTGTTTTTAAGACTAGGTTTACTGCTTTTTCATTTTCTGGAAACAGAGAGTTCAGCTTGGTGTTATAAGGTCAAATTTTACTAGAAGTCAGAAGAGGCTAATCAACTTCAGAATGTTTAGCTGAACCTGCATCTTGATCATGCCAATCTTACTGTGACAACTGAAAGTAAAAACTCTTTCAGTAGGCATTATATATTCCTTGTGGTAACAGGGATCAAACAATCAAACTAACTTCAAACCATCTCTGGTCCATATGCCTACTAAAATGTGGACTTGATCTAAGGAGAAAAACAAAGATTGATTTGTATAACTGTTTCATTTCAAAATACATATATTATTTATTCTTTTGGAATATTTTAAATTGATAAAATATGTTTGTATTGTATTCATTCATTACTACTTCTCTCTGATGTTTCATAGTGCTTTCCACAAATTTCCACTGTATATTATGTTCTACATTTTTTTCTTACTAATAAACCCGTGAGTCCAATTACTGATATTCATATACACATAATTGTATGGCCATGCTTTGGAGAATGGACATCCTACCATTAGGCATATCACCAAGAGATAAGTCTTCTCTCATCTTCAGCAGCTGTCAACTGCCAGTAGCTCCTCTGCCTCAAGTTGGGCCATGTGAGTCCCTTCTTTATCACTGTAAACTTAACTGACTTGAACTTTCTTTTGAAGGTTGTCACAGGTACTGTGAATATATGAACAGCAACCATACAATTTCCAGATTTCACTTCCCTCCTCATATATGTCAGCTCTTACACTATTTTTCATTCCCTTCTAACATGTTCTCAGTGAGACTTACAGCTATGGTGATATAGATGATTCATTCACATCTTTGCATTTATTGCCCATTATATTGAGGACTTTGACTATTTATGAAATATTTATTGTATTTATTCTTCTCTTATACAATAACTCCCAACTGAAGCCTCCCCTCCCCTCATTCCTTCCATTTCCCACCCTCCTGCTCTTTCTCCTCAGACCCCCAGCTCTTTTCCCTCCAGAAAAGAGCAAACCTCCAGGACTTACCAACCAAGCAAGATGCAAAAAGATTGGGCACAAACTACTTTATCAAGACTGGAAGAGGCAAAACAGTAAGAGTAAATGGGCCACCAAAACAGGCAAAAGAGTCAGGTATAAGCTACTTCCACTGGTAGGAGTCTCAATAAAACCCCCCACTATAAAACCTCAAAATATATGTAGAACAGATCCATGTAGGGTCTGTTATTGTTGCTTCAGTCTCCATGAATACCTTATAAAACCTGCTTAGTTAATTTTCAAACCATATAACTGATATCCTAAACCTGTCTTGGTACTATAGTCCCTCTCCTCTGTAAATTTGCTGAGGCTATGTGTATCTGCGTTTTTTCCTATCAGCTGCTGAAGGAAGCCTCTATGATAATAATAGGGCTAAGCAACAATTATATAGAAGAATATCATAAGAAATTGAACAAAATTATCCAGGATCTAAAAAAGGAAATAGTAACAAAAAGGAAATCACAAAGGGAGACAACTATAGAGAAGGAAAACCTAGGAAAGAAATCAGGAGTTACAGATGCAAGTATCACCAACAGGATACAAGATATAGAAGAGATATCTTAGACATAGAGGATATCATATTGGCAACAATCAAAAAATAAGTAAAAAGAGAAAAAAAATCTCTTAATCAAAAACATCCATGTTGTGGAAAGTATTAAAAACAAGAACTGGAACGTTCCTGTGCTACGCCCTGGTTCTCTCATCTCCGGCAGGCTGGCCAGTCATGCACTGGCGGGCAATGGCCAACCTCCTTTCATCTCATGGAGCTCTGACTCAGAGCTCTACAATCTCTCCACCCAGCTCACTAGGTCCCCACTGGTGGTCGCTACCAAGCCAGCCCCATGCTTCAATACCCCCATGGCCTCAGTGGTGCACATCAGGCAAAACCATGCTTTGCCACTGTACCTTTCTCTCTGGAACCCAGATGAGCCACCACCTGAAGGAAAACACAACACAAACTTAGTTCATAAGCAATGATAACTTAATCTCTGGGCGCATCAACTAAAACCTAATCTTTTAAACCTTATCAAAATCTGACTCCTCTGGTGACGAATCCTTGCAGATCTGCCATGATACCAGGAGACTCTACTAGCTACATCTTACCTATCTCTGTGCCCATTCCAAAAGACTCTCCCTCTCTCCTGCTCCTCTCTTCTCCTCCCCCAAGCTGGAAGTCCCTCCTTATGCACACAGTGATTGGCTCTTTTATTCACTAGGGGATTGGTTCACAGGAAGTAACAGGTGTAACTCACTCCTTCTCTGAAGCCCCTCCCATGAGGGCAGAATTAGAATACAAAAAACTCCAGGGCTATCTATAATACATCCAGGAAATTTAGGACACAATGAAAAGACCAAATCTACAAATAATAGGAATAGAAAAGAGTGAAGACTCCCAATGCAAAGGGCCAGTAAACATCTTCAACAAAATCATATAAGAAAACTTAACTAACCTAAAGAAAGAGATGGTCACAAATGTACAAGAAGCCTACAGAACACCAAATAGATTGAACCAGAAAAAAGAAATTCTTCCTGTCACATAATAATCAAAACACTAATGCACAGAATAAAGAAAGAATATTAAAACTGATAAGGGAAAAAGGCCAAGTAACCTATAAAGTCACACCTGTCAGAATTACACCAGACTTCTCAACAGAGACTCTAAAGTCCAGAAGATCTTAGACAGATGTCATGCAGATCCTAAGAGAACAAACATGCCAACCCAGGCTACAATACCCAGCAAAACTCTCAATAATCATAGATGGAGAAACCAAGATATTCCATAACAAAAATAATTGTAAACAATATCCTGCCCCTAATCCAGCCCTACAGAGGATAATAGAAGGAAAACTCTAACACAAGGAGGGAAACTACACCCAAGAAAAACAAAGAAATTAATCAAATCACAATAACCCCAAAAGAAGAGAATCACAGAAACATAACAATACCACTAACAACAAAAATAACAGCAGCAAACAGACATTGTCTTTAATAACAATCAACAACAGTGTACTCAATTCTCCACTAAAACAACATAGACTAATAGACTGGATACATAAACAGGACCCAGCATTTTGCTGCATACAAGAAACATACATCAGTGACAAAGATAGACATTGCCTGAGATTAAAAGGCTGGAAAAAAATTGATCAATGTTATAAACTTCAGTGAGTAGGAGTCATGGGTAAGCTCTACCCTAATGGCTATGCCAAATACCCTGTAACTGATCTGCATGTCTCTGGCCAGCTTTCCCCTGCCTCTAAATTAGTCTTTACCCATGTTAGTCTACCTCATCAGAAAAATCAATCCCAGAAGGAGTTCTAAGCTCTCCTTTCCTGGCTACAACACATCCAATATGCAGCTGACCTTCCCTTAACCACGACCCCAACTCCTCCCAATGCTTTTTCTGTGCTTCCTTCTCCAACCAGCTATTGACAGCTTTTCCCATTAACATTTCCCTCCCTCATAAACTCCATGAATCCTTACCACACAAAAATCACAACATGTTCCTCTCTTTAATGTATCCCTCCCCATTAGCCTGATAAGAACCTCCTCAAAACCCAAATCCTACATGTAATCATTACATCACCATCACTGTAACCAATAGGTGCCAACCCTCTTGCTCTTCTTGGGTGCAAAGGCACTACAGATTCCTGCATTAATCCCCCCTTTTCAAGGTTCCTACACTCCCACAAAGATTGTTCCCTGGGTTTATCTCTATGAATCTGAAGAACTCACTTTATAGCTGGGAGAAGACAAAATGAAGAGGGAGCTCTTTATCCCTCTGCTCTTTGGACTGGTCTTACTGTCTCATTTGGCACAACAAGAATCACTGGAATAGCCATCATCCAAACATCATCGTGCCCATTATTTCCAGGACAAACTTGACCAGCCAATTGATTCTAGTGCAGACAGCCTTTAGTTCCTTCAACACAAGATAACCTTACCAGGCATTGTTCTCCAAAACTGGAGGACCCTATACTGATGACTGCTGAACAAGGAGGGACTTTTGTTTTGCCATAAGAAGAAAGTTGCTTCTATGTCAACAAATCTGGGCTAGTAGAACAAGACATATACATGCTCAAAGATCTCTGGGGAGAACTCCAGGCATGCTATGCTCCCAACACAACTGTTCCATGGTACTCAAACCGTTAGTAAGTTAGCTTCTTCCCATTCTTGGCACCATATTAACCATTGGAACCCTGCTACTCCTGGCACCCTGTCTTATCTAATTACTAGAACAGCAGATGAGTAACATGGCAAAGATCACTACCAATCAGGTTTTGGTTCAATTCCAAATCATTCTCACCACAGGAAACAGTTACTCCAATAACATTTTTACAAAAACAAAAGGGAGGAGTTGTGGGGCAAGTGGCCCATGCCACCAGACAGAGGAACTAGTAAGGTTAGGTGTCTCCAAACCTTGCCAAACTCAGAATTGAGAATGATAGGAGTGGGGCCATCTCCCTGCCTAACTCTACCTGCTCTGGATCACATAACCACGACATCCCATTAAGGGGACCATGACAATCAGTCATATAGTGAAAACACTTGGAGTCCTTCTCCATGCTAATAGAGCATCACTAGCATCTCAAACTGAGCAAATGATAACCATCCACCACTGAATCCCACCCTACTCCTAAATGTCGATGAAGTCCCTATCCACATGAAAAAAGTACATAAGGTGGTCATCAGATGGAGTTTCCTCTTCATACAAGACTGACTTCTTTATGTTCTCTAGCCAAATCCAGTGATGCTTTCAGCAATAGAGTCCTAATCATGTATTAATGATGAATACAACAAAATAATGGCAATAACCTATGTTGTGGGTGTCATGGGGTCTTTACTAAGAATTTTTAGGAAGTTATTCTGTGGTTGGTACTGAGATGTTTACTCTTAATTTTGTAAGATTTTAAGTTATTTTTTAGGAAAATATATGTGTATACAGGAACTCAGTTCACTATTTCATATGTTGAAAAGAGACAAGTAGCTTTACCAAAACCCACCACAGGGATTTGAAATGAAATATCTCCCAATACAAACTTACTAATTTGTGGTGTTTTTTTCCTGTAATTTATGAGCTTCAAAGTAGATACACTCATGTTCAATAAAACTTTTTTGAAACAAAAGCTAAAAATAGGATAAAACATATTTCAGCATAAATTATATGGTTGAATTTTAAAGCTGTCTTAACTGAAAGCCTAACAAGTTAAATCTCATTCTTCTATCTTCAAATGAAAAACAGTTATTGTCTTTAAGTTACTTTTCTAAAAATCAAACATAAAGAATAAAAGGAATACTATATGATTTCCAAACAAACTTTGACTTATACAAAATGAAAACAATTCAAATCTTTGTATGTACTTCACATAAATTCATGGCGCATAAAATGAAATGACCAATTGCTTAATATCACTATAGTTGGAAAGAACACTCTTTTCTTTATAAGTAGACTGTTTAATGATAGCATCATAATGTCCAAAGTAGTGGTTGTTGTTTGAATAATACCTGTCTCACTATCACTGCAAACACTTATCAATACCTCATTATATTCTATTGTTAATTTCATGACGCAGATACAAATACTGCTTCTGCTTCAGAGGTAAGCAAGGTAAAGAGTAAAGAGTTAAATAAGTTAAGGAAGATCACAAACTAAGACGTGGTTAAACTAGAGCTAGAGTTATGTGTTTTTTGAGAAAATTGAGTTCCACAGGACTCATTCTCTTTCTTTCTTTTCTCCCCATATTCCTGTCTTTTTCTATCTAGATTTACAAATCTGAATTCTTGGTAATGCTACTAAAAGTGATGTAAATTTTAATATCATTGGTTTTAAAATTGTATTTGTTATTTTTTAATTTTTTTCCTCCATATTATTTTTGACCAGTATTATCTCCAAGGAAGTGTCCTATACCTGCTTTTATTAATAAATATTCAACTCCTTAAAAATTAAAAAAATCCTGAAATAATTTATCTTTTACATAATTTATTTTATTGAATAGTAAAATATTTTTCTGTTAAATTATAGCAATTGGAAAGTGTCACCTCCCTTTTCATTCATTATTCTGAATTTTTTCTATAATATAGAGACATTTAGTTCATCTCCTTTGTGGATGAAGTGTGTTGTCATAGTATATATATAATTTTGTTCTCTTGAAAAGGAAACATTTGCTATGCTTACAAGTGTTTGTGATTCAAGTTAGGTAAAACATTTTGTGCATGACAAGTTTACAAACTGTATCTATCTAAGGCTTATTCTAAGAGAATTTCTATTCAAGTGTGGAATGCATTAATCACACAGAGGAGAAGCCCTTAGAATAAACCAAATGAAAAGTTCACTTAAAGGTCTTCATCTTCTGAGAACCAAACCTTAGAAACAATATTTCTTCCTTTTGCTTTAAGCAATCTCCCAGTAGGTGGAATACACCAAAATACATGGTATTTCTTTATAAGTCTCCTTTAATTTTCTAAGAAAGACTACTAAATGCTCTACATTTTTCACTGAAAACATCTTCCTTCTGGGGAAAAAAAACAAAACATGGTAAGAGTTTTGAAAAAAAGGGGAGGAGAAGGAGGAGAAGGAGGAGAAGGAGGAGGAGTTGGTGGTGGTGGTGGTAGTTGAGACATATGACACCTACTGCTTTCCCCTTTTCCTGTTGGAACAATCAAAAAAAAAAAAAAAACAAACAAACAAAAAAAAAAAAACCAGCATCTAACCCCTATCATAGCTATAGCAAGATTCACTTTTCTTCTCAGATTTTGTCTCTTGATACTTAATGTTTTAGTGTTAAGCTCAATTTTATTAATTAAAGTACTCCTTTAATCACAGTGTGCTCAGAGCAATAAATAATAAAAATGCTCTAAATTATTTACTGTATCATGTTGCTTCTGTAGTTACTGTCCTTTGTCACATGTCTGTACTTTACAATTCCTGTTCATTTTATTTTACAAAACCTAGCAAATAGTTTTATGCTATGGTGAAAATAATTACCCATAAATATGAATAGTTGTACAAGAAATTATGAAATGATTTTGTTTTACATTTAATAGTTAGAAAATAAGTACTTGTACATATTGCATTCATCTTCTGTGCATAAATGCTGTACTTTCTGAAGGTGATATCTGTTTGTGGTATGTGGTAATGGGAGATACTCAGATATTCCTACAGTTATTGCACCAATTTCTTATCTTCCTTTGCAGCAAAATAAATATAGCCATGGTAGAATGAATAATTGTCTTGCAATGAATGTTCATACTTATGGAGAATCATGCAATCTTCTTATATTATAGGCTTCTGAATGTTATATGATTATTTTCCAAATGTCCTTTGATGATATTTTATGCAACTTTCTTGAGAGGCATTCTTTCATTCTTTTACATTCCCAAATCTCCTAGCATTGCCCTGGGAGCTAGTTGAATAATCTTAATATTTCCAATTAAGTATATTGCTTGTTACTGGTATAGAGCCAACTTTATAAATTCTATGGGTAAATTTAGGTACTATGGTGGCTGGGCATTGGGCCATGAAGAAAACAGTTTGAGTAATAGCTGTCTAATTTACATATTAATTAAACTTATTCTGTATCTGTGTTAAATATTTTTCTTAAAATATTCATAGAATATTGATTTTCAAAAACCAAAATTCTATTGATGAAAGACAATATCATTCCATGATTAACATATTGTCCATTGTTCAATTTAAGTTAGTCATTAGCCAAGATTATGCTTGTACAATTTGTCCAGCCTAAAAAGATAAGCATCATAAGTATTTTTAGGCATATTTGGTACTGTCGCTTATCATGCCAAATACCATATTATTGCAGGAAAAAATGCACAAAAACAATCATTGACAAAGCTGGTGAGAGGTCTTTCTCCTTCATAGCAAACACCTGCTGTCATCTCCAACTGTCAACTCCTTCTCAAGAGTGTAGGACACCTACTGTGTTTCCCAAATGATATCTCCCCCTCATTGGCCACCTGTGGTTTGTGCCAACTGCCTCAGTTTTTTCCTTCTCCTTCTCAGGAGATGCGACCTGCTGTCAAAATAATATTTAAAAGGCTAAAATTTTGGCTAGAATATTTCCTCCCTATTTATGCAAGATGTAATTGCTGGCATTTAATAACTTAAGAATATTTTCTTATTCACTGTGTTTTTATCTTAAACTTTTATAAGTAATTGGCTTTTAAAATAGGTAATATTGCTAAAGAATGCCCTTTTTTTTAGTTTTCAAAGGAAATATTTTATTGTTGATTACATAAGTACTTGAAAACAATAAAAATTAAGAGAACACAGATGTACTCTAGATATAAAGACATTAATATTGATGCTATGTTTATTCAGCAACACATATCAGTTATAACTTCAGGTATGTATTAAATATAAAGACAAAAACATTCATTTACTAAGAACAAAAAGAAAAAAGGACTCAATTACCAAAGAATTTAATGCAATAAACTCTTTGGGCAAACTATCACTGAACGTTGTTTATATTTCCAGATTCCTTAATTATTGCCACATTTATAGTAATTTAATATAGATGTTGAAATAAAATAGTATATTAGTGTTTATGTAAAATTCTAGATAAAATACAAAAAGGCACATAACAGAAGAGGTATTTTATCACACTGTATGAATAAAATTTTGAAACAGATAGAGATATCATATGCATAGTGTTTCTTTTGAATTAGATAAACTGTTCATATAGATGAGTGTTATAATAATCCTATCTGAAGGATTGTATTCCTTTACTCATAATTCTGTTTCTCTTCAAGAACTCAGAAATGTTGAAAACATTAACAAGATTCTGTTAACTATTTTATTTTGTTTTATTTTATTTTATTGAATTATTCAGAATCACAACCAGAGTCTTGTATATGGTAGGTAAGTGAACTATCATTGAAATCTATATAGGCTTTGGTTTTTAAAATTAAAAAAAATGAAAGTGTACGTTTTAGTATATTTTCCTCTCACTTGATAGTATTCTCTGTCAAACCTGAATATAAATTTTGGATGATAAGTTAACAAATGAACTGATCTTCAGGAAATCATTTCAGCCAATAACTATTATACCAATCTGCTCAATTCATACACAAAGTTATTCCAACTAGATGGATTAGATCACAAGCATACTTTGAGAATTCATATTTATGTTGAAAGTGCCAATGTTAACAAACTTCATTACTGTAGTTTTATACTTTATATAGGTGACAAACTTTGAGATTTGATCATGCACCAGACAGAATGGCTAGCATCAAGAAAGTGGTTGGCCACAAATACAGTACATGTTCTGGGGAAAGAGGAACTACTTTTCAGGGTTGATTGGAATGAAGAAATTGTTCAGCTACTCTGGAAATCAATATAAATGATTTTTCAAAAGAACTAAAGCCTACCTCCTTCTCCAGAATCTAGTCCAGAGAGTCTTCCTGACTTCCTCATTAATACGTTCTCCCCACCCCTTCATATTAGTTAAAGTCCCATATCTAGTACCCTAGTGTAGTATGGCCAGCCTTATATGCATAGCAAGCAACTTCTAGGCTTTATCTACAAACAAATCATTCTGCAATGACTCACATGTCTCTTTCACACCATCTAACTTCTTGACTTTCCCAAACTATCCATCTTCTTCTCACAGGTCTAACATTTTAAGTACTACTACCCTACCTATATCCTTACTTCAATCTGACAGATCTAAACTGAGTTCTACAACCAGGTCACTAAGATATTCTGGTTACTCCTGCCTCTGCCACAGCCAATTTCTAGGTTTTGCCCTGAACTTCCTTATTAATCTCCAAACCTATACCCCTCTCAATGCCTTATACAACAACAACAGCAACAACAACAACAACAAAAAGAACAACTCAATGAAAACAGGCAAAAATAGCTAAAGAAGAATAAATACCAGAGTGATACCAAAGAGAACACACATATAAGGCTGAAGAAAATAAGGAGAATAATCCTGAACATGAAAAGGGAATTCAATAAAAAAAAGAAACATTGAATAGGGACCAGTCTGAAATTAAAATGGAATTGAAAGACTCAATAACCCAACTAGAAAACTCAAAGGAAAGTCTTACAGGTAGAACAAAGCAAAAAGCATATAGATAAACACAATTGAATAATAAATCAGAGGATCTCCCAAATAGACAAGGAATATAAAAATTTAAGAAAAAAACACATACATACATACATGAGAAAGGAATGTACAACAGTAAATGAGGGATACCATGAAACATCTAAACCTTTGAAATGTAGACAACACCGAAGAAGAAGAATCCCAAGTCCGTAGCTTTGATCAGGCCTTCAAGAAAATCATGAAATTCTGCACCCAATCCCACAACAGCTGTAGGAAGCTGGACTCCCAGATGCTCTAACATACCTATGATCACAGGTGAGAAGGCCACAACATCTACCTGAATACCAGGAATTACCAGGACCCCATGGGGATCCAGGGACACAGGAATACCCTCCCAGCCAGTGCCATAGCTTCCTTCTGATCTAAGCTGATACCCTGAGAAGACCTTGGGCATTAGCTCCCTCATCCAGTCCTACAATACCCAGAGGATGCTCAACTCCCAGGTGTTCTAATATGCTCAGGATCATAGAATCATAGGGTCACAAGGTTTCAGGAGCTTAGTAACACCAGGATTTCAGGATCCCAAAGGGAGTTTAACTCCCAGGAGTTCTTAAACACAGGAGTTCTCACACAACCAAGATAAAAAGAGGGACAGGCTCTAGTCAGAGACAAGAAGTCCAGCTAACACCAGAGATAACCAGATGGTGAGTGGCAAGCACAAGAACATAGGCAACAGAAACCAAGGTTACATGGCATCATCAGAAACCAGTTCTCCCACTATAGCAAGTCCTGGAAACCCCATCAAACCAGAAAAGCACAATTCATATTTGAAATTACTTCTCATGATGATGACAGAGGACTTTAAGAAGGACATAAATAACTCCCTTAAAAAAACATAGGAGAACACATGTAAACAGGTAGAAGCCCATAAAGAGGAAATACAAAACTTGCTTAAAGAATTACAAGAAAACACAAACAAACAAGTGAGGAATTAAAAAAAGAAGCATCCAGGATCTAAAAAGGAAAGTTGAAACACTAAAGAAATCACAAAGAGAGAGACTACCCTAGAGATAGAAAATCTAGGAAAGAGATCAGAAGTCATAGTTGCAAGTATCACCAACAAAATACAAGAGAAAGAAGACAGAATCTCAGGTGCAGAAGATACCACAGAAAACATTGACACAACAGTCAAAGAAAATGCAAAGTACAAAAAGCTCCTAACCCAAAACATACAGGAAATCCAGAACACAATTAGAAGACCAAACCTAAGTATAATAGAAGAGAATGAAGATTTCCAAGCTAAAGGGCCAGTAAATATCTTTAACAACATTATAGAAAAATACTTCCCTAATCTAAAGAAAAAGATGCCCATGAACATACAAGAAGCCAACAGAACCCCAAGTAGACCAGACCAGAAAAGAAATTACTCCCATCACATAATATTCAAAACACCAAATGCACAAAACAAGGAAAGAATATTAAAAGCAGTAAGGGAAAACGGTCAAGTAACATACAAAGGCAGACCTATCAGAATTACACCAGACTTCTCACCAGAGACTATGAAAGCTAGAAGATCCTGGACAGATGCCACACAATCCTAAGAGAACACAAATGCCAATCCAGGCAACTATATCTGTTAAAACTCTCAATAAACATAGATGGAGAAACCAAGATATTTCCTGACAAAAACAAATTTATACAATATCTTTCCACATATCCAGTCCTATAAATGATAATAGATGGAAAACACCAACACAAGGAGAGAAACTACACCTTAGAAAAAGCAAGAAAGTAATCTTTTTCCAACAAACCCAAAAGAAGATAGCCCTACAAACATCATTCCACCTCTAATAACAAAAATAACAGGAAGCAGCAATCACTTTCCTTAATATCTCTTAACATCAATGGAATCAATTCCCCAATAAAAAGACATAGAATAACAGACTTGGTATGTAAAGAGGACCCAACATTTTGCTACATACAGGAAAAGCACCTCAGTGACAAAGACAGACACTACCTCAGAGTAAAAGGTTGGAAAACAATTCTCCAAGCAAATGGTCCCAAGAAATAAATTGGAGTAGCCATTCTAATATCAAATGAAATCGAATTTCAACCAAAGGTTATCAAAAAAGACAAGGAAGAACACTTCATACTCATCAAAGGGAAAAAAAAAGTCTACCAAGATGAACTCTCAATTCTGAAGATCTATGCTCCAAATACAAGGGCACCCACATTTATAAAAGAAACTTTGCTAAAGCTCAAAGCTTACATTGCACCTCACACAATAATAGTGGGAGACTTCAACACCCACTCTCATCAATGGGCAGATCTTGGAAACATAAACTAAACAGAGACACAGTGAAACTAACAGAAGTTATGAATTAAATGGATTGAACAGATATCTATAGAATATTTCATCCTAAAACAAAAGAATATACCTTCTTCTTAGCACCTCATGGTACTATCTCCAAAAGTGACCATATAGTTGGTCTCAAAACAGGCCTCAACAGATATAAGAAAATTGAAATAACCCCATTCATCCTATCGAATCACCATGAACTAAGGCTGGTCTTCAGTAATAACAAAAGCAATGGAAAGCCCACATACACATGGAAAATGAACAACACTCTACTCAAGGATAACTTAGCCAAGGAAGAAATAAAGAAAAAAAATTAAAAACTTTTTTATAATTTAATGAAAATGAAGGCACATCATACCAACACTTATGGAACACAATGAAAGCAGTGCTAGGAGTAAAACTCATCTAAGTGCCTCCAAAAAGAAACTGGAGAGAGAATTTTAAAATGGAGAAGCATAAAGAAGTATTTCAGTTTCATGAGGCCTCATTTAATAATTGTGCTTAGTGCTTGGGCTACAGGTATCCTGTACAGAAAGCCTTTTTCTGTACCAATGAGAGCAAAATTGTCCCCTACTTTCTCTTCATCAGATTCAATATGTCCGACCTTACATTGATGTACTTGATCCATTTGGAATTGAGTTTCCTTCAGGGTCATAAATATGGATCTATTTCCATCTTTATACATGCAGCCATATAGTTTGTACAGTATCATTTGTTGAAGAAACATTTTTTTATTGTTCATATATGGTGTCCATAGGTGTGTGGAATTGTATCTGGATATTCTATTCAATTCTTTGATTGACCTGATTTTAGTATTATATATCTAGAGGACTACTTGAAATCAGGGATGGTGACATCTGTAGAAGTTCTTTTATTATTTGAATTATTTTGGTATCATGGGTTTTTCTGTTTCCATATTAAACTGGAGAATTTCCTTTCATGTTCTGTGAGAATTGTTTTCTGATTTTGATGGAGTGTGATTTGATCAGATTTGTAGATTGCTTTAGATATGATGGTGATTTAAAATAGGTTAATCTTAGTAATAATATATGACCATGGAAGATTTTTTCATCCTCTGATATCTTCTTCAATTTCTTTCCTCAATGTCTTAAAATTTTTATTATGCAAATATTTCACATGCTTATATATATTTATCCCATAATATATTTAAGGTTATTTTAAAGATATTTTCCATGATTTATTTCTTGATCTTTTTAAAAATTTTTATATGTATGTTGGATGGCTACTGGTTTTGTGTGTTAATTTTCTATCTTGCTACTTTATATGCTGCAGAATTTTAAGGGTTGTTTATGTATAAAATTATACCATCTGTAAATAAAGATATAATGATTTAATGATTTCTTCTTTTCTGATTTGAAGTTTCCTTGATTTCCTTCAGTTTTCCTATCACTCTATTTAGGACTTCATTTAGTATATTGAAAAGGTAGATACACAGTAGAAATCTTTGTCTTATTCCTGCTTTTAGCAAAATGCTCTGAGTTTCTCTCCATTTAGTTTGACATTGGCTATGCTTATGTTTGAATTCACCTTTATTATGAAGATCCATATTCCTGAGTATCTCCAGGACATTTATCATGAAGGGGTGCTAGATTTTAACAAAGCCTTTTATTATGCTAATGAAATGACAATGTGTTTTTTGTCTTTCTGTCTCTTTATTTGGTAAATTACATTTATCATTAGCAAAAGGAATCAGTCTTGATGACCATCAACATGTAAATATAGAATAAAAATAAGGTACAAATCCATGATAAAATTGTATTCAACTGTAAAAGAAAATGAAATTATGAAATTGACATGGAAATAGACAGATCTGGAAGATATTACATTGAGACAATCCAGACTCAGCTAGGCAAATACAGCTCTGTTCTCTGTTATAAATGAATCTTAGATTTCAAATGTCAAACTTACTTGGGAATGCACATGCACATGGCTTGAAGCCAGAAAACTACAAAGGAGCTTGTAATATGAGAAATAAAAAAGAGGCATTAAGTCATTCTGTAAAGAGAGAGAAGTGAAACCTATGAGACATGAATATGGAAGCAGGAATTAATGAGGTATTATGATCCATTATGAAAGTAAGATCAGGAATATGGGAAGGAAGAGATAGGACTAAACATTTAATTCTGTTTTTCGTGTCATTATTTTCTCAGTGTTGGATTTGCATAGCATTTAGTCTGCATTAGTTATAATAGGATCCTAGGGACATGGTTCAATGTGTAACAAGCTTTCTGTACAAGCCTCAGGACCAATTTAAACTTGTATACAGTAGTTGAGGTCTGTAACCACTATGCTGGGAAGTGGAGAGTAAAGAATTCCAGAGACTTACATTTTTAGTCAATTCAGCTGATACCTTGAACTCCAGGTTCAGTGAGATACTTTCAAATCATCCTGTGGAGAATGTTTGAGGAATACATCTAGTTTTAACACCTGACTTGTACACATACTTGGTCATACATGCACAGGCCCTTGAATATATGTGAACACACTTGCATACACATGACATACATATATATCATAAATAATAAAAAAGTAAAAATGTTTTAAGCAGACATTCTTTAAAAACTGTCTAACTTGTTCTAGGGTGAAATGTTCTGTAGATAATCTGTTAAATACATTTGGTTTGTAAATTCTGTTTGTTTCACTGTGTCTCTGTTTAGTTTCTGTTTGCATGATCTGTCCATTGGTGAGAGTGGGGTGTTGAAGTCTCCTACTACTATTGTGAGAGGTCCAATGCATGCTTTGAGCTTCAATAACATTTCTTTTACAAATGTGGGTGTCCTGGCATTTGGGGCATAGATGTTCAGAATTGAGAATTCATCTTGGTGGAGTTTTCCTTTGATGTGTATGTAGTGTCCTTCCCCCATCTGTTTTGATAACTTTTGGTTGAAAGTCTATTTTATTGCATATTAGAATGGCTACTCCAGCTTGTTTTTTGGAACCATTTGCTTGGAAAATTTTTTCAGCCTTTTACTCTGAGGTAGGGTCTGTCTGTATCACTGAGGTAAGACTACCCTTTTAAACATAATCCTCTACCTATATTTCTCACCTCTGTTCTGGCTGCTTCCTCTCTATACACAGCATCTTTCCACATGTGATTGCCCATCCATTCTGCCAAAACTATCATCTTCCCCCTTGATCCTAAGTCTTTCTATTCATTCTTCATATGTGATTCCCCTAGCCCTAGCTCTTCCCTTACACTTTCATTTGACAAAGTTGTAGTTGTGGACACATTCATAAGTATCTGTAGCCCTTTTTCAATGGCTTACATGTAAGAAATAAAGGAATGATTGGGCAGTTTTTCCAAAAAAATTCCCTCAAAATTTAAAAATGAATTTAAGCTTTTCACATCTTGTAATTTACTCTGATAAGATATCTACTATGTTATTACTTTCTATTCTCACACCTAACAAAATATATAGTATCTGTCAGTCAGCTGCTCAGCTTGTCAATTTATATCAATAATTCTGAATAATTCCATTAAAATGTGTGCCACTCCCTAATATAACTCCAATTTGAATCATCAAACTAAAAACCTTAATGTTATACACAGGAGAAATCAAAAGCTCTCCTGCCTCCTAATCTGAATGAAAAACAATACCCATATCCAGGTTAAATATTACAAAGTTAGGGAAATCACACCGGAGAGCAATGTAATTCCCTCTCATTTCATGCCCTCTCAAGGTGAATTAATATATATATAATCAAGACCCTATATTCCTCAAGTGCCAGCTCTGCATTCACATTCAATTTATCTTCCAATGACCCCTGATAATTGTAAAAATCCTTCACAAAATCAAACCAGGTTTTCAGACACATCATATAATTCATTTCAATCTGGTTTTCACAGCTTTTATTAATAAAGACAAGTAATACAAATAGGAAAATCTCAAACTTAAGTGCCAATTACTGGCATTCCAAGAAAAGACAAGTCAACCTATGAGATCACGATTCTAGAACTCCCAAAGATCTCTTTGAGAGTGTGTTATATTGCAGTGAGTCATTGGGCAATGACCCAATCCTTCACCAAAGCTTTGCCTCAACTGCAGACAATCAGGAGGAAAATGAACTGTCCCCAAGAGAGTCATCATACCTGAGACAAGTACATTGATTCCCAGATCCCACAAAGGAAGCTGTCAATGATGGACTGAGGAGACCTTGGTTTAGCAGTCCCTACTCTTGGGAAACACTATAAATCCAGGATAACTGGGATATTGTCTATCTATTTATCTGGGTATTCATTGACACTGGGATTCTATCTTCTTGCTCAAAACTTTCAGAACCCTTTCTCTTATCCATTGTGGGAATAAAATGGGCTATACAAAACCCAAGAGGACCTTATCATTTTATTGTACAATTGTAAAACTAATATTCATTACTTATTTTATGTTTCTTCTTTCTTGTCAAACACTACTTTGCGGATGGGATCTCCTAAAGCATGTGGAGTCACTCATCATTCTCCCAGTAGATAAAAACCATAAAAAAATAATATGGCTGGAGAAATGGCTCAAGAGTTAAGAGCATTGGATGCACTTCAAGAGGTCCTGAGTTCAATTCCCAGCAACCACATGGTGGCTCAGAACCATCTGTAATGGGATCTAATGCTCTTTTCTGGTGTGTCTGAAGACAAGGAGAGTATACTTGTATTAAATAATTAAGTCTTTTACAAAAAAGACTGAAAATAATATGATTTAATCAGCTAAAAGACCAAGCAACCCCCACCCTAAAGGATAACTCGTCAAAGACATCATTCTGATTAAAATATTAAGACTATATCTAGCTTCTAACTTACTCCTAGTCTAGGGAAATTGAAGTAGTTAACTTTCTCACAGCACCTGAGAGCACTATTATATGGACTTTTAAAATAATCAGTAATACTCACTTTTAATATTACTGACAATCAAGTACTCAAGTAACTAAACATTTCTCTCAGTTTTATGTTTCTTAAATACTTTTAGTTAAGAATTTAAAATAATTTATGACAGTTGGTATTTCATTTAGTACTGAAAATAATGCCCTCTTTTGGTGTTAATGATGTTACAAATGAAGATATTATGTCATTTCATTAGAGCATAACTCTTTTATGATCATCTTCTTAGCATAAACCCCAAATCTTATGGAAAACTAATATTTAATACATTTAATTTTAATTGTCTATATAAATACACACATATGTACAAACCCACAAATACATGTATGTATGCACACATATAAAATTCTCATTACTCATTATAATGTAAAGGAAAAGTCAAATTTTGAAATTTAAATTTAACTCTATTTAGTCTAGCTAGAGATGCCAAAAGATTTCAAGTAATTCTTTTTGTTCAAATTATGGAAAAGAAATCAGTTTCTAAGTACAACAACATTCATGATGTTTTATACCTTAAGTACTAACGTTTATTGATTTAATTAGTACCTAAAATGTCATATAGTTTAAATTAGAGAATTTAAAAATTAATTAAACAATAATTGTATTTTACAGGTGAGCAGTGGAAGGGGCATAATAATGTATTTCCACATCTCTGTTTTTAATCAATTAAATGAATGTGAGATATTTAATAGAGTACAAATAAATGTAAATAAGATAGAAAACTGTAGCTCTACTTAAAATATGTAAATTTTTATTATTTTAAGTACATCAGTCCATCATTGGTTGCTTTCATTCTATTATACTGAATTGTGTTAACTACATTTTTAAAAATAACTATTCCATAAATTTACATCTAAATGATAGCCCACTTTCCATTTACCCCCTCAACCAACCCCCCATCCCATTATATTCCAATTCTTGGTTACCCCTCCACCAAACCCCCATCCCATGTCTGCCCTCTCCTTTTTGCTTGTTCCCCTACCACACACACCTACCCACCCACACTCTCCTACCCTACTGCTCCTATATCACCCTACTCTGGGGCATCAAACCTCCCTGGAATCAAAGGCCTCCCCTCCCACTGCTGTCAGGCAAGGACATCCTCTGCTACATATGTATCTGGAGCCATGGATCCCTCCAGATAGACTCCTTGATTGGTGGTCTAGACTTTGGGAGAACTGGGTAGTCAGGCCAGCCTATGCTGTTCTTCAAATGGGGTTGTAATCACCCTCTTCTCCCCCAGTCATTCTGCCAGCTCCACTAACCGGTTCCTTGAGTTCAGTCTGATGGTGGACTCCAAGTATCCACATCTGCATTGGTCAGTTGCTGGCAGGACCTCCCTAGGAACTGTCACACTAGGTTCCTATCAGCAAGCACTTCTTGACCATGGCAACAGTGTTGGGTTTGGTGTCTGCAAACATGATGGATCCCCAGGTGGGGTAGTCCCTGGTTATTCCTTCCTTCAGTCTCTGTTCTATTTTTTGTCCCTGTTTTTCCTTTGGACAGGAACATTTCTGGGTTAATTGTATGTCTACTTATATACTATTACATGTGTCATGTGAATGTTATGTCAGATACAAAAGTGATAAAAATTCATACTTAGACCATGATGGCAAATAGTTTTGATATGTTCCAGGAATTTATTTTTTTAATTAGTTAATATATTTATTTAAGTAGTCACTTTACATCCTGCTCATTAGTACTCTCCCTGTCACACCCTCCCATAATACTTCCCCCATCCACAACCTCCTTTTCCTCTCAGCAATGGGAGCACCTGTGGGTATTCCCAACCCTTCCACTTCACGTCTCTGCGAGGATAGGTGCATCCTCTCCCAATGAGGCCAGAGAAGACAGCCTAGCTAGAAGAACATAACTCACTTATAGGCAACAGATTTTAGGATAGCCAACATGCTCCATATTTTTGGGAGCCACATGAAGATAAAGGTGCACTTCTGCTTGTTAGATCAATTGATTTGGTGGTGTGAAGTCTAGCGCATCTGCCCCAAGCACTCGTGGCCCTGAGTGAGGGGGGGGCATGCAGGAAGTTGAATGCACCCACCTCCACAGGCCTCCGGACCAGTCAGACTGTGTGAGAAGCCTCTGCAGAGACACAGCCCAGGGGTGGAAGAGGGTCAGCCATTCCCAGGGGACTCATTGCAGCCAGCTCCGTGGGGTTTCCAGGCTCTTGGCATCACAGACGTCGCTGGATGCCGCAGGAGAGCTTGGAACAGAATGGGACCACAGGCTAGATCGAGCCTGGGCCAAGGGGGGAAAGGAGCATGGTTGGGGTCCCTGCCAGGACCAGGAGGGCAGCTTGTGTGGAAGCCTGCTGCAGATGGGAACACTGAGACGGCTTCAATGGGAGGGTAGACACTCAGCTCATTAGGTGAAGACTGGTTCCATTGTTTCCCACTGCATATGAAGATGAATAGAGACAGTCCATAGTTTCAGAGCATTTTTTGTCATTGTGGAGAGTGGTGTGGGTGAGACCGTATCCCCCCTCCATCAGGGAGGGGTAAGGTTAAAATAGTAACTGGGAAGGAACGTGGCTAAACCTCTAGGTATCTCATTAAATGGGGATGTTGATGCTACGTGGTCACACCTCCACCTGTGGTGGGGTTTGAGGGGTGTGACCATACCTCTACCTGAGGAGTGGCTTGAGGGGCATGACATTTTAACATGAACAAATCTCACAGACCTATGGGGAGATATAGGCATGTGTCAGGAGCTGTTATCTAGGAGCTTGGCAAACGCCTGCTTTCCCTTATATTGGGACAACCTTTTGGGCCTCCGGGGTTCAAACCTTAGTTCTACCAGAAACCAAACTGCCTATTACAGCCCCTCATCTGCTATGTATGTTAATTGAGGCCTTGTTCCACACCTTGTATGTTCATTGATTGGTGGTTCAGTCTCTGAAACTCCTAAGGGTCCAGGTGAGTTGACTCTGTTGGTCCTCTGATAGAGATCCTATCCCTTTCAGGGGTGCAATCCTTCCTCCTATTCTTCCATAAGAGTCAAGCTCCATTCCCTGTTTGGCTGTGGATGTCTGTATCTGTCTGAGTCAGTTGCTGGGTGGAGCTTCTCAGAGGACAAATATGCTAGGCTCCTGTCTGCAAGAATGACAGAATATCATTGATAGTGTCAAGGATTAGGAACTGTCCATGTGATCAGTCTCAAGTTTGGCTGGACTTTGTTTGGCCATTCTCTCAGCCTCTGCTCTATCGCCCAGGCCTGCAGGTCTTGTTGACAGGATAAAGTTTGGGTTGAAAATTGTGTGGGTGGGTTGGTGTCTCTATTATTCTACTGAGGTTTTAGCTTGACTACAGGAGGTCACCTCTTCAGGTTCAATGTTCCAAGTGTAGTGAGTCATAGATAAAGTCAAATCAATAATTCTTGTATGTCTCCCTTATCCCAAATCTCTGTCTCATACTGAAGATGCAGTGCACCTCCTCATCCCCTTCAGTTGCAGATTTTCAATCATTCTCATGGCCATCTAACAAACTCTTCTATCACTCCACACAACTGATCCTGAGCCCACCCCCTGTTCCATTCTCCATGCACCCTCCCTCCCAGTTCTCTCCCTTCATATGTTTCTTATGAATATTTTATTCCCCCATTCTAAATGAGATTTAAGCATCCTCACTGTGCTTTTGTTCTAATTTAGCTTCTTTGTACCTGTGGAATATATCATGGGTACCCTGTATTTTATGGCTAATATTCAATTATAAGATAAATATAACACCCATTCATGTTAAAAGTATTAGAGAGATCACGAATCTGGAGATCATATCCAAATATAATAAAAGTAATATACAGCAAACCAATAGCCAACATAAAACAAAATGGAGAGAAACTCAAAGCAATCCCATTAAAATCAGGGACAAGACAAGGCTGTCCAGTCTCTCCCTACCTATTTAATATGGTACTCGATGTTCTAGCCAGAGCAATTAGACAACACAAAGAGATCAAAGGAATATAATTTTGGAGGGAGGAAATCAAGATATCATGATCTGTAGATGATGTGATAGCATACATAATTGACCCCAAAAATTCTACCAGAGAGCTCATACAGCTGATAAACAACTTCAGCAAACTAGCTGGATATAAAATTAACTCAAACAATTCAGTAGCCTTCCTCTACTCAGAGGATAAAACGGCTGAGAAAGGAATGAGAGAAACAATACCCTTCACAATAGTCACAAATAATATAAAATATCTTAGTGTGACTTTCAAGCAAGTGAAAGATCTGTATGAGAAGAACTTAATATCCAAGAAAAAAGAAATAGAAGAAGACCTCAGAAGGTGGAAATGTCTCTCATGCTCATAGATTTATATAATTAATATAGAAAAAATGGCCATCTTACCACAAGCAATCAACAGATTCACTGCAATCCCCATCAAAATTCCAACTCAATTCTTCATAGACTTAGAAAGAACAATTCTCAAATTCAGTTGGAATAACAAAAACCTTGGATAGTGAAAACTATTCTCAACAATGAAGAGCTTCTGGGGAAATCACCATCCCTGAACTCAAGCCATACTATAGAGTAATAGTGATAAAATCTTCATGGTATTAGTACAGAGATAGGCAAGTAGATCAATGGAATAGAATTGAAGACCCAGAAATGAACCCACAAACCTTAGGTCACTTGATCTTTGACAAAAAAGCTAAAAATGTCCAGTGGAAAAATGTCAGCATTTTCAAATAATGGTGCTGGTTAAACTGTCAGTCAGCATGTAGTAAAATGCAAATTGTTCTATTTATATCTCCTTGTACAAAGCTCAAGGCCAAGTGGATCAAGGACCTCCACATAAAAACAGATATGCTAAAACTAATAGAAAACAAAGTGGGTAAAAGCCTTAAATACTTGGGCACAGGGGCAAACTTCCTGAACAGAACACCAATGGCTTATGCATTAAGACCAACAATCAACAAATGGGACCTCATAAATTCAAAAACTTCTGTAAAGTAAAGGACTCTGTCAATAGGACAAAATGGCAACCCTCAGATTGGGAAAAAATATTTACCAACCCTACATCCTATTGAGGGATAATATGCAAAATATACAAAGAACACAAGAAGGTAGACTGGAGAGATCCAAATAACCCTATTTAAAAAATGGTGTACAGAGCTAAATAGAGAATTCTCAACTGAGGAATCTTGAATGGCAGAGAAGCACTTAAAGAAATTTTCAAAATCCTTAGTCATCAGGGAATTACATATCAAAATGACACTGAGATTCCATCTCACACCAATAAGAAAGGCTAAGTTCAAAAACGCAGTTGACAGCAGATGTTGCTGAGGATGTGGAGAAAGAGGAAAACTCCCTCATTGCTGGTGGGACTGCAAGCTTGTAAAATCACTTTGGAAATCATTCTGGCAGTTCCTTAGAAAACTGGAAATATTCCTACTGGAGGACCCAGATATACTACTCCTAGGTATATACCCAAAAGATGCTCACCATATAACAAAGACATATGCTTCACTATGTTCATGTCAGCCTTATTTATAATAGCCAGAAGCTGGAAACAACCCAGATGTCCCTCAACAGAAGAATGGATACAAAAAACTGTGGTACACAATGGAATATTACATAGCGATTAGAAACAATGACTACATGAAATTCGCAGGCAAATGGATGTAATCCAGATACAAAAGAACATACATAGTGTGTACTCACTAATAAATGGATATTAGCCCAAATATTCACAATGTCGATGATGCAACCCACTGACCTTATGGAGCATAGAAGGAAGGAAGACAGATTAAGGACACTTCATTCCTGCATTGAGGTTGGAACAGGACAATTGTGGGAGGTGGAGGGAGAGGGGGACTGCGGGGAGAAAGTATGTGAAGGAAATAAGGATGGCAGTATCAGGAACTGATGGAGATGGGAGGGAGGGACAGAGGATCAGAAAATCAAACAAAAATATGTAGCAGAATAGATGAGGAACTAGGGACATCTACTGGAGGGTTCCAGACACCACAGAAATCTGGGGGTTCAAGGAACCAAGGGGGTGACTTTACCCAAAACCCATAGAGAACAGGAATCTAGAACCCGTAGAGATCACCTCCAGTAGATAGGCCTGGTCCCTGGTCAATGGATGGGGCCACTCATGCATCTCAAAACTTTTAACCCAGAAGTGTTCCTATCCAAAGGAAAAACAGGGACAAAAAAATGGAACAGAGACTGAAGAAAGGAGTAACCAGGGACTGCTCCACCTGGGGATCCATCATGTTTGCAGACACCAAATCCAACACTGTTGCTGTAGTCAAGAGGTGTTGCTGAAAGGAACCTAGTGTGGCAGTTCCTAGGGAGGTCCTGCCAGCATCTAACCAATGCAGATGTGGATGCTGGGAGCCAAGCATCAGACTGAGCTCAGGGAACGTGGTGGAGGAACTGACAGATGGACTGGAGGAGCAGAGGGGGATTGCTACCCCATTGTAAGAACAACACAGGCTAGCATGATCACCTAGTTCTCCCAGTGTTTAGACCACCATCCCAGGAGTGTATCTGGAGGGATTCATGGCTCCAGATACAAATGTAGCAGAGGATATCCTTGCCTGACAGCAATAGGAGTGGAGGCACTTGGTCCCAGGGAGGTTTGATGCCCCAGAGTAGGGGGATGCAGGAGCAGTGACATGGGAGATGTAGGTGTGTGGGGGAGCACTCTAATGTAGGCAAAGGGGAGTGGGTATCCAGATGTGGGATGGGCGTTGGTGGAGGGGTAACTTGGAAGTGGGATATCATGGGACAGATGGTTGTTGGAGGGGGTAATTGGAAAGTGGGATATAATTTCAAATGTAATCTAAAGGAATGAATTAAAAAAATAGAAAATAAACAACAAAGAGTACATTCCATGAATGTCCTTTTGAGAATGGGTTACCTCACTCAAAATCAATTAATTTGCTTTCAAAGTAAATTATGTCATTCTACTTAATAGCTGAATAGTATTCCATTGTGTAGAGGTGCCACATTTTCTTTATCTTTTCTTCAGTTGGGGGACATCTACATTGTTTCTAGTTTTTGTCTATTATATATAAAGCTGTTATGAACATAATTGAGTAAATGTCTTTGTGGGAGAGTTGATCATCATTATGGTATATGCCCAGGAATGGTATAGTTGGGTCTTGATGTAGTAGTATTCTCATGTTTTGGAGAAACCACCATATTAAATTACAAAGTGGTTGTATAAGAATTTACTTAAAAAATGGGGAATAATATATACAAAGAACTCAAGAAGTTAGACTCCAGAGAACCAAACAACCCTATCAAAAAATGGGGAACAGACCTAAACAGAGAATTCTCAGCTGAGGAAACTTGAAGGACTGAGAAGCACCTAAAGAAATGTTCAACATCCTTAGTCATCAGTGAAATGCAAATCAAAAGAACCCTGGGATTCCACCTCACACCAGTCAGAATGGCTAAGATCAAAAAGTCAGGTGACAGCAGATGCTGGCGAGGGTGTGGAGAAAGAACACTCCTTCATTGCTGGTGTGATTGCAAGCTGCTACAAGGACTCTGGAAATCAGTTTGGTTGATCCTCAGAAAATTGGACATAGTACTACCTGAGGACCCAGCTATACCACTCCTAGGCATATACCCAGAAGATACTCTAACATGTAATAAGGACACATGCTCCACTATGTTCAAAGCAGCCATATTTATAATAACCAGAAGCTGTAAAGAACCCAGATGTCCTTCAACAGAGGAATGGATACAAAAAATGTGGTATATTTACACAATGGAGTACTATTCAGCTATTAAAAACAATGAATTCATGAAATTCTTAGGCAAATAGATGGAACTAGAAAATATCATCCTGAGTGAGGTAATCCAATCACAAAAACCACACATGGTAAGCACTCACTACTAAGTGGATATTAACCTAAAAACTTGGAACACTCAAAATACAATTCAGAGACCATACGAAGCTCAAGAAGAAGGAACAACAAAATGTGGGTGCTTTGGCTCTTCTTAGAAAGGGGAACAAAATACTCACAGGAGCAAATATGGAGACAAAGTATAGAACAGATGTTGAAGGAAAGGCCATCCAGAGATTGCCCCAACTGGGGAACCATCCCATATACAGTCACAAAATCCAGACACTCTTTTGAATGCCAAGAAGTGCATGCTTCTCTTGATATAGCCTGATATAGCCTTCTCTTGGGAGGCTCTGCCAGAGCCTGACAAATACAGAGGAGGATACTCACAGCCAAACATTGGACTAAGCACAGTGTCACCAAAGGAGAAGTTAGAGAAAGTACTGAAGGACCTGAAGAGGTTTGCAACCCCATAGGAAGAACAACAATATCAATCAACCAGACCCCCAGAGCTCTCAGGAAATAAACCACTATCCAAGGAGTACACATGGGGGACCCATGGCTCCAGCCACACATGTAGCAGAGGATGGCCTTCTCAGGCATCAATTGGAGGAGAGACCCTTTGTCCTGTGAAGGCTAGATACCCCAGTATAGGGGAATTAGAGGGCAGGAAGGTTGGAGCGGATGAGGGGGTGGGGAAACACTCTCATAGAAGCAGGGGAAGGGGGGATGAGATAAGGGGTTTACAGGGGGGACTGTGTAAAGGAATAACATTTTAAATGTAAATAAAAAAATATCCAATAAAAATTGAAAAATGTTTCTAGGAAGTTATTCACAGAGATTGCAGTGGTAAAGCTACTGAGCCTCACTTTTTTCAACTACATTTGGAAATTTCAAAAAGAGAAAGCAGATCCTACATTTTAAAAAATAGTTTCTCTACCAAACTCAGATTTCACATTATGCAGGTAATAAACACCCATTCTCTCTTCTTTATCTCTATCTAATAAAACTCCAGCTTAAAACATGTACTCTTTATCTCTCAAATTCTGATCACTGTTTTCCTGGTTCCTGCATCCTGATTACCATACAGCCAGATATTGAGACACCACCTCTCAGGTTAAATAAATGCTGCTTTAGCTGTTCAGGTGAAGTGAAATTTTTTTTTTTTTAATTTATTTCTACAAACTTAACTTACTTTAACACACTGCCCCTTGTCTTTCCTAACTTCATTCCTTTGTAAATTTTATTTATTTTTATGTTGTACTCTAAAATTTATTTAGTATTACTAACTAATTAGCCTAGATGCAGAAAAGGGTAGACCATGTAAGTGGCAAAGGTCTACCTTCAATTCAACACAAGTCACATTTTTCCCTTGGAAATTGTGAAAGTAAATGAAATGTTGCACAGAAATATTTAATGGTTTTCATTTGAATGATAGTATATGAATGCAAGAAACTCTTTTAATTATAGTAGATATTAAACTTGTTGGGAGATTAGCAAAGTCTTTAGAAAGTTAATTAGTCTCATGATTTATCAATACATGATATAGGCTATAAGCCAATATTTAAACAGTTAAGATTATTTACTAGACACAATAGTATGATTGATCTAAAGACTACATTTAGTAAGTACAGTACTCTCTGAGTTAGAGGCTATTATTTTCTAGAGTTCATAAAATTTCATTTTGATAATATTCTAAGGGTATAAGTATGTGTGAATAACTATGTTAGGCCAATGAATTAAGAAGATTAAACCCATGCTAATTTGCTTTGCCACTTTAAATTAAATCTTCTCTCAATTGACTTACTAATTTAAGAATATGCATTTAGAGGTAGATTCAGTATTAAGTTGAATGCTTTTTCTGATGAAGTTAGAATATTAGTTTGTTTCTTAGGAACACTTAAATCAACTATTAAAAAATTTCAAACAACTAGAAAGCAAACCTTCCTTATCAAATATATTAGGAGAAACTTCTATCATGTTTGTATGTTATACATCATTTTCCTCTGTTCTAAATATGCTCTATCATTTTAGGCTCTAAATATATATGTATCTGTATGGCTTCATTTGCATATACATTATGTATATGTATACACATATACATATATAATTTTATACAGTATATATATATATATGAAATGATTATTCACAGTTGTCATGAAATCAATATTCTTAAAAACATACCCCTGTATTATCAGCCCTCAGAGTGTGTTTAGATGTCATTACATTTTATATAAATTTTTAATTATTTTATTCCAATTATTAAATAAAGGCTATATAGCACTTTATATATCCTGTGGGTTCTGGCTTGTGTTTCTTGTTCTTCATGCCATAAATATCTTGTAGCATATCTTGAAAACTCTCACTTGATTAAAAATAATATGAAAAAAATATTGCACATATTTTGTTTTTAAATATTAATTATAAGTGAACTACTTAATATGACATATCAAAACTTCATAGATATTATGATGAATCAGAATAGTTGATAACAGAATTGTAAGAGGAATAACAGTCTAATAGATGTAATATGTATTGGCATAAAATTCTTTGACCTATTATAGTTCACACAAAATTGTCTAGCTTTATCCTATGTTATCTATGAATATTTTATTTATGAATATTTGAGCATTAGTTTATATTGTTGTAAAGGGATTTGTGTTAATATTTTCATATATATATATATATATATATATATGTGTGTGTGTGTGTGTGTGTGTGTGTTTAATATTTTAAAAGGAGCCTTAGCAGGTATGATTTTTTTGAGGACTGACTCATACTTTAATTCCTTAATGGTCTGGGCCCTTGGTCACCTTGGATTGCATTGTAGTTCTTGACTGACTTTAGTCACAGAACATGGTAGAACCATGAGACAGCCTAAATAATCTTCTTTACTCCTGATATAATTTTTCATACCTCTATTTGTGGAAAAGCCATCTAATTTCCCATCGGTAATCTGGATCAGTCACTTGTCCTAACACTATTAATCCTTTCTTTGCATTTTGGTTTAAGGGCATTGCAAGCCAAAAGTGACCAGTGGGGAGTTTATACTTCTAGATCATTGGGATGCTAGTTGTGTCTCTTAGCAGGAATGCTTTTCTGTATAGAACCAAATCTTCTAGGCCAACAGAGTTTAAAGTTATGAGAACAGTATGTAGAATTTTTCCTGGTGGTAGACCCACTATTTTGTGGGTAATAATGAATGGAATCATACTTGTTTTTATTTTGTGATTCCTGGACCTGTAAATTTTGGCTATAAGAGAAATAATATCATATATTGGAAGCACAGTAAAACTTTATATTACCTTCTAGAAAATCTTGCCTCAGCTCTCCAAGCTAATGACATACACTTGGTGCATAGCAGTGTCTTCAAAAGGTCAATTCAACATCCTGTAACCTGAAGTCTGATGCTTAAGGATGGTGTAGAACATGATAAGGTGAATGGGTTTCAGTAGCATGTGTTCACTGGCATATTTATGTTTATGAAGCATTTCTGAGTAGAATAGCATGATGCTAGGTAAGGCATTTTATAAGTCTATATATATTAGTTTTGGCTGAAGTATTATATTGAGAACAGGTATATCTATCAAGAGGATATTTTATTCCAATATGGAAAACATTTTGCCCTTTCCATATAGGGAGTGATCCCATGTAGTCAATCTCCCCCAGTTCTCTAGCTAGTCAACCTGATGTCTCACATTTTATCTTTTCTGGTGTTGTATGTAGCAATTAGCAGCTGTAGTCAGGTCAGACTTGATAAGTAAAAATTGCATGTCATTAAGCCCATGCATAATTCCATCTCTTCCACCAGAGGTACTTAGTTTGTGAGTGCATTGCTCAATGAGTGAAGTGGCAGAAGAAAAAGGATTATTGTACACAAAATGGTATACACTTGATTGCTGATCTCTTCCTCTGCTGAATTCACTTTTCCTGAAAGTTCATATAAATCTGTGATGACTAGTACTGGTGGTCAGCTTGACTATATCTGGAATGAACTATAATCCAGAAATAAAGGGCATACCTGTGATCTAGAACTTGAGGCTGGAAGACACAGGCTTCTGACCCAAATCTTGACATGGAATGACACACACTTTTGATTCAGATCTTGAGACATATTGGCTATGAAAATCTTAGGCCCAGGCAAGGTAGTACATGCCTTTAATTCCAGGAGACTGAAGCAAGATTTCTGACAGAGCAACTTTCAAATACAGGTGTGGGCATACACATATTTAATCTGTTCCATACCTTCAGTTGGAAGCCTACAGGAGGACATAGGAAGAAGAAAGACTCACTTTTTTTCATATGCTTGCAATTACTTGCCTTAACACCTGCTGGAATCTACTTCATGATTCCAGCTTATACAGAAGACCTTCATAGAGGCGGGGGAGGGGAGGGGATAGGGGGTTTCCAAAGAGGAGACTTGGAAAGGGGGAAACATTGGAAATGTAAATAAAGTATAAGAAAAAAAAGTCCAGCTGAAACATCTAGCCTCATGGGACTGAACAACTACTAGATTCTTGGACTTCCCATTCAAAGGTGCTCATTGTTGGGATAGTCAGGCTGCAGACTGTACATAATTGCAACACTTCCCTTAATATATAGAGACATTTACAACGTTCTGTGACTCTAGAGAATCCTGACTAATACAAGGACACAAGTATCTTTCAATCTTTTTTCTACTTGTAAAAATCTGCCCATATAATTCTTCCCTGAAAGTCTTTCTTGCCAACTTTTTTCTTTTCTTGTTTTTTTTTTTAATCATCTTTCTTTCAAGTCCTTGAACATCCCAGAAATCTGTTGGCTACAGACTGTGAATGAGTAAATCATCACAGATTTCTTTATTTTTCCTTCTACTCAGAATATATGATCATGTGTACTGCCTGACACTATGTCCACTGGGAAGATTTAACTTCACAATGTCATTCACAGTTGGTCCAGAAAGGGGTGTTATGTCTTAGTTAGTGTTTCTACTGCTATGATGAAACACTACAAAATTTTTTTCTTCTCTTAGCCTGGTTCCACTCTTTGTATCCAGCATTCCTTGTCAGATTCCCAGGACTCATGCACTATTAACATCCTGGGGTCTCCAGGCTTTACTTTAACAGTTTCAAGCAACTGCTGCTGTAGGATTCTTTTTATAGCAGGGCCTTAGTGCAGATATTGCCCTGCAGCACATTGCCTACCCACATGGATGCTTCTTAACCACAGAGGAAGGCTCTATAATTGCTTTACTCATGTTTCCTTCATAACTAAAACCACTACCATGTAGATGACAATGACAAGTAAGGCTGCCGGCTTGGACTAGAGTGTGATGCCCCTGAATATCATGTGAAGCAGCTTTACTTTGTTTTCACTTTTTAGGAAAATAATTTGTCTTAGGTGTCTTCCTTTAATGATTTGGGAATTTGGCAGATTGGAGTCTGGCCTTAAGTGCACAGTTTCCTTAAATCCAATGCAGATTTGGCATTTTCTTAAATCTCCTTGTTTCTCTTAGCATAGACCCCCAAAGTTAAATTTCTTGATGCTCTTTGTTCGTTCTTTTATTTATTCACTTTACATCTAGATCACCATTCCCCTTCCTGGTCCTCTCACCGTCTCTCAGTCTCTCACTGCATTCCTGATCCCCTTCCCACATGAGAAAATAGACACGCCCACAGAAATTCCCAACCTTGCACATCATGTCTCTGCAGGATTAATTACTTCTCCTACTGAAGCCAGATCAAACAGCAGAGTTAGGGAAAAAATGCTACAGACACACAACTTTAGAGATAGCCCCTGCTCCCATTTTTCAGGACTCACATGAAGACTGAACTGTACATCTGCTACATATGTGCATGACGGGGGCTAGCTCCATCCCATGTATGCTCTTTGGTTGGTGGTTCAGTCTCTCAGAGCCTCAAAGTTTCCAGGTAATTTGACTCTGTTGGTCTTTGAAAGGAGTTCTTATTCTCTTTGGAAACTCTAATCCTTCCCAAACTCTTCTATAAGAGTTCCAAAGCTACCTCCAATGTTTGGCTATGGGTCTCAGCATCTGTCTGAATCAGCTGCTGGGTGGAGCCTCTCAGAGAACAGCCATGCTGGGCTCCTATCTGCAAGTATAACAGAGTATAATTAATATCTCAGGGATTGGTTTGCCTGTAGGCTGGGTCTCTAGTGGACTGGTTATTGCTTGGCCATTCCCTCAGGCTCTGCTCAATTCTCCATTCCCACGTTTCTTGTAGGCAGGATAAACTGTGGGTTGAAAATTTTGTGGATGGGTTGGTATTCCTATCACCCCACTCAGGTACCTGCTTGTATACAGGAACTGCCTCTTCAGATTCTATTTTCCAGTGTAATTAGTCTCAGCTATGGTCACCCCATTGATTCTTGGATGCCTCCCATATCCCACTTATCAAGATGCTCTCCACCCCCTACCACCACTGCAAGCAGCAGATTTCATTCATTCTCAAGACCATCTGGCTATGTCCCTGGTCTCTCCTCACACCTCATTCTGGACACTTCATCCTGGACCTCCTCAATCCCCTCCCCAACCACTCTGTCACCCAGTTCAATCCCTCCATCTGCCTCTTATGACTACTTTATTCCCTCTTCTAGGTGAGATTCAAGCATCATTGCTTGTGCCTTTTTTTAATTTTAATTTTATTTTATTTATTTATTTTTTTTACTTTCTTTTGATCAGTGATGGATAGCATGGATATCCTTTATTTTATGTCAAATATCCACTTATAAGTGAGTTCATACCATGCATGTTACTTTGGGTCTGGATTACCTCACTCAGAATGATATTCTCAAGATCTATCCATTTGCCTGCAAAATTCATGAGGTTTTTGTTTTTAACAGCTCAATAGTATTCCATTTTGTAAATGTACCATATTTTCTTTATCCATTTTTCAGCTGAGGGACATCCAGGAATGGCCAGTTTCTGGTTATTATGAATAAAGCTATTATGAATATAACTGAGCAAGTGTCTTTCTGGGATGGTAGAGCATATTCTAGGTATATACCCAGGAGTGGTATAGCTAGTTCTTAAGTAGAACTAGTCCAAGTTCTCTGAAGACTGCCAAAATGATTCCCAACATGGTGGTACACGTTTGTACTCCCACAAGCAATGGAGGTATGTTCCCTTTCCTCCACATCCTCAACAGCCTCAGCTTTCATTTGAGTCTTTGATCTTAGCCATTTTGAAAGGTGTAAGATGGAATCTTAAAGTCATTTTTATTTGCATTTCCCTGATGACTAAGAACTGTGAACATTTCTTCAAGTGTTTATAGGCCATTTGAGGTTGGTCTGTTAAGAATTCTTTGTTTTGCTATGTACCCTCATTTTAATTTTTTGGGGGGTGTTTGTGTCTAACTTCTGGAGTTCTTTATAAATTTTAGATGTTAGTTTTCTGTCATACATAGAGTTGGTGAAGATACTTTTCCAATCTGTAGCCCACCATTTTGTCATAATGTCAGTGTCCTTTTCTTTATAGAAGCTTTTCCAGTTTAATGAGGTACCATTTGTCAATTATTGATCTTAAAGCCTGAGTCCTTGGTGTGATATTCAAGAAGTTGTCATCTGTACCAATTCATTAAGGTCTAGCCCCACTATTTGTTCCATTAGATTTAGTGTATCAGGTTTTACATTGAGGTCTTTGGTCTACTTGGACTTGAATTTTGTGCAGAGTGATACCTATGGATCTATCTGCATTCTCCTACATGCAGTCATCCAGTTAGACCAGCACCGTTTGTTGAAGATGCTTTCTATTTTTAATTGTATGGTTTTAATTTCTTTGTCAAAATCTAGTGTCCAGAGGTATATGGGTTTATTTCAGGGTCTTCAATTTGTTTGATTGATCATCCTGTCTGTTTCTATACCATACCCTGCAGATTTTTATTAATTATTTTATTTATTTGCATTTCATATGTTATCCCCCTTCCCAGTCTCCCCTCCACAAAATCCCTATCCTCGCCCCTGTTCTCCTACTTCTATGAGGGTTCTCCCCCAACCACCCACCCACCTCTGCCTCAGTGCCTTAGAAATCACCTATGCTGGGGCATCTAGTCTCCACAGGACCAAGAGACTCCCCTCCTATTGATGCCAGATAAAGCAATCCTCTACTACATATACAGCTGGAGCCATGGGTCCCTCCCTTTTTGATTGGTGGTTTAGTCCCTAGGAGCTTTGGAGGGTCTGGTTGGTTGATATTGTTCTTGCTATGGGGTTGCAAACCCCTTCAGCTCCTTCAGTCCTTCTGCTCCCTTCTCTATTGGGGTACTCAGGCTCAGTCCAATGGATGGATGAGTGCATCCGCATCAGTATTCATCAGGCTCTTGCATGGCCTCTCAGGAGACAACTATAACAGGCCCCTGTCAGCAAGTGCTTCTTTGCATCAGCAATAGTGTCTGGGTTTGGTGTCTGCAGATGGGATGGATCCCTAGGTAGGGCAATCTATCACTATTTCTCTGTAGTACAACTTGAGGTCAGGAATGGTGATAACTCCAGAAGTTCTTTTATTGTCCTGGATTGTTTTAGCTATCTTGTCGTTATTTTTGTTTGTTTGTTTTTTATATGGTGTTAAGAATTTCTCTGTGAATATCTGTGAAGAATTGTGTTGACATTTGGTGGAAATTGCATTGAATCTGTAAATTGCTTTCAGTAAGATGACCATTTTCACTATGTTAATTCTATTGATCCATGAGCATGGGAGGTCATTCCATCTTCTGATATCTTTCTCAATTTCTTTCTTTAGTGATATAAAGTTTTTGTCATATAGGACTTTCACTTGTTTCGTTAGAGTTACACCCAGGTATTTTATATTATTTGTGGCTACTGTAAAGGGTGTTATTTCCCTTTCTTTCTTGGCCTGTTTTATCTCCATCTATGGTGATTGAGAATTTTCCTGTGCACAATAGTTTGGGTTCGCACTAGTTTTTTGGTCTTTTGGGATTTGTTTTGTTGTTTTATTTTTCTTTCTTTCTTTATTTTTTTTGTTTTGTTTTTTTGTTTTGTTTTCATTTTGGAATATATCTGCTCAGGACACCTTCTAGCTTTTGGAGTATTTGTAGAGATGTCATTTGTAATTCTGTTAGGTATGCCTTTCTGTGTAACCTGGCCATCTCCTCTTTCTGCTTTTGTTGTTGATGATACTGTTTCTTTCTTTGTTCTGTAGATTGTATTTTAGATTATCTTAAAACAGGATTTTTTTTTCATTTCCACTATAATTGGTGTTCTATATGTTTCTTAGATGTTTAGAGGAGTATCTTTCTTTTGGTTGGGAATGCTTTCTTCTATGATTTTGTTTAGTATTTTCTGGGACTTTGAGCTGGGACTCTTCAACTTCTTCTGTCCTATTATTAGGGTTAGGACTTTTCATGGTATCCCAGGTTTTCTTCTGAATGTTTTATGTCGGGAATTTTTTTAGATTTAACATTTTCTTTGACTGATGTATCAGGTTATTCTATATATCTTCTATGCCTGAGATTCTCTCTTCCATCTCTTATGTTCTGTTGGTGATCCTTGCATCTGTTGCTTCTCTCTTCTCTTCTCTTTGCTAGTTTTTCCATCTCCAGGATTTACTCAGTTTTTTACAATTATTTCTATTTGTACTTTCTTGTCTTGCACAGTTTTGTTTATTTCCTTCACAGGTTTAATGATATTTTCCTGTATATCTTTAAAGGATTTATTCATTTCCTCTTTAAAGGCTTCTATCATCATTATAAGATTGCATTTAAGGTCACTTGGTTGTGCTTCAGTTGTGCTTGGTTATCAAGATCTTGCTGTGGTAGGATAGCTATGCTCTCAAGATGTCATATTGTCCTGACTCTTGTAGGTGGTGTTCTTTCAAGGGCCTTTAACCATCTGGATGGCTTTAATGCCTGGATATTCCTGTTATAATAAGTATTGGAAAGGTCCTAAACTCTATGAACCTGGTATAGTAGGCCTTTGATGCATATACTCAGGCCATATGTTTCTGGATTTGTGGGTCTGATGAAAATGGCTGGAGATGTGTTGTGGTAAAGGTTGTCTGACTGACATAAAAGGCTGCTCACAGAAGCTGGTGGTATCCCAGAAGTCTCAGCAGGCAGGGAACATGGGTAAGGGAAGGTAGTCTCATCTGTATTCCTCGGGTCTGGTGAAGGTAGATTGAGAAGTAGAAGGATAATCAAACACTCTTGTTCTGCCAGAACATCACAAGAATGATCTTTCTGCTTCAGATTCCACAATTAAGTAATTGAAAAGACAACCAAGAAAAAAAAAAGATAGAAAAATACAAAACATTTATTTCCATGGAACACTAAAGAGATAAATTAAATTTAACAAATGTAGTGAATTATATAAATAGCAGATTGATTTGTATTCCAGTTAATGTTAGATTTCATAGACATTGAGTTTACTAAGTTTCTAGGTGATCAAGAAAAGCATAAACTATGTAAAATACATTATTAAGTGGCAACAGGTAAAGTTTTGAGGTATGCTGGAATATCAAGTTTCAAAACAAACAAACCCCAAATGAGCACTTGGTTAGGAATATAAGTAGCATATTACCTGATCCCCGTGGTTATTTCTAATGAAAAGGCTTTTGGCAAACTGAAATACATGATTCAGCAAGTGAGGAGTCCCTTCACATGTGCATTTTTTATTATAATTTTTGAAGGTCAATACATTGTTTAAATCACTTTAATCAATTTTGCATACTTTAAGGAACAAAACTATACCTTTGCTTTTCTTTTGTAATGGCCTGCCACCCAATGAAGACAGAACATAATGCTCAATAAGAAACACAAAATAGCATAGTAAAGCTTTTTGCCTATACCGTTTTCTTTCTTATACTTAGTAGCTAGCTTGAATGAGGTATTTCAAATTTTGTATTGAGCATTCTTGTCCCCTTAAAAGTAGAGAATATACTCTTATTGATACCAGCATACCATATGTGTTGATCACACCTTATATTTTGTCATGGCTTCTCATGTAGAGAACATAGTCTTTAGTTTAGCATTCAAGGTCCCCATTGATATATTCATCTATACTCCCTGTCCCCCACTGTGACCAGAGAGATTCTTTTATTTTTGCTACAAAGACATAACAATTATTAGTCTTATGTCTTAATTTTCTAGAAATGTTACCCTTTATTTACCTGATAAATCACTGATCCCCTCTTTTATATAGTATTTTTCCAAACACTTCCTGTTTTTTAACTATATAAGTAGTTGAGTGTTACATTTTATTAACTGAGGAAAAGTGAACAAATGTTTATTTTTTCCACATAAAGACAGTACTAATGACAGAACAGAGAAATACTCCATCCAAGTTCTGCTTAGTTCATTGAGCTTGCTTTAAAGGGTCTCAGTGACTAAAGTAGGTACATCATCAAAAAGCTAACATCAGCAGAAAAAGGGGCCCAAGAATGCTACAACCATGAAACTACTTGCAGTTGCCCTTCTGAAAATTTTGTGGTTTTGAGTATTGCTTATGATTAGGAACTTATTAGTTTTGTCATCTTCTGAGCCTTATGAGTTCTATGAGTCTATCTTTCCCCTCTAAGAGGTAATGTTTTAATTCAGAAGAAATATCTAACAGTATTATGCTGCAACACTAAAAGTCCACATTACAGTACTAAAGAAAATTCTTCTTTTTTTTGGAATACAGCTATTAAAATGCTCCTTTCTCATCAATCTTTTATAACATTGGGAAAAATTTACACTGTGTTATATTTTCAGTCACTCACTAACTAACTATATGCATAAACATTTGTAACCATTCTAGTTCCTTAAAATAATTTCCTACTTTGCTATCCCCTTTTTGAAGTATAATTGTTTAGAGGGACTGATAATGGCCTAACTCAGTAGCCCAAATTATCTCACAAAATGTGTTTGTTATACTATCAACATAGCAATGAAGTGTGAATGTGAAAACTTTTAAGTAAAATTCTATTCATATCACCACTGCCTGCTTGGTAGGGTTGGATGTCTTTTTACACCATGAGGGAAAGTTGATTATAGTCACTTAATAATTAATAACAGTGCAAAGATAACAGTAAGTGATTTGATTCAATATTCTCAACTTCCTGTAATCTTTCAGAAGTTTGCCATTCCCCCATGTTCCTTCAAAAGATATATATAACCAGAAATGGGCACAGGTTTCCTACAGGAATCATGCACCAATCTCTAGAATTCCATTTTACTTTATATAATGTATCAAAAATCATTCTTCCTAGAAAATGACTTGCACAATAGTTCTTACATTATTAAGGTAAATTATCTGTGATCATAGTTTTTGAACAATTGCTTTTTTTTCCAGGAATGGATTATGAAGAACACTAAAGTCAGCCTTTAGCTATTTTAGGGCATACAAATTCTCATTTATGGTTAAATTAGCAGAGTGCATAACAGTGTCAATTTATTCTCTTGTATATCTTAGTGTGCCTAGATCAAAATGAAGGATATATAAAGAGAAATATAGATGTTCAAACATTTCAACTGAAAACTCAATATAAGTAATTAGCATATGATTGAACAAGAAAACTCAGTTAATGGAACAAAAAGAGTCAGAGTTCAATTAGTAAACTTTAAATTGCTTCTCACACGTGTTCAGCGATGTATTTGTCTTGGATAGCCAGCAGGATAAATAAGTCAAAGGAAATTAGAACCATAGAAGGAAATAGAATATGTAAATTATGACACTGATGTTTGAAGTTATACACACACACACACACACACACACACACACACTCAAAGGGCAAGAACTCTAGATTATTGAGTGCATTTATTATTGAGACGAATGATGGTGAACCCTAAATTCTTAAAAATATTATTTCAAATATTTCAAAACTAGTTTTTATTTAATGTTCGTCTGGCTATACTTCATTGGCTTTTACAAAAGAAAGCAATTAATGGAGGCTTGATTATAGTTTCAGAAGTTTAGTCTATGATCATCATAGTGGAGGGCATAGTGGAAAACAGGCATAAACTTGGAACTGTAGCTGATAATTTATGTTCTGATTCACAAGGAAGAGGGAGAGGGAGAGAGAGAGAGAGAGAGAGAGAGAGAGAGAGAGAGAGAGAGATTGATTAAGCCTAATTTCGGTATTTAAAACCTGAAGGCCAACCCTCCCACCCAGGAAAACATCTACTACAAGGCCATACTTCTTAATCCTTCCTAAACAGTCACACAACTGGGAGCCAAACATCCAAATATATGATCCTGTGGGGTACATTTTCATTCAAACCACCACATTCTACTCCTTGTTCCCTGTAGGCATTTAGACTCAGCATAATGCAAAATGTACTCAGTCCAACTTCAGACTTCCCACAGTCCTTTCAATCTCAATGCTGTTTAAAAGTCTAAAGTTTCTTCTGAGACCTAAGGCAATCTCTTAATAGCAACTCCCAGCAAAATGAAAAGGCAAATTATGCAATTCCACCATTCAGTTTCACAGAATATATGTTATCATTTCAACAGGGAAGAATGGGAGCATGGTGTGGGAATACTGGACCAAAGCAAGACTGAATCTTAGCAAAGCAAAATTTGAATTTTACACCACTATATCTGATGTCAAAGGATTCAGATGGCTTTTCTACTCCAATTTTATAAACTACAATACAAATTGATCTTTTGGGCTTATTTAACACCTTGTCTGCAGCTCTCTTTGGCATGTGTCCCTAGGCTCTAGCATGTCCAACATTTAATGATTTCCAAAGCAATCCAGGCTTCATCTTCACAGATTCACTCAATGGACTCTCAGGAATTATCCTGCCACATGCTTTGTCTCACTAGGTATCCTTAAATTCAGAAGAAGATTACACAACCACTTTATACCTTTATCTTTCAGTGTAAAGCTAGAACCACAGGCCTGAAGCTACTAAATTCTGCAGCCTTCAAAGGTTGGAACTTGACCCCCTTCCTTGAATTATATTTGCATAACTGACTTGATGGTTTTCTTTGTTGAATGACCTTTGCTTTTCAGAATCTGGAAGCTCAGTTGTGTAGGGTCTTGCCCTGAGGTCACCACAAGCATTCCGATATGAAAGCCAATGGGGACTATTCTCATTCAAACAATAATAAGCAGTTAAGATAATAAATTTTGACACCCTGCATCTTAATATAATCACATGCTATTGCGCTTTTATTATAGCATTATTTATATATTGTTACTTATATTACATATTAACCATTTTTATCTGAAATGCATGAGAAAAGGAGTGTTTTGGATTTGCGAGATTACATATGGACTGTGAGATATTTATATATACATAACAAAATACCATGATGAAGGCATATACATTTAAATATAATGTTCATTTGTATTTTATATACCACACCTGAAGCCCATTTGATAAATATTCCATTATGGCTTATTTTTGTTATAGCTCACTACATGAAATAAGGTAAAAAAATTATTTTTATTTCATGTTATTATGATTTTTCATGTTTTTTATTCATCTCTCATACAATACATACTGATCACAGTTTCCACTCCCTTTGTACTTTTTTATTCCTCTCCTCTACCCATCCAGTTCCACTCCTCCTTGGTTTCCTTTCATAAAAGAGCAAGCTTCCTGGGAATTGCTCTCTATCTCAAGATCCTTGTATACTACACTTGAATATATACTCAAAGAATGTTCTTCTATGCCACCGCCAAGACACTGAACTATGTCCATAGTGGCTTTATTCATAATAGTCAGAAACCATAAACAACTTAGATATCTTTCAGCTGAAGAATGTATAAAAAATGTGGCATATTTAAACAATACAGAATTAATTAGCTATTTTAAAAATGGCATTATAAAATTTGCAGAGCAATGGATGAAAGTAGTACCAAAAAGCATCCTGAGTGAGGTATCTCAGACAAAGAAAGACAATTATAGTATGTATTCAGTTATCAGTGAATATTAGCTGTTAAGTAAATGATAAACCTCATATAGCCCAGACACAGAATGGCTAAGTAACACATAGAGCTCTAAGGGTTAAGAATGAATCTCCCTGGGAAGGAAAAATAAAATAGATTTGGGGAATGTATATGGGGTGAGCAAGACTGGGAACAGAAGAGAAAAATCAGGTGGTGGGAAGAGATAGAGGGAGGATAGTATAAACAGAGACGACTAGAATTGGAGGACATTTGGGGATCAGTGTGGAAATATAGTGCAGTAGAAAATTCCAAGATTCCATGAGGGTGCCCTGAATATGGGCTCCTAGTAGTAGAAGATACAGAGCCTCAACACACCATCTTCTGTAATCTTGCAAATGTCAGTGGTGGCACTGGAACACCAACCCAGCCACAAAACCTAAAACCTAAAATATATCTTCTTGCCTGCTATATGTGCAGGGAAATGGAAGCGCAGATCTTGTGAGAATGGCCAGCTAATGACTGGTATAATTTGAAGCACACTCCACAAAAAGGCACCCATGCTCAGCATTGCCTGGATGACCAGGAACTGGAGACTGCATAGCCCAGAGGCCTAGGAGAGAAAATTAAATAATAAAATGATTACTAATGATGTTCCACTACAGTAACAGGTCAGGTATCGTAGCCTAATTTTCATCAGAATGCTTTCCTATGTTAACTTATGGGAGCAGATGCAAAGGAACATAGACAAATATTAAGCAAAGAAAGATCAAATTGGAACTCTCCATTTTGTCCCTTCCCTTGGTGCTCAGAGAATACTGTGGAAGAGGGAGAGGAAGAATTGTAGGAGCCAGAGGTATCAAGGGTACCAGGAGAACAAGGTTGTCATAATCAGCTAAGCTAAGAGGCTCACAGGGAATGAACCAAAAACCTGGAGGCTTGCATGGGTCTGCACTAGGTCCTCTACAAATGTATTTGTTAGCTTGGTGTTTTTGCGGGGACTCCTAAAAGTGAGAGTGCAGGTGTTATCAACACTTTTGTTTGCCCTGGGGATGCTTTCCCTTCTACTAGGTTGCCTAATACAGTGCTGACATGAGGGGTTTTGCGCACACACACACACACACACACACACACACACACACACACGCATATATGACTTGTTATGTAATCTTTGGTTGATATCCCTGGGAGAAATTTATATTTGTTATACCATGAAAATTAATAACATTATAATATCCACAGACCATAGACACACACACACACACACACACACACACACACACACACTCACACAGACACACACACACACACACACACACACACTCACACACACACAGATTGTGCTATTGTTTACTATTTTTGAAAGCTTACCTGGTAAGTGATGAGATTAAACTACTGAGTGGATATAAATATTTAGAATTAAGTTAGAAATTACACTGGTTTAGAAAACTGGCAATAATAGGTTCAGCTTTCAGATCTATGATCTCTCCTGCATCTTGTAGTTGGATAGGTGTATTAGTAACTTTTCTATAACTTTGATAAGATATACTGGCTGATTTTGTGTGTCAACTTGTCACAAGCTGGAATTATCACAGAGAAAAGAGCCTCCCTTGAGGAAATGCTTCCAAGCAATCCAGCTGCAAGGCATTTTCTCAATTAGTGGTCAAAGGTGGGAGGGTCCATTGTGAGTGGTGCTATCCCTGGGCTGGAAGTTCTGCATTCTATAAAAGTGCAAGCTGAGCAAGGCAGGGAAAGCAATCCAGTAAGCAGCATCCCTCCATGGCCTCTGTTTACCTCCTGCCTCCATGTTCCTGCACAGTGTGAGTTCCTGCACTAACTTCCATGGTTCAAGAACAGCAATGTGGACATGTAAGCTGAACAAACCCTTTCTTCACCAACTTGCTTCTTGGTCATGATGTTTTGTACAGGAATAGAAACCTTGAATAAGACAGATAGCATGACAAAGGCAACTTATAAAGGAAAGCATTTGGTTAGGCTTATATTTCAAAAGGTAAGAATCCTTGATAGCAGAGTAATGGCATGACAGCATAAATTGCTCATATCTTGAACCTCAAGCAGGAAACAGAGAAAGTACGGAGATTGTGGGAGTCTTTTGAATCTTCAAAGCCTACCCAAAGAAACACACCTCCTCCAACAAAGTGACACTTCTGAATTGTCCCCCAAAAGTTCCATCAATTGTAGATCAAGTTTTCAAATATATGAGCCTATGGGGGCCATTCTTATCCAAACTACTATATTCATTCCATAACTCTTAAAATCCCATGTTCATATGATAATGCAAAATGTATTCAGTCCAATATCAAACATCTGACATATTCTTCCACTGTTGCAAGAATATCTGTAAGGCTAAAATCCAAAATCTCTTCTGTGCATCAAGGTAAAATCCCCTATAAAGTAAATATATTGTTGAGAATAGTTTTTGCTCTCCTGGGTTTTTGGTTATTCCAAGTGAATTTGCAAATTGCTCATTATAACTCTATGAAGAATTGAGTTGGAACTTTGATGGGGACTGCATTGAATCTGCAGATTGCTTTCAGCAAGATCCCATTATTTATTATATTAATCCTGCCAGTCCTCGAGCATGGAAGATCTTTCCATCTTCTGAGATCTTCAATTTCTTTCTTCAGGGATTTGAAGTTCTTGTCATATAGATTTTTCACTTGCTTAGAGTCACACCAAGTTATTTTATATTATTTGTGACTGTTGTGACAGGTGTCATTTCTGCAACCTTTCCCAGCCTGTTTAACTTTTGAGTAGAGGAAGGCTACTGATTTGTTTGAGTTAATTTTATATCCAGCCACTTTGCTGAAGTTGTTTATCAGTTTTAAGAGGTCTCTGGTGGACTTTTTTGGGCTACTTAAGCATACTGTCATATCATCTGCAAATAGTGATATTTTGATTTCTTTCTTTCCAATTTGTATCTCCTTGACCTTCTTTTGTTGTCTAGTTGCTCTGGCTAGGACTATGAGTGCTATATTGAATAGGTAGGGAGAGAGTGGGCATCCTTGTCTAGTCCATGATTTTAGTGGGATTACTTCAAGCTTCTCTCCATTTACTTTGATGTTGGTTACTGATTTGCTGCATATTGCTTTTACTATGTTTTGGCATGTGCCTTGAATTCCTGATACTTCCAAGAATTTTACCAATAAGGGGTGTTGAATTTTGTGAAGTGCTTTCTCGGCATTTAATGAGATGACTGTGGTTTTGTTTTTTATTCATTGAGTATATTTATATAATGGATTACGTTGATGGATTTCCATTTATTGAACCATCCCTGCATCCCTGAGATAAAGCCTACTTGACTGTGGTGAATAATCATTTGCATGTGTTCTTGGATTCAGTTTGCAAGAACTTTAATGAGCATTTTTGCATAGATATTCATAAACAAAATTGGTCTGAAGTTCTATTTCTTTGTTGGGTCCTTGTGTAGGTTAAATATAAGCATAACTGTGCCTTCAAAGAAAGAATTGGGTAGTGTTCCTTCTGTTTCTATTTTGTCAAATAGTTTGGAGAATATTGGTATTAGGTCTTCTTTGAAGGTATGATAGAATTCTGCACTAAAACCATCTGGTCCTGGGCTTTTTTTTTTTTTTTTTTTGAAAGGTTTAATGAGTCCTTCTATTTCTTTAGGGGTTATTGGATAGGTTAGATGGTTTATCTAATCCTGATTTAACTTTGGTACCTCGTATCTGTTTAGAAAACTGTCCATTTTATCCAGATTTTCCACCTTTCTTGAGTATAGGCTTTAGTAGTATGATCTGATGAATTTTCAAATTTCCTCAGTTTCTATTGTTAAGTCTCCCTTTTCATTTCTGATTTTGTTAATTTGGATGCTGTCTCTGTGCTCTCTGATTAGTCTGGCTAAGGGTTTATCAATCTTGTTGATTTTTCAAATAACCAGCTCCTGGTTTTGTTGATACTTTGTATAGTTCTTTTTTTTCTACTTGGTTAATTTCAGCCCTGTTTGATTATTTTCTGCTGTCTACTCCTCTTAGGTGTACTTGCTTCCTTTTAGTTCTATTTTCAACAATAAAATAACTTCTGGAGAAATCAACATCCCAAGCTATATTACAGAGTAAGAGTGATAAAAAAAAAAAAAAAAAAAAAAAAAAGAAAAAAACCTGCATGGTATTGGTACAGAGACAGGCATGTAGATCAATGGAATAGAATTGAAGACCCAGAAATGAAACAACGCATCTATGGTCACTTGAATTTTGACAAACAACCTAAAACCATCCAGTGGAAAAAGTATAGCATTTTCAACAAATAGTACTGTTTCAACTGGTGGTCAGCATGTAGAAGAATGAAAATTGATCCATTCTTATCTCCTTGTACAAGTCTAAAGTCAAAGTGGATCAAGGACCTCCACATAAAACCAGATACACTGAAACTATTAGGGAAGAGTCTCAAACACATGGGCATAGGGGAAAATTTCCTGAACAGAACATTAATAACTTATGCTATAAGATCAATAATAGACAAATAGGATCTCATAAAATTGCAAAGCTTCTATAAGGCAGAGGAGACTGTCAATATGACAAAACAACAACCAACAGAAGGGGAAAAGATCTTTACTAATTCTTTATGGGATTGAGGGCTAGTATCCAATATATACAAAGAACTCAAGAAGTTAGACTCCAGACAACCAAATAACCCTATACAAAATGGGGTACAGAGCTAAACAGAGAATTCTTAACTGAGAAATATCAAATGGCCAAGAAGTACCTAAAGAAATGTTCAGCATCATTAGCCATCAGGAAAATGCAAATAAAAACAACACTGACAGAATGTCCAAGTTTCACTTAACAGTAACCGCTGGACTGAGAGTGAGGTACCAGATGGAGGGGTTGGAGAAAGGTCTGAAGGATCGGAGGGAATTGGTAACCCCATGGAGGGAGCAAGAGCGTCAATGGGCCTGACCCTCCCCCTGGTCGTCCTGGAGTTCAGACCACCAACCAAAGAATACACATCTATTGACCCATGGTTTGGACTACATATGTGGCAGAGGATGAACTCGATGGCCATCAGGGAGAAAGGAGAGGACTTTGGGTCTGAGGGTGCTAGAGGCCCCAGTAAAGGGGAACGTCAAGGTGGGAATATGGGGATGGGTGGGCAGGTAGGTGGGAGGAGGAATTCCCTCACAGAGGCGGGGAGGTGGAGGGGATAGGGGGTTTCCAAAGAGGAGACCCAGAAAAGGGGAAACATTGGAAATGTAAATAAAGTATCAAAAAAATAAATAAATAAAGCAGGCTGAATCGTGAAAAAAAAAAAAAAAAAAAAAAGAAGAAGAAGAAGAAGATAAACACTGCACAAAGACCTTCTTCCAGTTATGTCCTCTGAAACCCGGGGGGGGGGGAACACTGAGATTCCACCTCAGACCAGTCACAATGGCTAAAATAAAAAAACTCACGTGAAAGCAGATGCTGGTAAGGATGTGGAAAAAGAGGAACACTCCTACATTTTTGGTGGGTTCGCAAGCTGGTACAACCCCTCTGAAAATCAGTCTGACGGTTCCTCAGAAAATTGGACATAGTATACCTGAGGACCCAGCTATACCACTCCTGGGCTTATACCCAAAAGATACTGCAACAATTTAACAAGGACACATGCTCAACTATGTTCATAGCAGCCTTATTCATAATAGCCAGAAGCTGGAAAGAATTCAGATGTCCTTCAACAGAGGAACGGATACAGAAATTGTGGTACATTTACCCAATGAAGTACTACTCAGCTATTAAAAACAATAGCTTCATGAAATTCGCAGGCAAATGGAAGGAACTATATAAATATCATCCTGAGAGAGGTACCCAGTCACAAAAAAACACATATAATATGCACTCACTGATAAGTGGATATTAGCAAAAAAAGCTCGGAATACCCAAGATACAATTTGCAGACCATATGAAGCTCAAGAAGAAGGAAGACCAAAATGTGGATTCTTCAGTCCTTCTTAGAAGGGTGAGCAGAATTCTCACGGAAGGTAGAGAGTGGGAGGGACTTGGGAGGAAGAGAGAAAGGGGAGGGGGAATAAGGGGGTAGGATCAGGTATGAGAGGAGTTGGAAATGATATACAGAGGGTCAGGGATTTGAGCAGATGTGTGTAGCAATAGGGGATGGGTAACTCGGAGTAGCCACCAGCAGTTCCCAGATGCCAGGAAAGCAAGAGGCTTCCAGGGCCCAACAAAGATTAGATTAGCTGAAATGCCCAAGAAAGATGAGGCAAACCTGTAGATACCATATCCAGAGGCTAGCCAAGGCCTATGGTTGGGGAATGGGGCCACCCATTCATCTCCAAATTCTAAACTCAGAATGTCTCTTTTCTAAAGGAAATACTGAGACAAAGTGTGGAGCAGAGACTGAAGAAAAGGCCATAGAGAGACTGTCCCACCTGGGGATCTATCCCATATAAAGATACCAAATGCAGACACTATTTTAGATACCAAGAAGTGCTTGCTGACAGGAGCATGTTATAGCTGTCTCCTAAGAGGCTATGACAGAGCCTGACATATACAGAGGCAGATGCTCACAGTCAACCATTGGACTGAGCATAGCAACCGCAATGGAAGAGTAAGAGAAAGAATTGAAGGAGCTGATGGTATTTGCATCCTCATAGGAAGAACAACAATATCAACTAACCAGACTCACCGAAGGTCCCAGACAGGGACTAAATCAAAGCATACTCATGGAGGGACCCACTGTTCCAGCTGCATATGTAGCAGAGGATGGCATTGTCTTTCATCAATAGGAGGAGAGGTCCTTGGTCCTGTGAAATCTCGATTCACCAATATAGGGGAATGCCAGGGTAGTGATGTAGGAGTACGTGAGTGGAAGGGAGCACCCTCATAGGAGCAGGTAGAGAAGATGTGATAGGGGGATTCTGGAGGGGAAACAGGGAAAGGAAATAATATTTGAAGTGTAAATGCATAAAATATCCAATAAAAAATTCATAATGAAAAAAAGCATAGATAGATAGATAGATAGATAGATAGATAGATAGATAGATAGATAGATATAGATATAGATACAGATATATAGATATAGATATATTACAATGGTACTGAATATACACTATCATTCCAAAGGAAAAAAGTTGAAAATAGTGAAGAAATACTGGACCAAAACAAAATTGACTCCCAGATTAGCAAAATCAAGTTATGTAGCTCTATGATCTATGTCAGAGGGCTTATACAGCCCTGCCCTTTCACCTTTACTGTGTGCAGTATACTTTTTTCTTTTTGTTCTGATCTGCACCCTCTGTGCACTTCTCCTTGGTATATGTCTCATGCCTTCTCAAATTTCCAACATCTTGGTATCTCCAATTCAATCTAGCCTTCACATTCTCAGCTTCACACAATGAGATCTCAGAGATTCCCTGCAGGGACTTCTTTGCTATACTCTTTACTTCAGTGGCTGTCCATAACTGCAGAATAGAATTCCATGGTTTCATTACTCATGCACCCTTTGTGATGCAAGAACCAGCATAGTGTGGAAAATCCTGGCAAGTCTGGCTGTCAATTTTGGGTGAATTCTTTCCCCTTTAAATTATACTTGGAGCAGTTTCATTTCTATTATATTTACAGCAGTTTAATTAGTTGTTAGTGTTTCAAAAATTTCTTAGGCCTTATTCCTTCACAATTTAGAACAGAAGCTTAGCTAGGTGGGGATATATACTGATGGCACACTTTCCCTTTATTCCACTGCTGATCTTTTTTTATACACATTTTATCTGTAGTACTCTTTTATTCCAAATTGTACATTTTGCATTTTTCTCTACTATTGACTGTTTTCGCCATAGAAGTGCACAAGAGTGATTACTAATAATCCTATAACATAGTCAATATTAAGCTGTCTTGAATTCCCTGTCATAGAATTAGTCCATTACTTCTAAATTTAGTTTCAGACAATTTCTTTTGGAATGGGGCAGAAAGAAGCCACATTCTTTGTTAAAATATCATAATAAACATTATTAATATGGCTATTAATATTGTTCCCTTCTGACATCTCTTGATCCAGTCCTTCACTGTCCACATTGGTCCCAGCACTATGTTCTATCTATCTTACTAATATAATGTGTCTGAGACTCTGCTTAAAGTATTCGATGGCTTTTCCAGTCCCAAGCTCCCAAATCTTCCATATTCCTTCAAACAGTAATATGGTTAGGCCCATCAAAACAATAGCTCTCAAAGTTTCTTACCAAATTATGTATTAGATTCACTTCTATTTCTGTGATAAAGCACAATGCCAAGGCAGTTTCTTTAAAGAGCATATAGTTAAGCTTTTCATTATAGAAGTTTAGGGTCCATGGTGGGAAAGTAAATGCATGGTGGCCATAATAGCTGAGAATTCACATCTCAAACTACAAGCAATAAGCAGAGAGAGAAATGGGGTTGAAAAAAAGGCTTTCTAAAACCTCAGAATCTGTGCTCTGTGACATATCTTCTTCAGTGTGGCTATACCTCCTCATCCTTCCTAAGCGATCCCACAAATGGGAACCAAGTCTTTAAACATGAGCCTTATTGAATCATTCATATTCAAATAATGACACTAGGCTTAGTGTACCAAGCATGGTTTTCATTGTATGTAGCAGTACTTGAGCACAAGTAGACACCTATTTACCCCCAAGTTAAAAGTCTCACTATTGAACCTTTGGAGGTAGCTTTCTGGAATAATACTTGTTTTCTTTCATAGCTTCTCCAGCAAGATACAATTACCAAAAGCTCTTCATTCTTGACAACTTGTGTAGTAAGGCAGCCTCTTCTCACAAAGGATGTTTCTATGTCAACTCCAGCTTGAATCCTCCAAACCCCTGTCTGAGGTATATTGTGTCTTCAGTATTGAGGTTTTTATTTCTAAGAAAAACAAATCACATTTTCAACTCATTAGAAATAGTGACTCTGCACTCCAGGCAGTGAAGTGGATTAGTGCCTCTGTTCAGCCACCATCAAAGAAGCTTTTCTCCTGCTGCATATAAGAATAAGTGTCGGATATAAAATTAACGCAAACAAATCAGTAGCCTTCCTATACTCAAAGGATAAACAGGCTGAGAAAGAAATTAGGGAAATGACACCCTTCACAATTGTCACAAACAATATAAAGCATCTTGGTGTGACTCTAACCAAGCAAGTGAAAGATCTGTATGACAAGAACTTCAAGTCTCTGAAGAAAGAAATCGAAGAAGACCTTAGAAGGTGGAAAGCTCTGCCATGCTCATGGATCGGAAGGATTAATATAGTAAAAATGGCCGTCCTGCCAAAAACAATCTACAAATTCAACGCAATCCCCATCAAAATTCCAACTCAATTCTTCATAGACTTAGAAAGAGCAATTCTCAAATTCATTTGGAACAACAAAAAACCCAGGATAGCAAAAGCTATCCTTAACAACAAAAGAACCTCTGGGGGAATCAGCATCCCTGATCTCAAGCTGTACTACAGAGCTTGATAAAAACTGCATGGTATTGGTACAGTGACAGGCAGGTAGATCAATGGAATAGAACTGAAGACCCAGAAATGAACCCACACACATATGGTCACTTGATCTTCGACAAAGGAGCTAAAACCACTCAGTGGAAAAAATACAGCATTTT
>CM052722.1:62067868-62122303 GCA_028551405.1 Uromys caudimaculatus
GAGGGTGCTGGAGGCCCCAGTAAAGGGGAATGTCAAGGTGGGAATATGGGGATGGGGGGGCGGGTAGGTGGGAGGAAGAATTCCCTCAAAGAGGCGGGGAGGGGGAGGGGATAGGGGATTTCCAAAGAGGAGACCCAGAAAAGGGGAAACATTGGAAATGTAAATAAAGTATCAAAAATAAATTTAAAAAAATTAAAGCAAGAGATAATATAGCCATATTCCACTGCCTATGCTTTCCGTGAAAAACAGGTGATCCTGGCCTGACCCCAGGACCTACATCTTTTGTCCCATGGAATAGCTAACTGCAGGATTGTTATCGTAACCGCCTAATGGCTAACCTACATCCTTTGTTCCAGGGAATAGCTAACCGCAGGATTGTTATCGTAACCACCTTATGATGAACTTAGAACATTCTATACCTTCTCATGACGCATAGAATTTCCTTGCTTTATGGTTTTTTTCTTTAAATACCCCTGACTTTATCTAACCGGGGTTGAACTCCTCTGCCTCTGTGTAGGTTATGAGCTCGACCCCAGTGCACTGGTCCCCCAAATAAACCTCGTGTGATTGCAGAAAAAAAAAAAAAAAAAAAAAGAATAAGTGCAATGATCCACAGCCACAGAAGCAGAGTGTTAGGGACCTTGGAACATTTAGTTGTAAACAGGGTATCTACATCAAACCTTTCCCCTCATAGCTCACAGAACTCCACAGAAGAGGAGGCAGAAAGAGTGTAAGAGACCGACAGATTGGAGGACACCATGCAAACAAGGCATTCTAAATCAACATAACAAAGCACAGGAGAACTCAATGAGACTGAGAGAAACTACACAGGGCCTACATAGTTCTGCACTAAGTCCTTTGTTTGTGTATTAGGAATTCCAAGTTAGTGTTTTTATAGGATTCCTCTAGTCTAAAAAACATTTGGATCTGATTCTTGTGCAGATTCATCTCCTAGGCTATTTTAGTTCTGTTTTTTTGTTGTTGTTGTTGTTGTTGTTTGTTGTTCAAATTTAATGTGTTAGTTTTCAGTTTATTTGTTTACTTTATCCTATTATTATACTTTAGAAGCCTGCTTGTTTTCTAATAAGATACAGAAAAGAAGTGGATCTGGATGAGAGACAAAGTACCGAGAAACTGGGAGTGGTAGAAGGGGGGAAAATCATAATTAGAATATAATAAGTAAGAAAGAAATTTATTTTCAATCAATAGAAAAAATATTGTAAAATCCTTTCATTCATGCTTTTTGTTCTAATAACTATCTGGCCAGTAACAATTACTACAATTTCTGACACAGAAAATATGTTTAGGAACTGATAATTAGAGAGCTAGAAATAAATATTGTATTATCTGGAACTCCCTTAAAATTCCTACTTTTCACATTCAATTAGATGTTCCTATTTGATTTCTATTTCTTCTTCTGAATAATCTTTCTTTAAAGAACTTATAAAAATAGTAGTCTCTTAGATTCTTACAATCTGCCTTTATCTTTCACAATACCATATATAACTAGGTCCACTAAATTAAGATTTTTCCAGGAAAATCTTCTGAATTTCTAATAAGGATGCCACAGTATATATCAAAACTATTCTAAGCATTCCTTCCTTTAATTTTTCCTGTGTCATAGTTATTTTCTTCCCAGTATTCTCTAGTATATCTTATTTTATCTAAAAGGTAAGATAACTGTAAAATTGTAAATTTTACTTTAATGCCACCTTTAAAATTTTTATTTGAAATAGTATCTAAAGCGAAAACACTCATTTTGTAAAATTCAAGGCAATTCCTGATCATAATACTGACTTGGATTTTTAACTAAAGAGTTTATAACCTGGTTAGTAATTGGCCAAGGAAATTAATGGTTATTCATTATTTATATACAAATACAACATTAAAATCATAAATTAAAAAAATACTTACATGTAAATTTTGTTCCACATAAACCACAAACAATTCATGAAGTGAAAATGAGCATTTTCCATGAAAGAAGCACTCAAGAGAAGCATTCACATTTCCAGGTGTTTATTTGTGGTAGATGCTTTTCTGACATTTATAAACAGCAATCATGGGGACTTGTTTCTGTAGAAAATGACAGAGAAGCGAGCTCAAAAGCCTAAATTGCAGGTTTGTATTAACCACCATTAACCCCAATTTCCTCACTTTTGAAATTTCACTATTGATTCCAAATAAGAGTACATTCAACTGAACACAGCTAAGGCTATTTTCCATTGATGTTTGTCAAACTGTAAATGAAAAAAAAAAATATATGCAAGTGATGAAAACAAGTGGGACAGTTATTTTATAAATATAAGTCTAATCCACAGGATTTTGTTTCAAAGGTTCCTTTTCATCTTTTTGAAATGTTAACTCAGTCAAGTATTGGTATCTGTATGTCTGAGATTTTATTGATTATAACGTAAGTAAATGAACAATTAATGAGATCCCTTTCAGATGTTTTTACATGACATATTTTTTCACAAAATATATGCATATTGGCATACTTCAATCAAATGTATAAAGACTAAACAGTCATACCTATGTTAAAATTTGAATTTTTTTCAGCAGGGACATCAAAAGTTTTTGAAAATTATTGAGGTAGACTTCTAATACAATTATACCTTCCTCTTTTTAAATAACTAACATATCTTGAAATCATTTCACAATATCTATTTGGAAACTATAATCCTGTAATGATGGAGAAAACAAAATAACAATCTAAAATGTGCCTAGTAATGTAATATCATGTATATCTGGCAGTGTATATGCCCTCGACATGGAATAATTTTTCATATTTAAAATATATTTTCTTTTTTTCTGCAGACATTATTATCAGCTTTTGTAAATTCAGTGTGAAAAGACATTCGAAGTACTGTTCAAAATGTTCTTCATGTTTTCTATATGTGATCTATAGAAGAGAGATATTTCTGTTTAATCTCAATATAGCCTCTTTTATTCAACTTAATCTGTCTTATTTCCAGAAGTAAAATATTTCATGTATTATTCACACCATTAACTAATGTAAATTATTATTCTGTCAACAGAATTAGTAATTTTAAAATCAAATTGAACATAATACCTAGCTGTGGATGTTCATAAGATACTAACAGAGATTAAGTAATTGCTGTCAACCTAAAATTCTTTGATGAGTAGAATATCTTGCTACTTGTGATAAACATTATTCAAAGTCTCCTGATAATATAAATCACTTTATAATAAAGAATTCATAGAATACATTTAGTTACTGCATTTTAGGAATCAATTATCTAACTAAGATGATGCTGAACCCATAAAAGCAGTTTTAATTAATTTTTTCTAACAGACTATGATAAGCATTCCCGTATAAATAAATTTTAAAAACTATAATTTAACTATACAAATTGTTGAACCAAATCAGTGAGCCTAATATAGAAGTTCACAGTCTAACTTGACTGTGTATTTCTTGAAGGAAAGCATTTCAATTTGAAGAAACATACGCTCCACTCTTCTGAGTTTTGTTTCAGCAATTATGAAAGCAGAATCTAAAATCTCAATGTTTTTCTTTTGAAAGGAACAATCTCATCAAATTTCCTGTCATTAGCAGCAGAAGTGTGGAGTTATTTGATAGGTCAAAAAACATTTTTATACTTGTTTCTAATTAAGTCCTTTGTGTCTAGTTTATATCTTTTACCTATCACAATAGCCTCATCATAAAATGATATGAAGAATTCAACCTCAATTTTAATATGTTGATAATATATAAATTATAGTCTTAGGAAAGGACTTTTTTATTATCATAGTCTTATATGGTAAACACACATATATATTTATTTTTGAATGCACTGTCTTTTTATATATGTCTTTACATGCTGTTTTGGTTTGTATATGCTTGTTCCAGGGAGTGGCACTATTTGGAGGTGTGGAATTGTTGGAGTAGGTATGTGACTGTAGTGGGCTTTAGTACCCTCATCTTAACTTCCTAGAAGTCTGTGCTCTGCTATCAGCATTGAGATGAAGATATAGAACTCTCAGCTTCTCCTGCACCATGCCAGCCTGGATGCCACCATGTTCCCACATTGATAATAATAGACAGAATCTCTGAACCTGTAGGCCAGCCCCAGTTAGATGTTGTCCTTATAAGAGTTGTCTTGATCATGGTATCTATTCACAGCACTAAATCCCTAAGACAGAAGTTGGTACCAGTGACTGTGGTATTGCTGTGATAGGCCTGACCATATTTTTGTTTGGAAGAATGTGCATTTGGGGACTTTGGATTTGGAAAGCATTGGAGTGCTTTAAGTGGGGCTTAATGAGCTATCCTAGAAGAAATATGGAAGACTTTGTTGCTGTGAGTGGTTTGAACTGTGCTAACCTGGCCCAAGAGGTTTTAGTGGAGAAGTATTTCAGTATGTGTACTAGAGGCTATTTTTATGATATTTTGGTGAAGAATGTGGCTGCTTTTCAGCATTGTCTGAAGAGTCTGCCTGAGGCTATTGTGAAGATATTTGCAAAAGGAAGTCTCAAAACAGCTTGGTGTAAATTCTATTGTGTGGTTACTAAAGTTTACTCTTATGAAGAGCATTTTAATGAAAAGGAATGAGTTGAGAAAGGAAAAATATAAAATATATGGTTGGAGTATTAAAGGAGTACTGGGAAGTAAAATGGAGCTGAATCCTATGTTCAAGGATATTAAATTGAAGATCCCATCAACTAAGTTTAGGTCCAAGCATGGTAGTACAAGCCCTTAATCCCAGGAAGCAAAGACAAGCAGATCTTTGAAATCAATGCCAACCTAGAACAGAGTAAATTCTAGGTGATGAAAAACTTAAATCGAGGCTTGGTGGACCACAACTTTAATCCCTGTGCTTAGGAAAGAGACATGTAGATCTCTAAGTTCAAAGTTGGTCTACAGAGCAAGTTCCAGGACAGCCAAGCTTAGGCAGAGAAGGAGTTGAAAAACAGAAAGCTGGTGAAAATGTAACAGAGCATAGGGGCTAGTTATGTTCCTGCCCCAGCAAGCAGCAGAACTCACCAGCTTTGGCCACATGGCTCTCGATTTAGAGTCCAGAATAGAAGGTACTCCTGGGAAAATTGATGCTGGTTAGCTAGAGATAAGAAATTAGTGGTGATCAAGAAGGGACAAGCATCCCTGAGGTGAAATCTTCTGGGAAGTATTTTCTGAGAGCACAAAAAAGCTGTGTTCCAGAGATAGTCAAGGTTGTACTTCTTGCTGCAGATGTATTTGGTAATGTATAAAGTCACCCCTGTGGTGCTGATTTTCAAGGCATGAAGGGGACATGAAGAGCAGCTGAGGCTTCACACTGTGAGAGGCCATTGAAGGCCTTTGGTGAAGGTGCAGCCTCTGTTTCAGTTGATGGCCCAGAACTGAAGGAGTCATGGAAAGTATTTGAAGCTTGGTACTAAAACTAGAGAATATGAGAGGGTATTGGTGAAGCCTAGTTGCAGTGGAAGACCCCAGTGTATTGGAGATGCTAGTACCATGGTATTATCACCAAGAACAGCAGCAACAGTAGAGTCGATCAATATGAGCTTAGAGTTTGTGCTACAGAGGGCAGAGGTGGAGAAGTAACACCAGCCCTTTGGAGGAGCCCATAAGATCATGTGTAGATCCCAGACATTGAAACAAGAAGCTGTAACAGACCCTGAGATTTTCGAGATGCCAGAGCCATAGGATATCTGCTGTAGAATGCTTCAAACATGGAGTGGAACCAACCCAGGAAAACAAGTTTGTCATAGTTAAAAAAGATAAAAAAGTATTTGGAAATCTAAAGACCACCTTGACATCAGACATGGAGATACAGAATATGGCGTTTGCCCAGCTGTTTTCCTTTCTTGATTTGGGAATTACAGTTAAGTGATTGGATAGATCTCAGAAGAGACTTTCAACTTTGGACTTTTAACATTGTTAAGATTGCTATAGACTATGGAGACTTTGGAAGTTGGACTAAATATACTTTTTTATTATGCCATGGCTACATATGTACCCTATAGACTCATGTGTTTGAACAAGTCCATGGAGGCCAGGGGGTGGAATATGATGGATTTTTAATGCTTGGCCCAGGAAAAGGCACTATTTTGAGATGTGGCCTTGTTGGAGTAGGTGTATCACTGTGGGAGTTGACTTTAATACCCTCATTCTAGCTTCCTGGAAGCCAGTACTCTGCTAGCAGCCTTCAGATGAAGATGTAGAACTCTCAGATTCTCCTGTATCATGCCTGTCTGGATGCCACCATGTTCCCACCTTGCTGATAATGGACTGAACCTCTGAACCTGTAAGCCAGCCCCAGTAAAATGTTGTCCTGATAAGAATTCCCTTGGCCATGGTGTCTGTTCACAGCAGTAAAACTCTAAGACAAGTGCCAACCGCAGTTCCTATTCCCTCCAGTACTTGTATAAATCCAACCTCCTCTCTCTCACTGATCCACTCTCCCACATTTACTTTTCAGCAAAAAAGCAGGTCTCTAAGAGACAACAGCAAAACAGAACAAAGCAAAATGCAATAAGACAAAGCAAGAGCCTGGATATCAAGTCTAGACAAAGAAACCAAATAGAAGGAAAAGAGTCTTAAGAGCAAGCAAAAGAGTTAGAGTTACACTGACTTCCTCTGTTAACTGCAAGGATTCTCATAAAGACACCAAGCTAGCATCGATAACGTGTATATAGAAGGCCCAAACCCATGCGGGTCCCATGCTTGCTGCTTCACTCTCTGTGAGCACATTTAAGCACTACATAGTTGATTTGGTGGGCCATATTTTCCAGTATTCTCTATACCCCCTGAATCATATGGAAGAAAAGGGATTTTCAAGGATAAACTTTTATAAAAAAAAATTTAGTTTTCATTTTGTCTCACCCCTTTAATAAAGTAAAATACTTTATTGTTATGGGAGACAACTGATTTTATCTTTAGGAAAAAATTAGTTTTCAATAAGGAAGCATTTAATATTCTTATCAGAACAGAACTAAAATTAAAAAGTTAGAATTTTCTTTATACTTAATAAATAATTAATAAAAAACATTCTAGAAAATAAAATTATGCAGATATCATCTTTGTGCTTCTAAATAGGGAAAATACCAGATTTTTTTTCTAATAACTTACAAGGACAGTTGTAATAAAGCTTAAAAATAGTCTCTGTTATAAAAATATATGTAAAATTTGTCAATAATGTTGAGGAAAATTACATGAGCTATGTTGAGGCAACAATCCATCTTGACCTAATAAGTGCATACTCTACTCAGTTGTTTTAGAAAGAACACTACATAGCATACACTTATAATACATCTTTTAGCAAGATGTGCCCCATCATTCAACGGTTTGCAATCTCTATCTTAAATTGTAGTTACTTAATTTATCCATAGATGGACAGTCCAAAACCAATACAAGGGAAGTACTGATGACTGTTTATGGAAGGAAGTAGAAACAGCCAGTGAATCAACTCATATTTAGGTTGGATATGTAATTTTTCATACTTAGATTAGTCAGGATTCTCTAGAGAAACAGAATTTGTCATGGTGAACATTCACCCTCAAAGAAGTTCAGACACTTTATATATATATATATATATATATATATATATATATATATATATATATATATATGTATATGTATATGTACATATATATATATATATGTATGTATATGTACATGCATACATGTATACATACATACATACATACATACATGCAGGATTTGGAAGCGTGGCTTACAGACAGTGGCCTGACTACGGTTACAGTATCCTGATGGAAACTCTGCATACATGTATACATACATACATACATACATACATGCAGGATTTGGAAGCGTGGCTTACAGACAGTGGCCTGACTACGGTTACAGTATCCTGATGGAAACTCTAAGGATCCAATAGTCATTTGGTCCAAGAAACTGAATGTCTAAACTGTTCTGAAATATAAATTTGGAAGCCCAAGGAAGTAGACTCTAACACCCGAGACAGAATGAATTTACCAGTGAAAGTGAGTGTTGGGGTACATTGTTTGAAGATGTCTCTATTTTATTCAAATATAAATTGTACTCTGTACTGACAGAGAACAAATGCTGGTAAGATCTTGGTATTGTTATTTCTATAGCCCTTTACTAGCTTCATATTTTGCAAATATTTTTCTTTCATTAGCCTTGAGGCAATATAGACTTGTATCTGATTGGCTGAAATTAAGGTCTAATGGCCAATAGTAGAGCAAGAAGTGGAGGAAAGAATATGGGAGAGGGAGGAAGAGAAGGAGAGGTGAAGGGGTAGGGTAGGAGGGAGAGGGCAATGAGTCAGGGGACAGGGACAGGGAGACAGGGAGACAGGGAGAGGAAGAGTGAGGCAAAGGGAGAGGAGGAGGGAGAGAGGAACAGACAAAGGTACAGGGAGAGACAATGGGAGAGACAGAGGGAGAGAAAGGTAGAGAGAGAGACGGGGGGGGGGGGCTGGGAGAAGATATGAGACATAGGAAATTTGCTAGTGGACTTTGAGGTGAATACCTGGACCAGAGTAGAGCAGAGACAGAGAGCTAGCTACTTGCTGGAATGTAGTGCCAGAATTACTTGGGTTAAACTGGAGAGCTGGCTAGGTGACTGCCTATCTAAAAACCTAAGCTTTAAAGATATTAAAAAGCCTCGATATCATTATTTATACCATTGATGATTCAAGAAAGTCCTGTATATTTAGCTCACCAATGAGGTGGAGAAAGCCAAATACGAATGCTGTGGAAATGGCAGAGAATTGAAGGTTTTCTAGAAACCTTGTGCTGCTCTGTGCTATAGCTACTCTATGAACGGAGGTCAGTCATGGCAGGTAGCGCGGCTCCTTTAAGGCTTTGCCTACAGGATACAGACACCCACAGCTCAGCAAAGCCTGCTGCTGAGCACTTGAGCAGGAGACCGTGAGTGACTTGAGCTTGCAGGAGCATCCAGCTTGACATTGAGCCAAGGGGGCAGAGCCTGCCACCATCTAGATGTACTAGCCTGAGGAGCCCTTTCTGTAATATAGAAAGAGCATCTTCCAGGAGCAACAATGTGATAGAGAAGACAGCAGAACCAGTAAAGTATGCTTGGAACTAGCAGTTCTTAGAAAAAAAGAGTTAGAGAAACTTAGATATAGAGATAAATGTATAAGTTAGAAAGCATCAAATAGAGAAATAAATAGAAGTGTTTTCAAATGTGCTTAGGTGCTAAAGAAAAATGGAAACTAAATACTGACAGTCTTACAAATATTAAGTTTGAAAATAATAAACTGAGGTCTCCAAATAAGAAGAGAATAAGAAAAACAGGTAGAATTTTATTGTAAGGGGACATAGACAATAACAAAGAAAAAAAGAAAAGAAATTGGATAGAGACTGTCTTGCAAAGAAACATTAGATTTGAAAATAATAAATAAAGTCTCCGAAGGAAGGAGAGATATTTTGCATATGTATAGGCATATGCATATGATTATGTATGTATATATATACATATATATAATGCATAAACACTGAAAAAAGAAATAAAATGAATATAGAGAGTCATAGTAAGAAACATTAAGTTCGAAATGAACTTTACAAAGATCAGTGTGATCTAGCAAGATTTAAAACAAAATATTTTTCATATTTTAAAATGGAAAACACTATGGAAGAGTATAATTTGTCCCCATATAGTTTAGTTTTATTTGTTGCATTTATTACAATATGTTCAGTATTACATATTGTAATAAATGCAATTAATTACAGCATGTTCATTAATCATCACAATTTTCTATGCCCTCTGTAAGAAACCAATCTTTGCAAGAGAGAGGACTAAGAGATGGATAGTTAAATTATAAGCGTTAAGAATACAGAAGAAAAAATATACAAGAATTATAATTCAGAAACATGGCTGCTCTGGTAACAGATCATATCCAAAGATATGATCTATCCAGAATGTGGACAGTACCTGGATTACAGTATGATCTAAGTGGAATACAGACACACTGTTAGTATTCACCATCTTTCATCCCTAAAAATGGAGAGAAATTCAGTTTGTAGAAGGAAGCAGCCATATTTGAAAGTGACATCTAATTGAGTGATTGACATGGTGATGAATCAGAGAAAGATTTGACAGGATGAGTCAGAGATATAATAAAACCAACTCTCAGGAGAAAAAAAGCACTCAAGAGCAGTGCAGGAAGAGAGAGAGAGAGTTTGCAGTTAACTTGAGTTCAGGCACTATAGTAGAGTTCAGTTTAGAGCAGTTTTGTGCAGTTCAGTTGAATAGAGTTGAGTTCTATTGAGTTCTTGAAGTTCTAATCAGTTCCATTCAGTTTGTGCATTCAGGACAGTCAATACATTTCAGTTTGTGAAACTGAGAGGCAGTTTTTCCAAGCAGAACAATTCAATGAGGAGCTGAAAGAAGCAAATTGAATCAATCAAGTTAGAGAAGATTGTGAGCTAGAACAGCTGAGTTGAACCAGCCAGCCAGAGATAAGAAGGAGCTAGAAATTGTGAGCTTATTCAGCAGTAAACCTACAAAATAACAATTATATCTGGTGAAGGAAAGTTAGTTTTATAGAAAAAAATCTCTTTCCAATATAAAATTTTAAATAAATAAATTGATGGCAGGTGAAACTCAGAGCTCTTTGACTGAAATATGCCTGTCAGCTTTTTCAGCTAAAGATGTACCACCACAGAGCTACAACATATGAATTAAAAAAAAATAAATCAAAGAAAAGAAAGGCAGGGCTTTACTTCTATAGCATGAAATAACACAATTGAACCAGAACTTAGACATTATTTTTATTTCTTTACTTAATTTTTGTTTGAGTATTTTTTTTGTTTTTCCTTGCTAGAGGCAATAACTCAATATTAAAGGACCCTTTATTGGAAGTGTTTTGTTGTTATTGTTGACGTTGGTGTTGATTTTGTTGTTGCTGTTGTTTCCTAATACTGGAAATAACTCACCAATGGTGACTTGATGGGAGAAAAAAATAGTGTGATCTAAACTCCTAGTACAAAACAAACCACAATTAGGACATAAAATACCAAGCTAATGCTGTTTAAATTTTCAAGGCCAATGCATTAATGTTTAAATTTTCAATGCTCTTAGTCATTCCCTATATGGATGATATCTTACTGACTGATTCAAGTACAGATACATTAGAAAAATGTTTGATGTACCAAAAACAAATTTTTCTCATTGCGGATTACAAATTGCTTCTAAAAAATACAAATAGGAAATCTTATTAATTTTATATCATATAAGATAGTTTACAAAAAATGTATTGCTGAATTAAATCATCCTATTACATACTTTAAGGATTTCTTAACCTCAGAAAGGAACTCAGTGAATATGTTGTGTTGGAGAAGAGGACATATTCTTGTTACAACAGAAAGCAAAACTCTGTGGATTCCTTCAAAGCTAATTAAGGTTAAATTTGATAAGGAACGACCTCTTAAAATTCTTGGTTACAGACATGGAAGAACAAGAAAACATGTGAAACAAATTCTAATTCTTTTACGTAGGAACAGCTCAGGAGACATAAACATCTCAGCAGAAGTCAGTAATTCATGTTAACTACCTAGTCCTCTTGACTTATCACTGCATTCCATGAGTTTATATGGCATGGATGTGGAATCATAATACAGTTTGATTATGTAGTACAAAAATACTTATAAAAATCAGCAGATGACTTTTTCCAGTTCAAATATAGAGCAGAGAATCATTAGCTAGTTTGTGCATACCATGCATTCTATACATGGGTTAATTCAGAAATATGCCTACAACATTAGCTTTAAATGTTTCTGTGTTTTCAGCGTAAATCGACCAAACACAAATGAAGACAAAGCAAGTAGCAGAGGTGATCCAGCCTCACAAACTGCCTCCGTTGCTGTTTCCTCAAAAATTGTGTTCAAGACAACTTCATAGCTGGTGTCACATGGTCCAACTTCACATAACAGCTTCAGCCTGGACTTCACTTATGCTCTATACAGAGCCTGGATAGAAAATGAAATAACCATTACTCCAGGACTTGTCCAATATCCTAATTTTCTTAGGTTCCCCAAAAGGTGGCTTTACTCCAGACAGCAGAAAACAGTTTAATGAACATAACACCTTCATTCTTGAGAGATAGCATTTTTGGTTGTTCAATGGGTTATAGAAATAATACAAAGATCCTACCAGCATTTAGTTATCTGCTAATAAAGAATTAATCACTGCATATACAGTGACATACCTTCACCCAATATACTCAAACAAATGAGAGTAAGTGGGCAAAGAATAGAAGCTTTTTGTTCTAAAATTCTTCCTATATGTTGCCATGAGAAAGGTGTTTCCCACATTTCAGTTTGTTCTTCCTACCTCACATGAACTAATCAAGAAAAATCTCACACTAGTGTACCCACAAACTCGGGTGTTATTGAATTATAGATGTAGTCAATTTGACAGCCAGGAATAGTCATTGTAGTAGTCGTCCTCAACATTCACCAAATATATGGTAAACAATAAATATTATACATATATTAATCACAGATATTCTACATTAATTGGACTGGAATGTATCGTCTCCATGAGGAGTTTCTAAAAGCACTTCAATATCCACTGTGCATCTGAAGGAATGTAGTTTTATATTTGTAACAAGATGTCTTAATAAGGCCTTTTTACATAGTGTATATTTTTCAAAAAGTATAAATAGATTTACAAACAAAAAATTACTCTCATTGGGAAAAGAAAACAAGTAATGCAAAGTTATATATATATATATATATATATATATATATATATATATATATACACACACACACATATATATGTATATATATACATATATATATATACATAAACATTTTTTCTGGAAATGGCATCCTTAATTAGTACCATATATATCATAAAACCTGGATAATGTTTTTGTGCCACTTTTAGAGAAAGTTAAGGACGTCTCTAATCCTCATGTATTTTCAGCCTGATTGCATTACAAGTATCAGTCTTAATATGTTTGACTTCACTAGATATCAGATGCCAGAAAATTAATTTTACCACAGATATCTTCTTCAATTTCACTTGTATAATACTACTTCATATCTTGTTTTGATGTTACAAGGTTGACTATATCAAAATCATTTGAAGAATTAAAAGGCAGGTTATCACTACAAAAAAAAAAAAAAAGTATCATTATGAATTCAGTCTTGAGGTAGGAAGGGAAGCTGAGCCAAACAAACCCTGGGAGAAAAATCACAGAAACTTATGAAACCCATAAACATCAACATGTCAAGGAAAGCAAACTTATGAAATATAATGTTTAGAAGTGAAATGAATACTCACAGTTGTTTTTAGTGAAACTCTAATGATGGAAGTGCTGAGGAGAGATAATTATAAACATCAAATATTCTAAGTTTCAGAGTAATTTTATGTAACAAATAAACCTTTCTCTTATATAGTCTGTTCCACTGTTTTTCCCATTGGTCCTTGATGGATTTCTTTCATGTTTTTCTGTTTTATTGTTGTATTGTTTTTATTTTCTTTTTTGCTTTTGCTTGTTTTTACTATGTAGTTCATACTTCCTCTTTTTCAACCTCAATAGTGTTTACATTATGTGTGAATATTCATTTTATGCTATTTTTAAAACAAACCTATAAAAGTGTTACCCCAAAATTCTGCCTAATGACATTTAAAATTAAATATATTTTCACATATATTAAGTTCAAGTACATTTTCTTTCAGATATCCCTAATTTTTGTTTTCCTTTACCTAATGCAGGTATTTTGAAAAAAAATCAATGCTGGTATATATTATTTTAAACTGAGAAATCTTAAGATCTGAATATGTTAGAAATATAATTATGTGACTTCTTTCCTTTAAAATGATGCATTTTATATTCTATGTTCCAAACTTTATAGAGAATTCAAAGTCTTTGCAGGCATTTCACTATCTTTTAGCTTGGTATTTTCTTATTTACTTAATGGTTAGTAGTAATAGAAAGCTTAAGTACAATAACAATAACAATGTCACTATGTTATGTGGATATATGCTCCCCACTTGTGATCCATATACTTGAGAGCCATAAACAGGATAATATAAATTCAAGACTATTCTATGCCACCTATAAATGTATCTTTCATAGTAGACATTTCAAAGTGGAGGATACTCTGTTGTAATGAAACTAATTTTCTGAATAGTACATATTACTCAAGATCATGGAATTCCTGTTCTTTTTAGGATATTATTTCTGTAAAAGCCCTATCTCCAAATACAACCATATTATGAAGTATTGGAATTAAAGGGTTTTACATATGAACTTGAAGAAATCATGTGACTGAACACATATCAGATAGATTCCTGAATGTTATAGGTATTTGCTTTAAACTATTACGCATCAAGGACTCTAAAATTTTCTGAAAGAATAATATCTATTGGGAGGTCTTAAAATAGTCTACTATCAAATAACTTTAAATTTTTATGATTAAATCAATGTTTCATGGCATTTAGTTATATTAAATTGCATGTGTTACAAGAATCCAGTTGAGGTTTTATAGTTAGCATTAGGCCATCAGAGGAATAGTTTTATCTTTCTTTTTTCTCTTAATTGTAGAGTAAAAAGTGTTAATTTACTGGCCTAGTCAATTTATCAACAAGATGGATAGATTTCTCCTCAGAAGATAAGGTTGGTTTTATTCAACCATACCCAGGACCTATATGCCTTTACCTTAAAGTCTCAGGAGTTCATGTTTCACTCCGATTCAACTACTCCTTTACTTTCATGGTTCTTATGCCGCTGCCAGAAGTCTTCTCAACATCTGCTTTGAAATCGGTCTTCAGGGCACCCATCACTGTTTTGTTTTTACAGATCAGAGAGAACTGGATGTAGCTGAGGCCAATTTGTTACCAGTATGCCACTGTGATATCTCAAGTGGGGTGTGCTGGGCAGAAGTACTAGTTCTCTTCAGAGTCACCTCACACCAGCCCAGCCACAGGAAGCCAGAGTAATAAGTTTCAAAACACAATTTTTTAGATATTGTGGGTTAAAGTCTAATTTGCATATGCATAGTTTCTATGTTTCCAATGACAATTTCTCTTACCTACATTCCTTCACAATGTATACTATCAATAATTATGTTACAATCACCAAACATGTATTTTATACAATTTCACTATTGTATAACTTCAAATTTCAACTCCTAGATTTCTTCCAGAAGGCAACCTTCCCTGTCTCTTGTCCAATATAATTCTGATATATTCCTAAAATAATCAAGTAGGCTATGATCCTTATCTCAGTTCTTATTATAATTAAGTGGTGGATATAATATTATTTATTTAAAAACTCCCCCAGTGGATGGTGAGTTCCAGGAAGACATACCTCTTTTTTAATATTTATTTATTTATTTATTTATTTATTTATTTATTTATTTATTTATTTATTTATATTAAACTCCAGATTTTATTCTGCTCCAGGTACATCTTCCCACTGTTCCACATCCTATACCTCATCCCCACCTGTCTCCATAAGGATCTCCCAACACTCCCCACTGACACCCCACCAGATCTCTAAACTCCCTGGGGTCTCCAGTCTCCTGAGACTTAGGTGCAGCCTCTCTGACTAAACCCAGACCCTGCAGTCCTCTGCTGTATATGTGTTAGGGGCCTCATATCAGCTGATGTATGCTGCCTGGTTGGTGGCCCAGGAAGACATACCTCTTTATTGAAAGTATTTATTATATACCTTGTACCTGATACACAGTATAATTGTTTAGGCATTTCTAAGGAACTATAAAATATATAAGAAAGACCTAAAAACTTAAAGAGATTCCTTAGGGAGAAAATGTAAACACATATGACTTGGCCTTTTTTTGTATGGCTGGGACATTTTGTTATGATAAATTATGCTAAAATTTATTAGTCTTATGTGCCAAACTTATTGAAATATAACACAGCAGGGTAATTACAACTTAAAAACATTGTCATATGTATTTTAAAATAAACAGAAGAAAGAATTCTGAATCTTCTTATCTACCATTAACAAATGATAAATGTAAAAGCCTGCAGTAGTGGAGGATTGTTATGAAACACTATTTTCCATCCATGAATAAAACATCCCATTCTTGAATTCACAGTATGTGTGACTTCTGAATGAATGCACAAGATCATGCCAGACAAAATTCTAGTACGTATAATCAAGGGGCTCATAAAGCCCCAAACCTAGCTGAGGAGGTATTAGCAATTGATGGCTACTAGAGTAGAGTGTGGCAGTTTTCTTTATACATGTGGGACCTGATGAGCTGTCCACATTTCAGTGAATGGCCCTACCTCCACATCTGTGTTTATACTGGCACCACTAAACTCAGTAGGTTTTGAAAGAGTGTATGATATTTGGAGGTGAAATAATGGTGGAAAGAGGTATGGGAAGAGTATAAGGGGAGGGAATGTGGGTGCAACTTCAAGTGATTGAAAAATTAAAAAGAAATTATAAATGTTAAATGTTAAAAGTGAACAATATGTGAAATACCATATTTTAATTATTTACAGACATATGTATAGAAGCATTATACTTATTTCACAAATATTTATGCTCCTTTAATTAAAAAATTATTATGGTCTGTGGTGTAATAGCTCAGGATTAGATTATTACCCTATGTACATGAGACCCTGAGTTCAATGCTCAGTACTTCAAAAACAAATAAAATAATAAAAAAATAAAATTAAAAACAAAGGATGCTTGGAGTTGGGGATAAGTAGTATGATACTTGACTCAAAACATGTAAGACCTTTATTTTTTAATTAATTAATTAATTAACACTCCAGATTTTATTCCACCCCGTCTACCCTCAGACTGTTCCACATCCCGTACCTCTTCCCCAACTTCTGCCTCCACGTGGACGTCTTCATCCCTACCCCCACCCAACCTGAAGTCTCTTGAAGATTAGGTGCATCTTCTCTTACTGAAGCCAGACCCAGAAGTCCTCTTCTGTATATGTGTTGGGGGCCTCATATCAGCTAGTGCATGCTGCCTGGTTGATGATTTAGTGTCTGAGAAATCTTGGGGGTCCAGGTTAATTGAGACTGCTGGTCATCTTAGAGGGCTGCCTTCCTCCTCAACTTCTTTCAGCCTTTCCCTAATTCAACCACAGTGGTCAGGAGCTTCTGTCCATTGTCTGGGTGCAGATATCTGCATCTGACTCTTTAAGATGCTTGCTGGGTCTTCCAGAGTGTGGTCTTGCTAGCTCCCACATAGGACCTTTAAAAAATATATTATTTCCCTGACTCTCTCCACTTATTATTTCAGTAATATTGATACAAAATAGTTTCAATTTCATAAGGACACAAACTAATGACATCAGAATTTCAAACCTAAAGAAAAGAGGACTTTAGATTTAGAGAAAAATTATAAAATACTAAAAATTAAATAAATTATAGAAGTATGAAATATTTTAAACATCACTCTAATTATATAAAGTATTCATCACAACTTTAAACACAAGCATAAAGTAGAAAGAAAAAAACTGGAATTATGGTGAGACTATGATCTATCAGAACCTGACACCAATGATATACTTCTCTCAGCAAGGCTATAGCTCCCATAGCGTCTCCAAATAGTACTCCCAACTGCGAACCAAGTATATCAGTTATTTGCCCATATTAGAAGCATTCTTTTCAACTTAATCTACCACATTCACTCCCTGGTCCCTATAGGTCCATGATTAGGATGCATATAATCAGACTTTGAGTATCCCCAGGGTCTTTCTAAGCTTTAACACTAGTTAAAAGTTAGAAGTTTCTTTTGAGACTCCAGCTGATCTTGTAAATTTAAAAAGTACATTATCTAGTTCCTAAAAATGATGTCACAGAATATATGTTAACATTCAAAAATGAAAAGAAAGGCCCATAATAAAGAAATAATGGGCCAAAGTAAAACAAAACCCTAGCAGGACAAAACCGAATTGTATAGATGTTTCAGGTCAAAGGGCTTAGATTTCTTTGTCCCTCCAGTTTTGCTAGGAACAACATACATTTATCTCTTTGGGTGCTTTCCATCCCTGTATACAGCATTCCTTGGCTGGAAAACCTCTTTATTTACTACAATTTTGCCATCTTTCTCCAGCTTTACCATCTCCAGTGTCTTTTAGTCACCACGGAAACCCAAGCTTCACTGTTACAGATTCAGAAATGGCTTTTCAGTCCTCTTACCCTCTCAGGGCCTTAATACAGAGTCTGGAAACATGTTACCTGACCTCGGCAACTCACAGAAAATGAGAAGAAGAATCCATAATCCTTTCAGTTTTATTTCCTTAAGTCCTTTAAAGCCAGGAAAATGTTGATAGTATTACCAAATTTGGCTGACAGCTTGAAATGAGTCATTGATCTCTTTAATCACATTTGAGTTTTATTTTTATTCACTTGTTTCATAGGAGCAAAAAATATTCCAAAAAAGTGTAGGCTACCTTTCACAAGTTGAAAGCTTCACTAGGTGGGATGTTGCCCTGAGGTCACACTTCCTTTTGTTCCAGCATGAAGCGTGCCTTTTTAATTGTTCTCATTGCAGCCTCTCCCCCTCTGCATACCTTGTTTATAATATTAAGATTTCTACTTTTTCTTTTCTCTTCAAACTGTATATTTTATATTTCTTTCTACCCTACTTGTTATTTTTCATTGTAGTTCCATATAAGTGTCATTAATAATAACCATACCTCAGACTTAATATTTTGCAATTATGAAATATACTTGCTACTTTTTATTTATCCTAAGGCAACTTCTTAGGAGATGGGAAGAAGGCAGATTTTTTTGCTAAAATAATACAGGGAAGACATCTTTCACAGTTATTACTCTTCATCCTCTCCGGATTCTCTTGACCTGTGTCTCCAAAACCTTTCTTGTTCCAAGCATTGCTCTCTCAAGGATTTTTATATAATGGTCCCTTGAGCTCTGCTTATAGCATTGAACTGCTTTTCTATTTAAAAGTTCCAAAATCTTCCACATCACCCTCCCCCCAAAAAACATGAACAGGCTTTTCAAAGCAATATTCTACTCTCTGACACCAACTTCTGTATTAGTTACTTTTCCATTTCTGGGATAAACCTTATGTCTTCAAAGAACTTATGAAACAAGAATTTATTTCTGTATTGTGGTTCCAGTGGCAGAAAAGCACTAGAGCAAGTGGCAGACATTGAGACAATAACAGGATGAGAGATCAAAACTTCAAACACAAACATGGTGTTAAAAAATAAAACAGGGAGTGGTGCAAGGTTATACATTCTCTAAATCTATGCCCAGTGACATATTTTCTCTACCAAATCTGTGCCTTTATACAAAGCAACCAGCTGGGGACTAGATGTTCAAATATGTGAGTATATAGGGCAAATATCTCATGTAAACTACCTTGTTACTCATTGGTGAAATAATGATTCTTATATACTGGTGGTAATCCATACCTCTCTAGATGGATTTAAGACCCACTCAATAGGATGGAATGTATGCCTAGTACTATAAACCGAGACAACAACTATTAGCTGGAGAATTTATAGAACCTAAAGAACTTAGTACTGCTGTTTGCTTAAGTTAATATAATGTCTAACTCTACTCCATTTATTCTTAGATTCACAGATATGTATACCTAATATTTCTCATCTTTATGCAACAGATGAAGATTATAATAGAGAATTATAACTGTTCAAAATACAGAGAATAAGTGACAATTGAGTATTCAGCAACACTTGGTATATCTACAATGCCACCTCTGTAAACAAATCTCAGGGAAATTATAGGACAATATAACACTGAAAGAATTTTAGAGCCAGAGTATCCAAATGACTGCTACAGGACAGTATTTTCCATGCAAAACAGTGAAACTATATGTATGAAATCTTAATAACAAGGCTGCCTGAACAAGACCTGCATCATAACATCAGATGGCATGTTAAAATGGAAGGGGAAATAACAATTTTCTAATGGCCCACCATGAGAGGAATAACAGCAAGCCATTAATGGCAATTCAAAAGTCATTAACCAAATTTCTTCAGGGACAATCCCTGATATTGGTTATCCAACCACAAATGGTTAGCCATAAATATATACAAATATATGGGCAAAAATAATATTTTCAGTATATAAAGAAAGAAAGAAAAGATTATAATCTGAGAATGAGTGTATTGGAACACAGGGAAACTAGGTTGGATAGAAATAGTTAGAAATGATATAAAAGTAGTACTGATTTGTGGAATTCTGAAAAACAAAATGTAAATAAAAATGTTCTTTCAAAAAATTCAGTGACTTACTTTTATATGTTTCATATGAAAAAAACTTCATGTATTTGCATACTTTTTAAATGGTGTTAGATTCTGATTACAGTGCTTATATTCATATAATTAGTATCTAACTTTACCTGTTACTGTCTCACTTACCCATTTAACTCTAATATGCAATAGATTCTTCCCTAAACTAAAAAGTATAGCATTGTTTTAACCTTCTTAATTAAACTGCAATTTTTACACATTTTTCAAATGTCTCTGTTGTGTTTATAAAAATATATAGAGAGATATATGTTATATGGGGTTATGGGGAGGTAGGTGTGGGGGAAGGGTGTGCCTCATCAGGCCCAAGCCCATGCATTCCTTCCCCCTGAGGAACCAGCCACACACAAAGGTATAGTATAGAAATAGAGTTTATTTAGGGCATGAGAAGGGGAGTTAAAAGGGTAGTAGAGGCAGAGAAAGGCAGAGAGAGGGAGAGAGTAGAGAAGTAGAGGAGTGGAGGCCGGCCATGATCACGTGGAGAGAGGGGGGAAGGGAACGGGGAGAGGTAAGGGAAGAGAGAGGCAAGAGAAAGAGATAAGAGAGAGAGGAGGGGGCAAGTAGCCTCTTTTATAGTGGGCCAGGCCCACCTGGCTGTTGCCAGGCAACTCTGGGGAGGAGCATACCTGGCTGTTGCCAGGTAACTGTGGGGTGGAGTTTAGACAGAATGCCAACAGTCTCTATGAATGAAGTCTTTCACTTTCTAGGACACCATCAGGTAAAACAAAGATAAGCAGTGGCTGTTTCCTCTTAATGTTCTCCAGTATATGAATTTTAATCACACTTTTCTTGTTTTTGTTTTGTTTTATGGAATATTTAAAGATTTCTAGTCATGTGTTTGGCAGATTGCTCTTTGAGTGCTGACATTTTATTAAGGATTATACCAAAGTCTTCAGTTTTCCTTTGGAAAAAGGTAACAGAGACTCACCTATCATTCTCAGTGCATCATTGCAATAGTCATATATGATTTACTATGCTGATGGTAATCTTGTTTGCCCCCCTAGTATAGTATCCCAGTTGTCTCATTTACAGTGTTACTAAATATCTGCTATCAGTTCAATTCTGTTAGTAAATAATTGTGTCTATAACACTCTCAAGAAAGGCCTGCTAAGCTGGGCAGTGGTGGGGCACACCTTTAATTCCAGGACTTGGGAGGCAGAGGCAGAAGGATTTCTGAGTTCGAGGCCAGCCTGGTCTACAGAGTGAGTTCCAGGACAGCCAGGGCTACATAGAGAATCCCTGACTTGAAAAACCAAAAAAAAAAAAAGAAAGGACTCCTGTCTGCATTTGCATTTGGAACTCTTCTGCAGATTCTTCCTTTTCATTTAAAGCAAATATTTAAAAAGTAGTACATGGAAACTTTGCGTTAATTATTTTTTTAAAATTTTTTCCTAATAGTAACATGTTCATAAAATTTATTTCAATAGATGCTTGCAAAATCAATCATGTACATTATATATGACCAAATACATTGTTTTTCATTATTTTTATTTACATAATATCAATATTTTAGCACTGACAATAAATAAAAATATAACTTTATATTGTTAAATTGTATATGTATTATACAGTAAGGTTTTTCAAACCTTTAAACATTTGAATGGATTTTTCCAAGCTTGTAAATGTAAATGTATAAAAATGTGTTAACATTAGAATAAAGGTAAACAGTTGATAAAACATTAAAGTTCTTTTATTTTACTAACATTTAACAAATTAAAAATGAAGACACAGTTGCCTATTTTTCTGATATATGCAGAGTTTTCAAGTACGGGCATAAAAATTAGCAATATTCATATATTCATATAATGACATTGGAATATAAGATTGGGACCACCAGATTGTAGATAAATATAAGATACAGTGTAATAAATGTAGTCACAATGTTTCATTCATGGTTACTGTCCTTAAAGCTTGAGCACTAGATAGGGTCCAACATGAATATAAAAACTCCAAGCAACTTTTATGATATTTTTAAATGCAAGAGAGTTTAAGATGCATATAAAAACTAGGAATATGATAAATGGGAAATAACCTATAATATAAAAAAATGCAACTTCTTAAATTTATCGCTAGAAATTTGGGACATTATTCTCTTGTACTGATAGTGGTTATAATGTTAAGGTATTTAAAATGTTAATAAAATGAAAAAAGTTGTATTGTAAAATTAGTTAATATTGATTTATTAATTAAAATTGTAAATACGAATTAGTTTATATGACTAAATCAAAAAGTATTAGATTATAATACTTTATTTTAATTTTTGTTTCATTTATATGCTTGTTACATTTGGAAGTTTGTAAGTACTCTGAAGTTTGTCAATATCCCGTGTGTGCAGAGTTCAGAGGAAATCTGTCTTAGTGTTTCTCTTGTGATAAAATATCATAACTAAAAGCATTTTGTAAATAAAAGGATTTATTTCATCTTACCCCTTCAAGGAATTTAGAACAGGAACCTAGAGGTATGAACTCATATGGAGGTTAGGAAAAAATATCACTTATTGACTTGCTCCTCATTGTTTGCTAAACCTCCTATATTTCACACACCAATATGAAGTACCGAAAAGTGACAATGTCTACAATGGGCTGAGTTCTCCCACAAAAATCATTAATTACTAATGTTCCTATAAGGCTTGCCTACAGGCCAGTCTTGCAGAGATATTTTCTCATTTAAGGTTACTTCCTTCCAAATATATCTACGTTAATTATTTCAGGTTTTCTTTTTTTTCTTAATCATTGTATTTGTTTACATTTCAAATGATATCTTCCTTCCTAGTTACCCCTCCACAATTCCCCATTCAATCCTCACTCTCTTCCTCCCCTTTGCCTCTGAGGGTGCTCCTCCACACACTCACCCATTCCCGCCTCACCACTCTAGCATTCCTCTACACTCCCAGAGACTAAACCACCAATCTAGATATTTTTAATTGACAAAACCAACCAGAACAATATCTTACAGGAGTTGGCTCTCTTCTTCCAGAATGTAGGTCCTATGGAAAAAAACCCATGTTATCAAGTGTGCTGCCAAGTAATTTCCCTAGTAAATCAGCTTGTTTTCCTATTTGTTCCTTGTGGTAGAGTTTCATGCAGCTCAGGATGCTTTCAAATTTACTATGTAACTGAAGATTATCTTAAGTTCCTGATCTTACAGCAAGTATCAATCTTCTTGGTTTATGCAATGCTTATGATAAAACCTAGAACTTTGCTTATACTAGGTAAGCATTTTACCAAATAAGCTAGATTCCTACTCCTAGTCCTAATGTATATAGCAATGATTATATACTTACAACATGTCTGTTTCTACTATGTGAGCATTTATTTTTAGTTGAATACTGTCAAAGTCTTTTAGTGAGTGTTCTCAAGGAAACAAAAAAAAAGTACAAAAGTAGGAAAATTTTGAAAGTTATATAAGGTGGCAAAAATTAGACTATGATGTGCCTTTGCTATGACTAGGGAGTATTATAATTTTTAATTATTCTATATGATTCACATAGTCAACTCAGCCCACATTAATTGCATATAGTGCATTTATTTTAGATGTATAGTGAATTCTTCCTTTAGATACCTTCTTTGGCTTTGGTGGGATTTCATAGAAGGGCAAAAGAAAATGACAATGAATAGGGGATGCCATTCCCATTTTATTTATGCTTACAGAAGTACAGGGCTCTTCTATTTACAGTTAAAGAAATGTACTTGAATTCCTGAGAAGGTTGCCTATGAATCCTTAGTAACCACTCTTCTGACTATTGTTCATATTGTGAGAAATTGGGTTACCAGACAGACAACAGTCTACAGATAATGTTCCAGTCTATATAAAGTTTTACTGATATATAACCACATTTATTTATTTTTTACTGCATAAGATTGAATTCCTATTAGAATTTTAGTGCTGAGTTGCTGTGATAGATTCACATAAACCCTTTGAAAATATTTACTATATTGATCTTCACAGAAAAAACTGAACATGTACCTTTTTTCTGTATTAATAATTGTCATCAAAATGTAATCATACTCTTATACATCATCATTTATTCTTTTACTAAACTTAAAATTTAGTATCTTTGAATTATACTTAATATGTGCTTAAAAATCTTATTTTTCAAAGAAATACAATGCAGAAATTTTTCAGTTAAACAGGGAGCTATGAATATATAAAACATACATGTAATTTATGAAATGTAAATTAATTATAGATTTAAAAGTTAAAGACCGTAATGTAAAGCATGACATGTAGTTTGATTCCAGCAACTAAAGTCCACCATAATTCTTCTGAAGCACAGTAAATTTAAACCAAAGGAATGCTGATTTGATTGTCAATAATTTATGTATTTCTACTTAAAAATATAATCAATTACCACTGGACTCTATGAGGAAAGAATATAAAACAAGAGAAAAAGAAGAAAGGACAGAGTGGTTGTACCAGTTTGCACTCCTACCAGCAATGGAGGAGTGTTCCTTTTTTTCCACATCTTCACTAACATGTGCTGTCACCTGAGGTTTTTATCATAGCCATTCTGATTGGTGTAAGGTGAAATTTCAGGGTCATTTTGATTTGCATTCCTCTGGTCACTAAGGACTTTGAACATTCCTTTAGGTTATTCTCAGCCATTCAAGATTCCTCTGTTGTGAATTCTCAGTTTAGTTCTATACACCATTTGTTGATTGGGTTGTTTGGTTTTTGAGTTGTTAGCTTCTTGAGTTCTTTATATATTTTGGATATTAACCTTCTATTCGATGTGGGGTTAATGAATATTTCTCCAAACTGTAGGTTGCTGATTTGTCTTATTGACTATGTCCTTTGCCTTACAGAAGATTTCCAGTTTCATAAGGTCCCATTTATCAATTCTTGATCTTAGAGTGTGAGCCATTGGAGTTCTGTTTAGGAAATTTCTTTCTTTGCCAGTGAGGATGGATTTATCTGGCATCAGTGGGAGGGGAGGCCCTTGGTCCTGTGATGGCTCATTGCACCAGTATAGGGGAATGCCAGGATGGGGAGGCAGAAGTGGGTGGGGGGAGCACCCTCATAGAAGAAGGGAAGGGGGATGGAATAGGAGGTTTCCGGTGGGGAAACTGGGAAAGGGGATAACATTTGAAATGTTAGTAAACATAATATCAAAATAAAAGTTTCTGATTTGATTGTGTATTATATTTACATCATTTCCCTTTTGATTTCAGAAGTCTCCATTTCTTTACTTTTACAATTTATTCTCTGACTGTCACTTTGATCATGCTGTAACCCTGGAGAAAGATTTTGATCATGTTGTAACCCTGCAGAAAGATCTTGGGGAGAGGGTGGCTTAGAAGTAATCCTAATGTTTTACTATAATTCACAAACATTTCTACTTGAATTATTTAGCAACTTATTGCCTGTACCTTAGTTTCCCCACCCTAAGGTTGTGAAGAGGAAATATATGTTCTCTGTTTCTGTCTCAGACTGTCAGTCTTTCTGTCTGTCTTTCTCTCTCACAACTGTGTGTGTGTCTGTGTGTGTGTGTGTGTGTGTGTGTGTGTGTGTGTGTGTGTGTATGGGAGAGAGAGAGAGAGAGAGAGAGAGAGAAAGATAGAGAGAGAGAGGGAGAGAGAGAGGAGGGATTGAACCTGCTGCCTTTGATATGACAGATATGGGTCCTATCATTGACTTATATAGTTATATCCCTACTTCTCATTATGGGAGTTGTTGGCTTCTTTTTCAATAATTTGTTGCTCTCTGTATATATTTCTCTTTTCCAGATTGAGAATAAGGAATAATTTTTCTTATAACCTCAGTACTGACAGATCAAGATATATTTACTACATATTGATTTTCATTTAATTTACCTTGTATTATTTTCTGGAGATAGCAAGATTAAGAAAGTAATCTTTCCCTTCTGGCTAGTCTTTTCTGCCGTGACAGACTGGTAGCTAGTCTGCTCCCCTGATGACACAACATACAAAGTCATTTGGACTCAGAGCATTTGGTAAGAACCTCCTGAAGTCCCATCAATGTGGAAAGTAACTAGCATGTCTCTATATAGATATCAATTTACAATAAATCAAAAAGTAAATACTGGTATAAGCTTGCTATAAAAAGAATGACTTTTTAAATCAATGACTATGTAAATGAAACAAGAGGACATTATGTTGAAAGAAATAAGCAAATAAAATTTTGAGAGCCAGAAGATTCTATAGGAATATGAGTAAGACACAAGATTGTATTGAGACACAATTAATATTAATAACATTGTAATAGGAAATTAAAAGTTATTTTCAATTACTATACTTAACTTCTATCAACATTACAACCACAATAGCTTTCCATACTATTAGAGCAAACTTTAATTTATTTTAATTTTTACACTGCCACTGAATTATTAATTACAATGTACCATTTACTAAATATTTGGTTGTATTATATAAGTATAATCCTAGGTACATCTTATCCTAAGCTTCAAAATTAGAAATAGCTAAATAGACAATTTTGAATTATGTTGATAAATATAAATTATTGCCATAATTTATCAGACAGCACCAGGAATATCACATAAGCCCCCAACTCAAGGAGTCTGCTCCCAAACTCTCCAGAAATCACCCCAAGAGCAGTTAATTGTTCCACATATTATGTGCCCTATTTCTCACTTTATAACCCTGCCTGCATGCCTAGAGATCTGTAAGTACTGCAAACATCAGGTAAATCCTCCACCTCCAAGAACCTGTGTCTAAACTCTGCTGAATGCACAAAAAACAGAAGTAAATTGCACCCAATACCCTGTACTCCATTTCCCACACAACAACTCTTCCTGCTTGCCTGGAAGCCTAGTGGCACGAGGGACAATAAGTTAAGACAGTACACTGAGCTCTTGCTTGCTACATTCCCCTGAAATACACCCAAGAGACTTTAGCACTACCTGGACTCCTGAACTCCATTTCTGGACTCCATTTTCAGCTTACAACCACATATGCTTCCTGGGGGCCTGTCAGTACAATGGGCCCCAAGTCACACTCAAACTATGGACATCAGAGGCAACATTATCACCCAAAAAACCAAGGGCCACACAGGCCACAAGAACCCAAAAAGAGACCCTGCTAGATCTGAAGACAAGATCCGAAGGCCACTCAAATCAATTGGACCATAAAAATTCCTTCTGCTACATAATCAAAACACTAAATATTCAAAAAACAAAACAAAACAAAACAAATAAAAACAAAAGACAGACCCAGCAGACCTATACCAAACTTTTCAACAGAGATTGTAAAAGCCAGAAGGCCTTGGGATGATGTCTTGAAGTCTCTAAGATATCAGAGATGACAGCCCAGACTAATATAGCCAGCTAAACTGTCAATCATTATAGATAAAGAAAACAAGATATTCCATGACAAAACCACTTATCCACCACTGAAGCCCTGTAGAAAACACTAGAAGAAAAACTACAACCCAAGAGGTTAACTATACCCAAGATAACATAGGAACTATATAATTACACAACAGGGAAAAAAAAAAAAGGGGGAAGCACAGTGTCTTAGTCAGGGTTTCTTTCCTGCACAAACATCATGACCAAGATATAAGTTGGGGAGGAAAGGGTTTATTCAACTTACTCTTCCACACTGCTGTTCATCACTAATGGAAGTCAAGACTGGAACTCAAGCAGGACAGGAAGCAGGAGCTGATGCAGAGGCCATAGAGGGATTTCTTACTGGCTTGCTTCCCTTGGCTTGCTCAGCTGGCTTTCTTATAGAACCCACCACTATCCGCCCACATATGGTACCACCCACAAGCGGCCCTCCCCCTTGATCACTAATTGAGAAAATGTCTTACAGCTAGATTTCATGGAGGCATTTTCTCAACTGAAGCTCCTTTCTATGTGATAGCTCCAGTTTGTGTCAAATTGACACAAAACCAGCCAGTACACACAGAGAGACACAAACACACAGAAACACACACACACACACACACACACACACACACACACACACACACACATCTTAGCTACATCATCATCAAAATATCAGGCATTAGCAATCATTAATCATTAATAATCCTCTATATTAATGAACTCAATTACTTAATCAAGGTATGAGGCTAAGAGAATGGATGCAAACAGAACGCATCATTCTGCCATATATTAGAAACAAACCTAAGGACAGACATTATAGACATTACCTCAGACTAAATGGCTGGAATAAGATTTTACAAGCAAACATAACCAAGAAACAAGCTGGAGTGGCCATTGTAATATCTAATGAAATAGACTTACAACCAATATTAATCAAAGCAGATTGGGAAGGATACTTATCAAAGAAAAATTCCAGCAAGATAACCTCTTGAATTAATTTCTGTGCCACAAATGCAAGTTCAACCAAATTTGCAAAAGAAACAATGCTAAAGCTTAAATCACACATTTAACCCCACACATTAATAATGGGATACTTTGATTTCCTATTCTCACCAATGGACAGATCATCCACATACCCAGAAACTAAACAGAAAAATATTAAAACAAACAAATGTTGTGAATCAAATAGCCCTGACAGATATCTACAGAGCATTCTACCCAAACACAAAAGAATATACCTTCATCTCAGAATCTCACAGAACCCTCTGTAAAACTGTTCATATACTTAGAAACAAAGCAAATCTCAATGAATAGAAGAAAATTGAAATAACCCTCTGTATCTTATCAGAATAGAGATTATTGATTAAAGCTGAATTTCAAAAGCAACAGAAACAAAAGCAAGCCTACAAACCCTTGAAAACTGAATAAATCAATACTCACTACTGGGTCAAAGAAGAAAAGAAGAAAGAAATTAAAGACATTCTAGAATTCAATGAAAATTAATGTACAACATACCTAAACTTATGGAACAATATAAAAAAGGTGCAAAAAAGGAAAGTTCATAGCACTGAGTGCCTTGATGAAGAAATTAGTAAGAGGTTACTATACTAGCTACTTAAGAGGATACTTGAAAGCTCCAGAACAATAAAAATTAAATGTAAGAAAGAGGAATAGATGAGATGATATAATGAAACTCAGGTCTGAAATTACTAAATTAAAAATGAAGGTAACAGCCAGGCAGTCGTGGCACACACCTTTAATCCTAGCACTTGGGAGGCAGAGACAGGTGGATTTCTGAGTTTGAGGCCAGCCTGGTCTACAGAGTGTGATCCAGGACAGACAGAGCTATACAGAGAAACCCTGTCTCAAAAAAAAAAAAAAAAAACCAAACAAACAAAAAAACAAAACAAAAAAACCCCCAAAACAAACAAACAAACAAAAAAACAACAACAACAAAAATGAAGATAACAATAAAGGGAATGAATGAAACCAAGAGTTGGTTCCTTAGGAAAATCAGCAGAATCAACAAAATCTTTAGCCAAATTGACCAAAAGACAGAGAATATTCCCATTAACAAATTCAGAAATGAAAAGGAGAACTTAACAACAGACACCAAAGAAATCCAAGGAATCATTAGATCATTCTTCAAAAACCTGTAATCGACAGATTAAAAAATCTAAGTGAAATGGACAATTTTGAGAGCTACACCTTCACAAACATCAGGAAAACAATCTTAACAGTCCTATAACCCCTAAAGAAATAGAAGCAGTCATTAAAACAAAACCAAGGAACAGATCATGTTACTGCAGATTCTACCAGAATTTCAACAAAGAGTTTAAAGCAATATTCTTAAAATTAATACACAAAACAAAAATAGAAGGACCACTGACAAATTCATTTTATGAGGCCACAGTAGCTCTAATACCTAAACCACACAAAACCTCATTCAGTAAAGAGAACTCCATACCAATCTTCTTTATAAATATTTATGCAAAAATATTCAATAAAACACTAAAAACCCCAATCGAAGAAGATATCAACATCATCTACCATGATCAAATAAGCTTCATATCAGAGATACAAGAATCATTTAGCATATGAAAATCCATCAACATAATCCATCATATAAACAAACTGAAAGAATGAAAAAAAAGAAAAACATGATCATCTCGTTAGATACTGACAAAGCCTTTAACATAATCCAACATCCTTTCAAGATAAAGCTCTTAGAGATCAGAGAATTAAGGTCTAGGCCTAAATGCAATAACAGCAGCATACAGTAAGCACATAGCCAACAACAAATTAAATGAAAAGCAATGTAAAACAATTCCACTAAAATAAGGGACCAGGTAAAGCTGTCCACTCTCTCCATATTTATTCTGGTTAGTACTTGAAGTGTTAGCTTGAGGAAGAAATTAGTGAGACTATATTAGCTATAAAAATTGAAAAGGAAGAAAATGATATGATAGTATACATAACTGAGCCCAATAATTCTACCACAGAAATACTACAAGTGATAACCACTTTCAGCAACATGACTAGATACAAAAATAATTCAAAAATATATGTAGCCTTTCTTATTTATTTATTTATTTTATTAATCATTCCATTTGTTCACATCTCAAAGGATATCCCAATTCCCAGTTACCCCTCTACCAACACCCCTACCCCAAATCCACTCTCCACCCTCCCCTTTGCCTGTGTGAGGGTACAATACCACCCACTCACCCTCTCCCACCCCACTGCTCTAGCATCCTCCTATGCTGGGGCATCAAACCTCCCCTGGACCAAGGGCTTCCCCACCCATTGCTGTCAGGCAAGGCCATCCATGCTACATATGTATCTGGAGACATGGATCCCTCCAGGTACACTCCTTGGTTGGTGGTCTAGTCTCTGGGGGAACTGAGTGGTCAGGCTAGCCTAGGTTGTTCTTCCAGTGGGGTTCGAATCTACCTCCACTTCTCCAGTCCTTCTTTCAGCTCCCACAATGGGGTCCCTGAGCTCAGTCTGATGGTTGGCTTCAAGCATCCACATCTCCATTGGTTATTTGATGGCTGGACATCCAAGGTACTACCACACTAGGTTTCTTCAGCAAGCACCTCTTAAATTAACCATGGTGACAGTGTCTGTTTTGGTTTCTACAGACTTGATGGATCCCCAGGTGGGGCAGTCTCCTGATGGCCCTTCCTTCATCTCTGTTCCATTTCTTTATCCCTATTCTTCTTTTGGACAGGAACATTTCTGGGTTAAAAACTTTGAAATGGAAGGGTGGCTGCATCCCACAACCAGGGCCTTGCCTATCTATTGGAGGTTGTCTCTACAGGTTCTATCCCCCCTTCTCTGTGCATTTCAGCTAAAGTCATCCCCGTTGGGTCCTGGGAGCCTCACAATTCCCTGTTGTCTGGTATCCTCCAGTGGCTATCCCCAGTTCCTCATCACTCTGACCTCTTACATATTTTCGTTCAATTTTCTGACCCTCTGTACCCCTCTCACATCCCCTCCAGTTCCTGATACTGCTCCCCTTATTTCCTCCCCCATCCCTCCCTCCCAGGTCTCCCTCTCCTTCCAACTCCCATGAATATCCTATTCCCCACTTAATGCAGGACTGGTCTTCCTTTCTTCTTAGCTCCATATGGTTTGTAGGTTGTATCAAGGACATTTTAAGCTTTTAAGCTAATATCCACTTATCAGTGAGTACATTCCTTGTGTGTTCTTTTGTGTCTGGGTTACCTTACTCAGGGTGATATTTTCAAGTTCCATCCATTTGCCTGCAAATTTCATAAAGTCATTGTTTTTAATCACTGAGTAGTACTCCATGGTGTAAATGTACCACATTTTCTGTATCCATTCTTGTTGTTTCCAGCTTCTGGCTATTATAAATAAGGCTGCTATGAACATGGTGGAACATATGTCCTTCTTATATGCTGAATCAGCTTTGGGTATATGCTCAGTTGTGGTAAATCTGGGTCTTCAAGTAACACTATATCCAATTTTCTCAGGAACTGCCAGATTGATTTCTATAGTAGTTTTACCAAATTGCAGTCCCACCAGCAATGGAGCAGTATTCCTCTTTCACCACATCCTCTCCAACATCTGCTGTCACCTGCATTTTTTAACTTAGCCATTCTGATTGGTGTGAGGTAGAATCACAGGGTCATTTTGATTTGCATTTCCCTGATGACTAAGGATGTTGAACATGTCTTTAGGTGCTTCTCAGCCATTCGAGGTTCCTCAGTTGAGAATTCTCTAGCTCTGTACATCACTTTTTAATAGGGCTATTTGGTTCTCTGGATTCTACCTTCTTGAGTTCTTTGTACATTTTGGATACTAGCCCTCTATCTGATGAGGTTTGGTAAATATCTTTTCCCAATCTGTGGGTTGCCAATTTGTCCTATTGACTGTGTCCTTTGCCTTACAGAAACTTTTCAATTTCATGCGGTCCCATTTGTTGATTGTTGATCTTAAAGCATAAGCCACTCATGTTCTCTTCAGGAAGATTTCCCTTTGCCCAAGACGCTTCCCCACTTTCTCTTCTATTAGATTCAGCCTATCAGGTTTTAGATGGAGGTCCTTGATCCACTTGGAATTGAGTTTTGTACAAGAAGTTAAGAATGGGTCAATTTTCATTCTCCTATATACACATCACCAGTTGAACAGGCACCATATGTTGAAAATGCTGTCATTTTTCCACTGGAAAGTTTTAGATTCTTTTTCAAAGATCAATTGACCATAGGTGCATGTGTTCATTTCTGGGTCTTCTATTCTATTCCATTGATGTACTTGCCTATTTCTGTACCAATACCATGCAGTTTTAATCACTACTGTTCTATAGTATAGCTTGAGATCAGGAATGGTAATTCCCCCCAAAATTAATTCTTTTATTGTTGATAATAGTTTTTTCAGCGTATATATATACATATATATACATATATATACATATGCATATGCATACATATATATATATGTATGTATTTATATCCATTACCCTGCACAAACTCAAGTTTAAGTGAATCAAAGACTTCAACATAAAACTGGATACACTAAATCTATTAGAAGAGAAAGTGAGGAATAACCTTGAATACATTGGCACAGAAATTAAATTCCTGAACAGAACACCAACAGCTCAGGCACTAAGGTCAAAACTTAATAAATGGAACGTCATGAAACTGAAAAGATTCTGTAAGGCAAAGAATATCATCAAAAGGACAAAATGTCTGTATAAGAATGGGTAAATATTATCACCAACCATACATATGACAGAGGGCCAATATCCAATATAAAAACTCAAGAAACTAGACATCAGCATACCAAATAGCACTCTTAAAATGTAGGGTACAGATATAAGCAAAGAATTCTCAAAGAAAGATTCTCTAAATGCCTAGAAGCACTTAAAGAAATATTAGTCATAAGGAAAATGCAAATCAAAATGATTCTGAGATTCTGTTTTACACCTATCAGGATTGCCAAGTTCAAAACTTAAGGGACAGCACATGCTGGCTAAAATGTGAAGCAAGGGAACACTCTTTTATTTCTGGTGGGAATGCAAACTTGAACAACCATTTTAACAATCATTTTGGCAATTTTCCAGAAAATTGAGAATCGTCTTACCTCAAGATCCAGATAAAATACTCCTGGGCGTATACCCAAAAAATGCTCTACCACATTACAAAGACACTTACTCAACTTTGTTCATAACAGCATTAGTTATTATAGCCAGGTACTGGAAACCACCGCAGAGATGTCCTTTAAATGAAGAACAGATAATGAAAATCTGGCACATTTACACAATTACTCACCTACTACAAGTCAGGAAACATGAAATTTTCAGGCAAGTGGATGGAGGAGGGCCTGGGGAGAGGTGCAGGAGAGATCAAGTGTGGGGAGGATGGAGAGAGAGAATATGCAAAGAGGGAACCAGACTTGGTGAACACAGCATCTTTATCTCTGTGATGAGCTAGAATCTTGGGAAAATAGAAAATCCCAGTAATCTATGAGGGTGAGCCTAGCTAAGACTTACAGCAATGTGAGATATGAAATCTGAATAGGTCATCTCCTGTAACAAGAATAGTGCCCCAATGGAGAGACTGGTACACCAACCCAGCCACAAGACTTCAACCCAGAATTTTTCCTGTTTATACTACCCGCACAAGAAAAGATGGAGCAGAATTTAAGAAAGTGCCAAACAATGACTGGCCCAGCTTGTCATCCATGTTATGAGCTTCATCCCACCCCTGACACTATTAATGATATTCTACTATTCTTGCAGATGCCTAGCGTAACTGTCATTTGAGGGAATTCACTTAGCAACCATTAAAACAAATGCATTAACCCACAGCCAAACCTTATACAGAGCTTGGGGAATCCTACGGAAGAGGGGATGGGATGATTTAAGGAGCCAGTGAGGTAAGGAATACTAGAAGAAAATATACAGAATCAACTAACCATGACTCATAGGGGCCAACAGATACAAAGCCACAAAACACACAGCATGCATGCAATGGACCTAATCCCTTGGCATATATGTAACATTTGTGGAACTCAGTCTTCATGTGGGATTCCTAACAGGAGGAGTAAGGTATGCATTTAACTGTTATTTGTCTTTGCATCTTTTTCCCATAACTGGGCTGCCTTGTCTAGCCTCAACAGGAGAAGATGTGCCTCGTCCTACTGCAGCTTGATATGCCAAGGTGGGTTGACACCCATGGGAGGACTCCCCTTTCCTGACAAGAATAGGAGGACAAGAGGATGGGGGAGGGGAGGAAAAAATGAGGGACTTGAAGAAGAGTAGGGAAGGGAAGCTATGATTTAGATGTAAAGTAAATTAATTAATTAATAAAATTAAAATGATTTAATTGTGAAATTACAGATTATAATCAACTAAATATGTAAAATGAGCTTTAATTTTTTATTGTTCATATGCTACAGTCACAATAGATAAAATAAGAAGTTTAGAAATGACATATTGCATTACAGTAGTGTGGGTCAAACTATATAGTACTTGCCAAAATTAATTAGAAATTGCTATAAAAGTGTTTGCCTCACACTTTGAGAATTATAATATGCTCAAGTTAATATTTTTGATAAACAACATTAAATTATTGCATGTGCCAATATTATTTGAAAGAGTTATATTGAGAAATGACATCATTTGTTCAAATTTGTTATGTGTTTAATAGTAAGTAAAATTATCCTGGGAGTAAAAGTTTTGAACTCTGATTGCAAACAGAAAATTAATGTTGTTAATTTTGTTGTATTTGAGGCTTTTTTCCGAATCTTAGCTTTAAAGCTCTGTAAGCCTAAAGGTTTAAAATGTAATTCAAAATACTCACTAGGTAGATTTGCAACCTTTCACAAGTCATATTAATGCATCTAGGTGATAAGTAGCAACAGGTTATTTTCTAAACTATTGATTTGCTTTATCTCCTAATGCTTTCTGTTTTGACTTGCTGAGCTGTAGTGTAAATGGTTTTCATATTAGTTGAGCTTCCTCATAACTTAAGCCGTGGAGGAGCTCAATGCCAATGCTGTTTCTACTGAATTATTTTTCTTAATGAATACTTAGGAGTGAAACAGTAAACAGCAACCATAAAACCTCAAAACCTTCAAACTACTCCATCGCCTGTTGCATTTACAGCCTAACGGATTGCATCTATAAACAATAATACTAAATTTCAGAATTAAAGTCTATCATATTTTAGTTCAGTAAGTTAATAAGAACAAAACTATCCTTAATCATGAATATATGAAGCAAACAGTACTTTTACATGGAAAGTAAATATATCTAAGTAGAACGTATTACTTAGGTCCTACTCTACAAAGAAAATTATCAAAGAACCACTCACAAACATATCAGGCTCTGATACAAAAAAAATAAATAAATAGACTTTAAAAGAGCAAAACAATTTTTAAACTTATTGGTTAAAGACAAATATTTTATAATTGTTAAAATATCCATTTAACATATTATTGAATATATATATATATATATTCTGAAAAGCATATTAATCAAAGTTCTGGGCATTGCAGATTTGGCATTTATTTACAAGAAAAAAAATATATTGCCATATTAGGTTGCAGATAACTTTCATTTGTAACATTAATCCCTTAATATAATATAATCGTCAGTTAATTCATTATATTACCTTTCACTTCTTGGTATTGTAAGAACATTGAAGTTGAGATAGTTCAAGATGGCACTATGAACGATAGGCATAAGATTGAAGATAAGATCTCTAAAACCAAACTTAGGAGTTACAAATACAATGTACATATGCAGTATGTCCTTTAATTTTCTTTTTTTAAGTTTTAATTTATTTACTTACTCACTTTACATCCTGATCATTGTCTGACCTCCTCCTTTCCCTCCCTCCATCTGCATTCCCCTTCTCCTCTGAGAGGGTAGAGGACCCTCTGATTATCTCTCAACCCTTGCACATGAAGTTTCTGAAGGGCTAGGTTCATTCTTTACCACTGAGACCAGACAAGGCAGGCCAATTAGGGTAATGGGATCTACATGCAAGCAAAATCTCTATGGAAAATACCCACTCCAGTTGTTGGAAGACATACATGAAGACCAAGCTGCACATGCACTGAAGCCTAGGTACATACCATGTATGATCTTTGGTTTGTGTTTCAGTCTCTGATAGGCCCCAAGGGCTCACACTAGTTGACTCTGTTGGTCTTTTCATGGAGTTTCTGTCCTGTCTGGGGCCCTTAATCCTTCCACCAAATCATCCTGAAGACTACCTCAAGGATCATCTAATATTTGACTATGGGTCTTGGCCTCTGTGTTGCAGTGAGCTGCTGTTTTGAGCTTCTCAGATGACAGTTATCCTAGGCTCCTGTCTGTACACATAAAAGAGTGTCATTAATAGTGTCAGGGGTTGGTGCATACCCATGGGATGAGTCTCAAGTTGGGAGAGTTATTGTTTGGTCATTCCTTCAGTCTCTGCTACAATTTTGTCCCTGCATTTCTTATAGATGGGGAAAAAATGTGAGTGGGAAGTATTTTGTGTGGGGTGGTGTTCTTATCCCCCCATTGACTGTCCTGTCTGGATATAGGAAGAAGCCTATTCAGGTTCCATACCTTGCTGCTAGGAGTTTCAACTACAGTCACCCCCAAAGACTCCTGAGAAACTCCCATACCCCAGTCTCTGGCACATCCTAAAATTATCCCCCAACCTACCTCCCACCCCGCAGCTTCCAATATCCATTCATGCTCCCATTCCTCTGGCCCTCTCTCTTTTCTCTCTTCATACCTGATCCTGAACCTCACCTATTACCCTTCCCCTCCCCTCCCTCCCCATGTTCTGTCCTTCTATCTGCATCTTATGATTATTTTTTCACTTTCTAAGTGAGATTCAATCATCATTTCTTGGGCCTTCCTTCTTTTGTAGCTTCTTTGGTTTGGATCTGTGGAGTGTAGCGTGGGTAATTTTACTTTATGGCTAATCTATCTATCTATCTATCTATCTATCTATCTATCTATCTATCTATCTATCTATCTACCATGCATGTCTTTTGGGGACTGGATTACCTGGTTACCTTAGTCAGGGTGATATTTTCTAGTTCCATTCATTTGCATTTAGATTTCATGATATCATTGTTTTTAAGAGCTGAGTATTCCATTGTGTAAATTGTCACATTCACTGTATCTGTTCTTCAGTTGAGGGACATCTAGGTTGTTTCCAGTTTCTGGCTATTATGAATAAAATGGCTGTGAACATACTGGAACACATGTCCTTGTGGTATGGTAGGGAATATTTTGAGTATATGTCCAACAGTGGTATACCTGGGTTTTCAGTAAGAACTATTCAGATTTTTTGAGAAATTTCAAGACATTTTACAGAGTAGTTGTACAAGTTTGTACCCCAGCAGCAATGCAGGAGTGTTACCCTTCCTCCACATCCTTGCCAACCCAAGAATATTTCACAATACAAATAACCTGCTAGACCTAAGCAACAAACTTGTTGAGAGGGTAAGAACTTTTAAAGTTTTTTTTTTTTTGAGTTTGTTTATATAATGGATTATTTTGATGTATTTCCATACATTGAATCATCTCTGCAAACCTGGGATGAAGCCTACTTGATCAAGGTGAATGATTATTTTTTTTATTTATTTATTTTTTGATACTTTATTTACATTTCCAATGTTTCCCCCTATCCAGGTTTCCTCTTTGGAAACCCCCTATCCCCTCACTCTCCCCCACCTCTATGAGGGTATTCCACCTCTCACCCACCTACCCACCCACTCCCATATTCCCACTTTGACAATTCCCTTTATTGGGGCCTCTAACACCCTCAGGCCCAAGGGCCTCTCGTTCCCCTGATGGGCAACAAGGCCCTCCTCTGCCACATATGTGGTCTGAGCCATGGGTTCCTCAATGTGTATTCTTTGGTTGGTGGTCAAGCCTCCAGGGGGACTGGGGGGGAGTGGGTAGGGCCAGCTGACACTGTTGCTCCCTCCATGGGACTGCAAACTCCCGCAGCTCTTTCAGTCCCTTCTCCAACTCCACCATCTGGAGCCTCACTCTCAGTCCAGCAGTTTCTGTTAAGTGAAACTTGGGCATTCCGAACTTTTGGGCTAATATCCACTTCTCAGTGAGTACATACCATGTTCATTCTTTTGTGAGTGAGTTATCTCGCTCAGGATGATAGTTTCAAGTTCTATCCATTTCCCTGCAAAGTTCATGAAATCATTCCTTTTAATAGCTGATTAGTACTCCATTGTGTAAATGTACCACATTTTCTGTATGCATTCCTCTGATGAGGGACATCTGGCTTGTTTCCAGCTTCTGGCTATTATAAATATGGCTGCTATGAACATAGTGGAGCATGTGTCTTCATTACATGTTGGAGCATCTTCTGGGTATATGCCCAGGAAAAGTATAGTTGGGTCCTCAGGTGGTATTATGTCCATTTTTTTGAGGGTCCGCCAAACTGATTTCCAGAGTGGTTGTACCAGCTTGCAATCCCAGCAACAATGGAGGAGTGTTCCTCTTTCTCCACATCCTCGCCAGTATCTGCTGTCACCTGAGTTTTTGATCTTAGCCATTCTGACTGGTGTGTGGTGGAATCTCAGACTTGCTTTGATGTTGAACATTTCTTTAGGTGCTTCTCAGCCATACAAATTTGCTCAGATGAGAATTCTCTGTTTAGCTCTGTTCCACATTTTTGATAGGGTTATTGGTATTCTGGAGTCTAAATTATTGAGTTCTTTGTATATATTGGATATTAGCCCTCTATTGGACATAGGATTGGTTAAGATCTTTTCCCAATCTGTTGGTTGCCGTTTTGTCCTATTGACAGTGTCCTTTGCCTTACAGAAGCTTTGCAATTTCATGAGGTTCCATTTGTCGATTTTTGATCTTAGAACATAAGTCACTGGTGTTCTGTTCAAGAAATTTTCCCCTGTGCCCATGTGTTTGAGAATTTCCCCACTTTCTCTTCTATTAGATTCATTGTATCTGGTTTTATGTGGAGGTCCTTGATCCACTTGGGCTTGAGCTATGTACAGGGAGATAGGAATGGATCAATTCGCATTCTTCTACATGTAGTCTGCCAGTTGAGACAGCACCATTTGTTGAAAATGATGTCTTTATTCAACTGGGTGGTTTTTGCCCCTTTGTCAAAAATCAAGTGATCATAAAAGTGTGTGGGTTCATTTCTGGGTCTTCAATTTTATTCCATTGATCTACCTGCCTGTCACTGTACCAATACCATGCAGTTTTTATCACTACTGCTCTGCAGTACAGCTTGAGGTCAGGAATGCTGATTCCCCCAGAAGTTCTTTTGTTGTTGAGAATAGCTTTTGCTATACTGGGTTTTTGGTGTTCCAAATGAATTTGAGAACTGCTCTAAGTCTATGAAGAATTGAGTTGGAATTTTGATGGTGATAGCATTGAATCTGTAGATTGCTTTTGGCAGGATGGCCATTTTTGCTATATTAATCCTTCCAATCCATGAGCATGGGAGATCTTTCCACCATCTGAGGTCTTCTTCAAATTCTTTCTTCAAAGACTTGAAGTTCTTGTCATTCAGATCTTTCACTTGCTTGGTTAGAGTCACACCAAGATACTTTGTAATGTTTGTAACTATTGTGAAGGGTGTCATTTCGCTAATTTCTTTCTCAGCCTGTTTATCCTTTGAGTATAAGAAGGCTACTGATTTGTTTGAGTTAATTTTATATCTGGTCACTTTGCTCAAGTTGTTTATCAGCTGCAGCAGTTCTCTGGTGGAGTTTTTCAGGTCACTTAAGTATACGATCATATCATCTGCAAAAAGTGATGTTTTGATTTCTTCCTTTCCAATTTGTATCCCTTTGACATCCTTTTGTTGTTTAATTGCTCTAGCTAGAACTTAAATTACTATATAAAATAGATAAGGAGAGAGGACAGCCTTGTCTAGTCCCTGATTTTAGTGGGATTGCTTCAAGTTTCTTTCCATTTAGTTTGATGTTGGCCACTTGTTTGCTGTGTATTGCTTTTACTATGTTTAGATATGAACCTTGAATTTCTGATCTTTCCAAGACTTTTATCATGAAGAGATGCTAAATGTTGTGAAATGCTTTTTCAGCATCTAAAGAAATGACCATGTGGTTTTTTACTTTGAGTTTGATTATATAGTGGATTACATTGATGTATTTCCAGGTATTGAACCATCCTTGCATCTCTGGGATGAAGCCTACTTGATCATGATGAATGATCGTTTTGATGTGTTCTTGGATTAGTTTTGCAAGAATTTTACTGAGTATTTTTGCATCAATATTCATAAGGGAAATTGGTCTGAAGTTTTCTTTCTTTGTTTGGTCTTTGTAAGGTTTTGGTATCAATGTAATTGTGGCCTCATAGAAGGAATTGGGTAGTGTTCCTTCTGTTTCTATTTTGTGGAATAGATTGAAGAGTATTGGTATTAGGTCTTCTTTGAAGGTCTGATAGAATTCTGCAGTGAACCCCTTCTGGTCCTGGGCTTTTTTTGTTCGGTAGACTTTTAATGACTGCTTCTATTTCTTTAGGCATTATGGCACAGTTGAGATGGTTTATCTGATCCTGAATTAACTTTGATACTTGATATCTGTCTAGAAAATTGCCCATTTCATCCAGAATTTGCAGTTTTGTTGAGTATAGGCTTTTGTAGTAGGATCTGATGATTTTTTGAATTTCCTCAGAATCTGTTGTTATGTCTCCCTTTTCATTTCTAATTTTGTTAATTTGGGTACTGTCTCTGTGCCCTCTGGTTAGTCTGGCTAAGGGTTTATCTATCTTGTTAATTTTCTCAAAGAACCAGCCCCTGGTTTTGTTGATTCTTTGTATAGTTCTTTTTGTTTCCACTTGGTTGATTTCAGCGCTGAGTTTGATTATTTCCTGCCTTCTACTCTTCTTGGGTGCATTAACTTCTTTTTGTTCTATAGCTTTAAGTTGTCCTGTTAAAATGCTAGTGTATGCTCTCTCCAGTTTCTTTTTGGAGGCACTCAGAGCTATGAGTTTTCCTCTTAACACTGCTTTCCTTGTGTCCCATGAATTTGGGTATGTTGTACTTTCATTATCATTAAATTCTAGGAAGTCTTTGATTTCTTTCTTTATTTCTTCCTTGAGCAAGTTATCATTGAGTTAGAGTGTTGTTTATCTTCCATGTGTATGTGGGCTTTCTATTGCTTTTTTTGCCATTGAAGACCAGCCTTGATCTGTAGTGATTTGATAGGAGGCATGGGATTATTTCAATCTTCTTATATCTGTTGAGATTTGTTTTGTGACCAATTATATGGTCAATTTTGGAGAACGTGCTACGAGGTACTGAGAAGAAGGTATATTATTTTGATTTAGGATAAAATGTTCTGTAGATATCTGTTAAATCCATTTGGCCATAACTTCTTTTAGTTTCACTGTGCCTCTGTTTAGTTTGTGTTTCCAAGATCTGTCCATTGATGAGATTGGGGTGTTGAACTCTCCCACTATTATTGTGTGAGGTGCAATGTGTGCTTTGAGCTTTAGTAAAGTTTCTTTTATGAATGTGGGTGCCCTTGCCTTTGGAGCATAGATGTTAATAATTGAGAGTTCTTCTTGGTGGATTTTTTCTTTGATAAGTATGAAGTGTCCTTCCTTATCTTTTTTAATGACTTTTGGGTGAAAGTCAATTTTATCGGATATTAGAATGGCTACTCCAGCTTGTTGCTTGGGACCATTTGCCTGGAAAATTGCTTCCAACCCTTTACTTTGAGGCATCCTCACTTGGGCCCTTCAGCTTACTGACGTTTTTTAAATCTCTGGACCTTATCTTGGGTATTCTGTACTTTTTTTTTGGCTAATACCAACTTATTAGTGAGTACATACCATGCATTTCCTTTTGGCCCTGAGTTACCTCATTCAGGACAATATTTTCTAGTTCCATTCGTTTGCCTGAAAAACTCAGGATCCCTTCATTCTTAATAGCTGTGTAGTATTCCATTGTGTAAATAAACCACATTTTCTGTATACATTCCTCCTTTGTGGGACATCTGGGTTTTTTCTAGCTTCTGGGTATTACAAACAAGGCTGCTATGGAGTTCGAGGCGCTTTCTCACTTGCGTTTCTATTAGATTCAGTGTATCTGGTTTTATGTTGAGGTTCTTGATCCCCTTGGACTTAAACTTTCTGCAAGGTAACAAATATGGCTCTACTTTAATTTTCCTACATGCAGAGAGCCAACTAGACCAGCACCATTTATTGAAAATGCTTTCTTTATTCCATTGTATATTTTTGGCTTCTTTGTCAAAAATCAAGTTTCTATAAGTGTGTGGTTTTTTTTCTGGGACTTCAATTCTATTTCTCTGATTAACAAATCTGTCCGTGAACAAATACCATGAAGTTTCCATCACTATTGCTCTCTATTAAAGCTTGAGGTCAGGGATGGTGATTCCCCCAGCAGTTCTTTTATTTTTAAAAATTGTTTTTGTTATTCTGGGTTTTTTGCCTTTCCAGATGAATTTGAGAATTGCTTTTTTCCATGTCTTTGAAGAATTGTGTTTAGATTTTGATCTGGATTTCATTGAATCTGTAGATTGCCTTTGGTAGCATGGTCATTTTATTATGTTAATTCTGACAATCCATGAGCATGCGGGATCTCTCCATTTTCTGAGATTTTTTTGTTGTTGTTGTTTTTTCCAGACAGGGTTTCTCTGTGTAGCCCTGGCTGTCCTGGAACTCACTATGTAGACCAGGCTAGCCTCGAACTCAGAAATCCACCTGCCTCTGCCTCCCAAGTGCTAGGATTAAAGGCATGCACCGCCACTGCCTGGCTTCTGAGATCTTCTTAGATATCTTTCTTGAGAGACTTAAATTTATTGTCATATAGATCTTTCACTTGTTTGGTTAGATTTACCCCTATATATTTTATAATATTTGTGGCTATTGTGAAGGGAGTTGTTTCCCTAATTTCTTCCTCAACAAGTTTATCATTTGTATAAAGGAAGGCTACTGATTTATTTGAATTAATTTTATATCCAGCCACTTTGCTGAAGTTCACTGGTGGAATTTTGGGGTTTGCTTATGTATACTATCGTATCATCTGCAAATAGTGTTATCTTTATTTCTTCATTGCCAATTTGTATCCCCTTGATCTCTTTTTGTTGGCTTATTGTTCTAGTTACCAAGTCAAGTACTATATTGAATAGATATCAGGAGAGTGGGCATCCTTGTCTTGTCCCCAGTTTTAGTGGAATTGCTTCAAGTATGTGTCCATTTAATTTGTTATTTGCTGTTGGTTTGCTGCAAGTTGATTTTATTATGTTTAAATATGGGCCTTGAATTCCTGATCTTTACAATACTTCTAATGTGAAAGGGTATTGTATTTTATCAAATAATTTTTCTGCATCTAAGGAGATGATAATGTGTTTTTTAATTGTTTGTTTATATAGTGGATTAAATTGATGAATTGATGAATTTTTGTATATTGAATCAGCCTTGCATCCCACGGATGAAGCCTACTTGATCGTGGCGAATGATTGCTTGGGGTGTTCTTGGATTCTTTTTGCAAGAATTTTATTGAGTAATTTTGCATTGATATTCATAAGCAAGATTGGTCTGAAGTTCTCTTTTTTGATTTGCATCTTTGTATAGTTTTGGTATCAGAGTAATTATGGCTTCATAGAATGAATTAGGTAGTTTTCCTTCTGTTTCTATTTTATGGAATAGTTTGAAGAATATTGGTATTAGGTCTTCTTTGAAAGTCTGGTAGAATTCTGGGCTAAGTCCATCTGGCCCTGGTCTTTATTTGGTTGGGAGGGTTTTAATGTCTTCTTCTATCTACTTATGTAATATGGGCCTCTTTAAATAGTTTATTTGCTCTTGACTTAACTTTGGTATGTGGTATCTATCTAGAATATCACCCATTTCATCTAGATTTTTCAGTATAGGCTTTTGTACTAGGATCTGATGATTTTTTTTTTTTTTTAAATTTCCTCCATTTCTGTTTTTATGCCTCCCTTTTCCTTTCTAATTTTTTTAATTTGGATACTGCCTCTGGGGCTAATTGGCTAGGAGTTTATCTATCTTGTTGATTCTCTCAAAGAACCAGCTTTTGGTTTTGTTAATTCTTTGTAGTGCTCTCTTTGTTTCTATTGGTTGATTTGATGACCCTGAATATGTCTATTGTCCAGCTGCCCTATGTACAGAGGAGCTCCTAGGATGCCTTCAAGCTTTGGTGCCTTCAGGTGAGCAGACAAACTGGCAATCAGTTGCTCAATTGCCCTGTGTGCAGCAGATCTCCTGGGATGCCCCAGACTGTGGTGTTAGTTGCCCGACTGCTCTGATTGCAGTGGATCTTCTCGGATGGCTCTAGATATGGTGTCATCCAGGGAGTAGACTGGCTAGCAGTCTGCCCCAGCTGAAAGGATCAGCTAGAAGGGGAATGGTACTTGGCAGGCAGGGGTTTTGGTGGGTAATGGGTCCAGAGTCCACTGGGCTCCCAGTGTCAGCTTTGGGACTTTGGTGGGGGATTCTTACCAACTGTTTTGAGTATAGGAGATCTTCTGGGATGGTTCAGGATATGATGTCTTCAAGAGAGCAGACTAGCTAGTAGTCTGCCCCAGCAAAATGACCAGGCAGAAGGGGAGTGGTATTCAGCAGTTGGAGGTTTTTAAGGGCTGATGGGTCCCTAGTCCACTGGGCTCTGAGTGGCAGCTATGGGACTTTGGGGATTGGGTCTTACCCATTGCTGTGAGTGAAATGGATCTTCTGGGATGGCTCAGAATACATGTCTTCAGGGGAGCAGACTAGCTACCAGTCTGTCCCAGCAGAAAGTAGTGGGCAGAAGAAAGTAAGTCTTTTTTAAATAATGCATGGTGACACAGGCCTTTAACTAGACTATTTCAGAAGCTGAGGAAAAGGTATGTCTATGTCATGTTTTAAGTAGCTGAGTGGTATTCCATTGTGTAAATGAATCACATTTTCTGTATCCACTCTTCGATTTGACATATAATGACTTTAAGTCTAATAGTTAATCAAATAAATAGCAATGCAAATAGTGAGAATATAAACTATGAGATAGTGTATGATATAGCAAATTTCATCTTAAAAGTACAATAATAGACATTTAATCATCAAATGCTTTAAATGTCCATGTGGACAGAAAATAGAAAATATTTCAAGTGAGATTACATGATCAGAAGACAGAGAAAAAGAACAGAGAAAAATTAGGAAGTTAGAATGCATGTCAAACAAATAAAAACCTTCAGGAAAACAGGATAGAACACAGAAAGTTATCTGAAGCTATAATGAGTAAAAATCCCCATGTTTAATGAGAGCTAATATATTATAGCATCAAAAATGTCATCAATGTGAACAAAATAATTAAAATATTCTGCTTCGTAGAAATTCCATTTTTAAGGGCTGATTTCCAAAGTGTTACAAAAAATTTAAAAGTAGGAAGAGTTAAATTATACAGTATAAATATTAGACCATAAATTAAGATGAAAGTTGGTAGTACATCAAAATATACAAGGAAGCGGATATTAGCCCAAAAGTTCAGAATGCCCAAGTTTCACTTTACAGAAACCACTGGACTGAGAGTGAGGTCCCAGATGGAGGAGTTGGAGAAAGGTATAAAGGACCTGAGGGAGTTTGCAGCCCCAAGGATGGAGCAAAAGCATCAATGGGCCTGACCCCCTCCCCGGTCAGCCTGGAGTTAGGACCACCAACCAAAGAATACACATCTATGGACCCATGGTTCAGACCACATATGTGGCAGAGGATGTCCTCGTTGGACATCAGGGAGGAGAGGCCCTTGGGCCTGAGGGTGTCAGAGGTCCCAGTAAAGGGGAGTGTCAAGGTGGGAATATGGGAACGGGTGGGTGGGTGGGAGGTGGAATTCCCTCATAGAGGCGGGTAGGGGGAAGGGATACAGGGTTTCCAAAGAGGAGACATTAGAAATGTAAATAAAGTATCAAAAATAAAAAATAAATTAATTAAATAAATAAATAAATAAATAAATAATTAGCATATATAATACTGAAAATTCTGTTATTGAAAAATATAATAATCAAGAAAAAGTAAAGAACAAATAGAATACTATGAGATATTAAAAATCCAAAATTCAGTAACAATTACTTTAAATATTCCTTATAGTGAATAGGCTAACATGAAAGTAATAGTGAATAATTTAAATCACACAAAGTAAAACAATAGCAATAAAAGTAAAGCAAAGGGAAATTAAAACAGTATAAATATACTTTGGTTTATGGTAGTTTATTTTGGTTTTTATTTTGAAAATGAATACATTAAATAATTGACATCATAGTGATGATAGTATGATATATAAAATTTATATTTTTCACCCTGCACAAAAGAACTCCACGTGGATCAAAGATACCAACATAAAACTAGATACATTAAGTCTCATAGTAGTGAAAGTGGAAAATACCCTTGAACGTGCCTCAAGGATTAAGTTCAACAATTGGTAAATGGGACCTCATGAAACTGCAAAGATTTTGTAAGGGAAGGGACACTGTCAATACTACAAATCTGCAGCCCATAGATTGGGCAATGATCTTCAACAACCCTACATAATACAGATGGCTAACATTCAAAATGAACAGAGAACTCAAGAAATTAGACACTAACAACTCAAATAACCCAATTAAAAAATGGGGTACCTAACCAAACAAAATTCTCAGCAAAGGAATCTCAAATGACCAAGAAGCACTTAAAGGAACATTCAATGTCCTCAATCATCAGAGAAATGCAAATTAAAGCAACTTTGAGGTTCCATATTATACTTATTAGAACAACTAAGATCAAAAACTCAAGAGATAACATAAGCTGGTGAGGACATGGAGCAAGGAAAACACCCCTTAATTGCTGGTGAGAGTGCAAATTTTTACAACCACTTTGAAACTCACTTCGCCAGTTTCTCAGAAAATTGGGAATAATTCTGCCTCAAGATCCAGGTATACTACTCTTGGGCATAAACCCAAAAGACGCTACAACATCTTAAAAAGACACTTACTCAGTTATGTTCATAGCAGTTTTATTCATAATAGCCAGAAACTAGAAAAAAACCTCAATATCCCTCAACTGAAGAAAGGATAAAGAAAATGTGTGATATCTACACAATGGAATACTAATCAGATATTAAAAACAAAGTCATTATGAATTTTGCAGGCAAATGGATGGAACTTGAACATATTGTCCTGAGTGACATAACCCAGTCCCAAAAGTATATGCATGACATATACTCAGTTATAAGTAGATATTAGCCATAAAATAGAGGCATCATGTTACACTTCATGTACCAAAAGTTTTTAAACACGAAGGAAGGCCCAAGTAAGGAAGCTCAAATCTCACTTGCAAGCAGAAATAAAATGGACTTAAGATGTAGATGGAGAGATGAAAATGGGAAGAAGGAGGGAAGGGGAGGGGAATGTAGGATTCAGGACCAGGTGTGGGGAATGATAGGAGAGTTGGATAGATGGCTGTGAAAATGAATGGAAATTTGCAAATGACAGGGATGAGAAGGTGGGGTAGAGGATCTCCAGGACCAGCCATGGCCTGGGAAAAGAGAAGCACCCAAAAACCAATGAACAAGACCCTAGATGTGACTCAGTACTTTGAAGATATAGCACCTGAAGAAGCTACCTCCTAGATCCAGAAAGTAGAGTGATAGAGACCCCAACACACCCACAAAACTTTCAACCCAAAATTTTTCCTGTGTATAAGTAATTCAGCCATGAAGGAGTGAGCAGAGACTGAGTGAATGGCCAAAGAATAACTGCCCCAACTTGAGAGCCTTCCCATAGAAAAGCACCAGTACCTAACAGTATGAATGATATTCTGTTATCCTTGAAGACGGGTGCATATTGTCCTATGAGAGGCTTCATCCAGCATCTGACTCAGACAGATACACACACCCACAGCCAAACAGTGGATGGAGCTCAGGAATTATTATTGAAGAATAGAAGGAAGGATTTTGTGTCCCGAAGGGGATGGGAACTCCGCAGAAAGACCAAAAGAATCAACTAATCTGGACTCTAAGGGCTCTCAGAATCTGAACCACAAACCAAAGAACATACACAGGCTGGACCTAAGCCTCCACACACATAAGTAGCAGATGTGCAACTTGACCTTCATGTGGGTCCCGAACAATTTCAATGGGGGCTATCCCAAAAGTCTGTATGTGGGTTATATTCTAGTAGCTGGGTGGCCTTGTCTGGTCTCAGTAAGAGAGGAAGTGCCTAGTCTTCCAGAGACTTGAAGTACAAGTTTGGAAGGATACTCAGAGGGTTCCACTTGCCCAGAGGAGAAGGTAATGGGGGATGGGGAAGGACTGTGGAAGGAGTTAATGGAGACAGTGACCAGGATGTAAATTAAATAAGTATAAATAAATAAATCCTTTAATTAATTAAATTAAATTAAATAAAAACAACAAAAAATGATTCCTGTGATAAAAATTGTGGAAAGGAAATAACATAAAACTGAGTTATACTTTACAGTAATATTAAATTATAGTAAGCATAACAAATCTGTTTTAAGATACTATTTACAATAATCAATGCCAATGAAATTCAAGATTAAGAAGGTACAAGTCAGGGTCTTCTATTGAGACACACAATTTAAAAAAAATAACAGTTATAATCACATTATTTGAGCATGAGTAATCCTATATGTTACAACAACTAATAACCACCCAATTCATAAAATACATTCCCAGTTAAAGCATTTTAATGCACACTTGTGTCATTTCTTCATAATCATGGCACAGTCTTGGAACAGAGGAGAGGCAGCTTCATTTTAAGTTTCTGAAAAATGGAAAGTATATATCTATAGATAGATAGATAGATAGATAGATAGATAGATAGATAGATAGATAGATAGAGATAGATATACATATACATATATATGCATATATATACATATATGTGTGTGTATATATATGCATATGTATGCATATGTATACATATACATATATGTATATATGTATATATGCATATATATGTGTGTGTATGTATGTGTGTGCATATATATATATATATATATATTTATTTATTTATTTATTTATTTATTTATGTGTTTTGCTACTCTATCTGGGGACTGCTGTACTTATCCCTGTCTACACTAACATAGTCTTCAAGCATGTAGAATATCTAGATTTGCTCGTACAATTCATCCAGACAATTGAAGTCCTACATAAAAATAAATCTTGGAATTTCTGACAGGAATGCACTATACAATAATTCTAACTTCATTTTCAAAAGCTGGAGAAAGATTGTTTTTAAAAAATTAAAACATTTAACACCCTGGTATGGTCAAGAAACATATTGGAGAAATAATGAACTATTCCATACATAAGCACAAAAGACAAGGAAAGTCACTGAGACAACAGTGCCTGTTTTAAAAATGCTCTGGAGTAGGAAGGAAGAAAAAGATGGTCTGTGATACTCCATCAATTCAACTGTGAGCAACCTAACATAGAAAGAGGATTTATTTTACTTAGAGGATAAAAAATGAATATCATTCAGACCTTACACTTGAAACCCAATACCAGACACATCATGATGAAAGCAGAGCTTTTTAAATCCATATGTTTCTTACAGACAGCCTTCAGACAAAGCTACAAGAAATTAGTTGTCAGTTATGAAAAGGTATTTGTAACTTTTCTTCTAATTTCAGCTATAAGAGTGGATAACATTCTACTCAGCATGTAATATTTGATGAATACTATTATAAGACATTTTCTCAGTATTGATTGCCATACTTGCTGTTCTGAGATAAAACATAATAAACCTGAAATCGCCCCATGCTCACAGATGAAGTAACTCTCCCAATACCAACATCAAATGGAAAATTTTTTACCAGTGGGGTAGACCCAACTTAGAACCAACTCATATATCAAGAATGTTTCTTTACCCATCTCTATTCTATCTCTTGATATCTTATAATTGTGCAATAATTAAATTCACTGGTAATCTAATAGGATTATAATGTAAGACTTCCTTGGAATATAGTACTGGGCTCATGAAACTTAACATTCCCACTCCTATTCCTGTCTAAGTATAGTGTAGTGCCTCTGGAGCAGCCAATTCTAATAGGAAAATATATAGCCTAAGTCTACCAGGATCATATTTATAATCTACCATGAGCTGTATTCTTCAGTTACAGTTCCATCCCAGCAATAGACAGATCATAAATGTCCTGAGTCTGCTCCATCACAGGGCTTGGCTGCTGGGGGAGGCAGGATGTGGGAGTTTTGACTGTGCTTACTCCACTCAGTTGCTGGGTAGATGTACAGCTCTGAGGAAGCCGTGAGACACCCAGGTGCCACTAGGAGCTGCAGAAGAGCTGGGAATGTAGTGGGGCCCCACGGGCTGAATCTAGCCTGAGATGAGGGGGAAAAGAGGGGAGCTCCAGCTGGGTCCACAGGGGTAATCTTTGGCTTGTCAGTAGGTTTGGCTTGGTGATGGCCATAGCTGGGGATACTGAGAGGCCTACTATGGGAGGTTAGACAGTGGCTCTGTAAGCAAAAGCCTCCTCTATGGCTCCCCACAGTGGGTCCTGGTGAAAAGAGGCAGTCCATGGTTTTAAGGCATTTATTGTCATGGTGGAAAGTGAATGAATAAAACCATACCCCAATTCTCAGGGTGGGCCTGAGGTTAAATACCTTTTGCAGGGAAGAATGTCTCGGAAGGAAAGCTTAATTGGCTAAGCCCTCAGGCCTTTAGGTACCTCATTAAAATGGAGATCTGTCTTGAGCCTACATGACCTGTGGTCATGTCCTCTACATGTGGAAGGGTACAAATCTATGGAGGGCTATGGAGGGCTTTGGTGGGGGGGTGTAGCTCCCTGGGAGGAGTAGGGTGCCCAGGATTGGGGCAAAATGCCTTCTGTCCCTTCAAGATCACCAGGGTTTTTAGCCTTAGCTCTACCAGGGACCAGGCTGCCTTTCACGATCCTACACCACTGTTATCGCTAAACATTTATCATCTTAACTATACCTGAATCAACTAAAACCCCAGCAACTGAGAAAACATGTGAAGTATTTTCTTTATTGAATCATAAGGGGTTAGAAAACCCAGCCTAAGTATGAACCTTTTGAGGTTAAAAGATACATATACTTTTAACCGCACTTTCTGTTGATGGTCTACATAAAACCACATGGGAGAAGGAAGCTTTTTCTTTATGACTGGTTAGCCTCAAACTCACTTCCAAGTTCATCCTTCCTGCTGCTGGGGCATAGCATCACTGGTGTTAAAATGCAATTCTTCTGGACTCCAGTGTAGTCTGTTGTGTAGTTGAGACATTCAGACTCCTGGATTGAACAACTACGGAATCTTGGCCTTTATCTGGTGAGAAACACATTGCTGGACTAACCAGACCATAATTTATAATCCTCCCAAATAACTCTCCTTTTAATATTTAGTGGTTTAGTCTATTGGTTCTGTTACTCTAGAGAACCTTAACCAACACAGCTACAAGTCTTATTTCATTGTATAGTGAAAGTAATTGGCATATGCTCATGATGCATTACAGCTTGATGGCTTTGGTTGCCACAATGCTGTGATAGTATACCTAGGACTGGTCCTGATATGGTGATTCATATAGCTTGACATAATCTTCCTTTTCTGAACACAGACTCATAATTTTAGATAAGGCATTCAGGATTGTCCTGAACATGGAAGAGCCATTTAAGGACAGAGATTTTTTTAAAAGGCACTCCTCCATTTCTGAAGAACACAACAATGGAGTGGGTTCTGAGTTTCCCTTAGCATTGAAATAGTGGCAGTACACCATCTCTGTCTCTCTCTCACACACACACTGCATGCCAATCTGGATATCAGTGACATCTCCTGCTGTAATAATGGAAGCAATTATCAACCAAATGAAAATAAATACACATCTTATAATTTCTGGAAAAACTGCTACAAAGAAGACAAGATTATTCAGAGCTTTTGGGCTAATATCTACTTATCACTGAGTATATACCATGTATGTCATTTTGTGTCTGGGTTACTTGTGATATTTTACAGCTCCATCCATTTGCCAGTAAATTTCATGAAGTCATTGTTTATAATTGTGGATCAATGATCCATTGTGTAAATGAACATTTTCTGTATCCATTCTCCTGTTGAGGGACATCTGGGTAGTTTCCAGCTTCTGGCTATTATAAATAAGGCATCTATGAACATAGAGAAGCATGTGCCTTTCCTATACATTGGAGAACCTTTTGGGTATATGCCCAGGAGTGGTATACATGTGTTTTCAGGTAGAACTATTTCTTATTTTTCCTATATTTTTTTAGAAACCACCAGATTGCTTTCCAAAGTGGTTTACCAGCTTGAAATCCCAATAGCAATGGAGGAGTGTTCTTTCTTCACAGCCTGGCCAGCATCTGCTATCACCTGATATTTTGGTCTTATCCATTCTGATTGGTGTGTGGTTGAATCTCAGGATCACTTTGATTTTCATTTCTGTGATGACTAAAGAAGTTGAACATTTCTTTAGTTGCTTCTCAGCCATTTGAGATTCCTCAATTGAGAATTCTTTATTTAGCTCTGAACACTATATTTTTTTTAATAGGATGATTTGGTTCACTGGAGTATAACATCTTGAGATCTTTGAATATTTTGGATATAAGCTTTCTTTCAGATGTAGAGTTGGTAAGATCTTTTCCCAATCCTTAGGTTGGTGATTTGTCATATTGAGAGGGTCCTTTGCCTTACAGAAGCTTTTAAATTTCATAAGGTCCCATTTGTCAATTTTTGATCTTAGAGCATGAGCCATTGGTGTTCTTTTCATGAAATTTTCCCCTGTGCCTACATTTTCAAGGCTCTTTCCCACTTTCTTTTCTATTCCATTCAGCCTATCTGGTTTTATGGGGAAGTCCTTGATCCACTTGAGCTTGAGTTTTGTAATGAAGTAAAAATGGATCAATTTGCATTCTTCTACATGTTGACCCACTGTTGAACCAGCATCATTTGTTGAAAATGCTGTCATTTTTCCACTGGATGGCTTTGGCTTTTATTTTGTCAAAGAGCAAATGACAATAGGTGTATGAGTTTATTTCTGGGTCTTCAATTCTATTCCAATGATCCACCTGCCTGTCTTTGTACCAAACCCATGTGGTTTGAATCACTATTGCTCTGTATGACAGTTTGAGGTTGAAGAAGATGATTTCTCCAGAATTTCTCTGTCCCGCGCGCTATTTGGTCTTGCCAGCAAGAACCCACTCGGACACACGGATCCTTCTGCAGCAAAGCGTTTATTGAAGCTGATGATGATGAAAAGAGGAAGACCCCGAGCCCCAGAATGGTGCTGCTTATATAGCCCTGAGGCAGCGTGTCCTCCACTGATTGGCGCACCCCGGGAGTGGGCGGTGATTAGTTATGTACACCCTTAATGCGCAAGCGCTTCGGGTGAGTCACCGCGCGCTATCCATAAGTTTCCTTAGAGCGACAGCGGAAGTCAGCGCCATCTTGTAATGGCGAATACTCTAACCGCTCTGTACATCTCCCCCCATTCTTTCAAGTAAGAAGGAGAGGGGGGTCAGCTGGGTAAATAGGGCCACACCTCCCCACAGTGGTATCAAAACACAGAACCAGGCTCGATCAAGTGAATTCGGTCATGAGTGAATAGGCGATCAAAGGCCAATATTCTGAGAGCATTCCATCCTTACCCTTCCAGGTGCAATGGTACAAGACCCCTAGGTGCAAGGGCTAAGGAGGCTATGCTATGAGTAACACCCATCCCCGTGCAATGGAGCATATCTCCTAGGGGTGCAAGGGCTGTTAACCGACAAATCAAAACCACCGCTTGAGGGGAGGGGGCGAAACGCAGTGACCCAGATAGAATAGAGGACGAATCTCATTTTTTGAGCATGGATAGCCAGAAGTTAAGGGAAGCTCCTTGCTCCAAAGCTGCAAGCGCTTGGGTGACGATGATCTTGTCACGAATC
>CM052722.1:62122803-62168654 GCA_028551405.1 Uromys caudimaculatus
CTCCATTGTGTAGATGTACCACATTTTCTGTATCCATTCCTCTGATGAGGGACATCTGGGATGTTTCCAGCTTCTGGCTATTATAAATATGGTTGCTATGAACATAGTGGAGCATGTGTCTTTATTACATGTTGCAGCATCTTCTGGGTATATGCCCAGGAGAGGTATAGCTGGGTCCTCAGGTAGTAGTATGTCCATTTTTCTGAGGGTCCGCCACACTGAATTCCAGAGTGGTTGTACCAGCTTGCAACCCCACCAACAGTGGAGGAGTGTTCCTCTTTCTCCGCATCCTCGCCAGCATCTGCTGTCGCCTGAGTTTTTGATCTTAGCCATTCTGACTGGTGTGAGGTAGAATCTCAGACTTGTTTTGATTTGCATTTCCCTGATGACTATGGATGCTGAGCATTTCTTTAGGTGCTTCTCAGCCCTGTGAATTTCCTCAGTTGAGAATTCTCAGTTTAGTTCTGTTCCCCATTTTTTGATGGGGTTATGTCCGATAGAGGGCTAATATCCAATATATACAAAGAACTCAAGAAGTTAGACTCCAAAAAAGCGAAAACAATTCTTAACAATAAAAGAATGGGAGGACCTCAGCCTGTGCCACAGGGATCCATAGCCAAATAGTGATGGGAGAAATTTACCCTCCCAAGAGTGTGGAAAGGCCGTGAGTGGGGTTAAGACGACCACCACTGCTCAGTGGAACCACCTGGAATCATCACGACACAGGAACTGAGGAAAAGCAGGGGACAGGAAACTTCCGGTTTCCTTCTGTGGCTGGGGACTCCAGCCTGTACCACAGGGCTCCATAGCCAAATAGTGATGAGAGAAAGCTAGACTCCCAGGAGTGTGGACAAGCCTGTCTGCCCAGAGGGACCCACCTAGAATCCCAGTAGACTGTGATTGAGAAGTGGTCTTCTGGTTTCTTCTGTTGGTCTGGGAGCTGATCCTGTGACACAGGGCTCCATACTCAAATAGTGCCAAGAAAGAGCTGGTATCCCAGGAGTGCCAACACACCTTTGAGCACAGGCAAAACCGCCATTTCTGTTCAAATTCACTGGAACAAGAGGGACCCTTGCAGAGCCATCAGGACACAGGAACCAAGGACAGCTAGGGACAAGATCCTTCTGGTTTCTGTCTGCACCTCTAAGCTGATCCTGTGCCATAGCTCTCCAAACACAAATGCCTCTAGGCAAGAGCTAGTCTTCAAGGAGTATCGACACAGAGGCTTGCAGGAGGGACAAGCCACAGCCAGAGAGAATAAGACCAGCTTACACCAGAGTTAACAATATGGCGAAAGGCAAAGGCAAGAACCTAAGGAACAGAAACCAAGACTACTTGGCATCATCAGAACCCAGCTCTCTCACCACAGCAAGCATTGGATATCCCAACATGCCAGAAAAACAACACTCAGATTTAAAATCATTTCTCATGATGATGATAGAAGACTTTAAGAAGTAAATAAATAACTCCCTTAAAGAAATAAAAGAGAACACAGGTAAACAACTAGAAGCCCTTAAAGAAGAAACACAAAAATCTATTAAAGACTCACAGGAAAACACAATCAAATGGGCAGAAATCCATGAAAACACAATCAAACAAATGAAGGAAATGAACAAAACTACCCAGGAACTAAAAATAGAAATAGAAACAATAAAGAAACCACAAAGGGAGACAACCCTGGAGTTAGAAAACCTAGAAAAGAGATCAGGAGTCATTGATGCAAGCATCACGAACAGAATACCAGAGATAGAAGAGAGAATCTCAGGTGCAGAAGATACCATAGAAAACATTGACACAACAGTCAAAGAAAATGCAAAATGTAAAAAGCTCCTAATCCAAAACATCCATGAAATCCAGGACAAAATGAGAAGGTAGAACCTAGGTATAGACGAGAGTGAAGATTCCCAACTTAAAGGACCAGTAAAGATCTTCAACAAACTTATAGAAGAAAGCTTCCGTAAACATAGAAAGAGATGAACATAAATATACAAGAAGTCTATCGAACTTCAAATAGATTGGACCAGAAAAGAAATTCCTCCAGTCACATTATTGTGAAAACCTCTAATACACAAAACAAGAAAAGAATATTAAAAGAAGTAAGGGAAAAAGATCAAGTAACACATAAAGGCAGACCTATCAGAATTATATCAGACTTCTCACCAGAAACTATGAAAGCTAGAAGATCCTGCACAGAACTCATACAGACCCTAAGAGAGCACAACTGCCAGCACAGGCTGCTATACCCAGCAAAAATCTCAATAAAATAGATGGTGAAACCAAAATATTCTATCACAAAACCAAATTTACACAATATGTTTCCACAAACCCAGCCCAACAAAGAATAATAGATGGAAAACATCAACTCACAGAGGGGAACTATACCCTAGAAAAGGCAAGAAATGAATCTTTCAACAAACTCAAAAGAAGATAGCCACACAAAAATAAAAATAACATTGAAAATAACAGGAACCAAAAATCACTATTCCTTAATATCTCTTAACATCAGTGGACTCAATTCCCCAATAAAAAGACATAGACTGGCAGACTGGATCCATAAAGAGGACCAAGCATTTTGCTGCATTCAAGAAATGCACCTCAGTGATAAAGACAAACACTATCTCAGAGTAAAGGGCTGGAAAACAATTTTCCAGGCAAATGGTCCCAAGAAACAGGCTGGAGTACCCATTCTAATATTGGATAAAATCAACTTTCACCCAAAAGTCATAAGAAAAGATAAGGTAGGACACTTATACTCATCAAAGGAAAAAATCTACCAAGAAGAACTCTCAATTCTGAACATCTATGCTCGAAAACCATATTCATAAAAGAAACTTTACTAAAGCTCAATGCACACATTGCACCTCACGCAATAATAGTAGGAGACTTCAACACCGCATTATCATCAATGTACAGATCTTGGAATCACAAACTAAACAGAGACACAGTGAAAGTAACACATGCTATGAACCAAATGGATTTAACAGATAGCTATAGAACATTTCATCCTAAATCAAAAGAATATATGTTCTTCTCAGCACCTCATGCTACCTTCTCCAAAATTGACCATATAATCGGTCAAAAAAACAAACCTCAACAGATATAAGAAGATTGAAATAATTCCATGCCTCCTATCAGATCACTATGGATTATGGCTGGTTTTCAATGGCAACAACAATAGAAAGCCCACATACACATGGAAGCTGAACAACGCTCTACTCAGTGATAACTTGGTGAAGGAAGAAATAAAGAAAGAAATTGAATACTTCATAGAATTTAATGAAAATGAAAGTACAACATACCTAAACTTATGGGACAAAATGAAAGCAGTATTAAGAGGAAAACTCATAGCTTTGAGTGCCTTTAAGAAGAAACTGGAGATAGCATACACTAGCAGCTTAACAGCACACCTGAACACTCTAGAACAAAAAGAAGCTAATAAACCCAAGAGGAATAGAAGGCAGGAAATAATAAAACTCAGGGCTGAAATCAACAACTAAGTAGAAAGAAAAAGAACTATACAAAGAATCAATAATACCAGAAGCTGGTTCTTTGAGAAAATCAACAAGATAGATAAATCCTTAGCCATCTAACCAGAGGGCAAAGAGACAGTATTCAAATTAACAAAATTAGAAATGAAAAGGGAGACATAACAACAAATTCTGAGGAAATTCAAAAAATCATCAGATTCTACTACACAAGTCTATATTTAACAAAACTGCAAAATCGGATGAAATGGACAATTTTCTAGACAGATACCAAATACAAAAGTTAAGCCAGGATCAGATAAACCATCTAAACAGTCCCATAATGAATAAAGAAATAGAAGCAGTCATTAAAAGTCTCCCAACCAAAAAAAGCCCAGGACCAGATGGGTTCACTGCAGAAGTCTATCAGACCTTCAAAGGAGACCTAATACCAATATTCTTCAATCTATTCCACAAAATAGAAGCAGAAGGAACACTACCCAATTCCTTCTATGAGGCCACAGTTACACTGATACCAAAACCTCCCAAATACCCAACAAAGAAAGAAAACTTCAGACCAATTTCCATTAAGAATATCGATACAAAAGTACTCAACAAAATTCTTGAAACCAAATCCAAGAACCCATCAAAACGATCATTCATCATGATCAAGTAGGCTTCATCCCAGGGTTGCAGGGATGTTTCAATACCTGGAAATCCATCAATGTAATCCACTACATAAACAAACTCAAAGAAAAAAAACACATGGTCATTTCCTTAGATACTGAAAAAGCATTTGACAAAATTCAACATCCCTTCATGATAAAAGTCTTGGAAAGTTCAGGAATTCAAGGCCCATAACTAAACATAGTAAAAGCAATATATAGCAAACCTGTAGCTAAAACTAAATAGAGAGAAACTTCAAGCAATCCCACTAAAATCAGGAACTAGACAAGGCTATCCTCTCTCTCCCTATCTATTCAATTATAGTACTTGAAGTTCTAGCTAGAGCAATTAGACAACAAAAAGGAGGTCAAAGGGATACAAATTGGAAAGGAAGAAATCAAAGCATCTCTATCTGCAGATGAAATGATCATATACTTAAGTGACCCGAAAAACTCCACCAGAGAACTGCTGCAGCTGATAAACAACTTCAGCAAAGTGGCCAGGTATAAAATTAACTCAAACAAATCAGTAGCCTTCCTATATTCAAAGGATAAACAGACTGAGAAAGAAATTAGGGAAATGACACCCTTCAAAATAGTCACAAAAAATATAAAGTATCTTGGTGTGACTCTAACCAAACAAGTGAAAGATTTATATGACAAAAACTTCAAGTCTCTGAAGAAAGAAATCTAAGAAGATCTCAGAAGATGGAAACATTCCCATGCTCATGGATTGGCAGGATTAATATAGTAAAAATGGCCATCCTGTCAAAAGCAATCTACAGATTCAATGCAATCCACATCAAAATTCCAACTCAATTCTTCACACACTTAGAAAGAGCAATTCTCAAATTCATTTGGAATAACAAAAAACCCAGGATAGCAAAAGCTATTCTCAACAACAAAAGAACTTCTAGGGGAATCAGCATACCTGACCTCAAGCTGTACTACAGAGCAGTAGTGATGAAAACTGCATGGTATTGGTACAGTGACAGGCAGGGAGATCAATGGAATAGAATTGAAGACCCAGAAATGAACCCACACACCTACAGTCACTTGATTTTCAACAAAGGAGCTAAAACCACCCAGTGGAAAAAAGACAGCATTTTCCAAAAATTGTGCTGGTTCAACTGGTGGTCTCTATGTAGAAGGATGGAAATTGATCCATTCCTACCTCTCTGTACAAAGCTCAAGTGCAAGTGGATCAAGAACCTCCACATAAAACCAGATACACTGAATCTAATAGAAGATAAAATGGGGAAAATTCTCTAATACATGGCTACGGGGGAAAAGTTCCTGAACAGAACACCAATGGCTTATGCTCTAAGATCAAGAATCGACAAATGGGACCTGGTGAAATTGCAAAGCTTCTGTAAGGCAAAGGACACTATCAATAGGTCAAAAGGGCAACCAACAGATTGGTAAAAGATCAATCAAAAAAAAAAAAAAAAAGACCAATCCAAAATTTTATAGAGAGCTAATATCCAACATATACAAATAATTCAAGAAGTTAGACTCCAGAGAACCAAATAATCCTATCAAAAATGGGGAACAGAGCTAAACAGAGAATTCTCAACTGAGGAAATTTGTAGAGTTGAAAAGCACCTAAAGAATTGTTCAACATCCTTAGTCATCAGGGAAATGCAAATCAAAACAAGTCTGAGATTCCACCTCACACCAGTCAGAATGGCTAAAGATCAAAAACTCAGGTGACAGCAGATGCTGGCAAGGATATATGGAAAGAAGAACACTTCTCCACTGTTGGTGGGATTGCAAGCTGGTACAACCACTCTGGAAATCAGTTTTGCGGACCCTCAGAAAAATGGACATAATACTACCTGAGGACCCAGCTATACAACTCCTGGGCTTATACCAAGAAGATGCTCCGACATGTAATAAAGACACATGCTCCACTATGTTCATAGCAGCCATATTTATAATAGCCAGAAGCTGGAAACAACCCAGATGTCCCTCAGCAGAGGAATGCATACAGAAATTGTGGTACATTTCCACAATGAAATACTACTCAGCTATTAAAAACAGTGACTTCATGAAATTTGCAGGCAAATGGATGGAACTTGAAAATATCATCCTGAGTGAGGTAACTCAGTCACAAAAGAACGAACATAGTATATACTCGCTGATAAGTGGATATTAGCCCAAAAGTTCAGAATGCCCAAGATTCAATTCACAGTAACCATTGGACTAAGTATGAGGTCCCAGATGGAGGAGTTGCAGAAGGGACCTAAGGAGCTGAGGGAGTTTGCAGCCCCATGGAGAGAGCAACAGTGTCAACTGTCCTGAACCCTGGTGCTCCTGTAGACTGGAGCACCAATCAGAGTTTACACAGGGAGGGACCATGATTCAGACCACATATGTGGTAGAGGAGGGCCTTGTTGGCCATCAAGGGGAGGAGAAGCCCTTGTGCCTGAGTGTGTTAGACACCCCAGTATAGGGGAATGCCAAGGTGGGAATACCGGAATGGGTGGGCGGGTGGGTGGTTGGGGGAATACCTTCATAGAGGCAGGGGGAGGGGGAGGGGATGGGGGTTTCCAAAGTGGAGACCTGGAAAGGGTGAAATATTTGAAATGTAAATAAAATATCAAAAAATTAAAATAAAATAATGACTGGGAGAATCACAATCCCTGACCTCAAACTATACTACAGAGCAATAGTGTATAAAACCTGCATGGTTTTGGTACTGAGACAAAGAGATTGATCAATGGAATAGAATTGAAGACCCAGAAATAAAACCACACACTCATGCACACTTGATCTTTGACAAAGAAGCCAAAATTATACAATCAAAAAAATGAAAGCATTGTCAATAAATTGTACTGGTCTACTTGGCTGACTATGTAGAAAAATGAAAACAGACCCATATTTGTCACCTTGCATAAAGCTCAAGTCCAAGTGGATCAAGACCTCAACATAAAAACAGATACACTTAATCTAATAGAAGAGAAAGTAGAAGAGACTTGAACTCACTGGCACTGGGGGAAATTTACTAAACAGAAGTCCAATGGCTCATGCTCTAAGATCAAGAATTGATAAATGGGACCTTGTAAAGGTGGAAAACTGGAAGGCAAAGGACATAGACAATAAGTAAAATCAGCAACCTACATACTGGGAAGAAATCTTCATTAACTCCACATCCAATAGAGAGCTAATATCCAAAATATATCAAGAACTCAAGAAGCTAACCACCAAAAATCAAACAGCCCAATCAAAAAAATGGGGTATAGAACTAAACAGAGAATTCACAATGGCTGAGAAGCACCTAATGAGGTCTTCAAAGTCCTTAGTGATCAGAGAAATGCAAATCAAAATAACCATTTGATTCCACCTTACACCAATCACAATATCTGAGATCAAAACCTTAGGTGACAGCACATGTTGACAAGAATGTGGAGAAAGAGGAACACACCTCTATTCCTGGTGGAATTACAAACTGGTACAACCACTCTGGAAATAAATCTGGAACTTCTTCAGAGAATTACAAGTACATCAACCTGAAGACCCAGCAATACCTCTCTTGGGATTATACCCAAATGATCCCCTACCAGGCCACAGAGCCATATGATACACTACATTCATAGCAGCCTTGTTTGTGATAGCCAGAAGCTGGAAATAACCCAGATGTCCCATGACAGAAGAATGGATACAGAAAATGTGGTTCATTTACACAGTGGAATACTACTCAGCTGTTAGGAATGAAGACATTCTGAGTTTTGCAACAAATGGATGGAACTAGAAAATACCATCCTGAGAGAGGTAACTCAGACCCAAAATACAAGCATGTTATATACTTACTAATAAGTGGATATTAGCCAAAAAATAGTACAAAATACCCAAGACACAGTCCACAGTATTCAAAAAGGTCAACAAGCTCAAAGGCCTAAGTGATGATGCCTCAATCCCACTTTGGAGGGAGAACAAAGCAATCACAAGGGGTGAGGGAGGGAAATGGGTAGGGAAAGGGGGAAGGGTGGGGAAGCAGAAAACATGGTATATTATTGGGTGGAGGAAAAGGACTAAAGCACTGAGGGCCTGCAGAAAGAACAGAAACAGGCAACCTTGGGATGTAGGAGGTTGTGGGGATCCTCCAGAATGCACCAAGGACCTGGGCGGTGAGACACTCTTAAGGACTCAAAGGGAGAGACTTTAGATGAAATGTCCTACAGTGGGGAGAAGGAACTTATAGAGCGCACCTGCAGCGGAAAGACAGGGCATCAAGTGAGAGATTGGGTTATCATCCCACAGTCAAAATTCTGACTCATAATTGTTCCTGTCATTAAGAACTTCAGGGATGGAAACGGAGAGGAGCCTGAGGAAATGGAGGTCCAGCAACAGGCTAAAATTTGGATCCAGCTCAAGGGGAGGCCGCAAGGCCTGACAGGTTTACTGAGGGTATGGAGTGCTCACAAAGAGGTTCTTATCATGACTGCCCTCTGAAAGACCCAACAAGCAACTGAAAGATTCAGATGCAGATATTTGCACCCAATTAGTAAACAGAAGCTGTTGACCAATGTATTGAATTAGGGAAAAGCTGGAAGAAGCTGAGGAAGAAGGCAACCCTGTAGGACGACCAGCAGTCCCAAGTAACCTGGACCCCCGAGATCTTTTAGACACTGGATCACCAACCAGACAGCATAAACCAGCTGATTATGAGGCCCCCAACACATATACTGCAGAGGACTGATAGGTCTGGGTTCAGTCGAGAAGATGCACCTAAGCCTCAAAAGACTGGAGGCCTCAGGGAGTTTAGAGGCCTTGGTGTGTTGGGGGAGATGGAGACATCCTCGTGGAGACAGGGGTGTGGGTAGGAGATATGGAATGTGAAACAGTAGGAGGTTGGATCGGGGATGGGAATAAAATCCAGAATGTAAAAAAAAAAAGAAAGAAAGAAAAGAAAAGAAATGATAAATAAAAAGAAATAATTTTATTGTTATAGTTTTTAGCAGGATCATAGCAGAATGTTTTACACTAGGCCCAGGAGCTCTCCATTTTAGAATAAAATTAGAAGCAAATAAAAATTTTCCCTCAAATTATTAGTAGTAACTCATGACAGGGGTATGGCAATTATTGCTCTACTATTACATTTTTGAGTCACTAAAGGTTCAATATGCATTATATTTCTATAAAATAAATATGAATTATTCTCTGAGAAATAGGGTAGCATAAATCACAAAGAAAATGATTTTTCCATGATGTATAAAGTTTGTCTTTTATGTTACCACCAAGAAAATGCTGTGAAGTCATAAATGGCTTTTCCTCTCCTTTATCATATATAAACTACTTAAGTACTCCTTGTAATATATATATTTAATGTCTTAATATATATTCCATCTTTCTCTTCTGGTTTGTACTTTCTAAATTAAATACAAATAAAGACAAGCACTTTTAAATATGTAGTCTTACTACAGGAATTTTCATTCCCAAATTATGTATTTTATTGTCACATGTAATTCTATGTAAAATTAAAATAACTTGTTATTCCTCTTTTGCTTTTATATACTATTATTAACACAGAGGACACTGTATGCTTTATTCAAAGCCAGTCTGTCCTCTTCCATTGTCACTACACTCCACAAATACATTTAAACTTTCCATAATAAAATAATCTCTTCAGATTTTTGTGGAAATGCTTTGAGGTTTTCTTTTATATTTAACAAGGTGTTGGTCAGAGGCTTGTTGTGTATTTCTTTATGTTGAGCTATTGTCACCTCTCTCTATCTCTCTCTCTCTCTCTCTCTCTCTCTCTCTCTCTCTTGATTTTTCTAGACTTTTATCATGAATGAAGTGATTTTGTATATTGTCATTGGCGTTTTCTGCATCTAATAAGATCATTTTGTTGTTTCTATACTTTAGCATATCTTTGTGACAGATTATCATTTTTGTTTTACTTCTGTTAAGCAACCATGCATCACTGTGATGTTGTTAACTTGATCAGAGTGAGTTATCATTTTGATATGTTTCTTAATGAAATTTACATGTTATTTATTGAAAATGTTTTCCTTATACATTCATCACACATATTGGCCTATAATTTTATTTTTTGTTGGGTCTTTAGTGTTGGTATGGTTAAGATACATAAACAAATACATGCAAATGCTGGAATGGATGCAGGGGAAAACACTTATTCAATGATTATGGAAGTGACAGTTAGTCCAGTCATTATAGTAACCAATGTGGAGATTTCTCAGAAAGCTATAAATGTACCTCCCACATAGTCTAGCTACAAAATTCTTAGAGATAAAAAAAGCAAAGGATTCTATTTCCTACAACAATGTTACCTGCTCCTCTATGCTTACTGCTGTTCTATTTATCATAACCAGGAAATATAAACAACTTGCATATCCATCTACTGATGAATATAAAATGAATATTTGCTATATTTAAACAATGGAATATTATTCATCTGTTAAAGAAAACAAAATTCTGAAATTCACAATTAAATGGATGGAGAGACAAATAATAATTTGGTTTGAAGCATCCAAGACATAGAAAGACAAATATATCATGTCGTCTCTAATTTGTGGTTATTAGCTTTGAATTTTCAGATGTGTTGTGTGTCATTTGGAATACATATAAATATCTGTAGAGATTAGAAACTAAGCTAGGGACATGGGGACTTTTAAGGAAAGGGAGAATAAATACAGTATTACAAAAAGACAAAGGGGGATATTGGAATAAAAAGTATTTAAATGGGGTTGTGAATAGAAAAGAAGAGTAGAGTAGATAATATAGGGAGGGATAACAAACATGAAAAACCTTTCAAGGAAGTCATATCAAGGCCAACTACTGTTAAAACCTTGAACACATACAAACACACATGTAGAGAACTTTTATAACAAGTTAATGTGCAATGAGATTACAATGCCCCTACTAAATAACCCAGTTATATATTATAGTTCTTGGTTAGTAAGGTTTCATATTCCTCCTACATTACAGAAACACATTTTATCATATTACATTACATTACGTTGCATTATATTACATTAGATTGCATTGCATAAGGATGTCTTTGCTTGCCATCGAGACCTTGATGATGTTATCTTATTTCTGAAGACACTTAAATATTGAGTCACAGAACATAAACAAAACAAAGTGGCAGTTACCTGGAGGCTACATCACTACTGGCTATGTTTCATGGGGCTGGAAGATGCTATGTATGATAGAAAAAGAAAACAGTAATCATCAGTCTTACACAGATGTAAACTCTGCAATCTAAACTAATGACTAACTGGGCAACACATACCTACTAGGGCAATAGTGATCCAAATCTTATAGGAGTAACTAACAGTTTTCTGATTGTATTTAATGCTAGCTCCCCAAGATGAAACACATACCTTGCATTATCTGGATGCTCTAAGGGAGAACCTACTACTACTATTCTGCTAAATGCACACAATGTTAAATCAATGCTTTATACCTTTTCATTATACCCACAGTTTAATGCATCTCTCAACTCTCATCAAATAATCTCCTTTTTGTAGTAAATGGGTATTAACACTGGGACACTCTACTGGACAAGGTATAGAGAATAAAAGACAGAATTCTGGCTAAATGCTTATTACTAAATGCATTAGCCACATCACTTGTCCTTTTCTGTCCCCAAAGACTAAGCATCATTGTAGAATATGGGACAGAATTATTGTAAGAGCCAGAAGCTGTAAGTGACTATAAGGTAACAGGATTTTCTGGATAGAGCAGAACAGAAAATATGAACTTACAGTGGTTGTGACAGCAACATAAATCCTGAGCAAGATCAAGCCAGACAGAAATCACTGCATGAAAAGGAGACGTAGACATGAAGTCCTATCCCCTGTTGTGCAACTCTTGGTGATTGATTGCTGTTGGGAAAATGTGTGTGAATTTTCTTTAAGCCTGTAATCCATGGGTAGATTACCACACTCTATTGGATGGCTATACATTTAAGAGTGTATAGACAGCACAAATTGACTTTATTTTTTTTAAGTATATAACATTGGTAAATAAAGAAAAGAGGTGGATACTTGAGGAATTGGGAGAAGGAATGAATGTGATCAAAAACATGTTTTGAAATTCTCAAAGAAAACACTTATTAAAAGAAATACAATTGTCTCTTCACTCTTCTTGCTATGAATATTTGTATTAACCATATTATGAACTTTTCTTTTTTTTCACTTGTTCCTATTCCCTTGTTGTTTTCATTTCCCTAAATGGCAAACTCCTACTGAAATTTTAGTACACTTCTATGAAACCATCATATTGTATTTTATTATAAAAGTATCCAATTTTTTATATCATATGATAGATAACACAAACTTACATTGTTAGTATCTACAATGTGTATTTCATCACCACATTTTCTCTACATCTGACTAGCATCTTAAGATGAGGAACAGGATTAGAAAATTCTTTGATTTTCCAAGCTTTCTCTTATAAGACTAGCTTAAGTTCTAGCTAGCTATTAGTATCTAAGTGATAGCATTAAGTGTTTTAATCAAAGAAATTAAATTTCTTATATATACTTTAATGAATAAATTATGAATTAATTACTTGTTAAAACAATACATTTATAAATAGTTTCACCATTGAATCACTTTAAAACTATGCTATTAATATTCAGAGTAGATAAACTCTTTCTTAATTTTCAAATTAAAATTGAATCACTATTGACAGTATGGATAGATGTTGCAATAATGGTCTGAAAGTTTCTAATTATGAAAACTTGAACAAATTCTTTAACCTCTTGAATATAAATGTTTTGTGAATAATTCCTATACAGAATTGAATAGAATTCCACTGAAATGAGTTATATAATAAATAACCATAATAGTAATTATTATGAGTTACTATAAAATAACTTGGTCATATATGCATACTCATCCATATATTTATGTTATACATATGTGATTCTCTACACGAGCATTCTTGCAAATGTGTTTACATACTAACTGAAACAATTTTTTACTCTATTGAGGGTACATAGACTTCTGCTTTAAGCATTTCCATCACATTAAATATTATAAAACAATGTAGGTATGACTTAAAGTATATAGGAGAAGGTAGATAGAAAATATGCAAATATTATGCTGATTTATAGAAAGGAATTGATAATCTTCATATATTAGTAATCTGAGGGAAGGGGCCTTGTAGAAAGTCATTCATGCACATGAAGGAAACACTGTAACTATCTTCATTAGGGTTTCTATTACTATAAAGAAACACCATGACCACAACAACAATTATAAGGAAATATTTAATTTGGGCTGGCTTTTAGTTCAGAGGTTCAGTTTATTATCATGACAGGAAGCATGGCAGCATGCAGTCTAATATGGTTCTGTAGAGGTAGCTAAGAGCTCTGTATCTATATTGGCAGGTAGCAGGAAGAGAAAGTGACACTGGGCCTGGCTTGAGCATGCAATCACCAGTGACATACTTCCTCCAATAAGACCATCTAACTCCAACAATGCCATACCTCCTAATAGTGCCACTCCATATGAGTCTATGGGGTGGCCATTTTCATTCAAACCAACACATTACCCTTAGAGTATTTGGAGATTTTTGTTAAAAGCATTAAATTAATCAAAATAAAAACAATTTATCATGTCTTTTTCCAAAAGACTCGAGATTGTAAACAAAACTTTTATTTACTTCAAGTAATTGTCATATCTGAGCCTTGATGCTAAATAAATTCAAATTTTCTATCTCTTTCTGAATTATGGCTGACTGGTTCTACTCTCCTGTTCTGCCTCACACTCCTCTCCAAAATGAATGAATCACACAGGCTTCTCTGTACTTCTGACTAAATTGTTCAGCTTGGCCTCAAACTAACTCCAGCAATCTCTTCTAATCTTGTGACTCTTTCTTATTCTCTGGCTTCAATTTCTTCTGCTGTATGAAATAAATAGAACTAAACTATACTGCACAACCTCCTAAACTTACTGACTGAACAGAACTCAACTGGCAGAACAGAAGTAACTGTCTAGAACTCAGAAACCTGTATGCCTCTGTACCCTGGGTGCTGAAATTTAAGGCCTGTACTACCACAACTGAACCTAATCTTTTCTTTTCTTGAAATTTGCTCTATGTCAGACTTACCTTGAACTCAGAGATCTGCTTCCTTCTGTTTACTGGGATGGAAAGCATGTCTGTATTCCAGCCAGATCACACAGATTAAGGTCTTTGGTTGTGATCCATTGTCATAGCACCCATGTTGCTGGATTAAAATTCTTCTACAAATAATGTGCAAATTTAGATAAACTTTCAGAGGAGAAACATAGATATGAAGTGTGGATGGTTGTCTAATCCAAAGAGGAGGAGAAATAAACACCTGTGTGGACTTCAGTGTAATGGGTCCTAGATTCAGTGTAATCAGGTCCTAAAGGACTGAGATTATAAAATCACAGAATGAATTGTCTCCCTCTATATCTAACTACAATTTAAACTTTATTTCTTGCAAAATTGGTTAATATATTCCAGATGAAAAACTGCAAAATCAGATACTTTAAGAAATTAAATAAAATTATTTTAAAGATTTCATATAATTATAAATAATATATATTTTATATTATATATTAAATACAAAATATTTTATATATAGTTATATAAATATATAATATTTTGTATAACTATAACTATACAAAATTATATAGAGAGCATAATCCATCATTTAATACATACAAAATGTTAAAATCTTCTTTGCCACTGTTGTACTCATAGATCTCTCAAGGAACAGAACTAATAAAATAGGAACAAATATGGGTTTATTAGAGTAGCTTACAGGCTGTGATCTGGGCAGTCAACAATGCTATTTGTATTTATGTGCTTCTATAAAAAATATGTTTTTGCCATATACAACATGTCCTTGTGATTTTAGACAGATTGAACTTATAAGAGCTTTGGTGAGGTGATCCTTTTTAACTCTCATGGTATAAAATTTATGATGCTTTTAATGTAAGTTAACTATTTGATGAATCAAGAAAATTTCCCAGTTGCTTGTGTTTTGTATGATTCCAGATATATATAACTTGGCAAAAAATTTTAGCCATCATAATCACATTCTCATTCACTAAAGCACAATACTGGAGTTTACCAAATGACTACAAGGCAAATGTTAAGTACACACATATAATGGATAAAAAGAAAAAAGAACTATAATTGAGCAATATTTGATTATTAATGTTATTTAATAAATTATTTAAATCAAATATGATGAATAAGTTTGGACTATTCCTGGAAAACGTATAGAACATTCAAGAAACAATGGGTAATATAGGTAGAATAAAAGTGCAAAAGATACAAGAAGTAACACTCTACTATAAATATCTGATTAGTGAAGATCTAAAATTAAGAGTATAAGTAGCAATGAAATTGAAGATAGATCTTTAAAGCTTTTGCAAGTTTGAGGGAAGTAGTAAAATAATGGAAAAATAATGTCCACAATATCTAAAAAAAATGTATGAGATATTTCCGAAGGTATAACATCCTTGAATTGCAACAGTATAAATAAAAGGAAGCAGGATATTTGAGCAATTTTTTATTTTTAAAAAAGTAATAACAAAGTGCAAGACAACTTGAAGTTACAGATCTCAAAAACTGTAGACAAAATCAAACATATTAAATGCCAAAATAGTCATACTATATAAATAGTCATATTATTTTAAAATGACCTGTAAACTAGAGGACAAAATTATCTTGAAATCATGCATTGTAATCTCAATTTTCATGTCTTTTACATCTATTGATATGTTAAAATATAATTACCAGTTCTTACTGGTATGTCATGAGTGAGGTCTTTGGAAGGCAACTAGGTCCTGAGAGCCAAATCTATTCTTTCTTGGGACCAGCCTCCATCTTAAAACATTATCGTCATCAACAACAACAGCAACAACAACAACAACAACAACAACAACAACAACAAAAGAGCCAGAGAATTTGACCTGCAGCTATCTAAACAAAAGCTATACCTAAGGACCAGGAAGGACCATGTGGCTTGTCCTTGGCCCACACCCCAGAGATACTTCCTAGCTACAGTCAATTAAAGATTAGTCTGTTTCAGATGTACCTTCAGACTGTTTTTGATTGTTCATGGTTTTACTTCAGAGCACCCACCTGTTGGCTTAAACCCCCTTGATTGCTTGCCATTCCCTGTAAAACCTTATCCTGATGAGGGCTCTGGGCTATTCCACCTTCTGGTCCTACTGTGTCAGCTTTGGAGGAGAGCCCAAGCGTGAGTTTATAGTAAAGAAGCCCTAATGCTATTACAGGAGTCAGATTCTTAGTAGTCTTTTGGGGTTCACAACAACTTCCTGGCACACCAGTTCCAAGCATAGAAATCATGTGAATTAAAACAGACAAAAAGAAGCTTTATTTGTCCTTTCTGACACTTGAGGCCTATAAAAACAAAATGATATTTTGTAACTAGTAAGTGAAACTCACAAGAAAATGAAAGTGCTTGCACCTCAATTTTGGATTTTCTATCCCAAAGAAATGTAAAAAGTAAATTTCTATTTTAATTTAAGTTTTATTTATGGATCTGGATATATTTATATAAGTATGTATATATGTATTCACAGAGGAGAGAAGAGGAATGGATTCCCTTTTATCTGCCTTGACCATTTTGAAAAATCTTGTATGGTTGCTGGGAAACAAAATCATTTGTAAGAACAGCAAGAGTTCTTAAGAGGTCATCATTTTAGCCCCTGATTTCTACTTTCAGAAGTCAGAGAAACAAAAGCATGTGAATATATCAGCCTAAAACATACTGTGCCAAGAGGGATGGAGCTTTACTTACAATATAACAATCACAGAATTATACCAAGCTTTTCTTTAGAATCCAAACTAGGATAAAAAATGTAGATGGAAATATTAAAAATATTTAATGGAAAATATACCCACACAGTTGGAATTATGTGTCCAATTATGAAATTGTGCTTAAAACTAGACATGAAATAAAGGCACTAATAGATAAACAAAAATACTTTTATTGCCAACAATATGTTTGTATTGCAGGAAAAGGAAAGGTAATTAAGGTGTAGTACATTACAGTTATATACTGAAAGAAGCTAGTTTTGGTGTTCTATTGTACAGAAGATATATATCCATATATATATATATCTATATATATATATCTCTATATATATATATATAGAGAGAGATATCTGTAAAAAAAGACTTGAAAGATCACTCTACATTCATTAAAATGAAATAAGTAATAGAAAAAATAATTTTATCTCAATTATACAATGTTCCTGTATATTAAGATATATTGTATCATGTAAAGTTGAAAAACTGATAAAAATATACTTAGAAACTCACATCTTCATAAGCAAACAAAGTATTGCAGAAGCAAGTGAAGGGTAAATGAAACCATTTATATTATATCAATCTTATTCTCTAATACAAAATAATCTGTTGAATTTCAAGGTTTAGAAGATTTCAGCAATACAGCCATCCCTTCCATAGAATATTTCATTTTTTGAAAGAATAACAAATATACAATTTAATGAAATGAAAGCACAAATAAGAGCAACAAGGTTAAAACCACAGAATAAGTGTGATCTTCCAACAGCTTTCTATAATTACTTTATAAATATATCATAACTCTATAATATATAACTCTAGTATTAATGGCCTAAACTTTCCAAAATTGCATACAGTAGTCAAATAGATTAAGAAAAATAAAGAACAATAAGATGAAAAAACCTACTCCAAACAAAAGGGATTGGGAAGCAGGAAACTTGTTAGGCACTGCTATCCAAATATTTGTCCGCACATAATTCTTTTGCTTTTTTTTCATTTTTCCTTTTTTATATCGTATATTTTCTTTATTTTCATTTCAAATGTTATCCTCTTTCCCAGTTTCTCCCCCCCCAGAAATCCCCATCCCATCCCCCCTCCTCTGTTTCTATGAAGGTGTTTCCCCACCCACCTACCCTCTTCTGCCTTCCTGCCCTGGCATTCCTCTACAGTGGGGCATTTAGCTTTCACAGAACATAGGGAATATTTCTTTATTGGACAGTTTTATTACAGAGTACATGCCCCTAGAGATTATTGATCTGATTTGTTTTTCTAACTGAATGGTTGCAATTTGGTAGGTTTCAAGTTTGTCATAATTTAGTCTAATAAATTTTCCTTTAATTAATCAGGTGTGTTTTGGTTTCATTTTTTAAATTTATTTTTGCTTTTATCTTATTCAAGTGTGGTGCCTCTGGATGTCAGAAGAGGACAAGGGAATCCCCCTGAAGATTGAGGCATGCCTCTTTGTGAACAAATGTATGTGCTCTGGGAATAGAAGTTGTGTCCTCTGGAAGTTCAATCAGTGCTCTCAATTGCTAACCATCTCTTAAACACCACCATTCTGTAGTTTTAACTTGGAACTATTGTCCATTTAAGTACAAGGTTACTATTGACAAATAAAGACATGTATTTTGTTTTAAATTACTGTGCATTTTAAATATTTATTCTGTTCTTCATGTTTTGTTATTGTATGTTTTAATGTATGAATACCGTTTGATAATTACTTCTATTTCTGTTTTATAATTTACTTTTTCAACAGATTATTGGTAGTTATATTTGGTAGTTTTTCTTGTTGGTAAAGAAACAATTCAGATTTCCCTTTTCTTAGAATAATTTTATTCCCTTTTCCATTCTAAAACATGCTTGATTGTATGTTTGATTTGCAGTTGACTTATTTCAGAATTTTAATCAACTTATTCTAATTTGTCTAAACCTTTGGTAGGAAATCCTATGTGAGGCAATGTTTTAAAGTGTTAATTAAACAGGGGTACCCCCTCAATGACAGAGATAAAATCAAATACTAGCCTTCTATCTAGAAAGCTGAAAGTGAGTGTTGTTAATAACCTAGTGACTTTCTTACTATCTATAGAGACAGACCTTACTCAAATTCCCCAGAATGATTATTCCAGAGTCTTCTCTCTCTGGACCATTACCCATTTTTAGAAGAGATGACACATGTATATTTTGGCTTGCTGAACTCTATGCTATTAGTTAGAGATCAAATTAGATTGTAGGCCTTTTTGCTATAGAACTTACCCGCTGGGTCACCTGTACTTTGTTTCTATGTAGTTGTACATAGAACTGTTTCTATGTAGTTGTACCTTAAGCTTTATTATGCACCTGGGATTGGAATGACTGTTACCTGAAAACCATTCTCCCAACTGTACTATTTTAAATATGCTGACAGTTAACCATCTGGCATTAAACTTCCCAGTGTCTGATCCAGATGATGAGTTCAGTCTGCATTGGGTTTACATTCTCATCTCTTGGTACAGTTCTTTTTTGTTTCTGACATTTCAGGGACCACTCCCAATATACCATGAGGAAGAGAATGTCATGTTTATTTGGTATCCTACATATTTCTTCTACTGACTAATTCCATTTGTTCTAAGACTGGGGACATTTTCAGCTATTATTTCATTGAATACTCTGCACTATGACAATAAACGGCCTAAAACCATGGACTGTCTCTGTCTCTCTTCATCAGGATACGCCATGGGGAATAATGGAACATGCCTTCATCTAAAAAGCCACTACTAGTCTCTCACAGAAGGCCTGTCTGTACTATGGCCTCTACCAAACCAAACCAGCTAGCTAACGACAAGCCAAAACTGCAGTCCCCAGTGAGACTCAGCAGGGCTCATCCCCTCTCTTCACCCTCGGTCCCAGCACCCACTCTGTTCTCAGCTCTTCCACAGCATCCAGCAGCACCTGGGATGTCCAAGAGCCTGAGAACCAGATGGAGCCAGCTCTGTGAAGTCCTTGGGACCACAGACCGCACTCCCTCACACCCGGGCAGTGTCCCTTGGCTTTACACAGTCAAACGTCCCTCTTTCTGCTCCTATCAGAGGACACAAGACCCACACCACCTTAACCCAACATTACAGAACATCATTAGGATTCATTTCATTGCTTTTTCCCCAGTCACCTGAGTTTTTGAACTTAGCCATTCTGACTGGTGTGAATTGGAATCTCAGGGTCATTTCGATTTTCATTTCACTGATGACTAAGGATGGTGAACACTTGTTTAGATGCTTCTCGACCATTTGAGTTTCCTCAGTTGAGAATTCTCTGTTTAGCTCTGTTTCCCATTTTTAAAATAAGGTTATTTGGTTCTCTGGAGTCTAATTTCTTGAGTTCTTTGTATATATTGGATATTAGCCCTCTATTGGATGTAGGATTGGTAAAGATCAATCTGTTGATTGCCATTTTGTCCTATTGCCTTACCAAAGCTTTTCAATTTTATGAAGTCCCATTTACTGATTCTTTATCTTAAAGCATAAACCACTGGTGTTGTGTTCAGGAAAATTTCCCCTGTGTCCATGTGTTCAAGGCTCTTTCCCACTTTCTCTTCTATTAGACTCAGTGTATCTGGTTTTATGTGGAGGTCCATGATAGACTTGGACTTGAGCTTTGTACAGGGAGATAAGAATTGATAAATTTGTATTCTTCTAAATGCTGACCTCCAGCTGATCCAGCACCATTTGCTGAAAATGCTCTTTTTTCCCACTGTATGTTTTTTGATTCTTTGTCAAAGATCATGTGACCATAGGTGTATGGGTTCATTTCTGGGTCTTCAATTCTATTCCATTGATCTACTTGCCTGTCACTGTACCAAAATCATACAGTTTTTATCACTAGTGCTCTGTAGTAGAAGTTGGGGTCAGGGATGGTGATTCCCCCAGAAGTTCTTTTATTATTGAGAATAGTTTTCACTACCCTCGGTATTTTGTTATTCCAAATGTATTTGAGACTTTTATATTTTTTGTACCTATTGTGTAGGGTGTTGTCATATTTACCTCTTTCACCTATTATTTAATTGTACTTTCCTATATTTCTTTAAGGAATTCTTTTGTTTCTTCTTTGATTTTATTTTTCTGTATTTTTCCATAATTATTTAAGGAGTTAATTTATTTATCCTTTAAAATTCTTTTTTCATCTTCATAATATGAGATTTAAGTCCATAATCTTGCTCTTCAGTTATACCCAGACACCCAGAGTTTGTTGTTGTAGGATAGCTGGGTTCAGATAATGCCACACTACACTGACTTTTTGTTCATTATTTTCTTGAACTTGCCTTTAGCCATCTCTTTGTCTCTGGTGTTGGCTGGCCTGGTAGTTCCTGGGAGTAGCAGATCTCTGGGACTGTTTGTGGCTGGCAGAGCTATTGTCCATGGGGTAGAGTGCTGATCTGCAATTGCAGGTAAATTTTGGAACAGAGGGTGGCTCTCAGAAATGACAGGGCAGACCTTATAACTTCTGGACTTGCTGGGAACCCAGCAGGCAGGACATTGGAGCTTAGGTATCTCACCTGGCTGTCCTAGTTATGAGCAAGCTTCCCAGGAGACAGGCAGATTAGTGTGCTCCAGAGTGGCATGCCAATCCAAAACTGCAGGTAGGGGTGTGGATGGCATTCTTCTTATAGAAACCAATATTTTTAGAACAAAGACATGGGCAAAAGAAACTCCAGAATATTACTTGATTCTCCAGTTTAGTAAGAAGTATAATAGTTATGATTCAATTGAAATATAGTTAAAATTACTATTTGGGTCTTCCATCTTTTGAAACTTCTTATCATTCATGGGTTATTTCATGGGTATTCAGTACTTTTTGGTTAATATCCACTTTTCACTGAGTATATACCATGAATTTCCTTTTTGGTCTGGGTTGCCTCACTCAGGATGATATTTTATAGTTTCCTTTTTTCCTGAAAAATTCATGATGTTCTCAGTTTTAATAGCTAAATAGTATTCAGTTGTATAAATGAACCACTTATTATTCTTTATCTAGTCTTTGGTTGATGTACATCTGTGATATTCCCAGCTTCTGGCTATGACGAATAAGGCTGGTATGAACATAGAGGAGCAAATGTCATTTTGGATCATTATTTGGGTATATGCCCAGGAGTGGTATAGCTGTGACTCCTGATGGAACTATTTTGAATTTTTTGAGGAACCCCCAGATTGATTTCCAGAGTTGTCGTACTAGTTTGTAATCCAGAGGCAAAAGGAGGGAGGGACCTCTGTGAGAGAGTGAAGGAGGATGGGGAAAGGGGGGCAGGATCAAGTATTCAGGGAAATAGAAGAGAAGCACAGAGGTCCAGGAGAACATATGAAAATATGCAGCTTTCGGGGGGGGGGGTTGGAGGGGCAACCTCTAGAAAGTCCCATAGACCTGGAATGTAAGAAGCTCCCAGAACTTACTGGGGATGACCTTAGCTGAAAAGCCTAACAGTGGGAAGATGGAACCTGAAGAGACCACCTCCAGTAGATAGACAGGGCCCCCAGCAGAGGGATGGGATCATCAACCTACCTTTAAAATTTTTACCCAGAATTGTTCCTTTCTAAAAGAAATGCAGGCATAAAAATGGAGCAGAGTGTGAAGAAAAGGACATCCAGTGGCTGGCCGATTTTGAGGTCCATCTCATGGGCAGGCACCAAACCCTGACACTATTAATGATGTCATGTTTTGCTTGTAGACAGGAGACTAGCATTGCTGTCCTTACTCTGACGCTGACAGAGATGGATGCAAATACTTACAGCCAACCACTGGAGTGAGGTCAAGAACCCCTATGGAAGAGTTAGGGGAGGATTGAAGGAACTGAAGGGGCTAGCAACCCCATAGGAATACCAGCGTATCAACTAACGTGGAACACAAGGAGCTCCCAGAGACTAAGCCACCAACCAAAGAGCATACATGGGCTAGTCTGTAGCCCCTGACACATATGTAACCAAGGACTCTCTTCTCTGAACTCAATGGGAGAGGATGCACCTAATTCTGTAGAGACTTGAAACCCAAGAAAGGGGGATGCTGGGGGCAGGGAGTTAGAGAGGTGGATGAGCATGCTCTCAGAGTCTAACGGAGGGTGATTTGGTGAAGAACTCTGGAGGGAGGACTGGGAAGGGAGCAACATTTGGAATGTAAATAATTAAATCTTGATGCATTCTCTAACCTATATTTAGACATAATGTGACTATTAGGCAAATCTTTAAATGGTTTCTTTTCATTTATAAAGTTTTGTCTTGAACAATTGCTCAGACATTAAAAGTTCTGACTAAAGTTTAATTTCCAGCACCTACATAGTGGTTCCCATTCCTCTGTAACTCTAATCGTAGGAGAACCAAGGCTTTCTTCTGACCATAATTGGTACTGCACAGACATGCTGCCTAAACATACATACAGCAAATCACTCACACATACAAAATCTTGCAATTTAAAAAGAAATATATTTTTAGTTTTCCTATATAAAAGGCATACATATTTTAAAACTGAAATTTAAAATGAAGCAATGGCAAAATGAGGTATAATTAATCCTGGCATTACAATGTTATTTTTAGTAAAATGAATTACTTTTAAAGTGCTTCGTGACTTGTACAATTAATTCACTGGACATACAAATTATTGTTCTAAGCCAAATAGGGTAACTATCTTACTTTAGCAGTAAGAAAATTTTATTTGAAGTATAATTGCCATTTTTGTTTACATGGTTAAGAAGTGTGATTACCATTTACCTTGGTCTTTGCTTCATGATCTCACAAGGCTTCTATCAAGTCATTGGTTAAGCAGCAATTATTTTTTGTTTTTAGAAAGTTATGTAAACTCCTTTGACTATTTATGTTTGTTCATATTTTATACTTAATCTATAAGCTAATTCTTAGCTTATATTTACTTTTTCTTACATAGTCCAACTATAAGCTAAGATTTAAGGTCATCAATATGTTAAATCTTTTAGAAAAGACTCTATTATAAAAATATGATTATATATGTTTGACATCTTGTCACCTTATACATGTCCTATTGCCATCAAATTTCAGTAAACATGCTTTACTTATGAGAAAAGAGTAAATATGACTACTTACATAGTCACCATCAAGAGTGTTAGATGCACATAATATAAATGTTTAATTGGCATCTATATCTATCTATCATCTGGGTTATAATATAATCCACTTACATTCTAAAATATTGGCTTGATTAATAAAACTTGCCCTTTGTAGGTAATATCATTTATCAAATCAATTCTGTATATTTCAGATTCATATTGGTTTTTAAAATCCAAAACAGTTAACAGTAAAGCAAATGTTTAAAGGTTTATAGACACTCTTGACTAGAGTAATGATATATGTTCTCATTTTGTTGTTAAAGTGGTTTTCTTTTATGCCTAAGACCATCTAAAATAGTGAATTTCATCTAGAATATTAATTTAGGTTTTAGCTATAGGAGAGAATAGTTAAATTTCTATGCAATGTAGATTAGTTTAAGTTTAAAAACTAGCTTTCTCTAAAATATATAGTGCAATACCAGGCATAGAAATTCAGCTGGCAAAAGACACATGGATGGAAAACACAGCAGTAGACATTTATTTAAGGGAGAAAGATTGCACCCTGAGGTTTTTCTTGTCAGACTCCCTGACATGCTCCTCACAAAATTTAAAGATGCTAATTCTTTGGCATATTAAGTGAGTTGCTTCTCAATGTTCTGTTGTGAACTTCATGCTTACAAATTTGCTTATATACCATCCAAATCCCACTTTTTATTAAAATTATACAGATTCCTATGATGAATCTATAAAAGTATAAAGCCAGCATACACAGGGATACCCATTTTGATACTCATACTGAAGAAATGGGATACAAATGATTCATAAATCTCTTTTTGAAACATGCTGGAAAGCTTCTTCTTTGTAAAAGATGTTTATTTTCTTTCTAAAGTTTTGTCTACAATCCACTTCCTTTCTCCTAGTTTCAAATAAGAGCTACATAAAAATTTGATTATTTTGTTATGTATTTTCTATTTTATTTGACATTTAGAGTAGGATAACAATGTCTAGACCACTATGGTCCAAAATTGCAAATGATAAGCACATTTGTTTATTGTTTCATTTAATGATTTTTTACTTAAATAAATGTTTTTGAGTTTTGACAACAGTAATGTACTTGTACACCATGCACTGTAGCTACCCTCAACCCCCCCTCATTTTCCTCTCTGATCCTTCTCTCATTTCTATTGCTGCCTTTGACAGTAACATAGATTACTTTGTATTCAGATCCTTACTCCATATAAATGATGTTGGATTAAATACTTCACCACAATCATAAATACAATGTATATAACTGAACAAACTTTTCAAGTAAATTAAGAAACTAAAGCTAGTAAAAAGGCAGTGAGCTATTTTATCCAATATTCTTCCATTATATGTTCTAAATTTTCCTATAGATGGACTTATGTAATGGTAAACAAAGTCCAGGACATCTCCCAACATGATTTATCAAAGAAAATCTATTTCGCATATCCAAGACTTCAGATAGTTATTACAGTACAGTGAGTTTCAATAAGAAATATATTTCATCTATAAAGAGACATTGCAATAGAATTGCTTAAGTAGTGACTATTCCAGGATTGAAATAAAATAAAAGGCACTAAAAAAATGGGCATTGAGATATGTGAAAATATATATACCATGCATTGCTGTACTATGAACTGAAACCTTGTGTTAGAGTCACACGATCTAATATCTGGGGTACTCCTTAGCATATGTTTACAATAAATGCAAATTATATGTTGAATATAACACTATTTTTCTATAAATTAAGTAATCCTAACCACTATTTATTTTTATAAATTTTGCCACCTGGCATTAAAGAATATTCACCAAAAAAATTTTAAAAAATACTCAATAAGTGTAGTAAATAATAAAATTACTCAGTATAAACAAGTTCATAAAACTTTATATTTCTTATTTATTTGATACAAATGTTAACTGATTACATCAGTAATAATTAGAAAATATGTGGAAACTATACAGTATTCACAAATAACTGCATGCTATTAAAATAACTTGCAAATTTGAAAAATTGGATATAAAAAATAAAATAATCTACAATTGCAAGAATCTAGAAACAAATTGATCCAAAAATTGAAAACATTTTGGAATAACCGTCCTGGTATCAAACAAATTAGTACTCAAATCAAAATTAACCAGAAAAGTTAAAGAAAGATACTATACAATAATTAGGAGAAGTTTTCATGTTTAGTAATATATAGTCACCTAATATTGGTGTTCTGAATTCCATTAACTAAATATTAAATATGTTAAATTTCAAAGAGGTTCTGTTACAATAGTAATGAAAAATTACAATATTCCATGATAATCTATGGCTTAGATTAAAATGAAAATCAACAAAAAAACTTTAAATTACACAATATATTAAATGTTCTTAAAAGATAGTACCCATTTTCTTCAATAGCTCACTCAAGCCTCTCTAAAACCAATTATATTCTAGGCCATAAATGAAGTTTTACCAAATAGAAGTCAATGAAATTAATCTTGTACTTTTCATATCACACTGGAATAAAGCTAGAAATCAATAATAAAGAAACCACAGAACCTACAAATATAATTTCACAAAACTAAGAGACTTGTGCTTAGCTAAAGGAACAATTAACTGTGTGAAAGGGAAGCCCATATAATTGGCAAGGATCTTTGCCAGCTATACTTCTGACAGTGGGTTAGTATCCAAAATATAGAAAAAATAATCATAAAAACACTAAAAAATGATCATGAGATCTGATAAAATAGATCAAAAATGTTCATCATACTTAGCAATTAGCATGAATATCAAAACAACTTTGATATTTTATCAGAGTCTGAATGGCAAGATTAAAAGAGAACAAGTGAAAAACCAGTTTGACCACAAACTCTCCTGGCTCTTAGACATTCCTAACTGGACAAGAAGTACTTTATTACATTTATGAATCTCTTCTTTGTCATCTGTAAACATTGGAACATGTTAATTATTATGGAAGTTTGAGTTAATATTTTATTCTCTGTTTTGTTTTTCTCTACATAAAATTCCACTAGTATACATGCACCAAAGCATGCCTGATTGTTTTCGCTGCTTTGTAGAACAATACATTAGAAACTAAAACATGAAAATACAATCTACAACTGAAATTCAAAGAATAAAATATGAAAGCTGAAAAATATGAATAATATGCAATATCCAATTTAGTGTTAATCATAGTTTTAAAGAAAAGAGAAAATTGAGAAGGAGTACATTTAACTGGGCACAGCTGGAGCTTATCCAGATATGTTGAAAGCATCTCTCTCATAGATTTTAGCAGCGTAGTGAAATCATAGTTATCCAGCATTGTAAAAGCTCAGATTGTCAAAGAAAAAATTGTAACAACAGTTAAGTGAATTATCTCAAAGGAGCGTAATTTAGACTATTTTCTTTTTCGTCAATAATAGGTGCCTGTGAAAACAGGAAGATATTTTCCATTTTTTTGAAAAACATAGTTTTCAAGCAAATGAATGCTCATTGTCAGTAATTTAAAATTAAAGCAAATTGCAAAGTATAGCCTTTATCCATAAAGAAGATATTCATAAATTGTGGGTCTGTTATTTGAGAAGCAGTAAACACCCAAACTAATTAATATATTTAGATATAATCACAATTCAATAATTGTATTCAAACTAACACGGTAAAATTTCAGACTGATACTTCAAAGAGGAGAAATATTAAATTGTTAAATCTTATAAATAACTTGTATAATCTAATAGGACAAAAAAGAAACTCATTACTTCTTATAGTATGCCATTTAAATATCAGGTAATCATGTAAACTACTAGATGAAGAAAATTTTATATAATAATAAAAACAGAGAATCAATACAAAGTAAAATTAGGAGGAAGAAAAATGTAGATTAGCAATCTGTCTGTAGACGCCAAAATATAAAGTAAATACACAAAATATATTAGTGATATAAAAATAAGTCAGAATTTATACAAAATATTGAGAATGTGAAAATTCCATATGTAAGTGAGGACTACGTCTATATTACTTTGTTGGGAGTCACATTAGTGATGAAGGTAAGAGGAAATATCTGAATTACTCATTCTAAATTTTCTAACTTTTTATATTTTATTGATTGTAAAATGTTTACTTTAGATTTTTAAAAATATCATACTAATATTGTTCATGCAGATTATTAGGATGTTTGTTTTTATCTTAAAGTTTGATCTGAAATCCTCTCTGTTTCTTGATTTGCTAAAAGCAAAATCCTAGACACCGAGGACTTCTATTAAGGCTATATGAATCTGTTTGCAGGAGAAATAGCAGAATAAAAAGGAGAAAAATAGGCTTGCCTTTTGTCTACATCCAAATTATACATCAGTATGACTGCTCCACAGAATTCTCAACAGAGTCTTTATTCAAAGAATTCCTACAAATGCATGATTTTACTTTCCAGAATCCGCTGAGGAGTAAGGCACCCTGGGAAGAAGGCAATATACTGTATCTCCCACAAATATTTTTCTATTTTATGTTTTCTTTCAAATATACTCTGTTGTTTTTCTGTTTATGCATCTTATTATAGTTTGTTAAAATAATTTTAAAGCATATTCAACTTTAATTCTCAAATATGTTGATTACAATAATTTTCATATTTCTGTCTGTTATTTTTATCAATCATGTAATTTGAACTTTTGATAGTCTAAATTAAGTCTATTTTAGCAATACATATGTACATAATTATACATATATATGTATCTATACATTTTTATATGTATGCATATTATATAATAGTTGTGTCTTAGTTTTCTTACCCTACTACACACAACACCTAAAGCAATCAGATTAAGGAAAATGAGCTCTTTCTCTTTTGGAGTCCACCAGTGATTTATTAGCTCTTTTGCTTTGGAGAAACTGGGAGAGAAATAAAAGTATGCCATAATAAAGACTATGGCATGCATTAAGCTACTTACATCATGGCAGTTGGAAAATGGGAAAAAGAAAGAGGAGAAAGAGAGAGAGAGAGAGAGAGAGGACGGGTGGGGGTGGGAGAATTTGGTTGCCATCCTTTATAAGAATATCCTCAAATATTATCAAGGTTCTCACTAGGCCCATCTTAAAGGCTCCATTTCCTCTTCAAATGCCAATCACTGTGCTTTTGTTTTAATATGGGAGTCTTTGAGAGCCAATAAGATCTAAAAATATAAAATAATGTACCTGACCCTCTTATAATTTCCTTTTTCATGATTCAAAAAGAATACATTCCATGTTTAGATGGTCTAAAAATCTTATTAATTCCAGTATTCATTCCAATATTCAGTCTATTCTGATGCTCAAGGCCAGCACAGACAGTACTTGTAAAAACAAAAAGAAATTACTCGATTCCAAGATACAATAATATTGCATAAACAATTCTGTTAAACACAGATGAATTAGGAATGCAAGAGCAAAATGATCAGTTCATGTCAAGATTAAAGCTATCAGTCAAAATATTATATCCTAACTGTCCATGTCTAGTATCCTGAGTACAATATGGCAGAATCTAATCTAAGGACTCATGATGTTCTTATATTATAGGTTTGTGGGTTCCAGTCCACATAGTCACTTTTAAGTGGGGTGGTCCCCCATACCTGCTGTCTAAAACTCTGCATTGAAGATACTCTAAAATTTTGGTATCTCTGATTTTTAGAGGTCTCAATTAAAGCTTTATATATATTCTTACAACTTTATATTTCATGATCTGCCACAAATTTCTTGATGTTTTTCTTTTGTTGTGATAAATATCAATGACAAAAAGCAGTATGGGAAAGAATGTGTTTATTTGGCTTACATTTTATAGTCACAGTCTATTATCCAAGGAATACTAAGGCAGAAACTCAAGCAGAGCCCATAGAGAAATGCTGGTTTACTGACTTGCTCCTTATGGTTTCTTCAGTCTGTGTTATTAAGAATCCAGGATCTTCTAAACAAAGGTAGCACTGTCCTCATAGGTCTGAGTCCTTTACAATAATTATTAATCAAGAATATGCCCCTGTAGATTGCCTACAGGTCAATCTGATATTGACATAATCCTAGATGACTCTAGCCTGTGTCAAATTGGAAACAAAACAAATATAGCACAAAGAACTGTGAACATATCACATAATTCCAAACTTCTCAGATTTTCCTTTAAAATCTGAATATAAACCTCTATAACCACATAATGTGCAAATCTACAAAACTGTATTAATGTAGGCATATAAGTTTTGCCCCTTGCACAGTGGCTTCCTTATAGGTTTAAATATATCCAAGAGGAATAATACTTCTAAGTGTACTTGAGTTGGGAAGGATTTTAAACAATTTTCCTCAAAAGATTATATTCTGAAAAGACTTTAAATACAAATTAAATCTTTACCATTTTGAGGTAATTTTAGGTGGGTCACATTGATTCTCAGGTTCTCTTTGGGAGACATTTGATGATTGATATAAAGCATTTAGCTTTTCATTGAGATTCAAATCTTACCATCCTTCTCAACAACACTGGTGATAGCTTTCCTTTTATTAGACCACTATGATTTTCAAATCCTTCTGTTTTAATTTTGACTGCAATACTCATTATAGATAATGTTAAATAAACATTAAATTCTTGTGTCAAAGCTTGAGTGCTTTGGAGCTATGAAATTTCCTGTACCAGACAAAATGGTCTATCATCTTTAGTCTTTCTCTCCCGTAAAGACTTAGGTCATGATAATGATGTAGATCCTCTTTTTGTCACTATTTGAAAAGAATCATTCTAATGCAATTCCTGATTGAATCTTCATAAGTATCTGAAATATCAGTACAATTTTACTTTGAAAAATTTTGTCAATGTTATGATCTTCTAAACTTTTGCCACAAGTTCCCATTAAGCATTTCTTATAGAAATAAAGGATTTTTATAGCTATTTGTTCAAAATTCTTCTCATAAACTAGTTTGAAAGATGTTTTTCATCATCTCTATGAGCTGTACATTGCAAGCTCATAGATCCATTTAGAAATCATGTGCTTGGTGGCCTGTTTTTTTAATTTTTAAATTAGGTCTTGACTCTTAATGTTTTTAATCACATCTCTCTCAAAAGTGACACAGGCAACATTATTACAAAATTACCTGTAAAATAATCATTGTATACCTCATTAAGCAACCTGTGACAGGCTAGCAAAGGGACTATTTTAAGGGCATGCTGTTTGGATGAACACTTGTAATGCTGTCTTGGCAGGTGATTCAGCTGATTGTATAAGTACTGATAAATTGTTTCATTAGGATAATACAGTTAATATTTGTACATTGTCATTTTGGTTGGTGTTTGACCACAGGATACTCTCAGAATGGAGTGTATCTCAGGAAATTTTATTTTATTCAACGGAGTTAAACCTCCATTAATGCTGTGACAGTGAATGTTAGGCTTTGCTCTATATATCTAATAAAATGTATCTTATATTTTGTATGTATACATGTAAGATTTATGTATGTTTGCATATTAGTACTTCTGTGAACATATGCGTGTTTGTGTAAGTGTGTGTGTGTGTGAGAGAGTGTGTGTACATGTAGGTTTAATGTTGAAATCTACAACTTCTTTTTTCCCTTTCTCCCTTATATATTGAGGAATTAAATTTGGAATTTGTCATTTAAGCTATTTAAGGTAGCCATTTTAGTCCAGGTCTCCCCTTTATTTGCCACATGCATGTTGGAATAGCACTCTAACCAGCATTTATATGGATTCTGAATATCTGAAATCTAGTCTTCATAATTATAGAGCAATCATTTGCCTACCTGGCAATCTCAGCAATCCAACCCCTTCATCTTTGCCTTGCTATAACTCACCATTATATTTAATGTTATATTATTTTGAGATATTTTCATACCACAAATTTTGATCATTTCCCCCTTATATTCCCCCTTTCTACCAACCCAATTTCAATTCAATTTCATTCACTTTCTCCTTTCTCTTTCTCTCTCTCTCTCTCTCTCTCTCTCTCTTTCTCTAGATAGATAGATAGATAGATAGATAGATAGATAGATAGATAGATAGATATAGATACTGATATAGATATAGATCATCTGTATCTCTCAAGGCTCAAAATCACACAAAATCTCTTAAGTTCTTCATTATTACAAAGAATGACAGTGGACCACATTACTAGAACATTAGGTAGATATACTGCATGTGCAGCTAGTAGTTAAACCTTCAATGGTTGTAATGTGATCATTCCCCTGAGACTCCTTTATTAATTAGGCCAGTGGTATAAATTAAAAGTACATGATTTTTTGGTGATTGCTATAAATCTCATTGTTTTGTAATTTGGCCAGATTGGAAATTAATTTTACTATATAATTTTAGACACTGGACAAAACGTTTTCAGCATTTGTATGACTGACACATCCATGTTTCAGGATCCCATAGTTCAGCTGTTTACAACAGATACATTTCTTCACTCTAGCAATCTTATTCTTGTATGAATCTTATATCCCATCTTTCTAGGTCTGCACTGTATTCACAGAAATATCACAAGATTACTAGATTCAAATAAATTTGTCACTCTAGGCTAATGTTATATTTGTTTGTTTGTTAAATCTGGCAGCTAAAAATGTTACTTTTGGTTTTTTTTTTTTTTTTGAACTCAGATATCTATTTAAACATTTTTATTTTGTTGGTTATAACATTTACATGAAATTTTACATTAAGCAAGAGTCAAATTAACTCTTCCCACTCCTTTTAAAAGAAAACTCCCCCAAATCCTCTAAATTCTATGTATCATGTGGAAATGGTTTATCCAATTTCTCTTTCTTTGTTGCTATTGGAATTCTATTGAAAATGTCACTATATGCTTTAATATAAAATATGAAAGTAGACTAATGTATTTTGCTTTCAATTTTTCAGTAAGTTATTAATATTTTATTTTGCTTTTATTCAATTGTATAAAACATTGAGGGATGATAAAAGTATTACTTGACCTGTTATTTGAAACTGGCCATTTATATGCACTGAAACCATAAAATTATGTATAGCATCTTGTAAACATTGCATATGGTCATAATATTTAATTAAAGATGTTTAATTCAAATTTTTATATATTTTTATAGATGCTGGTTCATCAGCCTAACCTCAAAATGAGAAAGTAGTTGAATCCATAAGTATCTATCCTCTTTTGTAAGATGTTAAATATATGTATTAGTGATACTTTTTAGAATGATTACAAATATATGAGCGCTTAAAATGAGGAAACACACTGTTTTGCTTCTTATTTTCAGTGATGATTGCTCCTGGAACCTTCTTACATTTTTTTCTGGGACTTTGCAGCCACAGAAATTTATGGAGAAAGGATACTGAAGAGAAGGATATTGCAAAGAAGAAGTTTTTTACTTAGTGGAAGTCTGGAAGGAAATATAGAAACAGGAAGAGGTGATGGTACAGTATACTTCATAAGCACATTCCCAGTGATCCACTTCCTCATTTCAAGTCCAACATCAGACATTTCTGTGAACTCCCAGTTGTCTAAGTTTTATATATCTTTTATTTTATTTTGTATCAAGTATGTATGTGGGGTAGGAATAAAGAGTAATGTACTTGTGAGTGTATGTGCCTGCAGAGGACAGAGTCATTGAGTAGCCCTGGAGCTAGTGTTACAAGCAGTTGTTAGGTGACCACATGGGTTCTGCGAACCAATCTCAGGTCTTCTGGAAGTGCAATAATTGTTTTTTTAACCATGGAGCCATCTCTATAGCCCCTTGCTCAGGATTTTAGTCCTCCTGGAGTCAATGCAACAAGGAAATCAGATATCTTATCATAAAACTACATCCTCCAGACTTCCCCTGTAAAAACTGTTTATATCTAGGATATAGCCCTTAATTCATGGGAATTTGGTGTGTGGAACTGTACTCATATCAAAGTCCTAATATTATATTCCTGGAATATGAATGGTCAACATATAACTCATGAAGCAAAATTCACTTAGTTAGCCCTCAACATAGTCTTAAATGCTCAAAATATATTGTATGAAAATATTCCAAATTAAAAAGAATTTTAAATTGCCTACGTACTTCCAAAATAAAGTAAATATCCACCATACAAAAGAGATGCATGAATGAAAACAAAGGAATGGCAAGATAGAAGAAAACTAAAATCCACCAGAAAAAAGTATTAAAACTCTAGCTCCACTTTAAGTACCCAGGATGCATGATGACATGATATACCTTCTAGTACACTAGGGAAACCCCACAGGAACACTGAAATACTACATGACCCTCACTCTAGATGGCTTTACTTGTCTTTTACTTACCTTGGTATATGCTGCATGTTTCTGGCAATTCTAAAGTCCTAGGGGATCCATTAAAACTTTAGATATTTTTGGTTGTGAGCCTAGCCTTTAACGGCTGAGCCATCTCTCCAGCCCCATGATTTGGACTACATATGAGGCAGAAGAATCACCTCGATGGCCACCAGGGAGAAAGGAGAGGACTTTGGGCCTGAGGGTGCTAGTGGCCCCAGTAAAGGGAATGTCAAGGTGGGAATATGGGAATGGGTGGGCGGGTAGGTGGGAGGAGGAATTCCCTCACAGAGGCGGGGAGGGGGAGGGGACACGGGGTTTCCAAAGAAAAGGGGAATCATCGGAAATGTAAATAAAGTATCAAAAAAAAAAAACTTTAGATATACTCTCAAAAATTCTTCTAAAAGAAAACATATTCAAAGTGAATTTACTCCTTTATAAGATTGTACTTGAAATGGGTGGCTTATGAACAATGCCTACAATGCTATCACAACATCTCATCTATTGTCCTGGTGAAAAGTCAGTGGTTTGTCTAATTTAGTGTGAAACCATGCTTTCAGTAGCTTCAATTTTGCACATTATTTTTTCTGACCTATAGAAAATTTTTTCCAACATCCATGCTCTGATTTTGACACACAATTTTCACCATAAGCCTGGGAAAATCCTGTCAGTAATATTCCTATCATAAATTGAATTATGAGCTGTATTAACACTTTTGCCACCAAAATTAATTTCTCTGTAAACTTAGATTTTTTTTCTCCCATTAAGCCTTAAGGTGATGCCAAAATACACAGCCTCTGCTACAATATTTTGATAATGGGTTCTTTTTCAGGTCCTATAATGTCCTTATTACTATTGGTAACCTCATGTTCCTGACATCTGTCTGCATTCTTGTCAGTGTTCTGGTTTTAGGACTTCTTATAAGCATAGATTATCAATCTCTGCTTGAACAATTCTAAGATATCTCACTCATTAATTGGCACAAATTTCCAATACACACAATTGCATAATCACCACAATGATCTAACTCTTATAATACTTCTTTTGTGTTATTCATATTATTTGCTCCTGTTATAAGTTATTTAATGAAAACATTGCATGGTATGAAAAAATATTTGCTTCATGGTACATAAGGCTTCGTTCCATGACTCATTTCATATACTATTTCTGTGCCTGTAGTGAGGTGTTACATCACAGTTGAAAAGAAGTAATAACTTTCAAGCTAATGAAAACTGGGAAGCACAAATCCAAATAAGAAAGGGCCAAGGCAAGACACTGTCAAATACACATCTCTAATGACTTACATCATCCAAGTAAGCCTAATCTTTCACAAATTTACTACTTCCTAGCAGTCTATTTCAATAATAATTGGACACTGTAAATTGGTTGATCCATTGATTGATCACTTATGATATAATTACATTCATCTATTGTCATTGGTTGATATTGCTTTCATTGGAGAGTAAGTTATTGCAAAATGAATTTTTCTGTTGATACTTGATATCCAAACCCAAAATCATGGGAAAAAATAAAAGAATTAAATTTACATTTTTGAACTTTGCATAAAGTTTACCAAGTTTAATTGCATATATCATTTTTCAAAAGTTCTTATTATTAAATTGCATGTTATAACATGGGCTAATATAAATAAAAAATTATACATGCAAAATTGAACGTGATGACTATACATTATTATAGATATAAATTGAATATTGTATGTTGTCGTATGTTTTTTACAAACTAATTTAAAAGGGTTAAATCTCACTTCTATCCCACCACTCACCAGAAGTAGTGGGGAAAAAAAGTTATTAGGATACAAGGGAAGTGAATCTGTTTAGAAATAGTTTTTTTGGGATGATTACAATCATAATTATGCTCAGTCCAGTCTACTAGCAAAGACAAAACATGAATCAGTAGCTGCAGTAACAAGAATCAGTAATGGCAGTTCTGGTGAAGCTTGCCAATCATCCCAAGTCTGCAGAAGCAGCAGGAAGACACAGGAATCTTCCAAAAGTTCTTTAGTAGGTTTCACTCTATGTAGTTATCACAAGAAAGCTCAACAATGCATTGTAAGGTGAACCAATCCTTGCTTGTCGTCAGTGAAGACTAGTGAGGCAGAGCAAAGTGAACCAATGTTCAACCTCCCACTGTCTTTGGGGAAATATTTATATTCCTTCTAAATATCATGTGTCCTTTCATGTGTTTGCTATAGCAAAACATTCCTTCAGGTTTATCTGCTTCAGCAAAACATTCCCTCATGTATCTGATTTAGCAAAACCTTCATTCTTCTGTCCACTCCAAACAAACATCATTATAACCTCAGTCTCCATACAATCCAGAAATTTCCACTTTATATCCCCCCTTCCATTTAAGAATTGTCTTTTTCCATAACATTAACAATCTACACACAGTAGAAATAATTATAAGAACCATAAAACTTTACATCACATGTTAAACAAGTGGTCTTATATAAAAGATAACCAAACAATAGTGTAAAAATCCTCTAAATTTCTACCAATATTTAATAATTCAAACAAAACAACATTAAAATTTTATCAATATACAATAATTAAACAAATATCCTTACATGTCTTTTCTTCCTGTAAAATGAAGTCAGCTTTTTATTTGTTTTATAATTCTTCCAGGTGTAATAATTTTTATTACAACAGTAAGACACCAACTCTCTTAGGGTTTCTACTACTGAAATGAAGCATCATGACCAAAAAAATCAAGTTCAAGAGGAAATGGTCTATTTACTTGACATTTTCAGATAATAGACCCTCGCCGGAGGAAGTTAGAACAGAAACTCAAGCACAATAGGAACCTGGAGGCAAGAGTTGATGCAGAGGCCATGGAGGAGTGCTGCTTACTGGCTTGCTTCCCATTGTTTGCTCAGCCTTCCTTCTTATAGAACCCAGGGATACTAGCCCAGGGATGGCACCACCCACAATGGGCTGGTTACTCTCTCCCTGATCACTAATTGAGAAAATGTCCTACAGTTAGATCTCTTGGAGGCATTTCTTCAACTGAGGCTCCTTTCTGTGTGATGACTCTAGCTTGTGTCAAGTTGACATATAAAACCAACCAGTACACCAACTAACTAGATTATCTTTCTGGGGGAAAAATCACCACCAAATTCTGCCTTATTTGAGACAGTCTTATATTGGGGAGTGTCCATTGAATCCCCAATCCTCTTGCTTACACATCAAAGCCTGGCATTATAATTGTTTACCATCATAGTTGGCTTTATGTTGTTCTATGTTGGCACTCTACCAAATCCACTACATCCACAGCCCACATGCCTTTGTAGTCGCATTAACAATGTGACCCAGAACACTGCCAAATGCAAAGAAAACTTGTTCTCTTCTAAATCCCTGTATGTTTCATTTCCAGTTGTTTAGTTTAAACTTTGTGTTCCAGAAGTTCATTTCTTGTGCTTATTTGGATATTCAATAGATTTTCCCAGAGAAATGTGATGAGTCTGTTCTCAAATCTTCCCACAAAACTATTGATTCATAGAATTTTGGAGCTGGAGGGATGAAGCACATCACATGGCTGAATCAACTAAATTCCAAAATGTTTCTGACAGTCTAATAGCAGTCACCTCCAGAGAATCCTGAGAAGACCACGATCCACTGAGGATCCTCTGGGGCCTGACTCCACCAGATTATTTGGTGTTAAAGAAAAACTTCTGAACAGCAGCGCCAGGAACTAGGCTTAACCTGGGAAAATCTTTATGGAAACAAGAATACTTTATGATCTTGAAGATTCAGCCAGAAAGAATACATAGAGAAAATATACTGTTTGTCTTAAGATAAACGTGCTTCACCGTGAAGGAACACTGAGTCTCACACCAGAATTCTTCTGTATAAATAATATATTTATCTATTTTTTAAATGATTTTTCTTAACTAACTTGATGTTAAACTTATTCATGAAGGCAAGAGATGGGGACATCATCATACCAGCTTGTAAGTACAAGTGTTTGGCCAGCAAATAGGTGGTGACTGCTCAGATGGGCACATACCACCCTTAGACTCCAGGCTTGGGGCTGCTTTACACACACCACACACTTCACAATGGTAACAGGTTTATGTCCTGTCCTGCAGTCCCAACAGCTTTTGAAAATAGCTGTATCCTAGCAAGAAGGATCTAGGAATAAGAATATAAGGTCTTACCTTTCAAAGCTATGTCCCTTTAATTAATTATCTACAGGAAATTCTATCTCCCCTACATTCACTGTAGTCACGTATTGTTCAGTAAGGAAATGACATGGCCCATGCAAAAAATTTGCTATACTGAAATCAAGTATGATTTTAATCATATAAATTCATGAGCTCTGCTATTATTGCTGTTGATCTAATTTTAAAAACACTTCCAGTGTTTTAGAGCATTTGTTTTCCTCTTGAATTTTTCTTATCCATATGAAGTTCAGTCACATTTACATAAAAATCTGCTCTGCTGCACTGTATCATTTATGTTCCTAAATCTACTTTTTGTGGTAGTCAAACTGACATAAACCTATATTTTGTTAAAACAATTCAAAAATGAAATATTTTCCCTAAGCACAAACTACATACTTTTGATTCTTCTATTTTTCACTCATTTTAAATTTGTTATGAAAACAGACACATCATGATTGACATTAAACATGTGAATGTTTAGAATAAATTTTTTTATTCAACATACTCACAGAGGGCAAGAATATTGGTTTTGTTTTTTATTTTGTTTTGTTTTTTCTTTCTTTTATTTCCTTGTGTTCCTTCCATATTCAAACTGTAACTAAAACTTCTACTTTGTAGATCATTATTTAAGATAGTAAACAAAATAACTATGAGTCACTCTGTAGACTAACTCTCAACAATTACCTATATGCAGGCAATGGTCTACTTAATGTTATAGTCCCATACCCTCTTTAGATGAATGGAGAGAAGATATTAAGTGCATGGAGTTTACAAGAACCCGACTTTTGTCATTTTAAATTTGTCACTACATCTCAAAGTTATTGTTCCTTCTAGTCAAACATCATAGAACGTAAGGAAACAATGCTAGTCTGAAATTTATTTTCTGAGTCTGTTTCCTGACAGTTAGCCATATCAACCAAATAGTACATTCTGTCCTCTACAGAAATAAATCAGAACTTAAAAGACTGTTCAATTTTTCTAGAGAGGGCACTGACTTAAATTGTTTTCCTTATCATTTCCAGCATGCCCTGACATCAGATAAAAAGACTGGAAAGGATCTGACATGGTATATCCAATGGCACTCAGAGTATATTTTGGGATTTTTTTTTCAATAAAATAAAATGAAATAGAATTTGTTTGGGAGATTTTAAACAGAATTTGCAGGAATTGGAACATCTTAGATGGTTATCAGTCTTTTGATTTGCTAGAAGAATGTTTTGATTTTTCCAGTTTTCACTAACAAATACATGTGTACAACTAATTAGCTTATGTTTAAAGAGCATAGGAAATTAGTTATTGGTTAAGAATGGAAATGAGTAAACCATTTCTGCTACACACACACACACACACACACACACACACACACACACACACACATATATATATATATATATATAATTTTTTTAATCCACTTGGGTATTTTATGTTGAATTTTCTGTAGCACAATATTGCCTGGAGTTTTTTCTATTTAGGTCCGCTATGTAGAAATAGTGTTTAATTAATAGAAAGATGGTTTCCCTGAATTCCTGAGTATGTGTGCTATTTTACTAGAGTATATGCATTAACAATTTTATCCCCATTGTGGATGCTTACCTCCATTAGATCAGGCTTGCCTATTTGATTTGTCCTGTGATATGAGCTGAAGTGATATTTTACTTTCTCAGGAACTCAGATCATAATTAAAGCATAAGAGTGGATTGAATCTAACAATTGTCACCATATAAAAATATGTGGATGTGAACAATACCTCAGATTTTCTTTTTTTTATTTTAATTTTTTGATACTTTATTTACATTTCAAATGTTTCCCCCTTTCCAGGTCTCCACTTTGGAAACCCCTATCCCCTCCCCCTCCCCCACCTTTATGAAGGTATTCCCCCAAACACCTACCCGCCCCCACACACCCATCTTCCCACCTTGGCATTCCCCTATACTGGGGCCTCTAACACCCTCAGGCCCAAGAGCCTCTCCTCCCCCTGATGACCAACAAGGCCCTCCTCTGCCACATATGTGGTCTGAGCCATAGGTCACTAGATGTGTATTTTTGATTGGTGGTCCAGCCTCCAGGAAGACCTGGGAGCAGGTCAGTTAACACTGTTGCACCCTGGATGGCGCTGCAAACTCCCTCAGCTCCTTCAGTCCCTTCTCCAACTCCTCCATCTGGGACCTCACTCTCAGTTCAACAGTTACTGTGAAGTGAAACTTGGGTATTCTGAACTTTTGGGCTAATATCCACTTATCAGTGAGTACATACCATGTTCCTTCTTTTGTGACTGAGTTACCTTGCTCAGGATGATATTTTCAAGTTCCATCCATTTGCCTGCGAATTTCATGAAATCATTGTTTTTAATAGCTGAATTGTACTCCATTGTGTACATTTACGACATTTTCTGTATGCATTCCTCTGCTGAGGGACATCTGGGTTGTTTCCAGCTTCTGGCTATTATAAATATGGCTGCTATGAACATAGTGGAGCATGTGTCTTTATGACATGTTGCAGCATCTTCTGGGCATATACCCAGGAGAGTTATAGCTGGGTCCTCAGGTAGTATTATGTACATTTTTCTGAGGGTCCTCCAAACTGATTTCCAGAGTGGTTCTAACAGCTTGTAATCCCACCAACAATGGAGGAGTGTTCCTCTTTCTCCACATCCTTGCCAGCATCTGCTGTCACCTGAGTTTTTGATCTTGGCCATTCTGACTGGTGTGAGGTGGAATCTCAGTTGTTTTAATTTGCATTTCCCTGATGACTAAGGATTTTGAACATTTCTTTAGGTGCTTCTCAGCCCCACGAATTTCCTAAGATGAGAATTCTCTGTTTAGCTCTGTTTCCCATTTTTTGATAGGGTTATTTGGAACTCTGGAGTCTATCTTCTTGAGTTCTTTGTATATATTGGATATTAGCCCTCCTTCGGACTTAGGATTGGTAAAGATTATTTCCCAATCTGTTGGTTGCTGTTTTGCCCTATTGACAGTGTTCTTTGCCTTACAAAAGCTTTGCAACTTCATGAGGTCCCATTTGTCGATTCTTGACCTTAGAGCATAAGCCACAGGTGTTCTGTTCAGGAACTTTCCCCTGTTCCCAGGTATTCAAAATTTTCCCCACTTTCTCTTCTATTAGATTCAGTGTATCTGGTTTTATGTGGAGGTCCTAGATCCACTTGGACTTGAGCTTTGTACAGGGAGATAGGAATGGATCAATTTGCATTCCTCTACATGTAGACCACCAGTTGAACCAGCACTATTTGTTGAAAATGCTGTCTTTTTTCCACTGAGTGGTTTTAGCTCCTTTGTCAAAAATTAAGTGACCATAGATGTGTGGGTTCATTTCTTGGTCTTCAGTTCTATTCCACTGATCTACCTGCCTGTCACAGTACCAATATCGTGCAGTTTTTATCACTACTACTCTGTAGTACAGCTTGAGGTCCAGGATGCTGATTCCAACAGAAGTTGTTTTGTTGTTGAGAAGGGCTTTGCTATCCTGGGTTTTTTGTTGTTCCAAATGAATTTGAGAATTGATCTTTCTAAGTCTATGAAGAACTGAGTTGGATGGCAGATCTTTCCATCTTCTGAGGTCTTCTTCGAATTCTTTCTTCAGAGACTTGAAGTTCTTGTCATACAGATCTTTCACTTGTTTGGCTAGAGTCACACCAAGATACTTTATATTGTTTGTGACAATTGTGAAGGGTGTCATTTCCCTAATTTCTTTCTCAGCCTGTTTATCCTTTGAGTATAGGAAGGCTACTGATTTGTTTGAGTTAATTTTATATCTGGCCATTTTGCTGAAGTTGTTTATCAGGTGCAGGAGTTCTCTGGTGGAGGTTTTCAGGTCACTTAATTATACGATCATATCATCTGCAAATAGTGATATTTTGATTTCTTCCTTTCCAATTTGTATCCCTTTGACCTCCTTTTGTTGTCTAATTGCTCTAGCTAGAACTTCAATTACTATATTGAATAGATAAGGAGAGAGAGGGCAGTCTTGTCTAGTCCTTGATTTTCGTGGGATTGCTTCGAGTTTCTCTCCACTTAGTTTGATGTTGGCTACTGGTTTGCTGTATATTGCTTTTATTATGTTTAGATATGGGCCTTGAATTCCTGATCTTTCCAAGACTTTTATCATGAAGGCATGTTGCATTTTTTCAAATGATTTCTTAGCATCTATTGAAGTGATCATGTGGTTTTCTTCTTTGAGTTTGTTTATGTAGTGGGTTACATTGATGGATTTCCAGGTATTGAATCACCCCTGCATCCTTGGGATGAAGCCTACTTGATATGATGAATGATCATTTTGATATGTTCTTGGACTCAGTTTGCGAAAATTTTATTGAGTATTTTTGCATTGATATTCATAAGGGGAATTGGTCTGAAGTTCTTTCTTTGTTAGGTCTTTGTGAGGTTTTGGTATCAGTGTAACTGTGGCCTCATACAAAGAATTGGGTAGTGTTCCTTCTGTTTCTATTTTGTGGAATAGATTGAAGAGTATTGGTATTTGGTCTTCTTGAAGGTCTGAAAAAATTCTGCACTGAACCCCTCTGGTCCTGGGCTTTTTTTGGTTGGGAGACTTTTAATGACTGCTTCTATTTCTTTAGGCATTATGGGACAGTTTAGAAGGTTTATCTGATCCTGACTTAACTTTGGTATTTGATAGCTCTCTAGAAAATTGTCCATTGCATCCAGATTTTGCAGTTTTGTTGATTACAGGCTTTTGTAGTAGGATCTGATGATATTTTTAATTTCCTAAGAATCTGTTGTTATGTCTCCCTTTTCATTTCTAATTTTGTTAATTTGGATATTGTCTCTGTGCCCTCTGGTTAGTCTGGCTAAGGGTTTATCTATCTTGTTGATTTTCTCAAAGAACCAACTCCTGGTTATGGTGATTCTTTATATAGTTCTCTTTGTTTCTACTTGGTTGATTTTAGCCCTGACTTTGATTATTTCCTTCCTTCTGCTCCTCTTGGGTGCATTAGCTTCTCTTTGTTCTAGAGCTTTCACATGTGCTGTTAAGCTGCTAGTGTATACTCTCTCCAGTTTCTTTTTGGAGGCACTCAAAGCTATGAGTTTTCCTCTTAACACTGCTTTCATTTTGTCCCATAAGTTTTGGTATGTTGTACTTTCATTTTCATTAAATTCTAGGAAGTCTTTAATTTCTTTCTTTATTTCTTCCTTGACCAAGTTATCACTGAGTAGAGCATTGTTCAGCTTCCATGTGCATGTGGGCTTTCTGTTGTTATTGTTGCCATTGAAAACCAATCTTAATCCATAGTGATCTGATAGGAGGCATGGGATTATGTCAATCTTCTTGTATATGTTGAGGTTTGTTTTGTGACTGATTATATGGTCAATTTTGGAGAAGGTACCATGAGGTGCTGAGAAGAAGGTATATTCTTTTGATTTAGGATGAAATGTTCTATAGATATCTGTTAAATCCATTTGGTTCATAACATGTGTTACTTTCACTGTGTCTGTTTAGTTTGTGTTTCTAAGATGTGTCCATTGATGAGAGTGGGGTGTTGAAGTCTCCTACTATTATTGTGTGAGGTGCAATGTGTGCTTTGAGCTTTAGTAAAGTTTCTTTTATGAATGTGGGTGCCCTTGCATTTCGAGCTTAGATGTGCAGAATTGAGAGTTCTTTTTGGTAGATTTTTTCTTTCAGTGAGTATGAAGTGTCCTCCCTTATCTTTTTTTGATGACTTTTGGGTGAAAGTAGATTTTATCCAACATTAGAATGGCTACTTCAGCCAATTTCTTGTGACCATTTGCCTGGAAAATTATTTTCCAGCCCTTTACTCTGAAGTACTGTTTGTCTTTATCATCGAGGTGCATTTCCTGAATGCAGCAAATTGCTGTGTCCTCTTTATAGATTCAGTCTGTCAGTCTATGTCTTTTTTGGGGGGAAATGAGTCCATTGATTTTAAGAGATATTAAGGAATAGTGATTGTTAGTTCCTGTTATTTTCGATGTCATTTTTATGTTTGTGTGGCTATCTTCTTTTGAGTTTGTTGAAAGATTATATTCTTTTTTTTCTAAGGTGTAGTTTCCCTCCTTGAGTTGGTGTTTTTCATCTATTGTCCTTTGTAGGGCTGTGTTTGTGGAAACATATTGTGTAAATTTGGTTTTGGCATAGAATATTTTGGTTTCCCCATCCATGGTAATTGAGAGTTTTGCTGGGTATAGGAGCCTGGGCTGGCAGTTATGTTCTCTTAGATTCTGTATGAGTTCTGCCCAGGATTTTCTAGTTTTCATTGTCTCTGGTGAGAAGTCTGGTGTAATTCTGATAGGTCTGCCTTTATATATTACTTGACGTTTTTCCCTTACTGCTTTTAATATTCTTTCCTTGTTTTGTACATTTGGTGTTTTCACTATAATGTGGCTGGAGGAATTTCTTTTCTGGTCCAATCTGTTTGGAGTTTTGTAGGCTTCTTGTATATTTATGTTCATCTCTTTCTTTAGGTTAGGGATGTTTTCTTCTATAATTTTGTTGAAGGTAATTACTGGTCCTTTAATTTGGGAATCTTCACTTTCTTCTTTACCTGTTATATTTAGGTTCTGTCTTCTTATTATATCCTGGATATCCTGGAATTTTTGGGTTAGGAGTTTTTTGCATTTTACGAATGCTTTGACTATTCTGTCAATGTTTTCTATGGTATCTTCAACACCTGAGATTCTCTCTTCTGTCTCTTGTATTCTGTTGGTGATGCGTGCATCTATGACTCCTGATCTCTTTCCTAGGTTTTCTAACTCCAGGGTTGTCTCCCTTTGTGATTTCTTTATTGTTTCTATTTCTACTTTTAGCTCCTGGATGGTTTGGTTCATTTCCTTTGTCTGTTTGATTGTGTTTTTCTGTAATTCCGCCTGTTTGATTGTGTTTTCCTGTAACTCTTTAGTGGATTTTTGTGTTTCCTAAAGAGGCTGCTAGTTGTTTACCTGTGTTCTCTTGCATTTCTTTAAAGGAGTTATTTCTTTATTTCTTTCTTTCTTTTTATTTTTTTTTATTTTTGATACTTTATTTACATTTCCAATGTTTCCCCTTTTCTGGGTCTCCTCTTTGGAAGCCCCCTATCCCCTCCCCATCCCTACCTTTAAGAGGGAATTCCACCTCCCACTCACCTGCCCACCCATGCCCATATTCACACATTGATATTCCCCTTTACTGGGGCCTCTAACACCCTCAGGCCCAAGGGCCTCTCCTCTCTCCCTGAAGGCCATCGAGGTCGTCATCTGCCTCATATGTGGTCCGAACCATGGGTCCATAGATGTGTATTCTTTGGTTGGTGGTCCAAACTTCAGGATGACAGAGGAGGGGTGGGTGGGTCAGGCCCATTGGCGCTGTTGCTCCCTCCATGGGGCTGCAAACTCCCTCAACTCCTTCAGACCTTTCTCCAACTCCTCCATCTGGGACCTCACTCTCAGTCCAGCGGTTACTGTTAAATGAAACTTGGGCATTCTGAACTT
>CM052722.1:62169154-62193848 GCA_028551405.1 Uromys caudimaculatus
GTGTGGGAGATGGGGGTAGGGACATGCTCATGGAGACAGGTGAGTGGGGAGGAAGTATGGGGTATGGAACAGTTGGAGGGTGGACCAGAATGGGAAAAAAATCTGGAGTTTAAAATAAATAAATAAATAATATGCTTTTCTTATTAAATATATAAATATATATATGTATATATATATATACATATGTATATATAAATATATATGTGTTTGTATATATATATATATATATATATATAACTATCACTAGATATTAGTCCTCCATTTTGAGCTGATCTCTGAAGAACAATGAAGTGACACTATATTCACAAATAGATGATTTCTTAACTCTTAATTATAATCATATATAAATTACAAAAATTATATTAGTAATTATTAAGATATTTTTGCTAGGACTGCTATTAATTCTTTTCTAATGTCAAAACTACATTGAGAACTCAGCCAGTCTTTCATTGTCACGAGTTAAATGTTTATGTGATAGCAAGCAGGTATCTATTACTTAGAGCACATTCCAAGAGGTTGTAAAACAATTAACCAAAGATCATAATAATGGACCTGAGGATTTAGTACTGGTGCCAGGACAAAAGATAAAATATTGACTGGGTTTATCTATGCAAAACTTCAATGATAACTTATTTATGGTCTTTAACTCTTCATGAACCTGTAGAGATAGTGACAGAGGATGAATGTTTAGCCAGATTAATTTTTTTAATGGATATGCATGTAAACATTCTCTGTTGGAAATCCCTTATTCAATTTATGATTTGAATTTATGTGCAAACCTTTGGTGTACTTTTTATCATGTGATCAAGTATTCTGAAAGATGTATAAGCGCTGACGGCAAAGAGAGGAAAGCCCTGATCCCCTTGTCTTAGAGAACTTTCATATGAAACTTTTTAGATAGAACATATAAATAAAGATTAAAATCATTCTTCAGAGTGTCTCTTTTTCTTTCTGCAACTTCAACTATGAGGCTGGGATTTAGATCAGTACAGTTCCTGTGGAGATAGAACAAATGCTACATTAGTTAATCCCCCTTTCTTTTACTATGAGCTGCTAAATACCAGAGACTGCAGCTTCTGGCCTCAGAGAAACTCAGACAAGCAGGTCAGCTACAGAAGCTAAGTGACTTAGACTTAAGATAGTTAAATGATTTATTATTAAACAACAACCCTAAATATCTCACCCCTGTAGATGCTCATCCCTATCGGCTTACCTTCAAGAGAGAACCAGAAAAGAAGAACAGCCAGGGTTGGCCCCCTGCATATGTAGTTGTATGTATGAAGTTTTTTGAGTCTGCCTTTTACTTCAAATACTCTGTGTATGTGTGAGTGTGATTTCGCCCATTCTTTTCTCTCTTTTATTGCTGCCATTGGTCACTGTGTCACTCACTATCTAAATGGGTTCCCATTAGCCCCTCAGTGCTGACCACCCCTGCCTCTATATTCTGCTTTCAACACTAACTCAAATGTTGCCAACACTGCACCTTACTGCCTGCCTTGGTTTATCCTATTGTTTCAAATCTGGACTTTGACAGCTATTTCTGTTTTTATTTTGTGAAATTATTTGATGAGTATTGGTATTAACTCTTCTTTGAAATTTTGGCAGAATTCTCTGCTAAAAAATATGGTACTAGGATTTTTTTATTTGGGAGACTAAATTTTTTTGGCTTTTTTCATTTTATAATAAAATTAATTGTTAGAAAATTTTAGAGAAATGTTCCAAATAACAGTACACATCAATACAGTACTTCTAATGAACAGTTTACAAACAAGTGCCAAAGTATAAATTGTGCATAAAATTTTATCGAGTAAACTTATTTCTAGGAATTTATGTTGACAAAAATATGTATGTACTGTGGGATATCTATCACAATATTATATACAATGATGAATTATGAGCAACATGTGAAAATTAAATACAGAATTAATAAATTATGAAATTACTTGTAGACATTTCTAGAATAATGAAAATTCTATTTTCTAGGCTAAAACTTTAGAAGCCAATATTATCATCTTATACTTTTACATTATAAATATGATTAAAATAAATTAAACCACTTTGTAAAAACATTATTCAATTGGAATTTATTTCTCACATATGAACTCTTACACTTTTATAGGCCACTCATTTTTTCTCCTTTGAAATGACAAAGGAAAGTTGACTTCAATCAAAATAGCACGCATAACCTAACCTCATAAATCACAAGTTTAATGTTACTTGTTTTCAGTAGACTTTGAAAACCTTACTACTGTCACATTCAATTAGAAATAAATTGACAACTCCTGACTAAATTCAGAGAAAATAAATACTAATCTTCTAAAATATACAGGACTCACCTCCCTAATGTGAACATAAAATTCAAATATCTCCAATTTTCTCCCTTGAAGGTATGTTTGCTTCACTCTGAGCAAAGAGCAGCATTTGCTTTTCCCAACACCATTACACTGAGACTCATCAGATACCTCTAATACTAGCTGAAGTTACCAATTAAATATTTCTAGTTCTGTAGTGATTATTTCTATAAAGAATGAAGTGTGGGTTTTTTTCAGGACATGTAAGTTTTTTAATAGTTAAACCACAGATATAGAAAATAAAAGAATTCACAAGTATTAGCAACAAAAAAAATTGTAACAGTGGACTTTGGTAAAATTCTATAAAATTATAATCATTTCAATTACAATCACTGTTAGAGAATTCTTTAGGAAACCATACCTTGAGTCCTATCTATCCTTCTGAATGTGGGAGACTTTTAATGACTGCTTTTCTTTCATTAGGGGTTATACGTACATACAGGTTATATGTCTACATACACTGATTATCTCATCTTGACTTAAGTTAGGTAAATTATAATTATGATGAAAATTATCCATTTCTTTTAGAGTTCCAATTTTTTAAAACTACAGGTTTTAAAAATATGATCTAATGACAGCGGAGATCCTTGATGCCTGTTGTAATGCCTCCCTTTTCATTTCTGATTTTGTTAATTAGCATATTTTCTCAGTGTCTTTTAGTTAGTTTGGATAATGACTTGTCTACCTTGTTGATTTTCTTAAAGAATAAACTCTGATTTGCTGATCCTTTCCATTATTCTTTTTATTTCTATTGTATTGATTAAAGTCCTCAGTTTCATTAATTTCTGCTTTCTACTAATTTTCAGTGTGTTTGCTTAATTTTGTTTTAGAGCTTTCAGGTATGGTGTGAAGTAGCTAGTAGAAGACCTCTTCTTCTTCTTCTTCTTCTTCTTCTTCTTCTTCTTCTTCTTCTTCTTCTTCTTCTTCTTCTTCTTCTTCTTCTTCTTCTTCTCCTCCTCCTCCTCCTCCTCCTCCTCCTCCTCCTCCTCCTCCTCCTCCTCCTCCTCCTCCTCCTCCTCCTCCTCCTCTGGGAGGCACTTACTGCTAAGAACTTTCCTTTTCACACCTCATTGTGTCCAGTTTGGATATTGCAGTGCAATCACTTTCATTGAATTTTAGGAATTCCTTAATTTCTTTCCTTGTTTCTGTTTTGTCTTAGTAGGTCTTTAGTAGACAGTTGTTCAGTTTCCAATAGTTTGTAGGCTTTCTGTTCTTTCTGTTGTTGGTGATATCCAGCTTAATCTTCTGTGATCTGTTTTGATACAGCAGGTTATTACAATTTTCTGATATATGTTGAGACTTTCTTGGTGATTAAAAATATAATCAGTTTTGGAGAAAGTTCCATACAATGCTGAAAAGATGGTATATTCATTTGTGTTTGGGTAAACATTTCTAAAGGTGTAGATGTCTGTTAGATACATTTAGTTTATAATGTCTTTTAGCTCCAGTATCTCTCTGTTTAATTTTTTCCCGGATGACAAAAATATTAAGTCTTTAGAGAAAGAAACTATACAAGATATAAGATGAAAAGTTCAAAAGGATCAGCATAGTAACAACAGCTATCCTACAGAAATTAATCTACAGATTGAAGACAATCCCCATCAAAATTCCGACATGATTCTATACAGAACTGTAAAGGACAACACTTAATTTCCTATGGAAAAAGAAAAAAACCAAATAGTTAAAGCAACCATGAATAATAGAAATACTTATAGAAGTATCATTGCCTCTGATTATAAGTAGTACTACAACTCTATATTAATAACAACACATAAGATATAATCATAAATACAAACATGTTGTTGAATTGAATAAAAAAATCCAGACATGAATTCATACAAATATGGGCAGCTGACTTTTGATAAAGAAGACAGTGGTACACATCAGCCTCATTGGCCTTGGTATTATCCATTCTCACAGGCTCTTATGATCTTTACTCCATATCTTCTGCATAATTCTCTGACCTTTGTGGGAAGGATTTGATGAACACATCTCATTTAGGATTGAATAATTCAAGGTTTCTCATTCTATGCCTATTGTCCAGATGTGTAAGTAGCTTCTCTGATGATGTCTGATTGAGATACTGATTTACAGGTATAACAGAATGTTGTTAACTTAATCCTTGAGAGACTTGAGGCCCCAGGGAAGGGGGAGTTCTGGGGGTGGTGGTTGCAGAACCTCTTGGAGGTGGACAGGGAGGAGGAATTGGATGAGGAACTATGGGAGGAGGTCTGGGGGGCAATGGCTGGAATGTATATAAAATAATTATTAAAAAAGTAATTTTATTCATAATTCCCTTTAGCAGAACAACATATTTGGTTTTGTTAGTTCTGGTCTGGGTTTCCTCACTCATGATATTTTTCCTAGTTGTATCCATTAGCCTGTGAGTTTCATAAGTTTGTTTTGTTGTTGTTGTAATTAGTGTTTGTTTGTTTGTTTGTTATAGATTTACCACATTTTCCTGATCCATTTATCTGTTGATAGACACCTAGGCTGTTTCCAGTTTCTGGCTCTTATGAACATAAAAACCATAAACATTGTTGAGTAAGCATCTCTGTAGGGTATACAATGCTTTAGGTATATGCCTAAAAATTGTATAGCTGGATCTTAAAGTATATAAATTCACAGGTTCCTGAGGAAATCACACTTCTTTTCATAGTGGCTGTACAAGTTTGCATTCCTATCAGCAATGGATAAGTGTTTCCATTACTCCGTATCTTCACTCACAAAAATTGTCATTTTTTTAAATTGATTTTGACCATTCTTACTGGTGTAAGAATTAAATCTCAAAGTATTTTTGATTTGCATTTCCCTAATGATTATGGATGTAGAACATTTCTGTAATTATCTTTCAGCCACATGTGTTTATATTTTGTGAGCTCTCTCTTTGGTTCTCTATTCCATTTTAATGGGATTATTTGTTTTCTTGAGGTTGTTTTTTGAGTTCTTTATGTATTTTAAATATAAGTCCTATATCAGACATAGAGTTGGTAAAGATATTTTCCCACTCTGTGTCCTGCCATTGTGTCCAGATGATGGTGTCCAGATGATACAGAAGCCTTTTAATTTCTTGAAGTCCCATTTATTAATTATTGGTTTCAGAGTCTATGCTGTTGGTGCTTGTTCAGAAAATCATTTCTTGTGCCAATGAGTTCAAAACTATTTTCCACTTTCTCTTCTATCAGATTCAGTGTAGCTGGTCTCATTTTTAAGTCATTTGGATTTGAATTTTATGAAGGATGATGTATGTGGATCTGTTTGTATTCTTCTATATACAGCTATTCACTTTCACTTTCACATTTAATGAAGATATTGTCTTTTTTCCAGTTTGTATTTCTGTCTTCTGTTTCAGGAAACATTTGTCAAAACATCTATGTTCTTACCACTGTGTCTTAAATTTAATTCAATCAGTTTGATTCTACTGATCGATCTATTTTTGGGATATTGCAATGCTGTTTTCATTACCATAGCTCTGTAATAAAATGTTATAACAAGGATGGAATTAACTCCAGCAGATCAGTTATAACTCAGGATTGTCTTAGCTATCTTATTTTTTTGGTGTGTGTGTGAGTGTGTGTGTGTGTGTGTGTGTGTGTGTGTGTGTGTGTGTGTGTGTTTCATCATAAAGTTGAAAATTGCCCTTTCAAGTTCTGTGATGCATTGTGTTGTATATTTGTTGGAGATTACATTGAAACTGTGGATTGATTTGAGTAGGATGGATATTTTTACTGTATTAATCCCCATTGCTCATAGTCATAGAAGGTTTTTCCATCTTCTGATATCTTCTTCAATGTTTTAAAGATTTTATATCAGGAATATTTCACTTGCTTTGTTAGACTTTCCCAAGATATTTTATTGTTGAGGCCATTATGAAAGGCACTGTTTCCCTGATTTTTTCTCAGTCCATTTGTCTCGTTTGTACAGAGGGCAGCTATTTGGTTTAGTGTGTGTGTGTGTGTGTGTGTGTGTGTGTGTGTGTGTGTGTGTGTGTGTGTGTGTGTGCTGTGTGTGCTGTGTGTGTGTGTGTGTGTGTTTTGTATTTTGCTAATTTGGTGAAAGTGTTTATAGCTGTAAAAGTTTCCTATGGCATTGTTATTATCATTTATGTCAAATCTTATTATCTGCAAATAAAGATACTGTGCTTCTCCTTCTATGTATATCCCTCCATCTCCTCCATTTGTCTTGCTAAGACTTAAATTACTATATCAACTAGGTATGGGGAGAATGGGTATAATGGACAGTCATTATCTTGTTTCTGGTTTTAGTGAAAATACTTTGAATTTCCTCCATTTAAATTGATGTTTTCTCTAGGCTTGTTGTAAATCAACTCTATTATGTTGAAATATATCCCTTGTATCCTTATTCTCTCCAGAACATTTTATAAAGGGTTGTTGCATTTTGTCACAGATCTTTTCTGCATCTAATGAGATAATCCTGTGGTTTTGACTCTCAGCCTGTTTATGTGATAGATTACATTTATCAATTTAAGTATTTTGAATGGTCCTTGCACATTTGATCATGATAGACACTCTTTTATAATACATACTTGGATTTGGTTTGCAGCATTTTAATGAGAACTTTTATATCTATGTTTATAAGAAAAAGAGTTCTATACTTTTCTTTCTTTGTTGGGTCTTTTTGTGATTTATGAATCATGCCAATTGTGGCCTTATAAAAAGGAATAAGCAATATGCCTTCTCTTTCTGTTTTGTGACGTAATTTGAGAGTATTAACATCAATTATTTTCTTTCCCCCAAGTTCTGGTAGAATTCGGTGCTAAAACCATATGGCTCTAAGCATTTTTCTTTTGTCTAAGAGTCTATTAATTACTGCTTCTATTTCATTATGGGCTAAGGGTTATTTTAATTTGTGTAACTAATCTTGATTTAACTTTGGTTGGTTGTATACATCAACAAAGTTATCCATTTCCTCTGGATTTTCTTTTTTTATTTTTTTGGAGTAAAAAAAGTCACATTTAAAAGGTATATTATTAATAATTCTCTGGATTTTCTAGGTGTATATTGTGTTATTCCTTACTCATCTCTAATTTTAATTATTTTTTATTTTTCTCCTACTTAATATGTCTAAGGATTTATTGTAGAGGTCACAAGGACTGTGTATTCACAGAGATAATTAAGAAAACCTGGAATGTTAATCACACAGGGGTGTCACCTTAAGTGTGTAGGGGTAGGGATAAAATCAAATACTTGCATCCCATCCAGAAAGTTGAGAGCATGGGTTGCTAATAAACTGGTAACTTTTTTCTATGTGTAGGGACAAACCTCACCCTAATTCGCAGGAGAATTGTTCCAGACAGTTCCCTCCCTAGATCATAGCCCATTCTTAGAGAAAATGTCACATATCCTTTAAAGTTTGCTAACCTAAATGTTATTGGTGAGAGAACACATTAGATTCTAGGCCTTTCAACTACAGAACCCAACATCCTGGTCACATGTACATTGTAGAAGCTTTTCCAAGCTTGATTAGATTGTGCACCTGAAATTGGAATTATGGGGATTTTTGGTCTTGGAGAACTTTTACCAACTTCTTTTTTGTTTAAATATGGCTACAATAAATTGCCTGGCATTAGATTCCCCAACATCTTATCCAGGTTGATGAAGTCAATTTACATGGGGTTTTTATTTTCATGTCATTGGGTGGTACACTTCCCTGTCTATAACACCTTAAGGGACCCCCTCAACTGGCAGTGAAAATGTGGAATGCATGACCTTTGTAGAAAAAAAAAGAAAAGAGCAGGTGAAAAGAGAATGTAATGATGCTAATAATACTGTTCATACATGTATTTAACTAGTCTAATATTTTGTTTAAATGTAAACATAGAGCAAACAATAATATATATGTTTTAAATGATGGCTAACCATATCATAGTCAAAATTTATTAATGAAATCGATTATTTATTTATCAGTTTTCCACTTACAATGGTCTTTATTTACTATGTATCTTTTATAATTAAAAAATCACTGAAAAAACAAAGAAAATAAGAAATGATTTTTTAACAGAAATTAGGGGTTAGGGAAACTTGGTCCTCTCACTGAAAGGATTCATAATCTAAGTGAGAGAATGAAAATAAAAATGGGCTCTTGATGGTCTACAAAGAAAAAGTAATTTATAAAATTATTGAAATATCTTTAACATATAAAGGAACAAAATATTCAGAGTTACAGATCTGCAACTTTAGATGCATAGGAACTAATATGAAGAAATCCCATGAGAAGGACAACTAGTTGAGAGAAAGAGAGAGAGAGAGAGGAGAGAGAGGAGAGATTATTTTGTCAGACACATATTGCAGGTAGGTGAAATAGACTCCATGGACTCCATAACTTCTTGGCTTCCAGACTATCCACACACATTCAGGGCTTGCCTTTCCATACAATCTGACTAGATCCCAGAGCTCTCTGGTTGCACACTGCCAGTTGCCCAGTTGCCCCTTTCTGTCCAGGGCAATAAAGCTCACAGCGGCAACACCTGAGTTCCAAGGAAAAATGGGCAAGGCTCTTCTACTGTAGCATTACCTAAGTTGCCCCAGATATTAATTTGTATGTTTGCATTTTTGCTTTTGTTTGAAGAGTTTGTTTGTTCTGTTTTTTCTTCATAATAGGAATAACTCAATATCAGTGATCATTTATGAGAAAATTTAAAACAAGCTCAAATTTTAGTACAGGAACAGCTATGTCTTAAATGACTAATAAAGAGCCTATAAAGATCATTGTGCAATTAGATAAATAACAATTTTCCACATTGATAATTGGCAGTTTGCATTAGCATATTATGTTACTCAGGATAGATAGATAATTATCTAAAATACTCCCATGTGAAGTTTTTTTTTTGTTGTTTTTTTTTTAAATACCCTATGGCTATTACCTGAAATTACATATAAAAATCCTGTGGAAAATGCTTTGAATACTTTTATAGATGACTCTTTAAAAAGAAAAGGAAACTATGTTTTATATACAACTTCCCTTTGTTCCACAAATAAAAGATTGTACTCACTCTAGGTTATACAGCTTGAACCATCTAAATTTCCTATAATCAATGGATTTTATCAGAAGTTTCTCAATCATTGAATATTTTAGCTGGCTCTTCTGTTTATTTCAACTTGGATGGTAGTTTATTGGATGGACTAAAGAAGAATCAAAGTCTTCCATTCATGATAAATAGTTTTAGATCTTCAGTTTGCACATCCTAACTCAAAATGAGTATCTTTAAGGAAAATTAGGGATCAACATTAATTGAGTTCATATAGAAATTATCATATGAAGGATAGAGATGGGCTGAGAATAGAAACAATCCTAATTGGAAAGAAAGAGAATGTTGCAGAAGTGTTGTGATTTAGAAAAGGTATAATAGAGAAATATTTGGATGAGGCACTTGATGATGGAGTCTAGTAAACAAAGTTGGAACACATAGGTCATAAGTAGTTTGTAAATGGAAATGCAGGGAAATGACAGAAATGGGGAATAATACTTTATTTTTTTTTCGAGACAGGGTTTCTCTGTATAGCCCTGGCTGTCCTGGAACTCACTCTGTAGACGAGGCTGGCCTCGAACTCAGAAATCCACCTTCCTCTGCCTCCCAAGTGCTGGGATTAAAGGCGTGCGCCACCACTGCCCGGCGACAAATAATATTTAATGCACTCCTCCATCTGGGTTTCCTTACAGTGGAACAAAGACAGCATTTTCAACAGATGGTGCTGATTCAACTGGCGGTCTACATGTAAAAGAATGCAAATTGATCCATTCCTATCTCCTTGTACAAAGCTCAAGTCCAAGTGGATACACTGAATCTAATAGAAGAGAAAGTGGGGAAAAGTCTCAAACACCTGGGTATGGGGGAAAAGTTCCTGAACAGAACACCAGTGGCTTATACTCTAAGATCAAGAATAGACAAATGGGACCTCATAAAATTGCAAAGCTTCTGTAAGGCAAAGGATACTGTCAATAGGACAAAATGGCAACCAACAGATTGGGAAAAGATCTTAACCAATCCTATGTACGATAGAGGGATAATATCCAATATATACAAAGAACTTAGAACTCCAAGTTAGACTCCAAAAGAAGTTAGACTCCAAAAAACCAAATAACCCCATCAAAAAATGGGGAACGGAGCTAAACAGAGAATTCTCAACTGAGGAAATTCGCAGGGCTGAGAAGCACCTAAAGAAATGCTCAACATCCCTAGTCATCAGGGAAATGCAAATCAAAACAAGTCTGAGATTCCACCTCACACCAGTTAGAATGGCTAAGGTCAAAAACTCAGGTGACAGCAGATGCTGACGAGGATGTGGAGAAAGAGAAGCACTCCTCTACTGTTGCAAGCTGGTACAACCACTCTGGAAATCAGTTTGGCGGACCCTCAGAAAAATGGACATAATACTACCTGAGGACCCAGCTATACCTCTCCTGGGCATATACCCAGAAAATGCTCCAACATGTAATAAAGACACATGCTCCACTATGTTCATAGCAGTCATATTTATAATAGCCAGAAGTTGGAAACAACCAGATGTCCCTCAGCAGAGGAATGGATACAGAAAATGTGGTACATCTACACAATGGAGTACTACTCAGCTATTAAAAACAATGACTTAATGAAATTTGCAGGCAAATGGATGGAACTTGAAAATATCATCCTAAGCGAGGTGACTCAGTCACAAAAGAACGAACATGGTATGTACTCACTGATAAGTGGATATTAGCCTTAAAGTTCAGAATACCCAAGTTTTACTTTACAGAAACTGCTAGACTGAGAGTGAGGTCCCAGATGGAGGAGTTGGAGAAAGGTCTGAAGGAGTTGAGGGAGTTTGCAGCCCCAAGGATGGAGCAACAGCATCAATGGGCCTGACCCCCCCCCCCCGGTCATCCTGGAGTTAGGACCACCAACCAAAGAATACACATCTATGGACCCATGATTCGGACCACATATGTGGCAGAGGACGGCCTTGTTGGCCATCAGGGAGAGAGGAGAGGCCCTTTGGCCTGAGGGTGTCAGAGGCCCCAGTAAAGGGGAATGTCAAGGTGGGAATATGGGAATGGGTGGGTGGGTGGGAGGTGGAATTCCCTCATAGAGGCAGGGAGGGGGAAGGGATACGGGGTTTCCAAAAAGGAGACACTGGAAATGTAAAGAAAGTATCAAAAAAAAAAAAAAACAACCAAGAACAAAGAAACAAACAAACAAACAAACAAAAAAAGAAAACTGCATTCAGATAGCTGGCCTTAGAAAGCACACTGGGAACCATTTTCTTCTTGAGGAGAGTTGTTTATTTTTTGAGTTATTTTCATCTTTAGTTGACTTCACTAGCAAAGCTATGTACTCTTGGAGTTTTCTTTTTGTAAGGCTTTCAATAGTATGATGCATTTCTTAGATACAAGGCTGTTACGCTAACATTTCTCCTTGACTAATCTGTGCTATTTTATGTCTTTAAAAGAGATTGCATGTTTAAAAAAAATAGAAAGTTAAAAACCAAATTAATCCAATTTTATTAGAACATGACAATAATACTGATTCAATAGCACCTCCATTTCTAGAAAACACTAGCAAGAAAAACCTGCCTAGGAGGAAAGCTAGGACCTTGTTTAGCATTTCCTGGTGAAAGTCATCTCCTATAAAAGTATTAGTCCTAATGAGCCCTCTATTTATTATTATATCTTCTTTTAATACCAAGGAGGCAACAATAGATCCTGAAGATATTTTGAATTAGGATGGACTTTTTTTTTTAATGATAAATTCCAATGGAGGATATATTCAGGTTAACATAAACTGATTTAAAAACATATATCTAACCTCTTTGAATTTGTGAATGTACTTATGATTTAATGTTTATTTTGATGCTAAGGGATGTTCAGATTTTTAAGGCTCAAACTTAACAGGGATAAAATTGCAAAATATAAATCTTATAAAATCTACTAACTTGTTGTAAACTTAACTATAATTAAAACATTCAAGACAATGTTCAGTTACATTATAAATGATCAAACTCTTTATTGAGCTCAGAAATAACTTTGTAGTTATGCTTAGTGTAAATGTCACTTTTATCTCCTTACATGAAGGGATGAAATAAGAGCCATACCCAAGAGTTACATATAGACAGCTTGAGGGGAGACTTTTTTCTCTATTCTGACTATTCTTAGGCCTATACATGAAACCTTGTTGCTTCTTTATGTTCTAATCTTTCATGATTACTGTTTCAATCCAGCTTCTCTCAGTTTTTGAGTGAATTGCGCTGCTTAGCCTCATGCTTACTTTGGGAATACTCTCCTTTTTTTGTCTCCTTATCACTCACTGGCTCACTCTGACTGTCTTCACCTTTGTCTAGCTGTTCTCTCTGCAACCTATCTCTGTGAAACTGTCGTGGTTAAACTGCAAAACACACACACACACACACACACACACACACACACACACACACACACACACACACACCCTACCATATGTGCTGATTTATGTACCCTCTATATTCTGTGCTGTTCTCATGAGAGTTGGGCATATCCTATTTTTGATTCATTCAGTCAAATATTTTTCTGATTCATCACTTTATCTGCCCTGATTTAGACTTCACTTTCAAACACGGCTGCTTCCATCTTTGAAGTAAACTTGTATTCATTGTTAGAGATTAAAGGTGGACTAAAATCATGATACTTTTGTATTTGATGAATGTATTTCATGTTAATTTTTGTCAATGCAGAATCCAAGCACTTTTGTTATAGGCAATATCTTTGAAAGGAGACAGTATATTATTGTTGTGCTATGGTGAGGATTCTTTATCAATTTTGTGTGGAACATCCATATTATATCTATTTTGCTCATAAGCAAATTTATCAGCAAAAATTAATCAAGAGATGGATGAATTGGAGATGGGTTTTCCCTTTCTTTGATTCTTTCTTAGCTATTCTTACAATTTTCTTGTGCTTTCCTATTCTAATTAGACTAAGCATGAAGTAAATTAATTCTGCCAAAACCTCTATTATGGCCACTATTTTTTCTCCTTAAAACCTTCAAAATCAGGAGAATTAGAGGTCACTAGGCCTTGTACTCAGAAAAATCACTAAAGAACAAGAAATGCTAATCACACAGGGTTGCCTGCTCAGTGGAGAAGACAGAGTCTATCTGCAGTACATCGAGAAATATGAGAGTTGAGGTTGCCAGTAACCTGCTGATCAAAAAATTGCTGTCTTCAGGGACAGACCTCACCCTAATTCCCAGAATGATCGTTTCAGACAAGTTTTCCCTAGACCATTATCCATCCTTAGGGAAGATGTCATATGTACTTTATTTCCTGTTGACCTCTATGCTTGTGGTCAGAGATCACATTAGATTCTAGGCCTTTTAGCTATAGAACTCATCTTCATGGCAGACTGACTTGGATCAGACTTTGGGGAGTCTAATACCAGGTGGTATTAAACACAATAAAATTTGGAACAGGGTTTCCAGGTAACAAAAATCACTAGAAATCCAAGCAAAAGATGTAAGTGCATGGAAACTCTTCTACAAAGTACATTCTTTAGGTGCTTTGCTTCCCTGTCTGACATTTGCCCGAACCCCCTCAGTTTATCAATTTTATTGAATTTTCCAAGGGATTAATTCTTTAGTTGATGAAATCTTTTGTATATTTTGTCTGTTCATTAAATTGGTTTAGTTTGGTTTTTGTTTCTATCTTATTAATTTAAGCCTGAGTTTCATTGCTTCTTGGCATCTACTTCTGATGAATATTGGTTTTTCTTTTAGTTATAGATCATTTAGATATGGCATTAAATGCTTAGTATGAGGTTATATCCAAGGTGTTTTTGTTATTTTTTATATAAATACTTAATGCTCTCAACTTGACTCTTGGTACTATGTTCATTATGTCTCATAAATTTGAATGTCTTGTTTTAATTTTCATTCAATTTTAAAAGATTTTTTCCCTTCTTAATTTCTCTTTTAGCTCATTTTTTAAAATCCATGGTGAGTTGTTCCATTTCGATACATTTGTATACTTTCTGTTGTTATTTTATATTCAATTTTAATCTATGTTTCTAAATATGATACAGGGTACTCTTTTGATTTTTGTTTATCTATTGAAGTTTGCCTTGTATTCAATATATGGTAAGTTTTGGATCAAGATCCATGTATTGAGAAGTAGGTATAATCTTTGTGTTTGGGTAACATGTTTGGTAAATATATGTTAGGTCCATTTGTTTTATGATGATAATTAGCACTAATATTTCTTTGTTTAGTTTTTCTCTGGATGACCTATAGTTGGCAAGAGTTGGGTATTGATGTCTGCCACTATCATTGTGTGTGGGTCTATATGTAGTTTTATCTGTTGCAACGTTTCTTTTGTAAAATGTGTGCCCTTGTGTTTGGTGCAAAATTTTTAAAAATTATGATATGCTCTTGATGGATTTTTCCTTGATGAGTATGTCATATCTTTCTCTGTCTCTTTTGGTAAGTTTGGGCTGAAGTGCACTTAATCAGATATTAAAATGCTTGCTTCTTTGCCACTTTGCTTGGAATATCTTCCTCCATTTTTTTATCCCGACTATACATCTATGCAGGAGAAAGATGTATCCTGTTTTCTAATCTAATTGGTCAGTCTTTTTCTTTTTATTGGAGAATTGAGGCCATTAATATTGAGAATTATCTATTATAAGTGGTTTTTTTTTTTGATTTGTGTAATTTTGTCACAGGTTTTTCCCTCATATGATTTACTGTTCTGGGTTTATTTATTATTTGAGTTTTCTTGGGTAGAATTATACTCTTTGGAATGAAGTTTTTCATCTAGTGGCCTCTATAGAGCTGGGTTTGTATATAGGTATTGCTTAAATTTGGTTTGTCATAGAATATTTCCCTTTCTATGTCACTGTTTTGCTGGCTATATTAATCTGAACTGTTATTTGTGGTTTATTATGGTCTCAACTGAGTAGTTGTGTTTTATTCTAATAAGGCTACATTTATCTTTTCCTATGTTGCTTTTGATATTTTTTGTTTGTTCTGTATATTTAGTGTTTTGGTTATTTTGTGTCATGAGGAATTTCATTTCTGGTTTATCTATTTTGTGTTCTGCATAGTACTTGTCTTCAGACATAGCTTCATTGAAAAATATTTAGGGAAGATATTCTATTGCTAACAGTGATGAGGTGTCATAACCAGTACACCTACCCATTCTTAAAAAAATCTACCTCCATTCTCATCATCTAGCTGGAGCCAGGATGTACATCCTGTGCCTGCCAATTCGTTCTATCCACCAGACCTTATATTTCAATGTGCCTTATTTGTACTTTATGTTCAGCCAGACTCATACACTGTATACTTCATATCAGACTGGTAAGTATAATGCATATTCATGAGCCTTCTGTACTCACCCATATCTCCACACTGAAACTTGAGTCCCAAACCCTGTGTGTCATACCAGTCAGAGGAGTTACACTCATGGCTTTCAAATTTCTTGGACCAAGATATATATCCTATATATCAACTATTTTTCTTTGTCCATCCTATAAACGCAAACAATAGCAAAAGCAACAACAATAAAAAATTAATTTATCTTATCACAAAACCAAAGAGAAACCCAAGACCATCTATTAAAGGCCAATCTGTTTGTGCTCTCCAAAATCTACTGGTTGTACAAACATGTAATAAAATGGAAATTAACTAGTTGTAACACAGGACACACATATTGCAAGAAAAAATTATAAGCTTGTAAAGGAATTTCAATCCAGCAAATGGCTGCTCTGGCAAGAGATCACATCCAAAGACATTCTAGGTCAGTGTGGTCCGATTGAAATGACACAACTTTAATCCCTCTGGCTAGAGTATAGACATGCTCTTAGTATACACCTTAATGCCAAACAATCAAGGTAAATTTAGTTCGTAGAAAGAGAAAACAATGTTTGAAAGACAGAGTAACAAATCAGAGAAAGATTTGAGAAAATGAATCAGAAATAGCATACACCCAACTGTCATGACAGCATACAGAAAACTGTTGCTCCTTAAGAGCAGTGCAGAGTGAGTCAGGAGGAAAGGGTTCAGTGAGTGCAGTTCAGTTGAGTTCAGGCAATGCAGTAGATCAGTTGAGTGCAGTTCACTGTAGTTTGTTGCAGTTCAGTTGAATACAGTTGATTTCAGTTGAGCTCATGCAGTTCCTTTCACTTTAATTCATGGACTCAGTGTAGCTCAATTTGTAGAATTTAGAAGCAGATTTTCCTAGCAGAGCAATTCAGTGAGAAGCCTAGAGAAGAGAGTTTGAATCAAAAAGCTTGGAGAGGAGATTGAGGAAGAATAGGTGAGTTGAACCAGCCAGTTAGAGTTCAGAAAGAACTCCAAAGCCTGAGCTTATTCACCAGTAAAACTCTGAGATAACTTGGCAAATAAAAATTACCTTTACATAAGCTTACAAAGTAATCAAAAATATAAAAGAAGACACAAACATTTCAACATACTTAAAGATAATAATAGGGCAAGTGATTTCCAAGAAAACAAAATCCTAAATCGGCTGCTTGTTATTATACTAAAAGAAGTAATATTAATGCATTGTCATCATATACAATCAAGAATTTATATTACGATTCAACTATACTATTGCTTTTCTGTTCAACAAGACAAATAAATAGCATTTTCATGTACTATTATAATTCCTAGGAAATATTTTTCATTTATCATCAAAGTCCTTAATCTTTACATATACATTTTTCCCATATTCTACACTGAACACTGATTATTTTACTATCTGGATAGTTTAGTCTATTCAAGAATGACATATTTGGATATGTGTATATGTACATATATATATATACATATATATATGAATGAACACATATTTTGTATAAATATGAAATTATTTTTTACATTTTGCATATTTTATAAATAAATATAAAATATACAAAAAATAAAGTTTTTTTCACTGAATAAAATATATTTGTTTTATCCATAATGTTTCAGGGCTTATAAATTACTTATTCTAGATATTTCAAATTTATAATGAGGACTAGATTATGCAAATACGGAGACAGAAAAATATATTTATAAATTGAAGACTGGTAAATTCTGTAGTATATCTAATCCAGTACGAATTCAAAGGCTAGAGAACCAAAAATTCTGAGAGTGTTAAAAGCTCAAATACTGATAACCATTGTAGGGAACTTCTGGTTTAGCAGCTTGTTCTAGTTTGCTTTCTTTTTTTTTTTAATTAATTAATTTATTTACTTTTGATACTTTTATTTACATTTCCAATGTTTCCCCTTTTCTAGGTCTTCTCTTTGGAAACCCCCTATCCCCTCCCCCTCCCGGCCTCTAAGAGGGAATTCCACCTCCCACCCACCTGTCCACCCATTCCCGTATTCCCACCTTGACATTCCCCTTTACTGGGGCCTCTAACACCCTCAGGCCCAAGGACCCCTCCTCTCCCTGATGGCCAATGAGGCCATCCTCTGCCACATATGTGGTCCAAACCATGGGTCCCTCAATGCGTACTCTTTGGTTGGTGGTCCAAACTCCAGGACGACCGGGGAGGGGGGAAGTCAGGCCCGTTGATACTGTTGCTCCCTCCATGGGGCTACAAACTCCCTCAGCTCCTTCAGTCCTTTCTCCAACTCCTCCATCTGAGACCTCACTCTCAGTCCAGCGGTAACTGTTAAGTGAAACTTGGGCATTCTGAACTTTTTGGCTAATATCCGCTTATCAGTGAGTACATACCATGTTCGTTCTTTTGTGACTCAGGTTACCTCACTCAGGATGATATTTTCAAGTTCCATCCATTTGCCTGCAAATTTCATTAAGTCATTGTTTTTAATAGCTGAGTAGTACTCCATTGTGTAGATGTACCACATTTTCTGTATCCATTCCTCTGCTGAGGGACATCTGGGTTGTTTCCAGCTTCTGGTTATTATAAATATAGTGGAGCATGTGTCTTTGTTACATGTTGGAGCATCTTCTGGGTATATTCCCAGGAGAGGTATAGCTGGGTCCTCAGGTAGTATTATGTCCATTTTTCTGAGGGTCAGTTTGCTTTCTATTGCTATAATAAACACTATAACCAAAGCATGTTGGGGAAAATGGCTTATCACAGAGAGACAAAGATAGAGACAGACATAAAACCAGAGAATGTCTAAGCTACACATAGAGACAGAAAGAGGGAATTCAGCATTCTTGTGTTTGGTTTTATCCAGACCTTCATCTAATTGAAGGTTGTCTGCCCACATAGTGGAAGTCATATAATATTTAAAAATTCTACGATGTAGAATATTGACAAAGTTAATGTCATTTCTGCTGAAACCTAAACTAAATACAAGGATCAACACACTTTGCTAAGAGAATAAATTTACTCCAAAATTCAGATCTTACATTTTTATAGTTTTTATAGTTTATGCTATATTTAATAGCATAAAGGAAACCAGAAGTACTTTGGTATTATTTGAGACAACAAGACATTTAGCATCATCCTTAAAAGATTCTAAAATTTTGTCTAATCACTGAGTATGAAGGGAACAGAAAACTGAATGATTGATATTGTGATAGAAGGATGAGAGTAATTTCCAGTTAATCATCAAATTCAGCACCTCCTTCTTTATAATTTAATATAAATGAATATATATTAGCAGAAACAAGGTTGTCTTAGGCACATACTAAAAGATATTGAGACCACATTTAATTTGCGGATACACTGTACAAAATAAAGTCAATGTAAAGTAATCAAATTATTAGTAATGCAGATCTCAAATCCAGTGCCCTGATCTAATAATCCAGATACTCCTTCCAGAGCCACATCATGTATACCAGCATAGCTCCTCTGTCCAGCTGACTTCACTTATTGAAGCCATTTTTAATTCACTCAACTAATTCATATTTTTGGCCTTTGACTCTGAATTTTTATGTCAATATCAGATTTAGAACTAAAAAAAGAAGTCCACATGCAGAGATATCATTCCCAAAACACAAACATTATGAAATATCAGGCAATTTCTTACCTACAAATCCTATAGTTTCAGGAGAAATGTTTGCTCATGAGAATTAACTAAATGAAGATATAGAGACAGAATTTAAGAGAACAATTACAAACTTCATCTATAATTCAAGAATATTAAAGAAGATCCAAAGAAACTAAGATAAAAGAGAATAAACAGCTTAATGCTACCAAAAAGCCCACAAAAATAAGGTTAATAGAAATATTGGGAAAAATCTAGGACATAGAAATAGAATTAAGTAAAGAGGTAGAAAGAAACACTAAAGAAATGAATGACTTTCTATATACAACCAAAGCACCAAAAGTAAATCAAGAATCAACAACATAAACAGACTCATAACAAATGAGGTAATATAAATATGAAAGGCATAGAAATAGGAAAATAACTCAAACTACTAGTATTTGCAGATCACATAATAATTTATATTAGAGATCTCAAAAATTCTATCAGAAACTTCTACAAATAACAAACAAATCTAGTAATGTTGCAATATGTAAAATCAACTTGTACAAATCAATAACATTTCTATATAACAAAAACAAACATACAAATACAGAGATCATATTCATATTCCCACTCATAATAGCGTCAAAAACTAAAAATCTAAGAATAATTTTATCTAAGAATGTTAAAGTCTTTTACTGTGAAAATTTTAACCCTCTGAATAAAGAGGTACAGAAAGACACTCAGAAATGTAAAGAGATTCCATGATCATACATTTGAAGCAATAATGTTGTAAAATGTTCATCTAACTATAAGCTGCTTATAGATTAAATACAATTGCAATAAAATATACTACCTTATTCTTCAGAAAAATAGAAAATGTCTATCATAGAATTCATGTTGAATCTTCAAGGACCCTTGGTATGCAAAACAATGCAAAGGGATGGGACTTGGACAATGCTGGAAGGATCACCATTCCTGGTACCAAGATATACTATACAGCCACACTATCTCCTTGATATTCTTCAATTGTTGTACAACTCTAGATACAAACTCAATTACAATATTCAGTAGGTATAGAGAGAGTAGACAGCCTTGTCATGTTCCTAATATTAGTGAGATTTCGTTGAGTTTCTCTCCAGTTCATTATAATTTTGGCCATAGGCTTGTTGTAAATTGCCTTATTATGTTTAGATATGTTGCTTGTATACTAGTCTCTCCAAGTCTTTTATCCTGAAGTGGTACTGGAATTTTTCAAGTTATTTTATCTGCATGAAATGAGATGTTCATGCACTTTTCTCTTTCTTTCAGTTTGTTTATATGGTAGATCACATGAACTGATTTTTGAATGTTGAATAATCCCTACATCTCTGGGATGAAAACTACTTGATGGTGGATCATCTCTTTTATGTTTTCTTGGATTCAGCTTGCAAGCATTTTATTGAGTATTTTTGTATCTATGTTTGTAAGGGAAATCAGTCTATAATTATCTTTCTTTTTTTGAACCTTTTTATGGGTTATGTATCAGGTTGAGTTTGACCTCATAAAATAAATTTGGCAATATTCGTTCCTTCTGTTTCTATTGTATAGATTAAATTGAGAAGTATTGGTGTTAGCTCTTGTTTGAAAATCTGGTAAAATTTTGTGTTAAAAACCATCTGGCCCTGGGCTTTATTTGTCTGGGAGACTAATGACTGCATTTATTTTCTTAGAGGTTTTTGGCCTATTTAAATTGTTTATCTGATCTTGATTTAACTTTGTAAGTGGTATATGTTGAAAAAATATACAAATTTACGTTTTTCAATTTGGTGCAATACAGTTTTTTAAAGTATGACCTAATGAATTCTTTGAGTCATTTTATCATTTGAGTATTTAATCAGTATATGTTTTTATGTCTCTTTTTTATTGTCTGAATTTTTTTTAAATGTTGAGCTTCTCTTTCTGTTACTTAGTTTGTTTGGCGAAAGGTTAATCTACCTTGTTGATTTTCTCAAGGAACTAACTCTGTTTCATTGATTCTTTGTATTGTTCACTTTGTTTCTATTTTATTGATTTCAGAGATCAGTATGATTATTTCCTGATATCTACTCTTCTATGGCATGCTTGTTTGCTTCAGTTTGGTTTAGAGCTTTTATGGGTGTTGTTACATTACTATTATATCTCCAAGGTTTTTTTTTTAGTATAGAAATAGAGTTTATTTAGGGCATGGGAAGGGGAGTTAAGAAGGTAGTAGAGGCAGAGAAAGGCAGAGAGAGAGAGAGAGAGTAGAGAAGTAGAGGAGAGAAGGCCGGCCATGACCACGTGGAGAGAGGGGGGAAGGGAATGGGGAGAGGTAAGAGAAATAGGAGAGAGGCAAGAGAAAGAGATAAGAGAGCCCAAGGTATTTTTTAATGTAGACACTTAATGATATGAACTTTTCTTTTAGCACCATTGTCATTTAGTCCCATATGAATGAGAATATTTTGAATTTATTTTCATAGATTTTTATAGTCTTTTTTTTTTTACTTCTTTATTTCTGTCTTGATTAAGTTTTCATTTAGTAGAGAGTTATTCAAGTTCCATGAGTTGTAGGATTTCTGTTCTTAAAATCCAGACAAGGCTGACCACTCTCTCCCTACATATACAATATAGTACTCGAAGACCTAGCCAGAGCAATTAGACAACAAAAGTAGGTCAGGGTGATAAAAATTTGAAAGGAAGAAATCAAAATGTCACTATTTGAAGATGATATGATATTATACTTAAGTGACCCAAAATTTCCACCAGAGAACTCTTAAACCTGATAAATAATTTCAGCAAAGTGGTTGGATATAAAATTAACTGAAATCAGTAGCCTTCTTCTTCTTGAATGATAAACAGGCTGAGAAAGAAATTAGGGAAATGACACCTTTCACAGTAGTCACAAGTAAAGTAAAATAACTTGGTGTGACTCTAACCAAGCAAATGAAAGGTCTGTATGACAAGAACTTCAAGTCTCCGAAGAACGACATTGAAGAAGATCTCAGAAGATGGAAAGATCTCCCATACTCATGGATTAGCAGGATTAATATAGTAAAAATGGCCATCTTGCCAAAAGCAATCTACAGACTCAATGCAATCCCCATCAAAATTCCAAATCAATCCTTCATAGAGTAATAAAGAAAGATATCCAAATCCATTTGGAAAAATAAAAAACCCAGGATAGTGAAAATTATCCTCAACTATAAAAGAATTTCTGGGGAAACCAGCATTCCTGGCCTCAAACTGTATTACAGAGCAATACTAATAAAAACTATATGGTATTGGTACAGAGACAAGCAGGAAAATCGATAGACTAGAATTGAATACCCAGAAATGAAGCCACACACCTATGGTCACTTGATATTCGATAAAGGAGCTAAAACCATCCAGTGGAAAGAAGACAATATTTTCAAAAAATGGTACTGGCTCAACTACATGTCAGCACGTAGAAGAATGAAAATCGATCCATTTTTATCTCCTTATACAAAGCTCAAGACCAAGTGGATCAAGGAGCTCCACATAAAACCAGATACACTGAAACTAACAGAAGAGAAAGTGGGGAAAAACCTTGATTACATGGACACAGGGGAAAATTTCCTGAACAGAACACCAATGGCTTATGCTCTAAGATCAAGAATCAACAAATGAGACCTCATAAAATTGCAAAGCTTCTGTAAGGCACAGGACACTGTCAATAGGACAAAATGGCAATCAACAAATTGGGAAAAGATCTTTACCAATCCAACATCTTATAGAGAGCTAATATCCAATATATACAAAGAACTCAAGAAGTTAGACTCCCAGAGATCCAAATAACTCTATTAAAAAATATGGAACAGAGCCAAACAGAATTCTCAACTGAGGAAACTCAAAGGGCTGGGAAGCATCTAAAGAAATGTTCAACATCCTTAGTCATCAGCCCAAAATGCAAATAAAAACTACTCTGAAATTTCACCTCACACAAGTCAGAATGGCTAAGATCAAAAACTCAGGAGACAGCAGATGATGGGGAGAATCTGAAGAAAGAGGAACCCTCCTCCATTGCTGGTGGGATTGCAAGCTAGCACAATCAATCTGGAAATTATTTTCGCAGATCCTCAGAAAATTGGACATAGTACTACCTGAGGACCCAGCTGTACCACTCCTGGGCATATACCCAAAATATTCTCCAACATATAACAAGGACACATGGTCCACTATGTTTATAGCAGCCTAATTTATAATAGGAAGAAGCTAGAAAAAACCCAGATTTCCTTCAACAGAGGAATGGATACAGAAATAATGGTACATTTACACAATGACATACTACTCAGCTATTAACAACAATGAATCATGAAATTCGCAGGCAAATGAATGGAACTAGAAAATATTATCCTGAGTGAGTGGACTGGCTGGTTTTATGTCAACTTGACACAAGCTGGAATTATTACAGTGAAAGGAGTTTCAATTGAGAAAACGCCTCCATGAGAGCCATCTGTAAAGCATTTTCTCAATTAGTGATGAAGGGGGGAAGGACCCTTGTGGGTGGTATCATCTGTGGGCTGGAAGTCTTGGGTTCTATAAGAAAGCAAGCTGAGCAAGCCAGAGCAACCAAGCCAGTAAGTAACATCCCTCCATGGCTTCTGCATCAGCTCCTGCTTCCTGACCAGCTAGAGTTCCAGTCCTGAATTCCTTTAGTTATGAACAGCATCATGGAAGAGTAAGCTGAATAAACCCTTTCCTCCCCAACTTGCTTCTTGGTCATGTTGTTTTTGAGGTAACTCAGTCACAAAAGCACACACAAGTTATGCACTCACTGATAAGTGGATATTAGCCGAAAAGCTCAGAATATCCAAGATACAATTCAGAGACTACCTGAAGCTTAAGAAGAAGGAAATCCAACGTGTATGTGCTTCAGTCCTTCTTAGAAGGGGGAACAAAATACTCACTGGAGCAACTACAGAGATTGTGTGGAGCAGAGACTGAAGGAAAGGCCATTCAGAGACTGCCTCTCCTGGGGATCTGTTGCAGTACCTTCCAACCTAAATAATCCCAGACAAAGAACACCAAACTCAATTAATAGGGATACAAGCTACAAGCCTAGTTTGGGCAGATCTACCATGTCACTACTATATTCCCCATCTATGAGACCCCTTAAAACTTGCAGTTTCTCCAGGCCATGTACTTCTGCTCCATTCTCCTTCTACCTCCTCTTCTATCGTCCTCCTCCTCTCTCCCCTCCCTTCCTCCCTTCTCCCACCAATCTTTTCAGCTCCACTTTCCTTTCTAGTGCCCAATCACTGGCTCTAGCCTTTATTTCAAAAGTTAAAGTGGGAAAAATGTTCACAACGCAACTCTATATGTGCTTCACTCCTAGCCTGTCCCCCTCCCTCCCGGGAAAGCAGAATTAGCATCAATATACAAGACCAGGGCTATCCACAACACTTCACCCTTTCTGTCCA
>CM052722.1:62193948-62204166 GCA_028551405.1 Uromys caudimaculatus
ATTAAAAATCAATGATTTAATGAAATTTGCAGGCAAATGGATGGAACTTGAAAATATCATCCTGAGCAAGGTAACCCAGTCACAAAAGAATGAACATGGTATGTACTCACTGATAAGTGGATATTAGCCCAAACATTCAGAATACCCAAGTTTCACTTCACAGTAACTACTGGACTGAGTGTGAGGTCCCAGATGGAGGAGTTGGAGAAGGGACTGAAGGAGCTGAGGGAGTCTGCAGCCCCATGGAGGGAGCAACAGTGTCAACTGGCCTGACCCCCTCCTGGAGACTGGATCACCAACCAAAGAATACACATCGAGGGACCCATGGTTCGGACCACATATGTGGCAGAGGAGGGCCTTGTTGGCCATCAGGGGGAGGAGAGGCCCCAGTAAAGGGGAATGTCAAGGTGGGAATATGGGAGTGGGTAGACAGGTGGATGGGAGGTGGAATACCCTCATAGAGGTGGGGGAGGGGGAGGAGATAGGTGGTTTCCAAAGAGGACACCTAGAAGGGGGGAAACATTGGAAATGTAAATAAAGTATCAAAAAATAAAAATAAAAAAAGATTTCTATCAATGTAAGATATAGCTATGTAATGTTTTGCTTAAGAGTAAATTTGCTAACCTATCCTTATTTGTCTATTTCTATAATTTCTATGATATTCCATATGATTTCTATGATATTATAGATATGTTGTCATTTAAGCAATACTTTACAAATGTAGCTTTGGACAAGGAGGGAACTAGAGAGCTTAAACGAAGGGATTTCTACCTTTCCTTTCCTTTCCTTTTCTTTATCCTACCTTACATCTTCTGATTTATAGCCTGCCTTTTCTGATTTACTGGCATCAGTGTAATATGTAGGGGCTCCAGATATTGGAATTCCCTTTATTTTATGAGGGAGAATCCAATTATTTCTTTTTATGAACTGAAGCTGCTTGCTTTTAGGGTATCAGTTGTTAATCTTTCCCAAGAAGTTACTGCATGCTCTTTGCCAGTGTTCATCTTGTGCCCATAACGAGGCAATTTCTGCATTAGTAAAAGGTACCACAATATAGGCTGGATCCATTCTGACTAATTTTTGAAGTCTTATTCTTCCTTTTAGTATCAATTTAGAGACCTTCTCATTGTAGGATTTTAATTTCTTACTTTGTTTATGTGCTAAAAATATCTGTTCTAATATATAACCTTCCTTCTGCATAGAATTCCTGTAGGGGAATGAGGAGAAGGTAAGATAACAAAGATGCAGACCATCTTTGGATCAATAGGATCTAGATGTGTAACCTGCAATTTTCTTTCTACCAAAGCTAACTCCTTCTCACCCTCAGCTGATAGTTTCCTTGAGCTATTTAAATATTTATCACCTTGTAAGGTTTGAAATAAATTGCTTAACTCTTGAGTGGCCAAGCCAATCGCAGGCCGCAGCCAGTTGATATCTCCCTGTAGCTTCTGAAAATCTTTAAGGGTCCTTAATTGGTTTCTGCTAATTTGCACCTTTTGAGGCCTAACCTTTTATAGCCTTATTTTATACCATAGATAATTAATAGAATCCCCTCTTTGTATTTTTTCAGGGGCGATTTGCAATCCCCAGCAAGCAAAGATTTTTTGTTTTTTGTTTTTGTTTTTGTTTTTGTTTTAAATTCATCTAGCATTCTTTCCATGATAGTTATATGTGAATCAGAGAAGATGTCATCCATGTAATGATAAATAATGGATTGGGGAAATTGTTTGAGAATCATCTCCAATGTCTGTTGTACAAAATATTGACACAAAGTAGAGCTATTTAACATTCCTTGTGGCAGGAATTGCCAGTGATATCTTTTTATTGGCCAACCTCTATTGAAGGTAGGTACTGCGAAAGCAAACCTTTCCTTATCAAATTCACGTAGAGGAATTGTGAAAAAAAATCTTTCAGATCAATCACTATGATAGGCCATTCTTTTGGCAACAAAGAAGGCAATGGGATCCCAGGCTGCAAGTAACCCATTGGCTGAATAATCTTATTGATCACTCTGAAATCTGTCAACATCCTCTACTTGCCAGTTTTTGTTTTTGCTTATGTTTTTAATGACAAATACTGGAGAATTCCAAGGAGTGGTAGACTCCTCTATATGCTGAGCCTCCAGACACTCCTGGACTAGCTGTTCTAATACCTGTAGTTTTTCTTTTGTCATAGACCATTGATCAATCCAAATGGGTTAGTCAGTCAACCACCTTAGTGTTAAGGCTGTTGGTGTCTTGGCAGCAATAACTTCTTGGGGTACAGCTAAATTGTCAGCCTCTGGTGTATCTTGTTTATGGACAGCTTGGACAGTCTGTAACCACTTTTGATAATGTTCCCTAACTAATTTAAATTTTTTATTAGGAGCCTGATGGGTTTCATGGCTAGACACTGAATCTGAGGGGATATTAAGTTGGGTTTTTCACTGCTGTAATAGATGTCTTCCCCATAAGTTAATAGCTATATCAGCCACATATGGCTTCAATTTTCCTACCTGACCCTCTGTTCCTATACATTTAATCCATCTGGTACTTTGTTTTGTTTGGGATAAGGTCCCAACTCCTTGAAATTGGGTGTTTACTTCTTGAAGTGGCCAACTTGCATGCCAATATTTTGGAGAGATAATGGTGACATCTGCTTCAATGTCAACTATCCCTTCAATCTCAATAATATTAACTAGTATTCTTAGTTTTGGCTTTTGATTCTATATAGAAGTTTGCCAAAATATTCATTTTTGGCTCCCTTTGAGGCCTTTTGAATTGTCTATAGATCTTGCCTCAGCCTTCTCTGGTCTCAGAACATTTGTTTTTGAAGCAGTGATGTTTAATTGTCCTAAAGAAGAGAACACTCCCTTCCTGGCATTGGGGCAAGCAAGAGGCCACCCTGTGAGCTTTTTGGCAGGGTGTTACCCCATTTGTCTGTTGTTGCTCAGCCTTCCCTAGTCAAATGCCAGCCTTTGCCACATCATTGACAAATTCCAGTAGGCATAAGCCCCCTTTTGGTATTACTTTGTTTTTTCCTGCAGTCATTTCTGAGATGACCTTGCTCACTACAATTAAAGCATTTGAAATCTTGAGTCATCTCTAGGCATCCAGTGGCAGCTTCTCCCAACATCAGCTGTATATCTAATCCACTCATCTATTGATGGTAACCTTGCCCTCAGTGGTCTGATTACTTCCTTGCATTCAGCATTTGCATTTTCAAAGGATAAAGACTCAATTATTTCCTTTCTTGCTCCTTTCCACGGCTGAGGTTAGCCTTTATAAAAAAGTCAGGAAAGGTTTCTTGTGGACCTTGTACAACTTGAGTAAGTAGTTCAAGTCTTTTCCCTGATACTGCAACTTTGTCCCAGGACTTTAAGGCTGACAATCAACACAATGCCAGAGTTTCTTCATCATATACTGCCTGCACCTCTGCCTCAGCAAAGCAACCTTCCCCAAGCAGATGGTCTGTGGAAAACTCTCTTGCCATGGCTCTATTTTATCATGCTATCTCCCTCACTTCATCTCTCCACCATTCGAACCATTGTAAATATGCAACATGTTCTAGTATTGTTCTTGCCATATCTTTCCTGTCTTAGGGGGATTATTCTATTTTTAATAGCCTAAAGAAGTCAGGATTTGTTTTACAAATGGCGAATGCATTACAAAATTTGTGACACTTACCTTAAATTTTCTCAGATGTAACACATCCACAGGTTGCCATTCAAATTCCTGATAACCATGTGGATAATGATCATTGGAGGTCTTTGTTGTATATTAACCAGATAGACTAGAGTTTGTTTTCTAATAACCTTTGGTTGGCTTTCTCTAATTTTATCTTCTGTCTCTATCTGAGTATCTTCCTTAATTGAAAATTTAAATTCCTCCCTTAAGGTCTGTGTCCATGTTTCTTATTTATCCTTTTTTCGCTCTTCCTGTTTCTTGAGTTCCTGTATTCTCTGTTTAAGGTTCTGCCTCCACATTTTGAATTTTTCTTTATATTGCAATTCTTATAGACTACTGTCCATTTTATTTTAATTAATTTTAAAAGGTTATTCTCCAAGTCTTGTTTCCATTCCTCATTATTTTCCCTTTGCTGCTCAGTATGATCAGTGAGCTGCTGCTTCCTTTGTCCTAGCATCTTTTCCAGCTCCTGTCTCCCACCTTCATTTTCATCTTTCTGTCTCTTATTCTAATCTATAACTTCCTGTGTCTTCAATTCTAGTGTTTCCTCTAAGACATGTTGCCAAGTCTTAAATTTATCTTTCTATTGTTCATGCTGCTCTATAAATTCCTGGATCTTATGTTCTAAGCCCTACTTCTATAATCTTAGCTTCTCTTTATGTTGTAATTCTAATACTGCAGCATCTGCCTTATTTTGATTTGCTAGCTTTAGTAAATTATCCTCTAGACTTTGCTTCAAATTTTATCTCTATCTCCTTGCTGTTTAGTCTGATCTGTGAATTGTCAATTTTTCTTTTCTAGCATTTCTTCCAGCTCTTGTCTCCAACCTTCATTCTCCTCTTTCTGTTGCTTATTTTGACCTATAGAATCCTGAATCTTTATTTCTAGTGTTTTCTCTAGGCTATGTTGCCAAGTCTTAAGCTTATCTAACTTCTGTTGCTCAGACTCATCTATAAACTTCAGAAATTTCTGTTCTAGCATCTCTTCCAGCTTCTGTCTCCAACCTTCATTCTCCTCTTTCTGTAGCATATTTTGACCTATGAAATCCTGAACCTTTAGTTCTCTTTCTATTGCAAAGAGTGGTTTCTTTAATGAGGGTTGAAAACTATATTTATCTGTGGGTTGATGCAGTATCTTGCTAAGTGTATGAGGTTAGCCTTCAACTCATGATCTACTTCCAAGTTATGTCACTACAGATGTATACCACTACTTTCTCTGTATTTGTTTTGTTAAACAATTTAAAATACAAATGGAATATAGGAACACATCAAAACATAAAAACAACTAAACATATCTAATGTTTTAGTGGTTGAGGAGGTATCATGTTTATATGTGTGTGTGTGTGTGTGTGTGTGTGTGTGTGTGTGTGTGTGTATGCATGCGTTTTGTGAATATTTGTGTGCATGCCCATGTGCATTCAGTACGTATATACATATGGTTAGTGAACCTAGAAGGCAAAGGTATTCATTAGATGTGTTCTTCTATTCCTCTCCAGCTTATTTTTCTGAAACAGCATTTCTCACTAAATCTGGAGATTATTGATTTAGCCACAATGGCTAGCCAGTGAGTTTCAGGGCACTGGTTGTCTAATCAATACTTATCCTAATGGTAGGACTATGGACTATACAATGAATGAAATTTTATGGAGAGAATTCTTTACATGGATACTGTGAGTCTGAAATCAGTTCCTGATGCTTTCTCAGAAGATATGTTTGTAACTGAGTTACTTCCAATCTTTTTTGATTCTACTTCATATACTTTTAATACAAAAACTTTTCCCCAATTGACAACATATTACTATTTTGTGATAAGAATATTTAACATATAGATAACATTTAATAAATAATGATGATTAAAATGCCTTAAATTTGAACCATGGATGCAAATTTACACTACAGATCTCTAACACATGTTCATTCTGCATAGCCAAATATTTTTTTTACCACATTTACTGTTTTTTATTGTAGCCAGTCACTGACAACTACCATTATGTTCTCTGCTTCTATTAATGTTACTGTTCTAAATATGTTATTGCAGCAGAATCATATATTTATCTTACAGTCATTGATTTATTGTGCTTAAAAAACTGTTCTCAAATTCTTAACATGTTGCCATGTTAAAAAAATTGCCTGGTGCTGCAGATAAATAAAACTCCACTGTATGCAAATGTTAACTGATCCTTTATCCAGCCTTTCAACAATAAATATATAGCTTCTTTACACATTTTGTTTATTGTATAATACCACAATGAATATATAAATGCAAATATCTTGAAAGACACATATTTTAATTGTTTGGAATATATACCTATATATGGGGATTACTAGATCTTATAATATTTTAAGGTACGTCCATAGTGTTTTGGATTTAAACTTTACCATTGTACAGTCCCATCAAAAGGTCAGGTGGTTTCTAATTTTGCAACATCCTCGAGCAATACTTGTGAACCTTTGCTTTTTTTTTTAGCTCTTTATTCTTTTTTTATTAAACTAATAAAATTTATTTTAAAATATACAAATCAGTATTGACATTTTTTCAGTCATCAAAATAATTCATAATAGTTAAATGTCTCTTAAATATACATGATATCTTCTGAAGCTAAAAGTAATATCCACTCAACCAGTTTTTAAAATCTATTTGGAACATATAACATGATAGAAGTAGAGATAAAACTCTTATGAAGTCCTCTATGAAAGGAAATTGTGACATGTTCCTGATTAGATAAAAACCATTCCGTCTCCAAGGGAGAATACACAGCATAACTGTGGTTTCATAGAATGAGTTGGGTAGTGTTCCTTCTGTTTCCAATTTGTAGAATAATTTGAAGAGTATTGGTATTAGGTCTTCTTTGAAGGTCTGATAGAATTCTGTACTAAACTCATCTGGTTCTGGACATTTTTTTGGTTAGGAGACTTTTAATGATTGCTTTTATTACTTTAGGGGTTATTGGGACTGTTTAGATGATTTATTTGATCCTGATTTAATTTTGGTATTTGGTATCTGTTTAGAAAATTCTCCATTTTATCCAGATTTTCCAGTTTTGTTGAATATAGGCTTTTGTAATATGATCTGATGATTTTTGAATTTCCTCAGTTTCTGTTGTTTTATCTCCCTTTTCATTTCTGATTTTGTTAATTTGGATACTTTCTCTGTGCCCTCTATTTAGTCTAGCTAAGGATTTATCTATCTTGTTGATTTTCTCAAAGAACCAACTCCTGTTTTTTGTTTTTTGGTTTTTTTTTGTTTTTTGTATAGTTCTTTTAGTTTCTACTTGGTTGATTTCAGCCCTGAGTTTGATTATTTCCAGTCATCTAATACTCTTGGGTGTATTTGCTTCTTTTTGTTCTAGAGCTTTCAGGTGTGCTGTTAAGCTGCTAGAGTATGCTCTCTCCAATTTTGTTTTGGAGGCACTTAGTGCTATGAGTTTTCCTCTTAGCACTGCTTTCATTGTGTCCCATAAGTTTGGGTAGGTTGTGCCTTCACTTTCATTAAATTCTAAAGTCTGTAATGTATTTCTTTATTTTTTCCTTGACCAAGTTATCATTGAGTAGGGCATTGTTCAGCTTCCATATGTATGTTGGCTTTCTGTTGTTTTTGTTGCTATTGAAGACAAGCCTTAGTCCAGGGTGATCTGATAGGATGCATGGGATTATTTCAGTCTTCTTGTATTTGGAGAAGGTACTGAGAGGTGCTGAGAAGAAGGTATATTCTTTTGTTTAGGATGAAATGTTCTATAGATATATTTTAAATCCACTTGGTCACTAACTTCTGTTAGTTTCAATGTGTCACTGTTTAGGTTCTGTTTCCATGATCTGTACATTGCTGAAAGTGGGGTGTTAAAGTCTCCCACTGTTATTGTATGAGGTGCAATATGTGCTTTGAGCTTTAGTAAGGTTTCTTTTATGAGCATGGGTGCCCTTGCATTTAGAGCATAGATGTTCAGAATTGAGATTCTCCTTGGAAGATTTTTACTTTGATGTGTATAAAGTGTCCTTCCTTATCCTTTTTGATAAATTTTGGTTGAAAGTTGATAATATTTAGTAATAGAATAGCTACTGCAGCTTGTTTCTTGGGACCCTTTACTTGGAAAATTGTTTTCTAGCCCTTTACTTTGAGGTAGTTTCCGTCTTTGGCACTGAAGTGTGTTTCCTGTATGCAGTAAAATGGGTCCTGTTTACATATCCAGTCTCTTAGACTATGTCTTTTTACTGGGGAATTGAGTCCACTGATGTTAGTAGATATTAAGGAATATTGATGCTTCCTGTTATTTTGGATGATTTTTTTTTATGTTTGTGTGGCTATCTTCTTTTTTGTTTGTTGAAGGAAGATTATTTTCTTGCTTTTTCTAGGGTGTAGTTTCTCTCCTTGTGTTGGCATTTTCCATCTAGTATCTTTTGTAGGGCTGGATTTGTTGAAAGATATTGTTTAAATTTGGATTTGTAATGGAATATCTTGATTTTTCCATCTGTGGTAATTAAGAGTGAGAGTTTAGCTGAGTATAGTATCCTGGGCTGGCATTAGTGTTCTCTTAGTGTCTGTATGACAGACATCTATCCAGGATCTTCTAGCTTTCATAGTTTCTTGTGAGAAGTCTGGTGTAATTCTGATAGGTCTGTTTTTATATGTTACTTGACCATTTTCCCTTACTGCTTTTAATATTCTTTCTTTGTTTTGTGTATTTGGTGTTTTGAGTATTATGTGACAGGAGGAATTTCTTTTCTGGTTCAATCTATTTGGAGTTCTTGTATGTTTATGGTCATCTCTTACTTTAGGCTAGGGAAGTTTCCTTCTATAATTTTGTTGAAGATAGTTAATGGCACTTTAATTTAGGAATCTTCACTATCTTCTATACCTATTATCCTTAGGTTTGGTTTTCTCATGTGTTCCAGATATCCTGGATGTTTTGGGTTAGGAGCTTTTTGCATTATTCATTTTTCTCTGACTGATGTGTCAATGCTTTTATGGTATCTCCTGCACCTGAGAGTCTTTCTTTTATCTCTTGTATTCTGTTGGTGATGATTGCATCTATAACTCTTGATCTCTTTCCTAGGTTTTCTATCTCCAGAGTTGTCTTCCTTTGTGATTTCTTTATTGTTTCTATTTCCAGTTTTAGATCCTGGATGGCTTTTTTCAATTCCTTCACCTGTTTGGTTGTGTATTCCTGCAATTCTTTAAGGGATTTTTGTGTTTCCTCTTTATGGGCTTCTAGCCGTTTACCTGTGTTCTCCTGTATTTCTTTAAGAGAGTTATGTCCTTCTTAAAATAATCATCATGACATGTGATTTTAAATAAGAGTTTTGCTTTTCTGGTGTGTTGGGTTATCCAGGGCTCCCTGTGGTGGGAGAACTGGGTTCTGATGATGCTAAGTAGCCTTGGTTTCTGTTGTTTATGTTCTTGCCCTTGCCTCTTGCCATCTGGTTATCTCTGGTCTTAGCTGCTCTTGTTGTCTCTAAATGTGGCTTGTCCCTCCTGCAAGCCTATGTGTCGGGATTCCTGGGGGACCAGTTCTCTCTGGAATACGTATACAGGTCTTTATACTTTTGGATTCTATTTTAATCTAGTGAGACTCTAGCTTGTTCTGTTCCTCTGTCTTTCTCTTATATCTAACTGCCTTGGTTAAGCAAGAACCCTAGAAACAAGCACAGGGATACGATAAAAAGAGTCAGTATTTTACTAATTACTGAGGGTAAAAGCCATTTAATCAAGTATATCGATATGCCAAAAAAGAAAGAAAGACAACTAAAGAGCACTTAAATTTAGTCTGATATTTTAAGAACTTCTTATTAAGAACACACAATATTATTTTCTTGTTAGGATTTTTTCCTACTTACTAATACTGATAAATTCTTCATTTTCGTTTTCTTTGGTGGAGGAAAGATGGTTCAAATGTCCCTACTTCCTGTTAGAGGGGATTTTGCACAAAGAAAGTCATGAAACCTTATCACACTTTCCCTCCAAAACAGCTTGTTATAAATTATAAAGATTTAATTACAGTCCCTGAAGTTCTTCAGTGCCACAATGTCACCATTGCCATATACTTTAAATTGATAGTCGGACAGACAGATAGATAGATAGATAGATAGATAGATAGATAGATAGATAGATATAGAAAATAGATGAACTTATACATTAACTTTCTTTTCTGTAATGTAATGCTTAAAATTTGACAATTCATAATGAGATTTATAATTAATTTTAGAAAGTCCTTATCAGGACATTAATATGTTTTCAGTTTTCATACATTTTTTAAGCTTATATACTGTGACTTTGTAATATTCAACCTGAATGCAGATGAAAAATGTCATCTTTTTCTTGCATGGAGTCACATCAAATGCATTTTATGGCTCTCCAATCATTTAAAGCCTTAATATCAGTGGAGCAAAGAAAAGAACTCTGCCTACTACCTGGGGATAATTCTACCATTATGGAGGATTAATGGAGTAAAAATAAAAGCCAAGCTCATCTCTGTTCTTTTTGACCCAGAGACCATTCAGCACTGGACCTCCAACACAGCTATCAACTTTGAGTTTCCAATGAACTGAAGTAAGTGTGT
>CM052722.1:62204266-62256766 GCA_028551405.1 Uromys caudimaculatus
CTCTCTCTCTCTCTCTCTCTCTCTCTCTCTCTCTCTCTCTCTCTCTCTCTCCCTCTCTCTCTCTCTCTCCCTCGCCCTCTAGCACAGCTACAATCTCTTGGTCCTTCGGTTCTTTGGCAGCTCTGTCCAGCAGGAAGCAATCCTTCCCTGTCCATTGGTCCCCACTGGGGCGGCCCTTGGCGCATCTGCCCTCCTCTGCTGACTCCGCCCCTCATCTGTCCAAACCAGCCTCGCGTCAGAGCTGACCGCGGCAAAGCTGCCAGTCAGTCCCTCCGGACCTGCGGAGAGAGCCTCAGGCTGCAGAAATCACCGCGCCTCACTCGGTCCGTACTCAGTGGTCATCTTGGGGATATGGGCGGTCTCCTGTTCCCTACGCATGTTTCTGTGTGTCTGTCTCTGTGTGATCGGCTCCCAGCAGCCTGCCTGCCAGTTCCAGTGCACCAAGTGTCTTGTGTGCCCTTTATCTGAACTGAGCACAGAGAGGCCTTAGTGAGCGCCAAGCCCTTCTGACACAGGCAGGCGGAGGAATACACACATGGTCCCTTGCACTGGGTGGCTGGCATTTTTAAACCCACAGGATCTCAAGGCCTATGATTTTGCAGAAAGCCAGTTAGTTGCAAGGCCTCTCTGTAAAACTAGATGTGGGGAGCCAGCCAGACCCTTGATGATTTCTTTAATTATAATGGGATAAGGAGGCTTTTGAAACGGATTTGAAATCTGAAGGGGTGAAAAACTGTAAGCCTTCTTATGGAGAACAGATTGCTTATTGGGTTGCCTTTTTGTCTGATGCATTTTTTTTCTAAGCCTGCTGACCAGCTGTTTCTGAACTTCATTTTCTCAGCCTCAGCCTCAACAGTGATCTGAGTCTGCTTTTAGCTTCCCTTCGCCTGCCTTGGCTTGTTTCTGTTCAAGAACAGCTGTTTAGCCTATAGATTAGAAAAAAGGGCCCCCTCACTACTCTGTCCCAAGAGATCATCTTCTAAGTGCTCAGAGATGGGGAGTGGGGAGCCTAATACTGCTGGCAAGAAAAAGAAGTACCTCAAGGCTGCCCTGTATATAGGTGACTTGGACCCTGACGTGACAGAGGACATGCTCTATAAGAAGTTCAGACCTGCTGGCCCACTGCGCTTCACTAGAATCTGCCGTGACCCAGTGACCCACAGCCCCCTGGGTTATGGCTATGTTAACTTCCGCTTTCCTGCAGATGCTGAATGGGCATTAAACACCATGAATTTTGATTTAATTAACGGTAAACCATTTCGCCTCATGTGGTCACAGCCAGATGACCGCTTACGAAAGTCTGGAGTTGGAAATATATTCATCAAAAATTTGGATAAAACCATAGACAATAGGGCACTATTTTATTTATTTTCTGCTTTCGGGAACATTCTTTCCTGTAAAGTCGTATGTGATGACAATGGCTCTAAGGGTTATGCTTATGTTCACTTCGATAGCCTTGCTGCTGCCAATAGGGCTATCTGGCACATGAATGGAGTCCGGCTCAATAACCGCCAGGTATATGTTGGCCGATTCAAATTTCCTGAAGAGAGAGCAGCAGAAGTCAGAGTCAGAGATAGAGCAACATTTACCAATGTTTTTGTAAAAAACTTTGGAGATGACATAGATGATGAAAAACTGAAGAAACTTTTCAGTGAATATGGGCCAACTGAGAGTGTTAAAGTAATAAGAGATGCCACTGGGAAATCTAAAGGCTTTGGATTTGTAAGATATGAAACTCATGAAGCTGCTCAAAAGGCTGTGCTAGAACTGCATGGCAAGTCAATAGATGGAAAAGTCCTATGTGTAGGGAGAGCACAGAAGAAAATTGAACACCTGGCTGAATTAAGGCGGAGATTTGAACGGCTGAAACTAAAAGAAAAAAGTAGGCCTCCTGGAGTACCTATCTACATTAAGAACTTGGATGAGACCGTCAATGATGAGAAACTAAAGGAGGAATTTTCTTCATTTGGATCAATCAGTCGAGCCAAAGTGATGATGGAAGTGGGGCAAGGCAAAGGGTTTGGTGTTGTCTGCTTTTCTTCTTTTGAAGAGGCTTCCAAAGCAGTGGATCAGATGAATGGCCGTGTAGTAGGCTCCAAGACATTGCATGTCACTCTGGGGCAAACTAGGCACAGGTGGTGAGAATTACTATGACCAATTTGTTTAGCCTTAGCTGGTGCCTACTTAGCTTGGGCTCCTTTGTGATAGAGATTATTTTCTGCCAATATGAGTTGGCATTCTTTCCTTTTATTTTATTTATTTATTTTTTTGAATAATTTCTTTTGGAAACAAAGCATAAATAGAAAATTTTGTTCATTTGGTGATGAAAATAATTTCTAAATGTAAAAATGTAATTTTGTATAATTTTTGTAAGATCTCTATCCTTAGAAATGTGTAGAATAAAGTTTATCATCTTAATATTTTATAAATGGCCTAAATGAGGCAAACGTTTATATTTCCTTTATTTCCATAATGCTTATTTAATTTCATCTATGGAAATAGTCTTAACATGGTCATTATTTCCTATACTGACACAGTAAAAAGTCAACAATTGTTTTTTAAAGAAATCATCAGCGAAAGAGTAAATGGATATGAGCCACTTAAAATTTCTCCATAATTTGATTTTAAATTATAATTTAAATTGAACATTACTTAAAAATGTATGAGACATTTTTCCTTTTATTTTTCTTTTTGTATCAGTTTTCCTTGTATCAAGTGCAAGTGCATACTACAGATTTGTTAGCAACTTTGACCAACTGTTGGGATTTATCTTTATTAATGTCATGTTATTGATTCTCAATCAGTACTTTTAGAAAACTGTTGTATTGATAAATGGCTATTTAAAATGTGGGAGTGTCTTAAAAATATTGGCCAAGAGATTTCATATTTGAAGATACTCTAAAAGTCATTCTTAACACTTGTTTTTCAAATGTATATAATGCATACAGGTAGACAATGTTAAATTAACAAAAATATTTATTAATGTACTAACTCACTTTTACCTTTAAACATCTTATACACTGCTTCTGTAAAACTAAGATGTGCTGTTTCTTGTCATGCTTGAATATATCCATGGGCAAACACTGACAGGTGTTTTATTAAGGAACATGTTTTCTCTTAATTAGGTCATAGCTTTTCATCCATTATATGAGAATCATCAGCTCCAAATAATTCTTTACTAATTCAGAATACTTAAAATATACTGTTTTACACAATTAAGAAAAAAATTGTTCTGCAGCTACATCCTGTATCATGTAACTTCTATAATACAAATTCTCCACTTTTCACATATAGTAATCTCTTTTCACTTTCAATTTAACTCCATGTAACACTTAACACCAGTACAAATATGATTGACAATTAGAAAAATAATCACATTTTCTGAAACTTGAATTAACTTTCTTTATTCTAAAATTTATGATTTACTCATACAGCACAACCCATCACAAGAACATGTTTGATGTCTGTTATCAGTTTATTGTTTTTAGTGCTTTACAGATGAATCATCATTTTTATAAATAATATAAATCAATTACACAATTTTAAATCTTCTGTTAGCTCTTTGAATATAATATGCAAATAAGATATTTCTATGTAATTGTATTCAATTATGAATATACAAATAATCAAATATTTTCAAAATAAAAATTACTGATTTAATGATTAGGAATATAACATAATCATGATCACAAAATCTGTAATCATCTTAGAAGAAAATCATTCTTAATTTTAGTATGTGTATATCCCTCCATATCTTTGTCTTACCTATATATCCATTTTTATAAAAATACAATATGTATTATTTCATATTTTTATTTAAAATTGAACTATAGTTACCTTTTTATACCAATAAATATGGATGTTGATGAATACCATAATTTTAGGAACTCCATAATTTTCCTTAATATAGGATGCATTATATTTAATAAGATCTTTATTCAGTATTTTGTTTTAAATTTTTAAACTATACCTTGCTGAACATCTTTTTCTGTAAACACTATTAGTTATGAGATTAACAGAGACTTCTCTAATGTGTTAAATCTGCCAGAGAATTAAAACATCCAATATATATGTCACCAAATTTGGGACACTTTCAGCATATATTCTACATCTAAATGTATATAAACACAAAAATCAAGAGAAGATAATTAGCATATTTGATTAACCTATTTTATAGTATTACAACCATCAAAATACATAAAAATTGAAACAGATGCAATGGCAATTAAATATCATATATCATATTCATTTTGAACATTATCATGATTAAACTATAGCTACAAGTATGAACCATCACTTTTAACCAGATTCTTTAAAAAATTAAGTTTGAATACAAAGCTAGAAAGACTTCCAGAAAGTCAAAAATATCAAGCATACCCATTTAATGCATAGTTTTGGAATTTAGTATTTAACTTGTTATTATATTCCAAAGATCAGCCTTTATAAATGGCAGGAAAAATTAAGGATTCCTAGGCATGAGTAAAATAAACATGGTGAGGTTTCATTTGAAATGTTGAAAATTCAGTTGCTGAAAACCATGAGGAAAATACATATTAAAGTAAATCTGTTATTAAATAGAAAGAAGTGAATACTTTTTAGTCTTATTCTTAAGTTTTAGCTACTTATAATAGACTTTCAAAGAGGAACAATACAAGTAAATATTTTAAATCAGTGACAAAGGGATTTATAAAGCTTATTGTCCAACATTTCTGGGTAATAGATAATTAATAAAAAATACAGTTATTGATTGGTTAATAATTGACTGTGTAATTCATGTTTGGTTTTCCTTAGGTTTTACAAAGAAGTCACTAGAACAAATTTTAATTATGCCCAGGGAGAAAAAAATAAGAATATTCCTTTATGATTAAAAGTCATCATCATCCAAATTAGGGAAACGGGGATGATCTTTTGTCTAAGAGATTTTACACACACTCTTGTTTAGTTAGTACCAATAATTTAGGAAAAAGAAAGATGTTATACATGTAAGTGATTTTTTAGCTTGAGCTAAGAGAAGTATTATTATGTCTTTAATTATAAAATTATAAGTTGATTAAATATATTTTTCTTACAAGTAAGTTGCCTAATCTAGGAGAACAGTCAGAAATGTGTCAATAAATGACAGAAGATAAACGATAGAAGTGTGTTTAACACCTATAATAATACATAAAATACAGTATTCCATAAACCATTATTGAATGTATTAATAAGACATACCCTTCCATTTGTTTATTTTTCAGTTTTTCCTCAGCATTTAATGAGATCAATAAGATTTTAAGTAGCATATGAGAATGTAGTTGAGCATTGACAGAATGCTTTAATTGGCTTATAGTGGTTAGGCTGTTTAAAAGTCCTTGTTTAAGTGCTACGGTTTTATCAGTGATCTCTATCATCTTACCATATTCCCATAATGATTTACCATTTAATTCATAAACATTTCATGAATGCAAAGTGTGTAATAATTGACATAAATTTAAAAGTGTGTACTTTTTATAAGTTAATTACATACTGTTTGAACACCAATGAGATTCCACAATGTCTTACTTCTGGGCTGAAATGTATAATCACAATAATTTTGAAGTAAATATTTCTTGCTCATTTTAAATTATTTAATTCCTATCAGTCATTAAATTTCAAAATTTAGGTCCTTTTAAAATAGGTACTAGTTCTTTAGAGGTCTCCAAAAAAACAGAATGAGTGCTGGTATTATCAGGAATTATTTTCTAGGTCATCAGATGATTTTTTTATATAGAGCTAATCATTCAGCAAAATATAATTTATAATAAAATTTTTATACATTTAGGGATTAATTTAGATTTGTCAAGGTTCTTTTTGCTTTTGCTTTTGAAATATGAGTATTGTTTACTACTCATGGAATATATCCTAACAAGTACTTTCTTAGACACTCAGTAGAGCTAATATATCCTATCTAGTGTCAGAAATACTCTAGATATGAAAGCAAATCTGGAAATAAAAAGGCCTGATGCAATCCAAATATTAATAATTATAATTTTTGCTTTTCAAAGATTTATTAGTTTAATTTATGTATATGAGTGTGTTATTCCATGTGTATTTGTGTACCATATGTGTGCCTAGTGCCTGTGGAAATCAGAAAAGAGCCCTATGAGATTGTAGTTACAGATAGTTATGAACCATCACGTGGGTACTGGGAACTGAACCCAGGTCCTCTGCAAGAGCAACAAATGATCTAATGCACGGGGCCATCTCTCCAGGCCCACAGGATTTTTGTTATTGTATTTGCTTTAGTTTTTCTTGTTGTTGTTTGTTTTTCCTTTTCTTTTAAGTAAGTGTCTCAAAACCCTGAAAGGCCTGGAACTTTTTATGAAGACCGGTATGGACTTGAACTAAAAGAAATCCATTGCCTCTGTATCCAGAGTAGTAGGATTAAAGATGTAGACCATCTTGCCTGGCCTTCTAATTCTTATGAAGTAAAATCATAACTCCAAGTACTTTGATGCTCAAAAATCACAATCAATATTAAAATATGTCTCGTTTGATAAAGAAAACATGTTTTCATTAATTTTTATATGAAATTTGGAGCCTTTTAATTCTTTAGGGGTCTCTAATAAAACAGAACGACTGCTGACATTATATTGCATTATTTTCTCAGTCATCAGATTAATTTTTATGTAGAAAATAATTTAACAAAATATGCGTAATAAAAATTTTTCATCTTGAATGATTAACTTTAGATTTCTCAAGGAGATATATATAACTCTTGAAAAATAAACAAATCAATATCTGATACTATTTAAAATTAAGCTAATATATATAGAATGGCAAGAAACATTTTAAAATCACCTATCTTTGAGAACTTTGCACATTTGAAATCCTTGAATAAAACACTAATGAATTTATATCATTTTTGTTTCAGAAAATCAAAAATATTTAAATTAATAGATATATTGTGCAATATATTATATTTTAGTGTTATTTAAATGAGAAAATGCTTTATTGATATCATAAATACTAAGGTTTGAATAAAAATATTGTAGTGAGGATAGTTTAAATATTCAACACAAGTCAAGGTAATTCGTTTCCAAACAAAAAGACGAAGAAAGATTAAGAATACATTTCATTATTCTACATAGGGAAAAATGAGAGATTTTTTTAAAAAATTGACAATAAATAAGGGGCATAGTCATTCGAATGTTTTAAATGTAAATGTATATCACAAATACATTAAAATTCTTCCTACTTTGTTGTCTAAGTTGAAACACCAAGAAGAGCTTTCATTCAATTTCTCTTGTTATTCTTATTCTTGATGTGACTACTAACAGTGACCTTAAAGCTCAGGAGTACACTTTTGTAAGTGAACTTTCTTTAAAAAATGTAAAGAAAAGAAAAAGACTGGTGCTAAAATACTCCTCTCGACTTTCTTACCTCCATTTACCTAACCTCAGTCTACCCTTGAAAATTCTTGACATTACACAGAATGTTTCTGGTTTATGTATTTTATGTAGTTTGTCTATACATGATATCATTTTCTTTTAAATTTGTAGCATGTATGTGATACTGTGCAACTTTTCTGAGACGTTTTAAAATTTGCATGTTAAGAAACAGTAGATGGTGGAAAACTTGTCTACTGTTTATATGTGAATGAATGTATTTAACTGAAGTTGTACTTTTTAAGAATGTACATTTAATAATAATATAAATTAAAGAAACAGAAAATCTATTGGATCTTCTTGGTGTGTAGTTTTATACATGTATGAGATAGAATACCAGAATACTAATATATATATATATATGTATATTCAATTATTTAAGGCATGAAAACATACACAAGATATGCTGCTAAGTTTTCTGATATAACTACCTGGCAATGGAATTACCTGCCTACATACAGGCTACATTTCTTTTATAATGGCATTGATAAATCACTAATGTTAATCCACATAGGCAAAGAATAAAAACACATTGGAAGATATTATTTTGAAAATTATGTTTCATTTTTTCAAACTTAAGCAAATCAGAAAGGAAAGAATATCACATATAAAATAATTATTTCTCTTCATGAATATCCAAAGTAAAACAGTTTTACATTAGGCAGTATTACTTCCTTATAATATTAGGTGATGCTCACTAAACCTAAGTTCTGATATATACATATATGTTATATATTTTAATGTTTCAATGGTAATATTTCTCCATAACACATATGACATATGTGCACATACTTTATAAAACAGTAACACAACTTTGTCTAAAAGCAGTATGAATCACAAAGATCATTTACATTGAATTTATAACACACAAGTGATTGGTTAGTTGAAATTTTATTTCCAGTATTGGGCAAAGAACTTGGAGTTGTTTTGCATACTACAAGTAAGCTAAAACCACATGCATTTATTTTTAATTTTGTTAGAGATGTTTATTTTGCATAATACACAAATGGTATGCATCATTCCCATTTCCAAAAGAAGTTGAAAATATCATTAAAGATATAAATCAATATGGACTCTAACTCTAGAAGTCACAAATATCTCCTTAACTAGTTAAGTATATTATATAAATAACATAAATAAGTTTAATGAATTTATTAGTAAAAAGAGAGGAGTATCAGATAAATTTAATATACATGTTTTGAAATCCCAAATCATGAACTTAGCAGTTGAGAAAACGTAAAACATCTGTAAAGATTTGAACTTATGGCTGCCATTTGAGACTTCATTAAAGAAGATCAGTATTTCATGTTAGAGTTTGCCTCAGAAGGATTATTTATTTACTAATCTAATGTTTATGGGAATCATTACTGAGTTAACCTACAAATAATTTCTAATGATAATTCTGAAAAGTGATATCATGTTATTTTTAATTTTAAAAAGCTGATATTTTGTTGTTTGGAATAGGACGTTCCTAGACTTGTTCTTTCCAAGGTACATTGGGAAATGTCTAAATGTATGATGGCACAAATGGTATATTATGCTCATAAAAATGCAAGATTTACGTGACAATTAGAATCAAAGACAATATCAAAATTTAAAATATATATCTTTTAAAATATTAAATGACCATCCCCACACCTGATCCTTAACTGCTCATTCTCCTCCCCATCCCCCATTCCTCAAAGGTCATTCCCTCTATCAGCCTCTTATGAATATTTTATTACCCCTTCTAAGTGGAATTCAAGCTTCCTCACTTGGACCTTCTTGTTTAGGGTCATTTGGGTCTGTGGAGTGTAGAATTGTACCTGTATTTTATGGCAAATATAAACTTTAGTATAAGTTAGTACATATCATGCTTGTCCTTTTGGGAATGAGTTACCTCACTCAGGTTTATATTCTGAAGCTCTATCCATTTACCTGCAAAATTCATGATGTTTTCATATTTAGTATCTGAATAGTTTTCCATTGTGTATATGTACGACATTTTCTTTATCCATTCAGTTGAGGGGCATCTAGGTTGCTTTCAGTTCCTGGCTATTAGAATAAAGCTGCTATGAACATAATTGAGCAAGTGTCTTTGTGGGATGTTGGAGCATATTTTGGGTATATATGCCTAGAAGTGACTAGGTCTTGAGGGATCACTTATTCCCAGTTATGTGAGAAACCACTAAATTGATTTCTGAAGTGGTGGCACAAGTTTACACTCCCACTTTCAATGAAGAAATGTTCTCCTTGCTCCACATTTTCTACAGCATTTTCTATCGTTTGATTTTTTTATCTTAGCCAGTCTGAAGTGGTGGCTAGATGGTGATCAAAAATGATTGGAAAAATGTAACCGTCAGGGGTGAGGAGGTGGACGAAGGCATCTCCAGGACCAGACAGAGACTTACCTAGAATGAGGGGGGTGCCCAAGAATCAATGGGGGTGACTTTAGCTGTGACTCACCAAATTTGGGATATGGAACCTGAAGAAGCCACCCACTACAGCCAGGCAGGAACCACAGTGGAGAGATAGAGACACCAACCCCGCAACAAAACTTTCAACCCAAAATGTATTCTGTCTACAAGAAATACAGGCACAGGGAAGGGAGCATAGACCTAGTGAATGGCCAGTTAATAACCTGTCCAACTTAGGACCCATCCTGTGGGCAAGCACAAATCCCTAATACTACTAATGATACTCTCTTATGCTTGCAGAGAGAAGCATGTTGTCCTCTGGGCGACTGCACCCAGTATCTAACTCAGACAAGTACAGACACCCACAGCCAAAATTGGAGCTTAGGAATCTTTATGGAAGAATAGGAGGAAGGATTGTGGGCTGCAAAAGGGATAGAGACTCCATAGAATGACTAACAGAGTCAACTAAAGTGGACCCTTGGGGAGCTCGAATCTGAACCACCAACCAAAGCACATACATAAGTCTCAATAATAATATAGCGGATGTACAACTTGATCTCCACGAGTGCTCGAACAACTGAAACGAGGGCTATCCCAAAAGCATTTGACTGTATATGGGATACATTCTTCTAGCTGGTTTGCCTTGTCTGGCCTCAGTGAGAGGTGAAGCACCTAGCCTTACTGGGACTTGAAGTATACCCAGTTGAATCCTTCCTGCTCATAGGAGAAGGAGAGGAGGGATGGAGCAGGTTGCAAAGTGAATAAGTAAAAAAAAAAATATTAAATAAAAAAATAGATGGCCAAATAAATTGATGAATGGACTAATTGTCAGATACATACATGCATATGTGCATATGAAATATAAACAATAATAAAACATAAAATAAACTTAAGAAAAAATCCATTGAATAGAAGAAGAATCATCATTTGTCATACGATTGCAGAATAGTAAGCCATCTATTTCTAAAATTAAAAGAAAATGTTTGTTTCTAATAATAGATTTTTTCTTAAGGAAAGTTGATGAGAGAAATGAGTGATGAAAAGAACTGTTGGTAAGTGAAATCCCCACGTCAATTCACTCATAAAAATGCTATATAATGAATATTTAAATTCCCTTGAGTGGGAGTCACTGGATCCCATGAAGAGTTATGAACTATATAGAAATATTTTTTCAATGATGGGCATTTTATACTACAACAACACCACATATTTTCTTGCTAAATTGTTATCCATCTTAGCGTATATAAGCTTAGTCTATGATTTTCATGCAACCAAAAAATTCGCACAACTCTAAATTTCCCAAGAGGCAATTTGTTGTTAAACAAGATGTGACTATACTTAAAAGTCAATATTGAACCACCTCAATATGTTAGCATTCTCTGATTCTGAAGAAAAAATCGACATTACTAGGACTCATCTATGGTTTGCTGAATCAAAATCAATGTAGCCACATTGATGGTTGGATGAAAAAAAAATCTATATTTTTGTCATTATCTCCAGTAGATTCTTATTCTCACTTATATTAATAGCTATAAAGAAGTAAAAAAATATATTTCTAAAGGACAAGATACTATTTACTTAAGCAGTTTTAGGCAACCTAAAGTGTACTATACAGATAATTGAATAGCCAACCATTCTTATTTAGGAAAGTTTTAAATTAGATAAAATACAGTTATGATAATAGCAAAAGAAGACTTTTGCAATCCAATTTTATTTTGAGAGGTTACATTTTACTTAAAAAAGTAATCAGATTTAGTATCTCATCCATCAAATTGTTAAACAAATATATTAAATTTTTTAAAAGGGACATATTACAAAGCTTTCATTTGTACAATAGCCAAAATTAGCAGCAGAGTATTGACTTACAAGTAACAATTTTCTAACCCCTGTTCTGGAAAAACAGATTGGAAATTCTATTTTGGTTAATTCTTGTGGCTAAAATAAAATAATATACTCTGGATAGTTTATTAACAAAAACTTATTATTATTCATAGTCCTAGAGATGAGAGAGTCTTAAATCAAGATTCTTATAGAAATAGGTGTTTAATGAGGGCATGTCTTCATGAGCTGTACCTTTACAGTCCACTCTTAACATGTGGAATGGCTAAATCAGATTTCTTATTATTAGGAGGGCATAACCTTAACCTCATTCATTAAGTTTTTATTCCCATGATATAATCACTTCTTTAAAAGCTACACTTGCTAAAACCATTGAGAGGTATGAGATACAGAATTTAAGCTAAAAAGCAGAACTTCCTTAATAAAAACTATTTTACTTTTCCTCAGCTGCTGTCAAGGTGCTCGGTCTTTCCGAGGAAGCTATGGCCACATTGGGGTGAGGCTCTTACTTCATTCACCAACTAGCACCCGTGCAGGCAGTCTACAGCATGGCTTCCAGCTCCGAGCTCACCTGCATCTCCTCTGCCCTCAACCTGCATGATGATGAGGTGAAGGTCACCGATGATAAGATCAATACCCTCATTAAAGCAGCTGGTGTTAATGTTGAACCTTTCTGGCCTGGTTTGTTTACAAAGGCTCTGGACAATATCAACACTGGAAGCCTCATCTGCAATGTAGGGGCTGGTGAATCAACTCCAGCAGCTAGAGCTGCACCTGCTGGTGGTCCTGCTACATCCACCACTGCTGCCCCTGCTGAGAAGAAGAAAGTAGAAGCAAAGAAGGAAGAATATGAGGAGTCAGAAAATGACATGGGCTTTGGACTTTTTGACTAAACTGCTTTTGTTAACATGTCCAATGAGCTGAACATGAAAAAAATATTTTAAAATATAATTATATATATATATATATATGTGTGTGTGTGTGTGTGTGTGTGTGTGTGTGTGTGTGTGTATACACATACCTATATATGTATATATAATACAATTACATATATACAATATAACTACATATACTAATTTAAGATATGACTGAACTCATAACTGTTCTTCCAGTTTCATTGATTATATATTTCTAATAACTTCGAATCCAGAACCACTCCAACAACATTGTCAACTTCAGGTTCTTACTTGAGATGGAGCCTGACCACTCTGTATCATATTTACTGCAGCTTTTAGCATATTATTCCATTTTAGAAGCAGAAATTCCATTCCCCATTTCTTCTCATAAGTTGGAAGTTTATCTGGGTGGTGTCCTGTCCAGAGGGCACCACAATCTTTGGTCCATTTTGAATCAGGATTCTTCTTAATCTCCTTATCTCTTTCATCAAAAAGCTTGACTCAAACATTAACTTTTTGGTGCCATTTGTTTTTGTTTCCTAAAACTACATTTTGGTATCTTTTTTTTTTTGGCATGCTTGTTTATTTTAGTTGTAGACCTGCATGAGTGATTATAATATTCATGCAACAGTCAATATTATGTTGTTTTGAGATCTCCATTGAAGAAATCATTCCATCACTTTTCAGATTCATCTCAAGAAAATTATTATAACAACATTCTTTATCAAAATATAGAAACTGTCTCAACCTGAGTAGCTAAAATTGTTTTCTTCTGAAACCTCTTGAACTGGCCTCTAAAATCTGTGGGGCTGTCAGTACTATGGCTTTCCAAAATTCTGTTAGGACAGCCCATTGATTTCTGCTTATATAGTTCAAGGGCTTCTCAAGTCAGAGTCTTACAGTCTTCTTCATCATCTAAAACAGAATGGTTAGGTCTATCACAGAAATATTCTGTACTACCTTCTGTCTTCTGTGACAAAACATCATGTCCAAGACAATACAAAAAAGAAAGCTGTTAATTTTGTTATGGTTTCAAGGGGTAGAGTCCATGATGGTGGAACAAAGGAATGACAGATGTAACAGACCAGAACTCAGATTCTGATCTTCAAATAGGAGGCAGAGAGATACCGTGATGGGAATGACATGACATTTTTTGTTTGTTTGTTTTTTGAAATGTCAAAGCCTGTACCCCTGAAATACTTTTTGACAAGGCCATACCTCTAAATCTGTTCCAAACAGTTTCATCAGTTGGGGACCAATAATTCAAAAATAAGGGACTATGAGGGCCATTCTCATTCAAATCATTTATATATGGAGTTATAGGAGGGCCTATTGTAGGTATTAGGCAAGCTGGAGATGAAAAAGGGAAGTAAAATTTAATAATAATACAATGTATGCATGTCTGAAATTCTTAATAAACACACAATGAAGATTATTTGTTTTCTTATCATAATTATGCATATAGTATACTCATGATAAACTAAGCAAATCTGTTTTCTTTTTATGCTTTTAATAAGCACTAAAATATTTTAAAAATACTTTATATCTATGTTCATTGCCTCAAAACAACAAAAATAACTTACTTCATTAGTTTAGTTTTTAATTTTTATTTTTAACTTTGTGTATGTGTACCTATGTTCTTGCATATCCATATGTGTTTGGTGCACATAGAGGCCAGAAAAGGGAGTCATATTCCATGCAACTGGTATCACTGGTAATGTGAATGACCTGATGTTGGTGACTGGGACTGAACTCAGATCCTGAGTATGTGCTCTTAACTACTGAACTGTAGAGAGAATCTCTTAAACATGACCTGCCAATATAAAATCTTATGGTCAATGATCTGAAGCATGAAATGGGAGATGAGAGCTTCAGGACCGAGGGGGGTGGACTCTGGGAAATAGTGAGACAGGGGAAATTAGCAAGGAAGGTTGAAGGAGACAAACACATGAGATGAATATAACCCACCAGGTGACATTCACAGAATAGAATAAATGGAAAAGTTGCCCCGGAACACTGAAGGAGAAGCTGCATAAAACAGAGAAGGTAACAAGCAATATGACACTCATATAATTATTATAGAATTGAATTAAATGGGGAGATTCACCTGGACCACTGGAGGAGACAGACATAGAAACCTGAGGAAAGGTAACTAACCAGTGGAAGAACACTGGTGCGTATTCAAGCTGCTTACATCTACAAATGTACTTTTCAAGTACAAACACCAAACGTCTGAGGTTAAGACTTACATATAGCTTTTTCAGTGATACAGATTTCAAACCCATAATCCACAACAGAGACTATCTTTCAAGGATATCTGCTCTATGACTGTGTTGGAAAGATCATCCAATATGGGTCCTAGTGCACATATTTTCTGAATAACCTGAAATAAAATACAAATCTAGCATTTTCTTCTGAGTTTTTATCCCTTGATTTTTCAATGGTAGTATCAGCCATTGTATTTATTTTCTTTATTTACATTTGAAATGTTATCCCCTTTCCCTGTTTCCCCTCTGCAAACCCCCTATCCCATCTTCCCTTACCCTGCTGGTATGAGAGTGCTCCCTCACCCACCTACTCATTCCTGCCTCACTGCCCTAGCATCCCTCTACACTGGGGCCTATGAGGACCAAGGGCCTCTCTCCCATTGATGCCAGATAAGACCCCATCAGCTCCTTCAGTCCTTTCTCTAACTCTTCCATTGAGGTCCCTGTGCTCAATTTGATGGTTGCCTGAGAGCATCTATCTGCATCTGTATTGATCAGGATCTGGCAGAGCCTCTCAGGAGACAGCTATAACCATCTCCTGTCAGCAAGCACTTCTTGGCATTTGCAATAGTATCTGGGTTTGATGTCTGTATATGGGATGGATCCCCAGATAGGGCAGTCTCTGGATGGCCTTTCCTTCAGTCTCTGTTCCACTCTATGTTCCTGTATTTTCTTTAGACAGGACCAATTCTGGGTTAAAATTTTGGAAATGAGTAGGTGGCCCCATCCCTCAAACGGGGGCCATGCCTAACCTCTAAATATGGTCTTGACAGGTTCTCCCTTCCCTTTGTGGGCTATTTCAGCTAGTGCCATCCCCATGGGCTCTGTGGAGCTATTTTTGTTTTTTTGGTTTTTTGGGTTTTTTTGTTTTTGTTTTTGTTTTTTTTTGTTTGTTTGGTTTTTTTTGTTTTGTTTTGTTTTGTTTTTTTTTGAGACAGGGTTCCTCTGTGTAGCCCTGACTGTCCTGGAACTCACTCTGTAGACCAGGCTGGCCTCGAACTCAGAAATCCACGTGCCTCTGCCTCCTGAGTGCTGGGATTAAAGGCGTGCGCCACCACCACCCAGCTCTGTGGGGCTATTTTTATCTGACATTTGCAGTCCTTACATGGTTTTCAGGCATATAATTGAAATGGTAAAGTGGTGATGTCATGGTGACATTCCTGGTATTGAGTATTCTGTGTGTTATAAGCCACCTTTCTCTGATCCATGAAAGTTCATTTTCTATGTCAGAAAACTGTGGAGTCATACCAAATGAAATACTTGGTGTGCTTATTCGCCATTTTGGATTCAAACTAGTTTTTCCATCTTCCATGAAGTTTAGATTATTCCTTAAGACTGGAATGTTTTGTGGCTATTCACTAAGTTTGGAATCTGAACACTTACACATAACATGCAATCTGCCACAATGCACTTACCAGGGCTTCATGTGTTTCCTCACATAAATTCCTCCAGTTATATGGAAACCACATGTAGTTTCATAATGTAAACTCTTATTCTAAATAGAGTATAGATGTGCTGGGTATGGTGATGCATACCTTAATCCAGAGCACTCAAGAGAAAAAGGCAGAGTGGATTTCTCTGAGTTTAAGGCCAGACTTGTCTACATAGTGAATTCCAGGATAGCCAGGCCTGCTTAGAGAGACTCTGTGTCAAAATAATAAAAAAGAACTAGAATATGATGAAGAATCTAAAAATGTCAGATAATTAACAATGTATGTTGAGAGAGCAAGGCACTCTGATTAACAGTGATAAGTGTTACCTTTAGTTTCTTTCTTTCATTTTACATCTCTAACAGATGTATTTTTAAAGGAATGACCTAAGGGATAAAAAAAATGGGCCTTCAGAAGTATGGACTAGAAAATAAATACGAATGTAGGCTGTTTTACTGATTTTATAACCACAAACTTGTACAGAGAATGATGCCCTGTACAAAACACAACAGAGTCAAATGAAGTGTTCCCTTAGCAAGGCTGAAGATTCAGTCTCTGTTTTTTTGGAATTTAGGATGCAGTCCTTGTTTTTGAATGAATCACTAGGTGTTTGCCACAGTCCATGCTTTTAACCAGATTTGAACAGAAGAATGGCCACCTGCCACAGGTAAGTAGAAGTAGATGAAATGTTTGGTTTCCTATGTCTACATTATGTAACTACCGAAGTTCTGGCCCACAATGCTTTGCCAGGTGGTGTTGTACTTCTTGCCCAACTCCTTTTTGATATAGGCCACAATATCATTCTCTATGTTGTACGTCTCCAACGCCTAAGAAGCGCACTCCACCGAGTCCTGTTGCATCTCTTCAGACATTGATGCTAAGAAATGAATTTGGAGCCTCTGTGCCAACTCTTCAGTTCCAAGACGAGGACTTTTATAAATTTTTATTTCTCTGAAGATAATAAAATGTTAAATATAACTTAAAATTTTCTCCAATACCAGATATGAGTAAAATCAGATAAAAATCAATTTTCTACTAATTTCATTTTCATTTTTTACTGGCTAATCCCCCCACCCCCCGACAACCTTTGGGGCATAGTTATTTCTTTCTACCATGGATTTTAACTCAGGTTGTCAAGATTTACACTAAGTGTCTTTACCCACGAAGGTATCTCACAAGCCCTGTAATATCATTTAAGTTAATCTACATAAAATATGATTTGAGTGTTGCAGGTATTATGGTAAAATGTGACAATATTTTTTAAGGTCTCACAATTAAATACCATTGCAAAAGGGTAAAGTAAAAATTCATTTTTATTTTTACACATGAATAAATAACTGTCACCATTTTTTTCAAAAAGCAATCAAATATAAGATCACTAAATTGAAAGAGAAAATAATTCTTTAAAATCTCCATAAAATTCAATATTATATATGGCTTTTTCTTTTTTTATTCTTCAATCTATTTTTACAGTCCAGTCTTTATCCCCCTACCAGTCTGCCCTCTGTTCCACATCCCATACCTCCTCCTCCCCAGTCCCCAAGAAGATGTCCTCATGTCCTCACACCCACCATACCATACCTCCCCACTCAAGCACTGAATCTTCACATTTAGCTTCTGAGTTAAATAACAATAACAAAAATGGTAATTATATTTATGTCATAATTATTATATGTCAGATTATTTAGACTTTTATGTAACATTAAATTATAGGTCCATCGTCTACTGCTCTGCTAATTTGGTAACTGATAACTTCCTTCCTCAAACACATGCAGTTGTAGGCTTTTAAAAGCAGTGGTAGTAATCTAATCATCATGCAGCAGTCCTCGACAATAAGTGGGTGATAAGAAACATCAGTAAAAACTCACAGCTTTCCTGCTTCTCTCTGGGTCATTTCAGGGGCATATTGTCCTGAAAATTTCAGTAAGACTGAACCCTGATCACGCACATAAAAATCTTGCACATGTTTAAACCTTGAATTATTTTTTCCCTTTCTTTCACTTCTTCTACTCACTTGTGTTCCTTGGGATAAGGTATAAAGTAAATACCTATATCTCAACCAGTATCTCAGAGACAACTTGGTGGAAAAAATGAAAGTTAGCCAGTTGAAATAATTTATCAGAACCCAAAGAGTCAGGAAATATCGTAGCAACGATTTTAATTTAGAGCATTATAATTCCCTAATGTTTATTATATTCATTACTTCATGTTACTTTGAGTTGTCTCTCTAGAACATGATTAAAAATAATATATCCATGGTGTTCTCAAATCTGTTTTATAAACTACCTACTATATATCTATATATTTATACATGGAATCACAAAAGCATTGTCAAAATGTATTTTATATTTTAGAAAAAATATTGCAATTGAAGCCAGGTATGTAGGCATACCTGTCATTTCAGAACTCAAAGTTCAAGTCAAGCCTAGTCTTCACAATTAGACCCATGCTCTCAAAGAACACGTGCATAAATACACACACGCACACACACACACACACACACATACACACACACAAAAAAAAACCATAATGTCCTTTTGATTACAGTAGAAGATTTAGGAACTAATGTAAAAGCAAAATCCAGAGATATTTATTGCCAAAATGATATATCTTTATTCTGTTTATAATTAATGTATATATGTGTGTGTGTGTACACGAGCAAAATTATATGTAACTTGTATCCATAGTAGAATTTAGAAAATATAGTAAAAATTCCTCTTCAATACATTACAAATTTTCATACATATAATTTCAATAAAAACATAAAAATAAGCCGGGCAGTGGTAGCGCATGCCTTTAATCCCAGCACTTGGGAGGCAGAGGCAGGTGGATTTCTGAGTTTGAGGACAGCCTGGTTTACAGAGTGAGTTCCAGGACAGCCAGGGCTACACAGAGAAACCCTGTCTCGAAAAAAAAAAAAAAAAAAAAAACATAAAAATATTGAATGCATTAGATTTTTCATATTTATTATTCATTTTTTATCGAACATCACATTTGATGTGTACCAATAATACAACTGTCCTTTAAAAGTTGCACTTAAAATGTTTGAGATTTCCAGTTTCTAGTCTAGGATATAAGAAATTGTACCATCCAGTATTCCATCATAATTGCCAAAACCAACCAAATGAACTAAACAGTAAACAAAACAAAAAGGCAAACCAATAACTCTTAAAATCACCAGAGGAATTAGTTCATAACAGAAACAGTACTTCCCAACTTGAAGGAAAAAAATGGTATGGGCTTCATGGACAGCTCAGCAGTCAAGGGCACCACGCTGTTCTTTCAGAGGATGGGGCTTCAATTCACAACACCTACATACAGGTTCATAGCTGATTGTAACTTCAATTTGAGAAAACCCAATATTTTCTGCTATCCACAGAGTGCATTTGGCACAAAGGCAGATATGCAGGCAAATTATGCATGCACACAAAGCAAAGAATACTTTTAGAGACAAAATTGGTAGAGAATCACAATTTCTATGTGCAGAAATCAACCAGCATACAGTTCAAAGATAGCCATATTGTAGTAGAAAACTATAGTTGTAATGGCAAATTGCTGACACTGTTGTATGGTCAAACTTAAAAGAGATTATCTTTAAGAACTTAGTCATAGTCAAAAGTTTGTGTTTTGATATCAAGAAATTCTCCCAGTTCCCCACAGTAAATTCAAAGAAAATATTATATAAAAAAAGAAAAAGAGTTACAAACATTCTAAAATATGTTAGATCATTTGATTACTTTTACCTTTTAATATCAGATCAAGAGAAATTATTTTACTAATACTAGACCTTCTAGGCTTTGAACATATTTCAATATGCTGAGGGAAAAGGAACTATCCAATTGCAGCTACCTGTAGTCTAACATTTAGGGAAAGAGAAATGCACAGCTGTATCAACATTCAGCCATCCTGCTCACCTATGGGGAGGAAAGTGAAAAGCCCCTTGCTGTTCACACAGATTAAACAAAAGATTGCTATGTTACTATAGACGTATATGATGATTCACTTTCTTCATTCCTGTCTTACTGCTATTTTATTAAAGTTTACATCTCTATATTATTTTAACTCAATACTTCATGGTCCACTTCACAACAACAATGAATAATAGGGCAAATTAAATGGTGGAGGGAAAATGCATCTTGAAGTAATTTTAAAATTAACAGACACTGTTCATACATGGGCTAGTCCAAGGCTCCTGGCACATATTTAGCAGAGGACTACCCTGTCTAGACTCAGTGGGAAAAGCTACACTTAATCCTGTAGAGAATTCATGCCCCAAGGCAGGGTAGAGGTAGCACCCTCTCAGAGGCAAAGGGAAGGGGAAATGAGGTGATAAACTCTGGGATAGGGTGGCAAAAAATAAAGCATGTAGTGATTTAAAAAAATCAGATACTATATGAAAAAGCAAAGAATTATTTTTTTCAGTAAATGATCCTGGAAAAATTTGGAATCCACTCGCAAATATTTTAGGTGAAACATATACCTTACACTTCTGAGAAAAAAAGAATTCTTAACTCAAAATGTATCACAGACTTAAATGTAGAACAGAAAATTGTAAGCATCACAATAGACAACATAGGAGCAAATAAATATAACCATAGACATAGCAATGAGTTTCCCATATAACACAAAGAAATTCTGTGAAAGAATTTCTTAGCTGTTTTCCATTCAAATTATAAGCTTCTACATTTTAGAAATCAGCATTGACATAAGAAGAAACATAAGATGAGATCTTTTTTCAAGTAAACATCTCATGAACAACTATTATCCAAATTCACACACGCATGCACACATACACACACACACACACACACACACACACACACACACACACACACTCAGAGAAAGAAAGAGGAGAGAGAGGGAGAGAGAGAGAAAGAGATTCTAAGGACTAATAAAACCATCTCAAAGAAGATAAGGATAAAAAGGAAGCATTTTAGTATAGAATTTTCAACATAAAATGTTATTATGGATTTGAAAACAAAACAAAAATATACCACTTGTCCACTTATAATATCAAACACTTATTTGACTGTCCAAAGCCAAGAAGAATAACAACAAAAAAAATTTGGAGATAATGTAGAGCAACAAGTACTCTCATTAATTTGTTATGTGAAGTAAAATAATACAGCACTTTAAAAATATTTCTAATATTTATCATGAAATGCTATATCAGAAAAATCGATTTTCAATGCAAGATAAAAATTTAAATGCCACAAAATTTTTAGAAAATAGACAGGGTTTGGGAGATGATGAATACACCTTATTCAGGGTTGCATTTTTCAATGTTTCTCACTATCTACTCATGGTCTATTTGTGATTCTCTGTATTAGTTTCCATCCAATGTAGGAAGAAGCTTCTCTGATGGTGGCTGAATTAGTCAGGGTTTCTATTCCTGCACAAACATCATGACCAAGATGCAAGTTGGGGAGGAAAGGGTTTATTCGGCTTACACTTCCATGCTGCTGTTCATCGTAAAAGGAAGTCAGGACTGGAACTCAAGCAGGTCAGGGAGCAGGAACTGATGCAGAGGCCATGGAGGAATACTGCTTACTGGCTTTCTTCTCCTAGCTTGCTCAGTCTGTTTTCTTATAGAACCCAAGACTACCAGCCCACAGATGGTACCACTCACAAGGGGCCCTCCCCCCTTGATCACTAATTGAGAAAATGCCTTACACCTGTATCTCATGAAGGCATTTTGTCAACTGAAGCTCCTTTCTCTGTGATAACTTCAGCTTGTGTCAAGTTGACACACAAACCTAGCCAGTACAATGGCCAAGTGAGACACTTATCTAAACAGAATGTGGTTAGAATTCATTTTATTGCTAAATTTCTTTAGAAAACAATAAATACCATTTGATTTGCAATAAGGTCGATGGTTTATCTGGTTTCAGGTCCCTGGCCACCCAAGTAGTGTTCACATGGGTTCAATGTCATGGTATGATCTTTAAATCCAATCATATTCAAATAGTGGTTGGTTACTCTTACAACTTTTGTGCCATTCTTGCCACAGCAAATCACGTAATTGAACTACCATTGTAGATTGTAGTAATTAAATTACCATTGTAGATTGTAGATCAAAGCATTTATTGCTTGGTTGGTGTCAACCTTCCTCCTTTGGTAGAACGTAAACTAACTCCCAATATTGGGGATGCTATTCAGTGCAGGGTAAAGATTCTAGTTAGGCACCAGCTTACCTTCTCTTAGTTCAATGAGATATGTAGCTATTATCTCCAGCGCACTGCATTATTACTAATTTATGGAAAGAAACCAATATCCTTGGCAATAACTTGAGTTGTTTGGGGCCCTTTGGTCAACAACTTAACTAAATAGAAGCCAATCATGCCATTGAAAATTTTACTTGTTTATGAGAGGAATCTACTTGGGGCTTATATATGCCAGTATTTGATGACACTATTTTGACTTCTTTCATATATATTCTTTTCCAGAACCTTTTATTCTAGTTGTTTTCTATATAATCTCTCAAATAGCCCTTAATTTTAGAAAGATTATGAGACAGAGATGATGGAAGACCCAATAAAATCTGCTTTGTAGACACAGCAGGACTGCTGCACATTTAAACACCCAGATACTCTGGCAGGATGCACAACTTCAGTACAGGTCCAAGATAGATGAGGTCCCAGTGCTGAAAGAGGAAAGTGAATATGGATTTCTGTAGTGGTAATAGACTAATCTACTCTACACCCCTGCAGTGGCAGCGTGAGTTGCTTGCTACCCACCTCAATGCTTTGTATTCTCAAATGAAACATAAAGCACAAAAACACATACACTTACACACACACACACACACACACACACACACACAGAGCCTTATTTTTAGTATGTCCTAAGTAGTTCAATGGTGGGGCCACCCCTGAACCTCCACTTGGGTAGCATATTCTCCCTTCCGATATTATTACTTACTAATACCTGTATTCAATCCTGGCTGCTCCAGCATGCAGCCCTCCTGGGCCACAACAATCCCTGACTCTTACATTGCTGATATTCTGTCTTCTGCAGATCTCATGTCTTGGCTATAGGTTTCCATGCCTAGCCCAAAAGCTATCTCAAATTAACAACTGTTCAGAAAGCAAAAATCAGATTCTCTAGTAGAGTCTTACTTAGTACATAAACCACAGTTAAGGACAGGCACTTTTCCCAGCCACAGATTGTCAACCAGAATGAACTCAAGAGTATTTTATTAGAGTCTTTTTTTATCTTATGAGTGTTTAGATTGTATTTTTATCCTTTCTGATTTTGTGTTTTTATATGGTGTGTGTGTGTGTCTATTTCTGTGAGTGTATGTGTTTTTGTGCTATTGCTTTTTTCCCCTATTTGTTTGGATTTATTTTTATTTTATTATTTTTGGTTTGTTTTCTGAAGACAGAGAGAAAGAAGTAGGGGGTAAGAGGAAAGATATTTGGAGATATGGGGGGGTGGTAAATTGTGACCACAATATATTATATGGAAAAATTATTTTCAATGAGAAAATATAATTTTTAAAATCTCTGACCATTTCTTTCAAAACAAAAAAATACTCACCATATGCTATAGCATTCACACCTTGATATTCCTCAAAAGAATTAAAACAGTGTGTCTAAAAATCCTGAAATTGCATATTTATAGCAGCTTTATTCATAATTTCTTAGACTTAAATCTGTGATGATCTTTTGTAGGTTAATTGATAAGTAAAATGAGATAAATCTAAAGGCAATGCCATTTAATATTAAAAAATAAACTATCATGTGAATACACATGGGTGAATCTTACAAAAATATTGTACCAATATTAAAATTATACATTTATGAGAAAGCAAATCCTTGAAGATAGTTTAAAAGTTTATTGGCTCATAGAACTTAGGAATCTGGAAGTAATAAGCAGGAAACTAAAGATTTTTGGGGTTTTTTGGGGTATTTTTCTAAAATAAGTAAATTCTTCTGTTTAATGCTCCAGTGTTAACATCTGCTGTTACATATCTGGTGTATATAATATCAATGAAAGGCTCAGTGAGTATTCAGAACTTGGAGTGCTAATTACATGACCTTTCAATTCTATCAACTAAACCAAAATTACCAGGTTGGTAATTTAGTGTCTTAATTAGCATTTCATGTTTGTGAAGAGAAACCATAACCAAGACAAATTTTATAAGGCACATGATTTAATTGATGCTGGCTTACAAGTTGTTTCAGTCCATTATCATCTGTGTGGAAGTATGGCAGCATCTAGTCAGGCATGGTGCAAGAGGAGCTGAAAGTTCTACATCTTGTTCTGAAGGCAAAGAGGAGAAGACTGACTCTTCAGGCAGCAAGAATTAGGGCCTCAAAGCCTACCCCAAAAATGATACACTTCCTCCAACAATGCCACATCTACTCTAACATTCCACACCTCCTAAGAGTGCTACTCCCTGGGCCAAGCCTATTCAAACCACCACAGATAGTAATAGTTATGAAGGTGGTCTATGTTTGGGCAAGGAGTACAAAAGAACTGCACACTTAGAGCTCAATTTACATTTGCCCTTAAAGCACTTCCAAAAAATAAAGGCTATTAATTGAAAAGAGATGGAATAGTTTAAAAACGATTTCTCTGCTGACTTTTAAAATGCTTTGTGATTCTGAAAGAAAGTAATTTATTTAGGCATTAGTTGAGTGGATAAGACACAAAGAGCTAAGGGAAATAACCTCTAGAACCAACGAATTAGCTATAAATCCTAGTTCCATCATTTTCTAGCAGAGTAAGTTTGAACAAGTTAATTATATTTTGATACCTCCTGTCATTCACATTTATTTTTTTTAAAGATTTATTTATGTGAATACACTGTCACTGTTTTCAGACACACTAGAAGAGGGCATCTAAGCCCATTAAAGATGGTTGTGAGCCACCACGTGGTTGCGGGGAATTGAACTCAGAAGTCAGTGTTCTTTATTACTGAGCCATCTCTCCAGCCCAGTCATTCAAATTTATAATGAAAATAAGAAAATATCTGAAATCATGTATTTTTTGAGAGTATTAATTAAATCTTTTTAAAAGCTTCATATTAAAACTTGATATGATATAAGCATTCAAATCAATAATGTTATTTCATATTCAGGATCAAATTTTATCGAACTTGTAAAATATATTCAAAATTATGAGGCAAATGCATAAATTATTAAAAAAATATTCTTAACAGTATGTCTGCTTGTATTAATCATTTGATATTAGATTTAAATTCATAATATATCTGTTTCCTTAACTTTTATTAAGACATCTGTTATATTAATAACCCATATATCATTTTGATTTGCATTTCCCAGATGACTAAAGATGTTGAACATTTCTTTAAGTGTTTCTCAACCATTTGAGTTTCCTCAGTTGACAGTTCTCTATTTAGCTCTTTATTACACCTTTTAATAGGGTGATTTGGTTCTCTGGAGTCTGCCTTCTTGAATTCTTTGTATACTTTGTATATTAGCCCTCTAGCAGATGCAGGGTTGCTAAATATCTTTTCCCGATCTATGGGTTGCTATTTTGTCCTATTGATAATGTTCCTTGCTTTACATAAGAATTTCAAATTTATTAGGTCCCATATGTCAGTTGTTGCTCTTAAAGCATAAGCCATTACTGTTTTGTTCAGGAAATTTTCCCCTGTGTCCAAGTATCCAAGGCTCGTTTCCACTTTCTCTGTTCTTAGATTCAGTGTAACTGGTTTTATGTGGAGGTTCTTGATCCACTTGGACTTGAGCTTTGTTATTTCACTTCACACCAGTCAGAATGGCTAAAATCAAAAACACAGTTGACAGCAGATGTTGGTGAGGATATGGAGAAAGAGGAACATTCCTCCATTGTTGATGGGATTGCAAGCTGGTACAATCATTCTGTAAATCAGTCTGGTGGTTTCTCAGAAAATTGGACATAGTATTATCTGAGGATCCAGCTATCCCACTCCTGGACATATACTCAAAAGATGCTCAACATCCACTATGTTCATAGCAGCCTTATTTATAATAGCCAGAAGCTGGAAACAACCAGTTTTCCCTCAATAGAGGAATGGATACAGAAAATATGGTACATACACACAATGGAGTGCTACACAGTGATTAAAAACAATGACTTCATGAAATATGCAGGCAAGTGAAGGCAAATAGAAAATTTCATCCTGAGTAAGGTAACCCAGGCACAAAAGAACACACATGGAATGCACTCAACTAATAAGTGAATACTAATCCCAAAGCTCACAATGCATATGATACAACCTACAGACCATATGGAGCATAGAAGGAAGGAAGATCAGGGGGAGGATGCTTCAGTCCTGCATTGCAGTAGGAATAGTACAATTGTGAGGGATGGAAGGGGAGGGCAACAAGGGAGGGAGAAAGGAGAAGGAGGAAATAAGGGTGGCAGTATCAGAATCTGGAGGACATGTGAGAGAGTACAGAGGGTCACGAAATTGAATAAAAATAGGTGTGGGGGGGGGAGATGAGGCACTAGCAATAGCCACTGTGTGGTCCCAGACACCAGAGAAATTGAGGTTCCCAGTACCCAGTGGTATTGACTTTAGCAGTAATGGGCAGAGAAGGGGGAGATAGAACCTGTGGAGACCACCTCCAGTAGATAGGGAAAGCCCCTGATCGAGGAATGGAGCCACCCACCTGTGGGGCCCTGGAAGGCAGCCTGGTTTCTGGTCGAACTAAGGTTTTAAAACCTGGTGGACCCAGTAGGTTGTGTCCAGCAGGGGCCAACCATATAAGGGATGGCAGGTGTTTACCATGCTTCTAGAAACAGCTGCTGACACGTGGCTACATCTCCCCATATGTCTGTGACATTTAGTCATGTAAAAGGTAATGCAGCCTCAAACCCCTCCTCAGGTAGAGGCGTGGTCACTCGGCCTCAAGCCATCCCCATGCTAATGAGGTACCTATAGGCTTAGCTACTCCCCTTACCAGCCACTATTTCAACATCGCCCCTCCCTGACATCATGGGGGTATGGATTTACCCAGGCCACACTCAGCCATGACAATAAATGCCCTGAAACCCTGTACTGTCTCTATTCATCAGGATCCTCCATCGGGAACGAGGGAACTGGTCTTCATCTAAGAGCCGCCGCCTAGACTCCCGCAGAAGGCCTCCCAAGTGAGCTAGCCAGCACCAAGCCACAAATCACAGACCCAACGCGAGACCCCTCTGTGCTCCTTCTGCCCCTTGGCCCAGGCTAGATCTAGTCTGTGGTCCCACTTTGTTCTCAGCTCTTCTGCAGCATCCAGTGGTGTCTGTGTTGTCCAAGAGCCTGGGAACCACACAGAGCTAGCTGTGGCACATCTCCTGGGACCCACGGCCACCCTCTCCCATGTCCCGGATGATGTTCCTGTTGCTTCACACAGACCATCACTTGCCCGGTGGTACTGTGGGGTGCTCGGGGTCAAACTTCCTATGCATTCTGCCTCTCTGAGGGGTGCTGAGTGCCCAGAGCTGACACGCTGGACTATCACTTCACTCTGCCACCACGCCTTTGTACCCAACACCCATCCATCCCAAAGTTTATTTTTTAACCCAGAAATTTTCCTGTCCAAAGGAAGAACAGGGACAAAAAATGGAACCAAGACTGAAGGAAGGGCCAACCGAGGAAGCGCCCCATCATGTGTGCAGACACCAAACTTAACACTGTTGCTGAGGCACTTGCAGAGAGGAACCAAGTGTGGCAGTTCCTGGGGAGGTCCAGTCAGCAACTGATCAATGCAGAGGCAGATCTCAGGGAACCTGGTGGGGAAACTGGCAGAAAGAATGCAGGAGCAGAGGGGTATTGAAACCCCATTGGAAGAACAACATAGGCTGACCTCACCACCATGTTTTCCCAGAGACTAGACCACCAACCAAGAAATGTTCTAAAGTGGTCTTTGGATCCAGATACATATGTAGCAGAGGATGGCCTTACACGACAGCAACTGGAGAGGAGGCCCTTGGTTCTGAGGAGATCTGATGCCCCAGAGTATGGGGATATTGGAGCGGTGGGGGAGGGAGAATGTGGGTGGGTTAGAGAGCACTCTCGTATAGGCAAAAGTGAAGGGGAGGGCAGACATGGGATTGGGGGGATCATATAGGGGTAACCAGGAAGTGGGATATCATGGGATGGGGTGTTGGTGGCAGGGGTAACTGGAAAGTGGGATATCATTTGAGATGTTAACAAATGAAATGATTAATAGTAATAAAAGAAAAAATTAAAAAATAACCCATAAATATTTACTATAACAAAATCATTTGCTTATATTAATATTCAACTCCTGTGAGATATTGATTTTATATCAGATATGTTTCATAAGAAAGAAATATTATTATATCATTATTAAATGTGAATTGGGCAAACTAAATGCAACCTACATATAAATTCACACTCAATAATTTGGGCTTATCTTTAGTTCTTGGACATTAAAATTTATGCAAAATATCATAGTGTGTCTGCATGTGTGAGGGTTTGTGTGTGTGAGAGAAGTGGGTGGGGAAGATTGGAGTGAGAGAGAAGGGGAGAAAAAGAGAGAGAAGTGGGTGGGGAAGATTGGAGTGAGAGAGAAGGGGAGAAAAAGAGAGAGAAGTGGGTGGGGAAGATTGGAGTGAGAGAGAAGGGGAGAAAAAGAGAGAGAAAGAGAGGAGTGTGCATTGTGTGTGAATTTATTGTGGTAAATAAGAGATGACAAATTTCAGAGACTAAAGGCATATGCAAAATAGGCATATAATCAAATATACATTCTACAAATATTTAGTGATGATCTCATTAAAAGTATCTCTTAAATAAATAATGAACATACAATCCAGGTACATTATTGAAAAACTGACATATTGATTGTCAGAAAAGATAATGATACATGGAAAGAAAACATATGCAATATAAACAATAAGGTAATATTTGTTCACACTCTGTAGATAGGTCTCAAGATTTTCACTTGTATAAAAGAGGGAGAAGAAATATCAAAATTGATCATGTAGTTTACTGTATTGTTGGTCTGGCAAGTTTGATTATGTAGAGATTCAGAAAATATACAGCTTTTTTAAGTTTGAGTAAACAAACTTCTTATTTTACCTGAGTGTCTAATTTCAAGACATCCATCTGGCTCCAGTGTTTTTCTCTCTCCCTTTTCAGTTCTTCACTTCAATTTGAGAACTGTTTGCTTGAGCATGCACAAAGTGCTTGACATGGCACTCAGCACGAAATGGTTGTTTTTAGAGATCGCAGAGATGGCACGCTCTCTACCCAGGAGGCTGACTGTAACAGGAAATAACTTCTTGTCCAGATGTCAGCTCATGTGAAAATGGCTCATATAATTTGTGTCGTCATTTGGGGCTTTGAGGATATGCCTCTTTGAATATTAAGTAAGTCATGTTCCCGTTAAGAAATTCTATGGAGGGAAAATGTTCTAATTTACTTAAGAAATAAAACCAGGATATTGCAAACCTGTATGTTAGACTATGCTGAAACTAGACAATTAAAATCATTAGATAAATTTGGGAATGGAAGAAAGAAAATCAAGATAGAATTTCAGATTGTAATTAATCTAACTTGTGTTTAATAAGTTAGTTATCTATAGATAATTTTGAACTAAATAATGTAAGCCTAGAAAAGGTATGTAAAAGTGATTCCTCTGAATGATGCACTTATATTTTTATTGTGGAGAGCAATACAAATGTGAGGCAAAGTGCTCAATCATATAGACTTGTATTTACAATTTTGCAGAATAGTTCATGAGTTTGAAAGGTTCAAAATGGGTACAGAAAAATATTGAGTTTAAGCTGAGATCTCAAATCAGATAACTTAGTATAAGTGATTCATATTAACATTAAAACAGTTTCTGCATCATTCTTGCCTATTGATCTGAACTTTTATAAACAACACCATAGAAATGTTTTTATGTGCTCCTTTTCAACAAATTGAAACATTTGTGGCAAAAATTCCTTAAAATCTTTAAAATATACACTATTTTGTACATATTTAAGTTTACAACATGTGATAAGATACAAAGTCTGTTCATTTTCAAAATAAAATTGTTACTGTAACAGAATAAATGATATATTCATCACTTTACAAATACCCATTCTATACTAGTGTCAAGCACAGCTATAGCATACTTATTTTCAAATATTTCTCAGTATATTAACACTTTCCTCAATCATACCCACTGTATAGTAGTTTATACTTTTAAAGCTGTCTATTTAACATGTTTGTTACATTAATTTGCCTCCATTTGCCAATTTGTTCATTCTGAAGAAACTCACAAGATTACTCTCTCTATATTTGACTTAAGAAAATATCTTGCAGGAATAAGAATGAGATTCTAGCCAAACTCTTCTGGAAATAAAATAGATCAGAGTCCATATCACTATTATTAATCTGCCAATAATTGTCATGGTAATAAGGCCAAGATATTTTGTACCTCCTTAAATTCCTTTGCACCTGTCTTCTATCTCCATCTCGAAATAAGTGTGATGGTCTCGCTTTATACTTGTTTCATTAGTGCCTGTTCAAGGGCTACTAAATTATATCTCTTGTAATGCAGCTTTAGTTTAATGGAAATAAAAACTGATAATGTCATCTACTTTAATAAATTCCACGTCAAATGTTTTATATTGGACATTTAAATGGGTTTGTGAACTCTTCATCAATTTTGGTTTATGATATACAGTTTCTAAGCAAAAAAAAAAAAAAAAAAATAAGCCTAGCAGTTTCTCTATTGACAAAGTTCAGAACATGTATGTTGCTCTTTCTCTTGGCTGAATTTGTGCCATCAGGAAAGGTATATGCTAAAGTGAATATTATTCATTTACAGTTCTGCCTTATGATAAACTGAGCTAGCTACACACGTGGACATGTGCATGCATTCATAAATTGTAAATAATGATAAAACCTTAGAGTTAATCACATTTATTTGTGAGAGGAGAAGAGCATATTTATTTAAGATAAAGAGGGAACAGGTATGCCTTTGAGGAACTAACTGGATAATTACCTGACATTATGGGATGACAATTTAGTATGAGAAATAACAAAATAATTTGTAATGGAACTGTTTCATTTTTCAATTATGCTTCTTTAGGCTAAACCTGGAGTGAATAACCCAATATAATATGTGATAACTAATCTTCATTGTCATTATGAGTAGATTTAGCATCACACAGCACATTCCTGAAGGACTCATCTGCTGCTCTAAATGCAGTTGTTTTCAGATTAACTAATGTGGAGATAAAATGCAATTCATATGAACGGCACTATCTTGTGGGTTGGAGTATATCTGAACAGAATAAACAATGAAAGTGGAAAAGCAGGAAATGTATCCCTATTCTTTCTGCCTCTTTTTGGTCTACCAGAAGGTGAAATTCTCTGTTCCACCAAGTTCTCTTTGAAAAGACAGAATGAATTTTCTGAAAATATGAGTGAAAACATAAACTTTCTTCCTATGAATTGTTTTTATAAAGAATTTTATCATGGAGATTGCGAATCCAAATTTTAGATAATACAACAACAAACATTTTTCTGTGATCAACAGAGACTAGAAGGTCAGTTTACTACATTGCAACCTTTGACTCAAGCAACAACATAGTTATTAAAAGATTCTAGATTTGGGGACTAAAGAGATGCCTCAGGGAATATATGCATTTACTGAACTTTCAGAGGACTAGCATTTGATTACCAACACCTACATAAGGCAGCTAACAATTATCACTAATTCAGTTCCAGGAATTCTAACACTTCTGGATTCTACAGGTACAGTACAAAAATACACATATACATAATTTGCTTTTATAATTAACATTTTATAAAAAATATAACTACATTATTTTTCTCCATTGCTTTTTCTTTCTCCAATTCTTCTCATGCCCACCACCTTGCTTCCTCCTAAATTCCTGCCTACCTTCTCAACACTTATCCAGTGAAATAAAAAGTACTGTCTAAAAAAAAAGTCACTCCTATGATACTCTGCTATACTTATATACCTTATGCACTCATTATCAGAGAAGTCTCTTTCTGCAGCAGACAATCACAAATGCAGAGACCCATAGCCAGATATTACTGTAAACAAAGAATCTAAATGGGATGTCTCCATCAAACCTCTCCACTCAGAGCTCTTGGAACCACATAGAGGAGGCAGTAAAAGTGTAAGAATCAGGAGGTGAGGTGGAGGGCACCAGAAGGATGAGGCCCCTTGAATTAACTAAGCAAGGCTCATATAAACTCACAGTGACTATAGCAGCCAATACAAGGCCTATATGGGTCTGTACCAGGTACTCTGTATATCTATTAATAGCTTTCAGTTTAATACATTTTATGAGACTCCTGAGTGTGTGACAATTGGGTATCTCATTTTAGAGGTTGCATTTAGGGCTCTTTTCTTTTTGTTGAGTTGCATTATCATGGTTGATTGTTATCTCCTGGAAGCCTGTTACTTTCTAATGAGTGACAGAAAGGGAATGGATATAGATGGGAGGGGTGGCTGGGTCTTGAGGTAGAATTATTTTCTGAGAATCTGCCAAAACGATTTCCAAAGTGGTTGTAAAAGTTTACACTTGGGACAGCAATGGAGGAGTGTTCCCCTTGCTCCACATGTGCTATTCCTTGAAATTTTTTTATCTTAGCAATTATAATGGGTATAAGATGAAACTTCTGAGTTGTTTTGATTGGCATTTTCCTAATGAATATGGACTTTGAATATTTCTTTAAGTGCTTTTCAATCATTAGAGATTCCTCTGTTGAGAGTTCTCTTATTAGCTCTATACCCCAATTTTAATTGAGTTATTGGGGTTGCTGGTAACTAATTTCTTGAGTTCTTTATAAATTTTGGATTTTAGCCCTCTGTCAGATATAGGGTTGGTGAAGATCCTTTCACAATCTGTAGGCTGTTGTTTTGTCCTATTGACTGTATATTTTGCCTTACAGAAGCTTTTCTGTTTTATGAGGTTGCATTTAACAATTGTTGATTTTAGAGCCTGAGCCATTAGTGTTCTGTTCAGTAAATTGTCTCCTGTAGCAATGCATTTGAGGCTATTTCCCACTTTCTCTTCTATGGGACATAGCATATCCAGTTGTTTGTTGAAATCCTTGATTCACTTGGACTTGAATTTTGTGCAGGATCATAAATATGGATGTATATGCATTCTTCACCATGTTGACATCAAATTAGACCAGCACTAGTTGGTGAAGATGCTTTCTTTTTCCATTGTATGGTTTTGGCTTCTTTATCAAAAATCAAGTATCCATAGGTGTGTGTGTGTGTGTGTATGTGTGTGTGTGTGTGTGTGTTTGTGTGTGTGTGTGTGTGTGTGTGTGTGTGTGTGTGTGTGTGTGTGTGTGTGTGTGTATTTATTTCTGGGTCTGTGGTTTAACTCCATTGGTAAACAATCTGTCAGTTTCTGTACCAATACCTTGCAGTTTTTATCACAATTGCTCTATAGTATAGCTTGAAGTCAGGGATTGTGACTCCATCTAAAGTTCTTTTAGTATTCAAGATAGTTTTCTCAATCCTGGGTTTTGTTGGAATACCATATAAAGTTGAAAATTGCTTTTTCAAGGTCTATAAAAGGTTATTTTGTATTTGTTATGGGAATCATATTGAATCTGTAGATTGCTGTTGGTAAGATGGCTGTTTCACTATGTTAATCTTATCTATCCATGAGCATTGGAGATTTTCCATCTTCTGATATCTTCTTCAAGTTCTTTCTTCAGGGACTTGAATCATTGTCTTTCAGATCTTTTGCTTGATCTCCTTTAGTTGTCTTATTGCTCTGGTTAGAAAATCAAGTACTATATTGAATAGATAGGGATATAATAGGGGGCCTTGTCTTGGCCTTGATTTTAGTGGAACTGCTTTAATTTTTTCTCCATGTTGACTGTTGGCTTGTTGAATACTGTTTTGACTATGTTTAAATATGTGCCTTTTATCCTAATCTCTATAATACTTTGTATATGAAAAAGTGTTGGATATTGTCAAAGGCTTTTTCAGCATCTAATGAAATGATCATGTGCTGTTTTTTTTTTCCCCTTTCAGTTCGTTTACTTACTGGATTACTTTGTTGGGTTCTTGTATATCGAACAATCCTTTCATCCCTGTCTTAGTCAGGGTTTTAATTCCTGCACAAACATCATGACCAAGAATCAAGTTGTGGAGGAAGGGTTTATTCAGCTTATTCTTCCACATTGCCACTCATCACAAAAGGAAGTCAGGACTGGAATTCAAGCAGATCAGGAAGCAGGAACTGATGCAGAGGCCATGGAGGGATGTTTCTTACTGGCTTGCATGCCCTGGCTTGCTCAGCTTGCTTTCTTATAGAACCTAAGACTTCTAGCCCACAGATGGTACCACCCACAAAGGGCCCTCCCCTCTTGATCACTAATTGAGAAAATGCCTTATAGCTGGATCTCGTGGAGGCATTTTCACAACTGAAACTACTTTTTCTGTGATAATTCCAGCTTGTGTCAAGTTGACACAAAACCAGCCAGTACAGTTGACCCCTTGTCAACTTGACACACAAATACATCACTGCTAAGCCTCAACCCTTACTTTCTTATTCATCCCCAAGATCTAAATAACTTTAAAAGTCCCACAGTCATTGCAAATTCTTACATATTAAAATTTCAATCCCTTTAAAGATATCCAGTCTTTTAGAATTCAAAGTCTTTTTACCATTAATAGTCTCTTAACTGTGGGTTCCACTAACATACCTTCTTCCTTCAGGAGGGAAAATATATCAGGGCACAGTCACAATCAAAATCAAAATCAAACTCCAACCGTCCAATGTCTGGGATCCACTCACAATCTTCTGGATTCCTCCAAGGGCTTGAGTCACTTCTCCACCTCTGCCCTTTATAGCACAGACCTTGTCTTCTAGGCTCCAGATGCCTGTACTCCACTGCTGCTGCTGTTCTTTGTGTTCATCTCATGGTACTGGCATCTCCAAAACACTGCTGTCTTCTGCTGCAACTAGGCTTTACCAACAGCTTCTCATAGGCTCTCTTCATGGTGCCAAGCCTCAACTCCTTTGCATGACCCCTTCAGTCCTGGGCCATCAATTGCAACTGAGAAAGCACTTTCACTAATGGCTTTCCATGGCTTCTCACAGTGCCGAGCCTCAGCTGTTCTTTATGACCCCTTCATGCCTTCAAAACCAGTGCCACCTGGGTGATTCTTACACATTACCAAGTCCAGCCACAGCACAAGGTACAACCCTAGCTGTCTCTGGAATGCAGCCTTTGTGCTCTCAGAAACCACTTCTCAGAAGATTTTACCTCAATGATGCTGGCCTCTTCCTAATCACTGCCAATTTCCCATCTCCAGCTAACCAACATCAATAGTCCCAGTAATGCAATGGTTTGGCTTTAGTAGTTCTGGTATCTTGTTAATTACAGCTGATTTCTTCAGCCTCAGCTAACCAAGACTACAGAATCTTAAATCAAACTAGTATTGGCCCTGATAAGAGTCTTTAATTTTCCCTCTGAAATTTCACAAGCCAGGCCTCCATCTTCTGCACTGTTCTCAACATTACCTTCCAAGCTCCTGCAGAACACCTCACAGAGCAATTAACATCCCAATGGCTCTTCTAGCTCAAAGTTCCAGAGTTCTTCCACAGTCCTCCCCAAAACATGGTCAGGTTGTCACAGGACTACCCCACTATGCTGGTACAAATTTGTCTTAGTCAGGGTTTCTATTCCTGCACAAACATCATGACCAAGAAGCAATTTGGGGAGAAAAGAGTTTATTCAACTTACTCTTCCACATTGCTTTTCATCACAAAAGGAAGTCAGGACTGGAACTCTAGCTGATCAGGAAGCAGGAGCTGATGCAGAGACCATGGAGGGATGTTTCTTACTGGCTTGCTTGCTCTAGCTTGCTCAGCTTGCTTTCTTATAGAACCCAAGACTACCAGCCCACAGATGGCACCACCCACAAGGGGCCCTCCCTCTTGATCACTAATTAAGAAAATGCCTTACAGCTGTATCTCATAGAGACATTTTCTCAGCTGAAACTCCTTTCTCTGTGATAACTCCAGCTTGTGTCAAGTTGACACAAAACAAGCCAGTACAATCCCTGTGAACAAAACTACTTGATCATGATGGAAAGTGTTTTTGATGTGTTCCTGGATTTTGTTTGTGAGTATTTCATTTAGTATTTTTGCATCAATGTTCATTAGAGCAATTAGTCTGAAGTTCTCTATCTTTGTTGAGTCTTTGTTTGGTTTGCATATCAATTTGACTGTGACTTCACACAATGAGTTTCTGGCCATGTTCCAACTGTTTCTTTTTTGCTGAGTAGTTTTGGGGGGGTACTTGTATTAGCTCTTCTTGAAAGCCTTGTAGAATTCATTTCCTTGACCTTTGGTTGTGTTAGGATATCCAGGGATTGATGGAGTATGATAGATATGCTCAGAAGTCACATATTTCCTTGGGTTTTGTATATTATGTTCTTTCAAGGTCCTATAGCCATCCCATCTGGATGGCTATGGTCCCTGAATGTCCCTGTTGTAGTAGGTATTGTGAGGAGGTCTAACCTCAATGGTACTAATGTGGCAGGCCTCTGATGGTTATTCTTGGGTTGTATTATTTGAGTTCTCCAGGTTTGTATATTTCAGGAGCCTCAGGTCTGTATAGTTCATGTTGCAGAAACAAATGAAGGTGGTCATAGAGGTGATGGGAAAACGGAGGTTTCCTTGGTTAGCAGTCCACTCAGTGCAGACTGGTTAACACAGAGAACTCAGCAAGCAGGGAAGATGGTTGGGGAAAGAGAAGCTTGCCTATATGTTTGAGGCTCAGCAGGCCTGATGAAGTTGGGAGGAGAAGTGAGTGGGGACTCTCTCTATTATGTTTTAAGGTAAGAAATACTTTCAAGCAAAAAGTATTTTAAATCCTAAGACTATAAGAGAATTCTGAGAAGAATAATAAGAAGATTATGGAAATGATATAAAATGTATTTATAAAGGTATTTCGCATAGTTCATATATTTAAATCCACAATATAAATAAAAATAATAGAAAACATAGATGCAAAAACTCAGATGACATGGGAGATGGAGAAGGCAAAACACATTGTTGAAACTTCAAAAATGTGGAAAAATAACATACATACATATATATATATATATATGCATGAAATAAACATTAAAAGCAATATATATGCTTAGTTGTGATAATATAAAGTGTAATGCAAATACAGAATAATGAAGAGAGGAGCATTGATATATATATATGGATATTTTATTTATTTTCATTTCAAATGTTATCCCCTTTCCCAGTTACCACTCCACAAACCCCTACTCTATCCACATTACCTCTGCTTCTATGAGGGTGCTCCCCCACCCACCCAACCAACCCCACCTCATTGCCCTGGCATTACTCTACACTGGGGCATCGAGCCTTCACAAGACCAAAAGCCTATCCTTTCACTGATGCCAGATAAGGCCATCCTCTGCTACATATGCAGCTGGAGTCATGGGTTCCTTCATGTGTACTCTTTGGTTGGTGGTTTAGTCCCTGGGAGCTTTGGGGGGTCTGATTGGTTGATATTGTTGTTCTTCCTTTGGGGTTGCAATCCCCTTCAGCTTCTTCAGTTCTTGACCTAACTTCTTCAATGGGGTTCCGTGCTCAGTCTGATGGTTTGCTGTGTGCATCTGCATCTGTATTGGTTAGGCTCTGGAAGACTCACTCAGGAGATAGCTATTTCAGACTGCTGCCAGCAAACACTTCTTGGCATCTCCAATAGTGTCTGGGTTCGGTGTCTGTATATGAGATGAATCTCCAGGTGGGGCAGTATCTGGATGGACTTTACTTCAGTCTCTGCTCTACAATTTGTCCCCATATTTATTTGGTCTTCCTTTTCCTTGAGCTTCATATTGACTATGAATTTTATCATGGGTATTCTGAGCTTTTGGGCTAATATCCTTTTATCAGTGAATGCATACCATGTGTGTTCTTTTGTGACTTGGTTACTTCACTCAGGATTTCATGAAGTCATTGGTTTACTATTTTACAGAAGTGAAATATATGTTTTGTTTTTGTGTATTTTTAATTATTTATTTTATTTATTTACATTTCAATTTTCCCCCTTCTAGTTCTCACCTCCCTAATCCCCCAACCCCATTCCCCCTCCCATTTGCCTACATCTGACAGAGGGATAATATCCAAAATATGCAATGAAATATATCTTAAGCCTATATAAATGTTATCTTGAATATGCTATTTGCTTGAAATATATGTAATATATGAAAATTAATATGGAAGCAAAAACACTCTAGTCTCTAAGATTCCTTCTAACGACCATTATTGGCTTTGAAAACAAAGAACACAAGGATAAAATAATTATGTGTTGCGTGTGACGCCTTCAAAATGATGTCTATCAAACTCTACCTCAGAGTAAAGGGCTGGAAAACAATTTTCCAAGCAAATGGTCCCAAGAAACAGGCTGGAGTAGCCATTCTAATATCGGATAAAATCAACTTTCAACCAGAAGTCATCAAAAAGGATAAGGAAGGACATTTCATCCTCATCAGAGGAAAAATCTACCAAGAAGAACTCTCAATTCTGAACATCTATGCTCCAAATGCAAGGGCACCCACATTCATAAAAGAAACTACTAAAGCTCAAAGCACACATTGCACCTGACACAATAATAGTGGAAGACTTCAACACCCCAATCTCATCAATAGACAGATCTTGGAAACACAAACTAAACAGAGACACAGTGAAACTAACAGAAGTTATGGACCAAAATGATTTAACAGATATCTACAGAACATTTCATCCTAAATCAAAAGAATATACCTTCTTCTCAGAACCTCATGGTACCTTCTCCAAAATTGACCATATAATTGGTCACAAAACAAATTTCAACAGATATAAGAAGATTGAAATAATCCCATGCCTCCTATCAGATCACTACAGATTAAGGCTGGTCTTCAATGGCAACAAAAACAATAGAAAGCCTACATAAACATGGAAGCTGAACAACCTCTACCCAATGATAACTTGGTCAAGGAAGAAATAAAGAAAGAAATCAAAGACTTCCTGGAATTTAATGAAAATGAAAGTACAACATACCCCAAATTATGGGACAAAATGAAAGCAGTGTTAAGAGGAAAACTCATAGCTCTGATTATCTTCAAAAAGAAACTGGAGAGAGCATACACTAGCAGCTTAACTGCACACCTGAAAGCTCTAAACAAAAAGAAGCTAATACACCCAAGAGGAGTATAAGGCAGGAAATTATCAAACTCAGGACTGAAATCAACCAAGTAGAAACAAAAAGAACTATAGAAAGAATCAACAAAATCAGGAGCTAGTTCTTTGAGAAAATCAACAAGATAGGTAATCCCTTAGCCAGACTAACCAGAGGGCACAGAGACAGGATCCAAATTAACAAAATTAGAAATGAAAAGGGAGATATCACTACAGAATCTAAGGAAATTAAAAAATTCATCAGATCCTACTACAAAAGCCTATACTCAACAAAATTGGAAAATCTGGATGAAATGGCCAGTTTTCTAGATAGTATGCACAGGATCAAACCAGACAAAATGTCAGTATCGAGAAGTGGAAATGGACGAATAGCTTCAACACTAACCAAGAAGCTATTTGCAATCAATATCTAGTTTAAAATGAAAATCAAATCTCTCTAATCCACTATCAGTAAGTGTCAACCATACTCCAGAACAGGCACCATATCCTAAAATACTTGGTCAACATAACAGGGACTCAATTTGTGTGTGTGTGTGTGTGTGTGTGTGTGTGAGAGAGAGAGAGAGAGAGAGAGAGAGAGAGAGAGAGAGAGAGAGAGAGACTGAAAGAGAGAGAGAAAGAGAGACAGAGAGAGAGAGACAGAGAGAGACAGAGAGAGAGATAAGGGTCTTTACTGTGCTTTGATTTGGATTTGGTTTGATAGCTTTTTTCTAAGGAAGTTTGTTTTGATTTATTGTTTCTACTAAAAGAAAACATGGCTGGATATATAGAGATATATTGAAGATCTAAGAAGATATGGTAGTGTGGAAAAATATGATCAAATATATAATGTATGATAAAAATAAAACCTATATTTTCCAATTTTATTGTGGTTTATTTATTCTGATTGACTCAATTCATTTTTCTTTTATTTAATCATGCTATAGTAATTTTGTATTATATTTTATTAATAAACACACTATATATTGCATTTACTTCATAGATACATTATATCTGTCATAAAGATTTTAGCAAATTTTTCCAGGAAATCAATTTTGGAAAAATATTACTAAAATGACCCAGTGAAAATCATAAAGTTTCTGCTAATAAAATGTTCTAAAAATCAAGAATATGTGTACTCTAAAAAAACAACAACAAAAAAAACTATGCAGACATATTTTCTATGGTTACTATGACTTCCTTTTGTGTAAACTGAATATTATACTTTAAGGCAATTTGAAATTATTTTCACTTAGCAAGTTATAGTCCTCCAGTTTTTATGTTTCTTTCTTTCTCAGAACTCCACAGGCTTCTCTTTATGTGTTAAGTTTGAATAAATCTATATATATATGAAATATTTGCTTATCAAGTGTGAAGATATAAAAAGTTCAAAGTACTTCCTATCTAAATGTTGCTGGTTCATGTGCCCTCAAAGACAATTGTTCATGATTCATATCCTATAATTGATTCATGTTTTCCGACATAGTTCTTTGTAAAAATACTGCCAATCATCTGTGAAAGTATTAAGTAGGCGATAGAATCATTAATTTCTCTTTCATTAGGAAATATTTCAATCTAAATTTGCAATGTTGTGATCTATTTTATACCTTAGTCTAAAACCCAAGAGAACAAAACTAAACAAAGCATACTTTCCATTCCTGAAAATCAAATAGTAATAAGCTAATTTATAGTTTCTGTCCATGTTACACTACTTATTACCTGAATCTCACCATTTTTCAGAATGTAATTTATAACTGTCTTTTTATCTTACAAACAACATTGTTTCTCATTATGTGTTACCCATTCTAAATGAAGTGAATTGTTAGCATTCGGCTGGTCAAACTTCAACACTTCTCAGTCATCATTGGGCATTTGACATTGCTACCCTATACTCATGTAAACACTATCTCATTTTAAAAGCTCTCCTTCATTGCCTTTTTGCAATAATACTTTGGTCTTCCTATTACTTTTCTATTCATCCAACATCTATTTTAATCACTTGTAAAAATTCCTTTCTCCATCTTTTATCTGTAGCTATTTCTTAACAATTTGTATCTTTTCTGCTATGTACTTTCTCCAGATGATCTAAATTACCACATACAGGCTGATGACTACATCTAGAATTCTGGCCCTGCTGCTTCTTTCAAGCTCCAAACTCATTATCAACATATGGTTTGGCATGTGTCTCTTTGTGAATATCCTGCTAGGATCCTAAATGTGACATTTATAATATCAAACTGCTCTGATTCACCCAACCTGGGTTTCCTTGGCTTCCAATCCTTATTAATTGGGTTCTTACCTTTAAAATCCCTTCTATTAGACACTTCACACATTTTTAACTCTTTCCTTTATTTAAGTCTGCAATCAATTTTGATAGTATATATGCTGGTTTTACAATTTCATATTTTATGCCTTTAATAAGTCAAAGTGTCATGAAATTTATAGTTGTGTATTTTATTTAATTTTGGTGGAATTTTTTTCAACAGGTAATTGTATACTATCAAAAAACTAAGAAAAATTTTCAGTTTCTTCACTATACACATTCTTTTTCAGGCACTTTGGTTGTTCAGAAACAATAAAAAAAATAAATTATTTCTAGATGCTTTTGCTGGAATATCCTTTTGTTCACCATATATTCTTACTACAAGGACCTCTTTATTTATCCACATTATATCTAATATCATGTAGTATCAGGTATTTAGTGCTTCATGCAGTGTACTGAGTCTTCTCAATCCAGCCAAAGTATTAGTATTCCCATTAAACATTGTGAGAAATCGATATCCTATGATGCTATATTTTGTGCCATTTTGTTTCTGCTTCATTTGTAATACTCTTACTTAAATTTTGATACTTGTTTCATCAAGACAATGTTTCAAATCCTTCATTGCAGCACAAGCTTACAGTGCTTACTAGTAATAATTATGGAGGTAATAAAGCTGCTAACCAAAGGATAGGAAAATGGAATTAAATATGAACAAACTATAATCATGTTCATTTGGTATGATAAAATTTTATCTTTAAGCAAAGCATAAAGTAACAGTAGGGGGAAAATGGTGCATCATTAATAGAAAATAGAGAATCACTGTCCCTTACCACATCCCAAATGGTATTTATCTGGCATTCATATCGATAAGAGAAAGGATATACCTAACTTACTTACACTAACAGTGATAATTGCTTCATACAAATATAATTTTAAAGTATACATTTCATATATGTAATATATTTTCTTTTGTGTACTCTAAAATGTAAAAAAATGTTAAAAAAAAAACTTTTCTTAAGAGCTATTTGTACACTTAAAATCTTGCCAGTGAAAGTCAGTCTCTAAATTTATTAGTAGGCCTCAGCTGCAATGCATTCAAATTAATGAGTGTGGAGCTATAGAGTAATTTTCTTATATTGGGTATGCTCCCTTGTTAACAGACTCATTATTTATGCATCATTTTACACCTTATTTCCAAGGGTGTCTTTCATGAGCCAGAGAGAGAAATTTTATAGTTATACAATTAATACTTTGAACAATTCTTACAATCTTTAATTAGTTCCATCAAAAGAAATTTTTCTTTAATGACAACTTGCTTTTATGGCAATAGCCTTAAAATATCCTTCTGGATAAAATATCTAATAATTTCCTCAATTTCAAATTTTCTATTCTCCTTTGTATTCACTAAAAGACTGATACTAAAAGACTAAATAAGACAAATCTCTATGCCTCTCATATGTCTGCATGCTTTAAAAGGAAAGGTACTGTGTCTGTCTTTCTTCCAGGCAGTCTTTTCTAGAACACTTGAGAGACAGAGATAATTTCTCCACTAGAGGACAGTGAAGTTTTGTTTACTATCTATTATAATAAAGATAATGCTTCCTTTCAGAATAAAGGCCAAATATGCTTACTAACTATAATAAGTAATTCATGTACTCTGAAGTTATTATTTTTCTGTAATGCAACATAACCAATGTCCAGCCATCATGTACATGTTTGCACAGCAACATGTAGAAACTGAGGTTTAAAAAAGTAGCTGCAGTGCTAGTACTTTAGCCATGGTTATCGCTTTTAGTGATAAAGTATTTTATTGACTCCAGAATCTCATTTGTTCAGCCTCTATTCTTGAAAGACTAACAAACTAAATCATAACCTTCTAAGTTGGGTAAAATTTCAGTACACTCAAACATCACCATATCCATAAGAATATTCTTCAGCAGAAAGAAAGTGATAAACAGAGAAAACATGAATATATTAGTTTTAAAATGTCCTCATGTAAAACCATTATCTACCATGAATTTTAGACAATGTAGCTAGCTAGTATTATTGAAAACCTCATTTTTGGAATTAACTTATGTATTTTAACTGTTATATAATTTATTTTCAATTGGCCTTTGCATTTTCATACTATTTCAGGATTACTTGAAAGGAGATCCTAAAAAAAATATTTATTTATACGCCAGTATTAATAGGCTCATTGTGACTTCCTTGACACTTTGATTCTTTGGGGAAAATGAGCTATTACATACTCAACAGTTATTTTCTCAGAGCATGGAAAGAGATTAGACTTGTGTGAATGATAAATATTGTGGCAAACACAAACTTTCTGCAATTTCTTTTGTATATGGCAGTATTTTTGCAGTTTTAGCCATAAAAGAAATGATATCACATTAGGCAAAGCTTCAGCTGTTTTCTGGCCTCTTGGGTTTAATGTTGGAAGCAAATTTTTACCTTCTGTTATGCTTACTTTGCAGTAATCTACAGATGAATTCAACCTATTTGGTTTTTAGAATGTGCATTGTAGGAAAACAACTGGAAGGAAATTGTTGAAGTGATTTTTAAAAGAACCAGTCTTTCATTTTTCTCCTATAGCAATATTGTGAGTAACTGTATGCTATAATAGTGATAATTTAGCTATTGTTGCAGCTCCCATAGTTTTGAAAATATTTCATTGTCAGAGTGATGTCATCTAAATCATAAGACATTGTACTTTACAAAGAAAAGAAAAATATAGTGGTGAAGATAGCTCTGAAATCATTTCAAAAATATGTATAATTTCAATTTATGACTTTAGTGAAGTCATATAAACAAAATATGTTAATTCAACGTTTTCTATATCTTACTTAAATGATTACCCATGTAATAATTTATCATTTGAATTTTGTTGATATTTGTGAATTCCATGAAACTTCCAGTAATGTAAGTTTAAAAAATGTATGAAGTAATCATTAAGGATTTCAGGAAAGGAGAGAGGAACCAGAGTATGCAGATGACAGCAATTTTTAAGAAATAATTTTGTAATTGATAAATTAATAGGATCTCCTGAAATAGAAAAGCTTCTGAAAGGCAAAGGACACTTTCAACAGAAGAAAATGGCAGCCAGGAAATGGGAAAAATTCTTCACCAACCCTCCATCCAACAGAGGCCTGATATCCTATATACATATATGTATATATATATATATATATATATATACATATATATTCATCAAACCAAATAATGTAATCCAAAAATTGGTATAGGTCTAAACAGAATCTTCAACAGTCTCAATTGGCTAAGAATCACTTAAAGAAATATTCAACATTCTTAGCCACCAGGGAAATGCAAATAGAAATGACTCTGAAACTCCCTCTTCTAACTGTCAGAATGGCTAAGATCAAAAACTTAAGTGACACCTCATGCTGATGAGAATGTGGAGGAATGGGAACACTCCTTCACTGCTGGTACAAGTGCAAAATTGTACAATCACTTTGGAGATCAATATGGTGGTTTTCTAGAAAACTGAGAATCAACCTGCCTCAAGACCTAAGCTATAACACTTATGGGCATATACACAAAGAATGATCTATCCCACCATATTACACTTGCTCTGCTATGTTCATAGCAGATTCATTCATAATAGAAACTGGAAAAAATCTTATTTGTCCCAATATCAAATAATAGATAAAGAAAATGGAGTACATTTACACAATGGAGTATGATTCAGAGTTTAAAAAATAACATCATTAAAATTACAAGAAAATGGATGGAGCCTGAAAAAAGTAATCCTGAGTGAGGTAACCCAGACCCAGAAAGACAAACATGCTGTGCGCTCACTTTTAAGTGGCTATTAGGTTCAAGTAAAGATTAATCATTCTGTAATCTATAAACTTAAGAGAAGCTAAGTCACAAGGAGGGCTTGGGGGAGGGGGCTGAATTATCCTGGGAAGAAGAAATTGAATTATATTGTAGGTGGACTAAAGGTGAGAATAGGAGGGATCACTGGAGGGGACAATAGAGAACTAGTATACTGGGAATGACAAGCAGAATTGGGGGCACCTATAGCACAAATTAGAAACCAAGTGCAATGAAATGTCCAGGAATCTAAGAGGGTGATCTGAATACTCCTAGTGATGGAAGATAAGTGCCCTTAATGGGCCATCTCCTGTAACCAAGACTTCCAGTGGTTGAATTAGGATACCAACCCAGCCACAAAATCTTCAATGTACAATTTTCCTGCCTGCAAAATTTACTGAGGCAAAAGTGGTACCAATTCCTAGTACAGCTTGAGAACCATGCCATGAGAGGTAGTCTAACCCTGACACTATGTAGAGGGTCAGAAACCAGAGACAGAATATCCAAAGAGACCTAGGATAGAATTAAATATGGTTGGCAAAAACAAAATAAGAACAAAGAAAGAAAGAAAAAAAGAAGAAAAAAAAAAAGAAATAAGGAAGAAAAGGAAGGAAGGAAGGAAGGAAGGAAGGAAGGAAGGAAGGAAGGAAGGAAGGAAGGAAGGAAGGCAGGCAGGAAGGCAGGACGAAAGAAAGAAAGAAAGAAAGAAAGAAAGAAAGAAAGAAAGAAAGAAAGAAAGAAAGAAAGAAAGAAAGAAAGAGAAAAGTAATGAAAGGATCTCTACTGATATAGTGCTATACTTGTAGATAGGAGTATAATCACAGGTTTCATCCCACAAATTATGGATAGAGATGCAGAGTCCCACAGACACACATTAGGCAGAACTGGAAGAATTTTGTGGAGGAAGGGGAGGAAGAAGTCAGATGAGTAAAGAACACCACAACAAATACCACAGAATCAAATAACCTGGGCTCATAGGAACTTAACTGACAGCCAGGCAGCCTGCTTTGGACTGACCTAGGCCCTCTGCATATACATTATGGCTGTAAAATTTGGTCTTCTTTTGGGACTCCTAACAGTGGGTGTTGGAGGTGTTTCCCCTTTTCTTCTACTGGGTTGCCTCTTTCCAGCCACCTTATGAGGGGAGGTACCTTACCTATTGCAAATTTATATGCCATGTTTGTTTGATATCCCAGAGAAGCCAGCCATTTTCTGAGGAAGAGGAGTAGATGGTGACAGAGGGAAAGTGGGTAAAGAGACTAGGAAGGGAAGTGGGAGGGGAATGTGTGTTCAGCATGTAATACATGAGAAGTGAATAAATAAATAAATAAATAAATAGATAAATAAACAATCTCTTTTATATATACACTGAAGAGATTCCATTTTAATTGTCCAATACAATTCATAAAGGGCAATTTATATAATTTATAAAAATATATTATAAATAAAATATAGGTAAAAAAGACCATAATAATGAACCAATGTTACTACCAAGCACTACACAGGAAAATAAATCTCAAGGGCACATAAAAACAAATCAGAGAGTTAGGGACAAAGCTCCATGTGTTAGTGTATTTGTTCTAATTTCAAAGCATACACTAACCAGGCATTAAAGATAGTGACAGAAATACTGTTTGCAACCTAGCTTCAAGTGGTTCAATAAAAATTTCCTGAAATATGCATGTGAATGTAGTGTTATAAAGGAGGAAAAGGGATGTCCAGATAAGAATGCTAAATGGGCGGTGGGATTGGAAGATGGAGAGCAGATGAAGAGAGGGTAAGAACATTGAAGGCCTTTTGGAAAGGCAAATGGAGACCTACTATTATAGAAGCTTCCTAAAACATACAGAAAGAATTTTAATGAAATTACCATGTAGTAGGAGAAACAATGTCACAATCAGACTTCTTATGCTACAAAGTAAATCATCTGGTAAAACTTTATAAATGGGTTGTATTCTGTGAGTCATTGGACATAGTGGTCCTGTGAATGCTCTACAAACTTTGCAGGCCATTGCCAATGCAAATTATTATTATAAACAGTGATATATATATATATATATATATATATATGTATATATATCATATATATACATATATATGATCATATATATATATATATATGATCATATATATATATGCTACTCAGCCTTTTATGATCATCATTTTATATACTACACAAAGATATGTTTTAATTTAGATGCTATTTTCTACATTTAAGGGAAGATAAAGCAGACATAAACCATAAAGAAAAAAAACTGCTCAAAACTACAGAATTGACCAGCAAGACAACTAAGACCATTTCATGCCAAAGGTCTTTTACTTGTCAATTCTTATGAACTACATAATAAGACATATATGTATATACTATATCTTCTCCCATAAATGATATACATTCATGATGTCACTGATACATGGCAAGATAGTTTCAAGTAATACCTGTTAAGTCAGTAAGGTTCTATTATTGAAGACAACATTTACTGACGTAATCAAGTATAGATAATTCCAATTGGTGCCTAATTGGAAGCTTCATCTTTACTGAGTAGCATTCATATTGGTGAAAGTTACTTTGTTTGTTTGTTTGATTGATTGATTTTGTATTTTTGTTTTAAGACAGCAGTTCTCTGTATAGCTATATCATGGAACTCATTCTGTGGGTCAGACTGGGTAGCCTCAAACTCAAGAGTTTTGCCTGTCTCTACCTCCTGAGTGAAGGAACTAAAGTTTTGTGCCATCACCACCAAGCCTGAAAGATACTTTAAGTGATACTGGTGGAGAAAAATAATCATCAGCCTCTGGCAGATATAAACCATGTTACCTGAAACAGTGACCTGCCTTCAAAATATGTTGGCTCAATACTGGCACAAATATTGGTATAAGCAACATCTTTTACATTGCCAAAGTCAAACTCAGTGAGATGGTATCTACATGTGACACTGTTAATGAGTCTAAGACCTAGTGGGTCACTTACTATTTAGCTAAATGAACATAAAAATTAAATTAATTCTGATGGCAAATCAACAGAAACATAGATCACTACATCATTCAAACCTCATCAGAGAAGACACTTTTTGCAATGGATGATAATTAAAATAGACACCCATAATGAATAATATGCAGATGGTGAGAAATCTTGGAGCGTACAGCCCTAAATGGGGTGTCTATATCAAACATCTCCCATATAGACTCAGAGTCTATATGGAAGAGGGGATAGAAAGATTGTAAGAACAAGAAATGGTGAATGACTTCTAGAAACCATTTTATTCCTGACACAGCAGGGATGGTACACATATGAACTCACAGAGACTGGCAGCATGCATAAGATATGTATGAATTCAAGCCAAACAAAATTCCTGGACAGAAAAGGGAATGTAAGAATAAATTCTCTCAACTAATTAAGAAGTTGTTTGTAATTGATAGATGCAGGGGACAAGGAAGATTATTTTTCTCCAACATAATATTGGATACATCAACCACACTCCAGTACACACCTTATGCTCTGGAGTAGTTGGCCAATAGTAAACAAATTCCATTTTCTTGGTATACTATTTGTTACTTTGCTAGGGTTTATTTTTGTTGTTTTGGTTTTTGTTTACGTTTATTGTGTTTTTTCTTTTTGTCTTGCTTTGTTTATTTGTTTGGTCAGGAAAATTTGATACAAAGAGAAAACATAAATTTGGGTAGATCGAAAAGTTGGGAGGAGTTACAGGAAGAGACATACATGAACAAAGTATATTGTCTCAAAATATTTTAAAGCTAAAAGTGGTTGGAAAAGGAAAGACAAATAATTTGCATTGATAATATTAACACATAATTTAAGAGGAAACTTCTGGTTTGCTTGAAAATCCAGTTATATCAAATGATTTTTATCTTGGGGCACACAGGAGAAAAAATGTTTTGCTATAGCAGAGACGGAATGAATGAATGTTTTCCTGAAGCAGACTCAAGTGAAAAGATGATTTGATATAGCAAACACACGAAAGGACCCATTATGACGGAATATAAATATGACCCAACAGAAGTAGGAGATGAGCACTGAGTATTGATTTGGTTTGCTCCACCTCGCTAGTCTTTGTTAATAACATGCATGTATTGGTTTGCCTTACATAGTGTTATTGATATACACTACTGGTGACTTCAGAGATAAACTCTACCAAGAACTGCTTCTGTGGCAGCTTGGTGCTTCTGCACAGCCTCCAAGCCTTGTGGTTTCTTCAGGTTTCAACTTCATCTGTTAGTTTGTGATTGATGTCTGCCTGTGTAGAGAACTAGACTGGAACTGCTGGTTCATGTGGAGTATCTGACTGCCTAGAGGACTGGTCTGTAGCTGCCAAAATCCTATTTGGTGTTTGCTATGGGACTTAACTACTATTGCTCAATCAGTCCACTTTCCCGTATCCTAATAACTTTTGTCTTCCACTACCTCAGCTGGGTGTTGGGATAGAGGAGAGGTTAAACCCTTACTACAAGTGGTTTGCAAAAAATTTATGCCTACAGATTATATTAGTAGAAGAATAAACAATAGTATTTGGAATTATTAAAATATCAAATAATATTTTCCAGGGAAAACTCCAATATATTAGTAAAAATGAATATGACTGATTTAACTGTTCAATAATAATGACACCATGACATTATAATAATTACTAACTGAGCCACTTTCTTGCTAGTTTCTGCATCAATATTAGAATCATAATCTTTGGCTAGATGTCTAATCCTAGTAGTGCCAATTATATTGTGAAATATGCTCAATAAGATTGAATCCAACATTTGATTATCCTAAGCCATTTATTCCTTAACTGATACTAGCAAGTATCACTGCAATGATTTGACTTATGCCAAAAAAATTAATTCACTATTTCATATACTATTCTACTTAATTTATAAGCAAAACAAATTGTGATATGGTTTTAAGAAATAACATAGGTTTCCAAGGAAAGATAATTTCATTTCTGAAATTTTTCCCTCAAGTATTGATAATATTTTTTCATCCATTGTCACACATGAGATATTGTGTTGTCACCATCTGAGTCACTTTTTCATTTTTAATACCTATGGAAAATTAAGTACAGGGAAAATTATTTGATAAAATTCCAATTATTATTTACTGGACTACTGGAACAAATTCACGTGCACAGGTAACAACTATTTTTCTGGATCATCTAGTGCTTATTTATATAAGCTACTAATTGCTGTAGAAATCTACCTTTACTGACTTAAATGATATTGCTTGAAACTACCTTACTGTGCATTAGTGCCATCATGAATGTATATCATTTATGGTAGAAGATATAGTATATACACATATGCCTTATTATGTAGTTCATAAGAATTGACAAGAAAAACACCTTTGAAATGAAATTGTCTTAGTTTTTAATTCAGGTTCTCTTTCTGGTCAATTCTGTAGTTTTGAACAGATCTTTTTTTTTTTTTTTTTTTTTTTTTAACTGCTTATGTCTGCTTTATCTTCCCTTAAATGTAGATAATAGCATCTAAATAAAAATACATCTTTGTGTACTAAATGAAATGATGATCATAAAATGCTGACTGCATTTACAAAATGGTTGCATAAAAGCTATTACTGCTCCAATTATTGCTACTACTATACTTCCTGAAGTTTTTCCCCAGATATTGCCATATATGCCTCCCTGTCACCATCTAATTCTTAATTAAAATATTATTTTCTCGAAGAAGTTTTTCTTGATGCACACAGTTGATGCAGATATGTGCCCAATTACTGCCACTCTACCCTATTATTGGGTCTTTATCTCATTACAACACATGCCAAAAATTTGTTTTTGTTTTATTTTCTACTTCTCAAACAGAATACTTGGTCTACCTGAGCTGTGTACTGTTTTGTGAATTGCTGTGTCTCCAGTACTTGAAATGTGTAACATACAACATACTATTTGGTAATATAATTACTACTTATAATATAATTGAAACAAATTAAATGATGATTCATTTTGTGCATATGAATAAAAGGACAAAACTATCATGTGAATTCAAATAAAATATCATTGGTTTCTTTTCTCTAACACACTGCCAGTTTTCTTGTGTTCTAACTTCTAACAAGTAAGCAAGCTACATAAATGAATAGAAATCTAAGGATCCAATTAAGCCATTCAAAAATATAGAAGACAGGGATCCAGCTCAAGGGGAGGCCCTAAGGCCTGACACTATTGCTGAGGCTACAGAGTGCTCACAGAACGGGACCTATCATGACTGCCCCCGAAAGACCTGACAAACATCTGAAAGAGTCAGATACAGATATTTGCACCCAACCAATAAACAGAAGCTGCTGACACCTGTGGTTGAATTAGGGAAAAGCTGGAAGAAACTGAGGAGGAGGGTGACCCTGTAGGAGAACCAGCAGTCTCAATTAACCTGGACCCCCCAAGATCTCTCAGACACTAGATCACCAACCAGGCAGTATACACCAGCTTATGTGAGACCTGCAAAACATATACAACAGAGGATTGCTATGTCTCGGTTCAGTCAGAGAAGATGCACGTAACCCTCAACAGAGAAGCCCCAGGGTGTTTAGAGGTCTGGTGGTTTAAGTGAGGTGTGGAGACATCTTCATGGGGATGGGGGGCAGAGGGAGGTATGGGATGTGGAAATGTCAGAGGGTGGACCAGGAGGGGAATAAAATCTGGAGTGTTTTTAAAAATGGAAATAAATAAATAAATAAATAAATAAATAAATAGAAACGTAAAAATAAAAAAAAAAACAAAGAAAATAGCAAAGAAAATTAACAACAAGAAAATATAGAAGACATACCCAGAGAAAGTTAAAAACTGTGCCCTGGAATATACAAGAAAAGCTACAAGAACATTAGAAATACTAAAATTAAAAAAGAATGTTACAAATACTTTGGAATTAACTGGCTAATGGCATACTCATATTTTTTTTTTTTGTCTTTTCTTTTTTTTTTATTTTTATTTTTTTATTTTTATTTTTTTTTATTTTTGATACTTTATTTACATTTCCGATGATTCCCCTTTTCTTTGGAAACCCC
>CM052722.1:62259266-62277993 GCA_028551405.1 Uromys caudimaculatus
AAACCTTAACCAAGACAGATGGATATAGTAGATAACATACCTATAAGATGGGTAATATAATTGAAAATATTTTCTTAAAGGGATTTTAAGTATAAAGAAAAAAAAAAGAGATTTATTGTATATGCCCACAGTGGAAAGAGAAAATTCAGTGAACTCTTCAGTTATAGTTCCATCTTCTAAGAAATAATCACAAAGAAATATTGGAGACTGAAACAACTAAGAAAAATATGAAAATGACCTTTTGTGAAGACTGGGATCAATCAGATAAGGAAAATCTTCATTTGAAGATATATTAATATAATGTTCAAAAACTGAAATGGACTGAGAGAAGCCAAAAATTAAACTATAATATTAATTAAAAAAACATTGAACTTTGTTGAACTTTATTTTATTATAAATAACATATATATTGAAAGACTTATTCATAGTCTTTCTAACCCATATTTCTAATGCCATTGTGTATAGATTTTATTTAATATTGTGTCAGTTCACAGATTATTTACTTAGAAGAGTAATACAGTTTTTTAAATATTCATACTCTCATGCTTGTTCTACATGGTATATTTGAATAAATGTTTAATATTTTTAGAAAAATATTAAATGGGAAAATACAGTTAATCCTAGATTTTAATGAATACATTTTTTTCTACAACATTATACTCTATACTTCTTCAATTCCTTTCTTATATTTATTGAAATAAAAGTACAAATGTGTCAATGGCTAGTTAATAGAAATAGTTCCATTAAGTTTATTTTTGCAAAGATGTATAAAATTCTAAAGCAATAGATAGAAACTAAGGAATATCACATGAAAATGTGTTTTCTTATTAAATACCTGGGATGAAGGAAGGTCATGGAATATCAAAAATAAGGAAATATAGTTTTGTCTTAGGATTGGACTATATTGGTGAGTGAATATCAGTATGTCTAAGATTTCCTTTGTGGCTGAGGAAGATTTCAGCACTGTATAAAACTCAAAAACTACTAAATCAAACACATTTAAACATACGAATTTTATAACATTTGGATTTTACCTCAAAAAAAGCTATTTGAATAGTCACTGATGTTTTCTTGTTCTATCCATACCTACATGTTCTTAATAAGACAAACAGATTAAGTGATTAGTAATTTCTAGGATATATTCAGAAAAATAAAATATATTGGCTATCTAAATTATCTTGGTGTTTTAAAGAAATTAATTTTAAAATATCCCTGTCATATAGCTTCACAAATGAGAAAACCTTAACTTGTCTTCCTTTCCTTTGGGAATTAGATTACATATTTTTCAAAAATATTATATAAAGTTCTATGATGTAGTTTGATAAAAGCAAGAGGAATTCTATTATTGAAGAATTATAATATGATAGCTGTGCAGAGAAATTCAGCTATTAATTTTCATGACATGAAGTCATAATATTGCCCTCTGAAAAGTTATGAAAAGTTTGCTATCACTAGTACCTATAGGAAGCCAACCATTATGTTAATGTGGTACTGTCTAATAATAAATAGAATATTTCAAAATACTACTGATATATTATGTGGACCATTTAATATTCAGGGACTGATGCCTAGATTAAGCAGAAAACTTAGTGTATTCCTTTGTGAAGTTTGAATATTGCATTAATGTTCTACAGGTTTTATCTATAGTTTTATTAACTATTTATTGTCTCTCGGTAGCCTGATATGCATTACTGTTTCCTTTATATTAATATTGCTACTTTGATCATTAATTTATGCTAATTTATTGACAATATTACTGGTATTAGCTTCTGAAGAGAATTAAATATCATAACACCAGTTAACTATACACTTTTCCATAGCATTCTTCTCATGGACTGTTAAAGATTATAATTTTTTGTGTTTAAAAAGGCAATTAACAATGGGTTAAAGTGTTGCTAATAAGTATCAGTGGAGTGCTCAGTCATAAATAGGACATATATATCAAAACACAAAGCTGAAGGATCATCATTGTTGAAATATCATAAGAGATAGAAATCAAGGAGTCACATCTCAAAATAAAATCTTATGGAAATGACCAGTCACATGTATTCTTGATCGCTATCTTTTTTATTGGAGATTTTCTTTATTTTCATTTCAAATGTTATCCCCTTTCCTGGTTCCTCTCCCCCAAACACCCTATCCTACCCGCACTCCCCCTGCTTCTACGAGAGTGTTCCCCCAACCACCCACACCTGCCTCCCTGCCCTTGAATTAACCTACACTGGGGCATCCATTAAGCCTTCACAGGACTAAGGGTTTCTCTTCCCATTGATGCCTGACAAGACCTTCCTCTGCTACATATGCGGCTGGAGCCATAGGTCCCTCCATGTGTATTCCTTGGTTGGTGGTTTAGTCCCTGGAAGCTCTGGGGAGCTCTGGTTGGTTGATATTGTTGCTCTTCCTATGGGGTTGCAAACCCCTTCAGATCCTTCAGTTCTTTCTCTAACTCTTCAAATGGGGACCCTGTGCTCAGTCTAATGGTTGGATGTGAGCATCCACCACTGTATTTGTCAGGCTCTGTCAGAGCCTCTCAGGAGACAGCTACATCAGGCTCTTTTCAGCAAGCACTTCTTGGAATCTATATTAGTATCTGGGTTTGATTAGTGTATAAGGGATGGATAGCCAGGTGGAACTGTCTCTGGATGACCTTTCCTTCAGTCTCTGCTCTACACTTTGTCTCCATATTTACTCCCCCATGTATTTTATTCCCCGTTCTAAGAAGAGCTGAAGAACCCATGCTTTGGTCTTCCTTCTTCTTGAGCTTCATGTGGTCTGTAATTTATATCATGGGTATTCTGAGCTTTTGGGATAATATCTACTTATCATTGAGTGTATACCATGTGTGTTATTTTGTGATTGGGTTACCTCACTCAGGATGATATTTTCCAGTTCCATCCATTTGCCTAAGATTTTCATGAATTAATTGTTTTTAACATCTGAGTAGTACTCCATTATGTAAATGTACCATATTTTCTGTATCCATTCCTCTGTTGAAGGACATCTGGTTTCTTTCCAGCTTCAGGCTATTATAAATAAGGTTTCTATGAACATAGTGGAGCTTGTGTCCTTACTTTATGTTGGAGAAGCTTTTGGCTATATTCCCAGGAGTGCTATAGATGGGTCTTCAGATAATACTATACCAATTTTCTGAGGAACCAACAGACTGATTTCCAGAGTGGTTGTACTAGCTTGCAAGCACACCAGCAATGGAGGAGTGTTCCTTTTGCTCTACATCCTCACCAGCATTTGATGTCACCTGAGTTTTTGGTCTTAGCCATTCTGACTGGTGTGAGGTAGAATCTCAGGGATATTTTGATTTGTATTTCCCTGATGACTAAGGATGTTGAACTTTTCTTTAGGTACTTCTTGGAATTTCAATATTCCTATGTTGAAAATTCTTTGTTTAGCTCTGTACCACATTTTTAATAGGGTTATTTGATTCTCTGAAATCTAACTTCCTGAGTACTTTGTATATATTGGGGAAACTACCATCCCTGACCTCAAGCTGTATTACAGAGCAATAGTAATAAAAACTCTATGGTATTGGTCCAGAGACAGGCAGGAAGATAAATGGAATAGAATTGAAGACTCAGAAATGAACCCAGACACCTATTGTCACTTGATATTTGACAAAGGAGCTAAAACCATCCAGTGGAAAAAAGAAAGGATTTTTTAACAAATGGTGCTGGTTCAACTGGTGGTCAGCATGTAGAAGAATTAAATTGATCATTCTTATCTCTTTGTACAAAGCTCAAGTCCAAGTGGATCAAGGACTTCCACATAAAACCAGGTACACTGAAATTTATAGAGGAGAAAGTGGGGAAGAGCCTCGAACACATGGGCATAGGGGAAAATGTCCTGAGCAGAACACCAGTGGCTTATGCTCTAAGATCAAAATAAGAAAAATGGGACCTCATAAAATTACAAAGCTTCTGCAAGGCAAAGGACACTGTCAATAGAACAAAACAGCAGCCAACAGATTGGGAAAAGATCTTTACCAGTCCTATATCTGATAGAGGCCAATATCCAATATATACAAAGAACTCATAAAGTTACATTCCATAGAATCAAATAACCCGTATTCTTGATCTCCTGGCAGCTGTGGTAGACTTTTTACAATGTAGTCCATCAAGATTCCAGCTGGGTAAAGACCATAATCAAAAGCTACTTGCGGACAAATAGGTTTATTTTGTCTTACAACTCTTAGATCATGTTCTTATAGCTGAGAGAATTCTGGAGAGAAATTCAAGGCAGGAACCTGGAGACAGTGACTGAAGCAGAAGGCACAGAAGAGCTCTGCTTCCTGGATTGCTCAGCTAGCTTTCTTAAACCATCCTAGATTACCTGGTCAGGAATGACACTGCCCCTGAGAGGTTTGGGCACATCTACATTGCGAATAAAGAAATTGTCTGCTACAGGTTTGCCTATATGACAATATGTTGGGAATGATTTCCTCAATAAAGGTTCCCTCTTCTCAGATGACTCAGGTTTGTTTCAATTTTACAAAATAGGAACCACAACAAGGAAGCAAGGCTTTGACAATTCCCAACTCTATCAGGGGAACTACAGATAGCTGAAGTCTTCTCAGGAAGAAAACTTTAAAGAGCTTGTCCCTTGGTGGGGAAAAATACTCCAGTAGATGGCCCCACATCCATGCCTATATATATACAGTACAAAAATAGTCATTGCCTTAGGTTAAAAAAAAAAAGACAGACAAAGAACTATGAATTTGGTGGCAGTAGTGAGTAAGAAGAATTCTGAAGAAATTAAAGAGAGGATTGGGAGTTTAATAAGATGAAAACATACTGCATGCTTATATGAAACTCAACAAAAATTAGTAAAAATATGATAAGAAAAAAGGCTAGTCTTTTAGTGTTTTGACTAATTCAAGAGGTAATAAAACCCACTAAGGGTATTTGAAAATGTTGTAGAGAAAATGATTATATAAGCTTGCTGAAAATACACATAATATATATGTATGTTTGCTTACATGAAGTTGTAGTTTAAATGATCATGCTTCCATGAGCTCAGACATACATGTTAATGATCATATTTACAAGGTACTATTTTGGGCTGTGCTTTCTTGATCTCTACATATTATATTTTTATTCTCTATATAATGGTGGTCATATAGGATAACAATGCTCCACTAAGAGCTATAGACTGTTTATGTAACAATACCCCCAGTGTCAAGAAAAGGAAATTTCCCTTCTAGTTGTTGGGCAGAAGGACCCAATATACTCCCAGCACTAGGTCATTACTCTTGTGGCTCTCTCTCTCTCTCTCTCTCTCTCTCTCTCTCTCTCTCTGTGTGTGTGTGTGTGTGTTTATGTGTAATGCATGTATGTATCACAAAAATAATTAACAAAGAAAGGTCACAAATACAGTAGGAAGGAGATGAGTTTCTGGAGTGAAGTAGGAGAGAAATGATGTCAATAGTTCTCCTGTATGAAATTAATATAAGTGGTAAGTTATTTATTTTCTTTTCTAATTTAGAGAAGTGTATGCCTAAGTCTCAACAAACAACTCTGTATATATGTTGTAGTTACTAGGCTTTCTAGTTGTTGACTTTTGAAAGAATCAGATATATATATATATATATATATATATATACACACACACACATACACACACACACACATACACATACATGCATACATGTGTGTGAGTACAAAAGTCTATGTTGGTCAGAGTTCAAAGCCAGGGATGTTCTTCAATGGCTTCACCATATTAGAATTTTAACAGGTCCATCACTGAACCAGGAGCCCAGCATCTGTCTTGGTTGGCTAAATAACAGTCTCATGGAATTCCACATATCTACCACCATGTCACTAAGAATACAGCATCATACTACTATTTCTCGCTATTTCTGAAGGATCTGGGGATCTGAACTCATGCTTGCTTTATTGTATAAGTTTTGTCTTGACTCCTTGATCTTCTATTTATTGTGTACATAGTAGGAATGTAATAGTTTCAGAAAATGTTGAATATATACCTGTAGCTATAGGTGTTGTATTCCATGTATTCTTGTTTATAATGGAATATAAAATTTTGTGACGTATACAAATAACTACATTCTCTGCTAAAATTAACTTTCATATTTATTGTATTTATATTATTATATATTTAAACATTTCTGTGTATTCTATTTGCAAACAGTTCTATTTACAAAGAAAAACAATAACACATAAATGAACATGATCCTAAATAGTACAAATTATACTTATTTGTAAGTAAGAAATGACTGAAGTGAATACAAAGTGTGTAGATGATTTGTTTCTACTGATAGAGAAAATTTCATTGTACTCTAACTTCAACACAGATTACTTTACTTTACAATTTGTCAATGACAATAATTTTATGCTATTACATTTCTAAAATCATCTCAGGTAAAATTGTTTCAGTATTGTTAGAAATGTACATACTATGTTAATATTGATAGTAATACTAAGAGTTAGGCTAAAAGACACTTCTATTCAAAATAAATGGTGAATACTGTGTCAGTTGTACTCCCACAGGTTTTACGAAATTGACTCAATGTGTATACAGAGGTATTAATACCTTTATTTCAGTAGAGAGGAATCTCATACTAGAAGTGACATGCCAGAGAATATGATGAAATAAGGCAGTATAGGTGTATTTCCACGCTGTTGCTATTGTTCCTGAGGCTCACTTTGTCCATATTCAGCAGCCTTTTCAGAGTAGGAAAATATTCATTTGTCAACTGCTGAAAAACTAGGTAAGAAAGTGAAGGAAGAAAATTTATCTAACACATCTGCTGTCTTTAGACACAATGACACACGTATCAACTTGCCTTCTCATGGCCAGCTGCTCAAAGTAACAATAGAAATGGTCCTTCCACGATAGGGTCAACTATTTGAGAAGTTGCATGTATTTAGAGGGTTGAATTAGTGCTACTTTCATTTAACAGGTATTAACGTATTTCTTTAAGTAAAATTTTAATGTTTATGAGAGCTCATTTAATGTAGTGACTAGGCAGGAAATGCAAAGCAACTTGTGATTAAAGTTAATATAATTACTTCATGAAAGAGACATTATTGAAATGCTTATATTCTAGGGCACTGCAGAAATTTCAACTTTTAACGAATTGGCTCATTGATTTTCTGAAAGTATTTTTATTACTTTATCTTTTTATCCACTGTTTAAAACTATTTATTTATTCACTATTATCATGCTCTACTGATTCAGTCACAAAATGCTCATGTGTAGCTCACTAAGTAAACTTTAAGTTCAGAGCCATATTTTAGTGGATATTAATCTCTATATCCTCACCAAAAAAGAGCAATAAAATTTATACAGAAAAGAAAGTAGGTTCTGATTATTTTCCTGTATAGACTATCTATCAAAGCACAGTGCTATGTACAATCTAGATGGCTTAGTTACTTTCTATCCCTAGTAGAGGCAGTTATTGGATATGATGTTTGAACCTTAAACATTCAAGGTCTTTGGAAATAGAGTATATAGACTCTATGAAAATGATTATTTTCAGATGAATTATTATAAAAACAAACAGTAACAAAACTGACATTTTATATAAAATCAAACATTATACTACATGGCTATTACACAGTTAAACATAATATTTCTTTCTATCTTTCCCTTTAATGAACATATAAAAAAGGACAACTGTACATTTTCATTCAGTTATAAAGAAAAATTAGTAAGATCCTGGCCAAAAATATATTAGAAAGAAAATAATTGTTCTGTCTTTGCTCTTCAAGTTCTAAATATAATGACAATAAAAGCTTTCTTTGAGTTGTTGAAATTTCCTGCGAGAATATATTAAAAACCCATTAGTTTCATTATTGACTAAGTTTATAGTTAAATCAAAATTTTCAAAAGGTAGATGTATGCACAGTATAATGTTATTGCTAATTCATGCCAACTTGTTTTTTTTTTAACATTTTAATCTATAACTTCAATTCATGGTTCAACATTAAATCAAAAGAAAATCTCAGTGCATTTTCTAAGTAAACACTAGACAAAAACATTGCTACCTGCTAAATAGTTCATTCTATATTTGACTACTTTATCTGCATGGTTTTAAAGGCTGTATAACAAATCAATTGCCTGTGATCAAAGCAAAGTCTATCTATATTTTTCATAATGTCAGTGTTAAAGGTGTTTTATTTCAAGTATACATGGGTGGATTATTTATAATTGTTCTTTGCAAATAAAAAATGGTAACTAAACACTATTTTATAATTTTCAGTGGAAGCAAGCTCTAAATTCAGGATATTTTAATCTACTTTTCTCCTTCATGGTAACGTTTCATATTCAATCCCTGACACAGTATCTATGAGGCCAATAGAGGATACTAACCTCTAAGTAAAAGAAAATGCCTAGCCGGACAGTGGTGGTGCATGCCTTTAATCCCAGCACTTGGGAGGCAGAGGCAGGCGGATTTCTGAGTTCGAGGCCAGCCTGGTCTACAGAGTGAGTTCCAGGACAGCCAGGGCTACACAGAGAAACTCTGTCTTGAAAAACCAAAAAAAAAAAAAAAAAAAAAAAGACAATGCCTAAAGCATAGAATTAATGATAATTACATTTCAGGAAATTGCTATTAGTTTTTACAGTGTTGAGATTTCAAGCCAAAGTCTTGAGAGTGCTGAGCAAAGGGCTTGACAATATATATTTCCCAAATGAGTGTATTGACATGGAATTAGTAGTGTAACCAGATATCAGCTCTTCACAGCTTTGCAACATGAAATGACCTCTGTTTCTTAGCATACCTGGGAAAGATTATAATATGAAAAATAGGGCTTCTTCCATAATAACATTCCATAATAAAATTTTTAATAGTTTATACTTACTGCATTTTGGTGCTATTAGTACTAATAACTGGGCATTATTAAAAGCAATTTTATTAACAGTTAAGGAAAATTATAGAAATAACTGGTAAGCATATTTTGGAAAGTATTGATATATTGTCACCATATAGTTTTAATATAAAGTGTTCAGTAAATGTACTGAGACATAGCTCAAATTGTACATACTTCAATATTTCCATTCATAGCCTCTAAACTTCTCTTTGGAATTACTCATGAGCATAAACACTTTAGAACCCAGTTCATTTCTTAAATGTAATCATTTGTACTGAAATGATTTTATTTCCATTTAAAATGTATTAACATAAAATGGATCATGTGTATATCCTTTTAGCCAGCCATAAAGAGTTAAAATAAAAACATTGCTAAAAGATAGCCTTAAATGAAATTGATTGGAAGTGAAAACGAAATTAACAGAAAATTATAATTTTGAAATCTAAGATTTACAAGGTGATCCTTTACCAAAACTATTTGTTTTCAAAATTATGCCACTATTTTAGTATTTAGAAAATTTCCAATTAATGTTGACATTATATGGAGATTTCTACATACATTGGCTTTTGCTGTTTCATCTTTATTAGCCTGCTGTGTTTATCTGCTCTTTTAATTAATGAGATTTTCTCACATGTGATTATCTAATTTTCACTTAATTGCTTTATAGTAATAAAGTTCATCTTATATTTCCCCCCATAAGAACCAATACTTTTAATGAAACAAATATTCCTATTATAAAGCTGAAAATAATATGTTGTATTATGGTATTTCTTTTTCCCCCTCTGAGTTTAAAGATTTTAATTTCAATTAAAAGTTGAGATGACTTTATTAGCCTAGTATACAGTTGTTCATCAATTACTGATTATCACACATGTATTTTCTTTGGAAAAGTCCTTTTCAAGTAAAAGAACACAATATAGAATTCTATTACAACAAGTCTTTTCATAAATTACTAATATGAGATCTTCTCCTTACTTATAATCTCCCCTAGCTCTCTGTCTTAGTCAGGGTTTCTATTCCTGAACAAACATCATGACCAAGAAGCAAGTTGGGGAGGAAAGGGTTTATTGAGCTTACGCTTCCATGTTTGTGTTCATCACCAAAAGGAAGTCAGGACTGGAACTCAAACAGGTCAGGAAGCAGGAGCTGATGCAGAATCCATGGAGGGATGCTGCTTACTACCTTGCTTGCTCTCCTAGCTTGCTCAGCTGGCTTTCTTATAGAGCTCAAGGCTACCAGCCCACAGATGGTACCACCCACAAGGGGAACTCCCCCTTGATCACTAATTGAGAAAATGCCTTACAGCTGGATCTCATGGAGGCATTTTCTCAACTGAAACTCCTTTCACTGTGATAACTCCAGCTTGTGTCAAGTTGACACAAAACTAGCCAGTACAATTGAACCCTTGTAAACTTGACAAACAAATATATCACTATGAGGCCTCAAACCTTACTTTCTTCTTCATCCCCAAGATCTAAATAACTTTAAAAGTCCCACAGTCTTTGCAAATTCTTACATAATAACATTTCAGTCCCCTTTAAACATCCAATCTCTTAAAATTCAAGGTCTTAAAAGTTCAGTCTCTTAACTGCGGGCTCCACTCAAATACTTTCTTTCTTCAAGAGGGAAAAAATCAGGCCACAGTAGCAATCAAAATCAAAATCACACTCCAACCGTCCAACGTCTGTGATCTACTCAGAATCTTCTGGATTCCTCCAAGGGCTTAGGTCACGTCTCCAGCTCTTCCCTTTTTAGCACACATGGCTCCTGATGCCTGTACTCCACTGCTGTTGCTGTTCTTTGTGTTCATCTCATGGTACTGGCATCTCCAAAACACTGCTGTCTTCTGCTGCAACTAGGTTTACCAACAGCCTCTCATAGGCTCTCTTCATAGTGCCAAGCCTCACCTCCTTTGCATGACCCCTTCAGTCCTGGGCTGTCAATTGCAACTGAGGCTGCACTTTCACCAATAGCCTTCCATGGGCTCTCACAGTGCCCAAGCCTCAGCTACTCTTCATGACTACTTCATGCCTTCAAAACCAGTAACATCTGGGTGACTCGTACACATTATCAAGTCCAGCCACAGCACAAGGTACAACCCTGCCTGTCTCTGGAATGCAGCTTCTGTGCTCTCAGAAAACTCTTCTCAGAAGATTTCACCTCATTGATGCTGGTATCTTCCCAATCACCGCCAATTTCCCAGCTCCAGCTAACCAGCATCAATAGTCCCAGTAATGCAATGGTTTTGCTTTAGTAGTTCTGGTATCTTGTTAATCACAGGTAATTCTTCAGCCCTAGCTAACCAGAACCACAGAACCTTCCCAGTCAAAATAGCAATGGCCCTGATAAGAGTCATTAATCTTCCCTCTGAAATTTCACACATCAGGCCTCCATCTTCTGCACTATTCTCAACATTTTCTTCCAAGCTCCTCCAGAATACCCAGCAGAGCTCTTATCCCGATGGCTCGTCTAGCTCAAAGTTCCAAAGTCCTTCCACAGTCCTCCCCCAAACATGGTCAGGTTGTCACAGGAATATCCCACTATGCTGGTACCAATTTGTCTTAGTCAGGATTTCTATTCCTGCACAAATATCATGACCAAGAAGCAAGTTGGGGAGGAAAGGATTTATTGAGCTTATGCTTCCACATTGCTGTCCGTCACTGAAAGGAAGTCAAGACAGGAACTCAAGCAAGTCAGGAAGCAGGAGCTGATGCAGAGGCCATGGAGGGATGTTCCTTACTGGCTTGCTTGCTCTCCTGGCTTGCTCAGCTGGCTTTCTTATAGAGCCCAAGACTACCAGCCCACAGATGGTACCACCCACAAGGGGCCCTCCCCCCTTGATCACTAATTGACAAAATGCCTTACAGGTGGATCTCATGGAGGTATTTTCTCAATTGAAACTCCTTTCTCTGTGATAACTCCAGCTTGTATCAAGTTGTCACAAAACCAGCCAGTACACTCTCTGATTTAAAGTTATTTTAGATCATTCCAGTCGAGTCGGTACCCTGAGCATTGTACCCAGTCTCACAGCACCCAGAGAAAGCTTGACTCCCAGGCTCTCTAACATTCCCAGAATCATAGGATCATAGGTGAGGAGACCACAGTATCTGCCCCAACACTGGGAGTAACTGGGACCAGTGGGATAAAGAGACACAGGAACCCCACCTGGCCAGTGACACAGGTTCTTTCTGGTCTGAGCTGGTACCCTTAGTAGACATTGGGCACTAGCTCCTCACCCAGTGCCACAATACCCAGAGGAAGCTCTATTCCCAGGTGCTCTAACATGCATAGGATCATAGGAGCACAGGAATCAGGAGATGGGTCACATGGGGATCTCAGGATCCCAGAGGCAGCTTGACTTCCAGGAACTCTGACACTTCCAGGATCTCAAGAACCCAGGATCGCAGAATCACAGGATCCCAAACACAACTGGAATCTGAGGAGTTCTGATACAAACAGGAACAGAGGAAGAACAATTTCATGTCAGATACAGCAAGGCAAGTTAGTACTAGAGATAAGCAAATGGCTAGAGGCAAGCTTAAAAACATAAGCAACAAAAACCAAGGTTACTTGGCATCATCATAACCCAGTTCTCTCATCATAGAAAGTCCTGGAAACTTCTAACTCCAGAAAAGCAAGACTTGGATCTAAATTCACTTCTCATGATGAAGATAGAGGACTTTAAGAAGGACATAAATAACTCCCTTAAAAAAATTACAAGAGAACACAGGTAAACAGGTAGAAGAACTTAAAGAGGAAACACAAAATTCCCTTAAAGAATTACATGAAACCATAACCAAAACCAAACAGGTGAAGGAACTGAACAAAGCCATCCAGGATAAAAAAAAATGGAAATAAAAAAATAAAGAAATCATAAAGGGAGACAACCCTGGAAATAGAAGACCTAGGAAAGAGATCAAGAGCCATAGATGCAAGCATTACCAACAGAATACAAGAGATAGAAGAGTGAATTTCAGGTGCAGAAGACACCATAGAAAATATTGACACAACAGTCAAAGAAAATGCAAAAAACAAAAAGCTCCTAACACAAAGCATCCAGGAAATTCAGGACACAATGAGAAGATGAAACCTAAGGATAATAGGTATAGAAGAGAAGGCAGATTCCCAACTTAAAGGGCCAGTAAATACCTTCAACAAAACTATAGAAGAAAACTTCCCAACCTAAAGGAGATGCCAATGAACATGCAAGAAGCCTACAGAACTGCAAATAGACTATACCAGAAAAGACATTCATACCGTCACATAAAAATAAAAACACCAAATGCACAAAACAAAGAATATTAAAAGTAGTAAGGGAAAAGGTCAAGACATATGTAAAGGCAGACCTATCAAAATTACACCAGGTTTCTCACCAGAGACTATAAAAGCCAGAATATCCTGGGCAGATGCCATCCAGACTCTAAGAGAACAAAAATGCTAGCCCAGACTACTATACCCAGAAAAACTCTCAATTACCACAGATGGAGAATACAAGGTATTGCAAGAAAAAAAAAAAACAAATTTACACAATATCTTTCCATAAATCCAGCCGTACAAATGATAATAGATGGAAAACACCAATACAAGGAGAAAAACTACAACCTAGAATATGGAGGAAATTAATATTTTTTCAACAAACCCCCAAAAAGGTAGACACACAAACATGATTGCACGACTAACAACAAAAATAACCGGAAGCACCAATCACTTTTCCTCAGTATCTCTTAACATCAGTGGACTCAATTCCCTAATAAAAAGACATTAACTAACAGACTGGATACATAAACAGGACGCAGCATTTTGCTGCATACAGGAAACCCACCTCAGTGACAAAGACAGATAGATACTACATCAGAGTAAAAGTCTGGAAAAAAAATTTCCTAATGGTCCCAAGAAACAAGCTGGAGTAACCATTCTAATATTGAATAAAATTGACTTTCAACCAAAAGTTACTAAAAAAAGATAAAGAAGGACACTTCATACTCATCAAAAGAAAAATCTACCAAGAAGAACTCTCAATTCTGAACATCTGTGCTCCAAATGCAAGGGCACGCACATTCATAAAAGAAACTTTACTAAAGCTCAAAGCACACATTACACCTCACACAATAATAGTGGGAGACTTCCACATCCCACTCTCAGCAATGGAGCAGATCGTGGAAACAGAAACTAAACAAAAACACAGTAAAACTAACAGAAGTTGTGAACCAAATGGATTTAACAGATATTTATAGAACATTTCATCCTAAAACAAAAGAATATACCTTCTCAGCACTTCATGCTACCTTCTCCAAAACTGAGCATATAATCAATCACAAAACAGGTCTTAACAGATACAAGAAGAATGAAATAATCCCATGCATTCTATCAGATCATCATGAACTACGTCCGTTCTTCAATAACAACAAAAACAATAGAAAGCCAACTTACACATGGAAGCTGAACAATGCTCTACTCAGTAATAACTTGTTCAAGGAAGAAATAAAGAAGTTATTAGGCCAAAAGCTCAGAATACCCAAGATACAATTCACAGACCACATTAAGCTCAAGAAGAAGGAAGACCAAAGAGTGGGTGCTTCGTTCCTTCTTAGAGAGGGGAACAAAATACACACAGGAGCAAATATGGAGACAAAGTGTAGAACAGACACAGAGGAAAGGCCATCCAGAGACTGCCCCACTTGGGAATCCATCTGATGTACATTTGCCAAACCCTGACACTATTGTGGATGCAAAGAAGTGCTTGCTGACAGGAGCCTGATATGACTGTCTCCTGAGAGGCTCTGCCAGAGCCTGATAAGTACAGAGGAGGATGCTTGCAGCCAACCATTAGACTGAGCAAGGGGTCCCAATGGAAGAGTTGGAGAGAGGTCTGAAGGAACTGAAGGGTTTTACAGACCCATAGGAAGAACAACACTATCAACCAACCAGTCCACCCAGAGCTCAAAGGGACTTAACCACCAACCAAGGATTATACATGGAGGGACCCATTGATCCAGCTGCATATGTAGCAGAGGATGGCCTTGTTGGGCATCAATGGTAGGAGAGGCCCTTGAGCCTGTGAAGGCTAGATTCCCCAGTGTAGGGGAATTTGAGGGCGTGGAGGCAGGAGTGGGTGGGAAGGTGGGTAAACACTCACATAGAAGCAGGGGAGGAGGTTTGTATAGGGGGTTTCAGTGGGGAAAACGGGAATAGCACTTAACATTTGAAATGTAAATAAAGAAAATATCCAATTAAATTTTTTAAAAAAGTTATTTTAATACAAACAACTCATTTACAAGTAACCAATCATGAAATGAGCTTTTTGTTACATAATAAAATAAGCAAAAGTGATCATTTAAGAGCATTTTATTATATTCACCACATATTGTAATAAAATTTTTCATTAAATTTAACTTTGTTCTTAAAGAGTATAGTTCAATAATGCTATAGGATTGACAGAGACCAGTACATTAAATGATTTAATTCATAAAGCTTTTCAGTCACATTTATGTTTATAAATGAAAGTCAAAAGTTTTTCTTAAAGATCATGCAAATTGGAAATTTTGAAAGGTGAAGAACAGATATGACTTCATGAAAATAAGAAGTTGCTATATGGCAAAGGAAACAATCAGCAGATCATAAAGTCTACAGAATTTGTTACAATCCTTACCAACCACAGCTCAAACAAGGGACAAATATCCAGAATTTACAAATAATTGCAGAAATTAAATAGCAAGAAAATTAAACTGCCAAAAACCAAATGAACAAAGAAAATAAATAAACAATTTTCCAAAATAAGAAATATAAATTTCGGGGGTGGCCCCGGCGGAGAGCAAACCCAGTAGCCCGGGCGATTACGGACCTGGCAGAGGCGGTACTGCAGGAGAAAGCGATCAAGTTTATGTCCAGTTCTCTAGCAGACACCATCGTGACTCAGCAGCAGCAGTCCAGTCCACTCGGCAAACATTAAACATCAGTTAGCAGCACTGGCTTGATCCAGAAGAACCATGAGGCGCCACCAGCCCCCATAAGTCCAAGGAAGCAGCAAGAAGCAACTGGAATACCACCAGAAGTTTCTGTGGTGCATTTATCTCCATGAAGTCAAGACAAGTGATGATCAGTGAAGAAAGCAAGACAAACCATTGCAAGAGTGGTGTCAGTGAAGATGGTATCAGTGAAGCCCAGCAAAGACCAGCAAAAGTTGCAAGGCAAACCAGTGCAAGAGCATTGTCCACTGTCTGTTGTTAGGATATACTCACACTCTTTCCAAACATCACGTGTTCTCTCAAGCTTCCACTCCAGCAAAACATCACATGCCCTTTCACCAAGCAGCTTCCAAAAGAATACCATGTGTCTGTTCTCAGCAAAACATCTCTCCTGTGTCTGCTTCAGGAAAACATCCTTTCATAAGACAGTTCCCAGAAAAACACCACATGACACAACTGAGTCTCCAATGAAATCAGAAATTCCTATTTCAGTTATCATGGCAGGGAACAAAGCAGTGCACAAGCAGGCATCACGTTGGAGAAATAGCCAGGACTGATAAATCTAGATCTTCAGGCAGTGGGAAGAGAGAAAGCCTCTGGGAATGCGCTTTGTGAAACCTGGAAGCCCAGTCTGAGTAACAGACACACTTCCTCCAACAAGGCTACACCTTCTAATCCTTTCAAATAATACCACTCCCTGGTGAACAAGTATTCAAATCTATGAGCCTTTGGGGACTATTCTCATTCAAACCACAACACAGGGTCTCTACATAGCCCTGGCTGTCCTAGTTTTTAATATATAGACCAGGCTGGCCACAAAACTAAGTGACTGCTTGCTTTCTTTCTTTTCTTTTTTTTTTTAAGATTTTATTTGTGTCCTATGTAATGTCTTTTTAGTTTTTGTCTATTTACAGTAGTCCCTCAACATGTTTTGCTCTTTTAAGTTTTATTTATTTTTTATTTATATGAGTACACTGCAGCTGTCTTCAGACACACACTAGAAGAGTGCATCGGATCCCATTACAGATGGTTGTGAGCCACCATGTGGTTTCTGGGAATTGAATTCAGGACCTCTGGAAGAACAGTCAGTGCTTTTAACTGCAGAGCCATCTCTCCAGCCCTCTCAACATGGTTTAATTATGAAATTAACATTTTTTGGAACTTGTCTCTTTCTGTATTGTAGGGAGCTGCTGCCGCGCCTTAAAGATGGCGCCGGTTTCCTGCCTGACGTCACCCTGCAGGTGGTAAACATTTTCCTTGTGGCTGTGGGTGGTGAATTACATAGCTTCTGCTTTATCTGCAGAACCTACGTGGCAGATTATGGTTGGAGGATTGTAGACTATTTAAGCGAGAATGGGAAGGGGCAAAACAGCAGAAGAAAAAAGGTAAGTAAAGAAGAAGCTTGTACAAGGGACCTGAATAAACTGCTCGAAGAAGATCTCAGTCGTTGCGTCTTTCTTGCTGGTCGAGGAGACGCGACACTGTATCCTACTCTGACCTGAAGCTGGCAGTTCTCCTTGCTGTCTTAGTCTTTCAAGTACCAGGAATACAAGTATACCCTCATCCTTGGCTTCTGAAATTCCAGCTTTTCTTGTACAGTCTGGAGATAGTTTTACAGAATGCCCCATATCTGGATTGTTTGGTTCTTCATGATTGGTTTTATTTAAAAGTTGTTAGCAGGAATGTATATTGTAGATTCTTAGTGTACTATACCAGAAGTTACATGATGTCATTTTGTTCTATCATTGGTCATGTTAAGTAAGCTTCCTATTAGGGCATTGCTTACCTCACATTTTCATTGTAAGCTATCATCACAGAACAAATCCCAGCGCCTCTTTAAAGACTTTTAAGAAAGATTTCTTTTGGGGGATGGAGAGATGGTTCCACAGTTAAGACAATGTGCTGCTTCTGCAGAGAGCCTGAGTTCCCAGCATCTGTATCTGCTGACTCACAAATGCCTATAACTCTAGCTCCATGGGGATCTAAGACCTTTGACCTCAGGCATCTGTACTTGTATTTAATACCAGACAGACATAAACATATGATTAAAAATAAATCTTATTTGCATTATGAAAAAAAAAGAAATATAAATTTCTAATGACTCTTTTTGACAATGTTCAGTATCCCAAACCAACATGGGAATATATATTGCAACTACTTTGAAGTACCACCTCACTACAGTCAGAATGGCTAATATCAAGTCTGTCAACAAATGTTGAAAAGGGTGTGGAAAAATGAGTCCTTACTCACTGTTGGGGTCGTGCATTTATAAAGCAACTGTGGAAATCAGTAGAACTCACCTATGATTCTGCTATTTCATATCAGAGCATATACCCAGAGAACTCAATATCTCAACACAGAATATTTGTATCTCTCTATAATGTGCTGCATTATTCACTAATACTAAAAATTGAAATCAGGGTAGTTGTCCATCAATAGATGGATGGATAACTTAGCTACATATATAAAATAGAATATAATTTAGCTCTAAAGAAAAATTAAGATAAAAATTTTGTAGGAAAATGGAATGAGAATGTACATGAAGAAATTTTATGCAATCTCAGAAATAAAAAAAAATCTTTCATGCTTTATCTCACTTGTAATCTGTATAATAAAGCATGTATCTATGTGTCTTAGTCAAAATTATTATTGCTGTAATATATGGCACAAAAATGTAAAATCCAACGTGAGGCTACACAGTTTCTTTACAAATGCCCATTCTAAATGTATGGAGATATTTTTAATTGTATATAATTGCATCTAATTAATCTTAGTGTGTAATATTTTTATTTATCTGATAGTGTTCTTTTTTATTTTTTTATTTTTTTTATTTTTTTATTTACATTTCCGATGATTCCCCTTTTCTTTGGAAACCCCGTGTCCCCTCCCCCTCCCCGCCTCTGTGAGGGAATTCCTCCT
>CM052722.1:62278493-62317631 GCA_028551405.1 Uromys caudimaculatus
CCCAGGCAGAAGTTTCCTGCCACAGCCGCCCGCTTTTGGGATCCAGGGGGGTTTCTAGGCCCGCCTACCTTGGTCCCTGTGTCTCGCGGGTTCGGGGTAGTACCTGGTGAGCTGTGGGGCGTGTCTTTGGCCCTCTGCTGGGTCTTGTGATGTCCTGAGAGGGATCTTTGTCCCCTAGATAGTGTTTTTATAATAATGTTCATAAATTAAAAACAGAAAATTCTCAAAATTTGTAAATGTATCTCACGTGTTCACAGAATAAATAATGAAAATAAATCAATAATTTCTCAGCTACATAACTAACTGGTATTATTCTTTCAACTTTTTAAATAAAATCTTAATGTCCCAAAGCTTATGTACTCTAATGTTTTAATATAAATAATTTTTAAGAATTTTTTTCAAATATGGTTCACTAATTCCCAGTAGTGTTTAGTGTCATTAAACAATGGTTAATGTAGTGCTTTTGAAACTCCATACCTAGAACTTCTTAATGGGAAAATCCATTATCATAGGCCGGGGAGATTTAATGATGGACGTATTTGTGATAATTTTGTGGTAAATATTACCATTGAGGTTTAGGAATTTCTTTTGGAAAAACTGACAATAATAAAATTACTTCTTTTTAATATGGTTGGAAACTTAATTATAATCATTAAATAAACAGTTTTAATAAAAATTACGGAATGTTTCATTTTGAAGTTGTAAAATCACTTTTTCTAATACAACTTCCATTATTTCCAGGGTCTGTTGTTACTGCAATTTCATTTGGCTAAAATATTGCCAATGAGAGTGTCCCTGATGATTAACAGGTTTTTCAAAGCACTATATGTATTCCAGCAAGTTTGAGTTCATAAAAATTAGAAAAAGGTATTTGTAACATTATAACAAAAATTCATAACACTAGTAGAATTTTTGCTATGATAAATTATTGGCAATTAAATATTACAAGTTAAACTACTACACAAATAACACTTGTGTTGTCGTGTTATGATAGTAAGATATCACTACTGAGTCAAATGATATATGATGATTCAAGATGGAAACAAACTTGTATCATAACATAAATCTCAGAAGCATTTCATTGAAGAAAGGTAGATTTAGAAGAAATATTTTTGCAAAAACAGCAAGATATTTGGCTAACACAAAAGTAACAACATTATGCCCATGTTCTTATCTGAACAAAATAATGTTCAAGAAATTTTGGAAGGCACATTTTTTTTTCCCAATCAAGAGGAGAATCCTGTCATTTTTCTTAAAAATGTATACATCGAAGTTAGGCAAGAGAGTGTATTTCTGTAGTGGCAGAATTTTGTGTAAGCAAGGAGATTATGATACCAAGGCCAACAGCAAGTTATAAAGAAAGAAACTTAGAATGATGAACAATAAATTACATAATTTCCTAGAAGGTTAGAAATAAGTGTGTGTGTGTGTGTGTGTGTGTGTGTGGTGTGTGTGTGTGTGTGTGTGTGTGTGTGTGTGTGTGTGTGTGTGTTTGTGTGTGTGTAAAGAATTCCTTGAAACTAAATTTCTTGACTCAGTAGTCTGAGGGGAAAATGCTATGTTAATATAGGTGGCAAAGAATATTTCTTGGAGAGCTACTAACGTATAAACAGACACAGAAATGAGAAAGAATAGAACTTTCAACGTGTTTCTGGAGAAAAGCAGATTTTTGGTTTTTTGTTTGTTTGTTTGTTTTACATTTTTGGAGACAGACTATCATAGAGTAGCCCTGGCTGGATCAGAACTTGATTTCCTCCTGTATTACTCTCCTGCACTCTAGGTATATAAATATGTGTCAAAATTGGCAGAGATTTACATGGATATGGGAAACCATCCAAACCCAAACTATATGAGTTATCACATGCTATGCTAAGATGTTCATTCTATGATTTGTAAGTTTAAAACATCATTAAACATATAAGAAATTACTAGTGATGTCCAAGATTTAAAATGAAAAGAACTAGTTTAATGTGTTTTTGCTTTGATCTTAGTAAAAAAAAAAATAGACTAAGGCTGTGTTAGGGAATTGAGAAATGTGGATACAGACTGTGAAATATTTAGATGTGGAATTCATCAGTTGAGTTAAACAGCAGGGACTGAAGAAATTTTTGAGAAAACTATTAGGTTTCTCTAATTAATATATGATGAAATTAGTATTTGGAACAAAGACTGTGTTTGATTTCATGCCAAATGCATTGAACTATAAGTGGAGCATGACCATGGGTAATTTGGAAATGAAATATCCTAAGAGAAACCTCAGAATATAAATCATCTTAGAAAATATTAGAACTTAGATTCTTGTCGCTCTCCTAGCCGGGGATGAAATGATATATTATACTGGTACCACTGATAACATGGGTGGAAAGATTACCTTTTCTTGAGCTGCTTTTCTTTTCTTTTTTTTTTTTTTCTTTTCCAGAGATCAAACATAGAGCTTAACACATAACAGGTAGGTAATCTATCACTCATTTGTATCCCCATCCCTCAATTATCCTGTACAAATTGAAAACACACAGACACACACAGACACACACACACACACACATACACACACACACACAGTGTGTCCTTTCATTGTACAATTCTAACCCCAAATTCAGCACCTCTAGATGCTTATTATATTTTCTATATTTATTTAATTATTCATTCATTATATATGGATATGTGTGTGAATCTTGGCACAAGCAAGCCATTTATGAGTTCAAAGGGAACTTGCAAAAGTTGTTTTTGTATCCATTCTTTAGTTGACATCAAGGTTGTTTCTAGTTTCTGGATATTATGAATTAAGCTGCTTAGAATATAGCAGAGCAGGTAACCCTGCAATATGGTGGAGCATCTTTTCAGTATATGCCCAAGAGTGGTATAGCTGGGTCTTCAGGTAGAACTACTTTCAATTTTGTAAGAAACTGCCAGATTGATTTCTGGCATGGTTGTACATGTTTATAATCCTGCAAGCAATGGAAGATTTTTTTTCTTTCTCTACATCCTTTCCAGCATGTGCTGTCCCTTGAGATTATAATCTTCGCCATTCTGATTGGTATGAGATAGAATCTCAGGTTCATTTTGATTGGCATTTCCTGATGACTAAGGATGTTGAACATTTCTTTAAATGTTTCTTGGTCATTGGAGATTCCTCACAACCTACACACCCAAACAAGTTAAGCAAGGAGGAAAGTCCAAGTGAGGATGCTTCAATCACACCTAGTAGAAGAAACAAAATAGTCATAAGAGGCAGACAGAGGGAGGGAAATGGGTGGTAGGGGAGAAGGTGAGAGGAATGGGATAGGGAGATTAGGTTCAGGGAGAGACAGAAGAGAGGCCCAAAGGGGGAGGAGAATGAATGGAAATATGTAGGTGTCAGTTTGCGAGGAGGGGAGAATCTCTAGAAAGTCTCAGAGACCTGGGATAGAGGAGTCTCACAGGAATTAATGTGGATGACATTAGCCAAGATGCTTAACAGTGGGGACATGGAACCTGAAGAAACCACCTACTGTAGCCATGCAGGACCCCCAGGGGAGCTACCACCCACAAAACTTTAACGCACTACTTATACTTATCTTAAATGCTGGGATAGAGCAACGACTGAAGGAAAGGCAACCAATAACAGGCCTAACTTGAAAACCACCCCATTGACAAGCACCAATCCCTGATATTATTTATATTCATTTATGCTTATAGACATGAACCTAGAAAAATTGTCCTCTGAGAGGCTCCACTCACTAGGTGACTGAAACAGATATAGACACCCACAGCCAAACATTAACGGAGGTCAAAGACACATATAGAAGAGATTTTAAAAGGACAAACGGCCTGAAGAAGATGGGAACCCTATAGGAAGACCAAAAGAGTCAACAAACCTCAACTCCTTGAAGTTCTCAGAGACTGAGCTACCAACCAAAAGATATACACGGGCTGGAATGAGCCCTCCTCCCCCAATGCCCACACATATGTAACATTAGAATTCTGGCAACTCAGTCTTCATGGCTTCCTTATCTGGCCTTACTGAAAGAGGGTGTGTCTAATAAGTCTGAGATTTGATGTGTCAGGATGGCAAGATATACACAGCAGAGATGTTGTCCTCTCATGTGAGTAGGGGGGACGCTGTGAGGAAGAGGGAACAAGATTTTATGTAAATAAATAAATAAATAAATAAATAAATAAATAAATAAATAAATAAATATATTTTTTAAAAAAGCACATTTTAGCCCTCTCTTTTTTATTAGATATTATATTTATTTACATTTCAAATTTTGCCCCCTTTCATGGCTTCCCCTCCAGAAACCCCCTATCCCATCCCCCTCCCATTGCTTCTGTGAGGGTGCTCACCCACTCACCCATCCACTCATACCTCACCATCCTGGCATTCCCCTACACTGGTAAATCAAACATTCACAGAACCAAGGGCCTCCCATCCATTGATGCCAAACAAGGCCATCTTCTGCTACATATGCAGCTGGAGCCATGGGTGCCCTCCATGTGTACTCTTTGGTTAGTGGTTGAGTCCCTGGGGAGCTCTAGGGGTCTGGTTGGTTGATGTTGTTTTCCTTCGCATGGTGTTACAAACCGTTTCAGCTCCTTCAGTCCTTTCTCTAACTCTTCCATTGGGGTCCTTGTGCCCAGTCCAATGGTTGGCTGCAAGCATCCACCTCTGTATTTGTCAGGCTCTTGCAAAGCCTCTCAGGAGACAATATCAGGCTTCTGTCAGCAGGCACTTCTTGGCATACGCAATATTGTCTGGGTTTGGTGTCTGTATATGGAATAGATTCCCAGGTGGGGGAGTCTCTGGATGGCCTTTCCTTCGGTCTCTGCTCCATATTTTGTCCTATTTCCTTTAGACAGGAGCAATTCTGTGTTAAAATTTGGAAGTGAATGGGTGGCCCCATCTCCCAGCTAGGGGTTTTGCCTAACCTCTGGATATGTTCTCTACAGGTTCTCCCTCCACATTATTGAGCATTTTTTAAAATCTCATTCCTGTTGGCTCCTGGAAGCTTCTTGGTTTCCTAGTATCTGGGACTTGCTGGTAGCTACATCCCAGTTTCCCATCCCCCATTGTTAAACACTTCTGTTCAAATTGATGACTCTCTATATATCATAACTGTCTCCTTCCATACCTGAACCTGCCCCTGGTTTTCCGCCTCCCCCTCCTCTCTTCCTCTGAAGTCCCTCCTACCCTCTAACTCCCATGAGGATTTTGTTCACCCTTCTTAGAAAAACTGAAGAATTCACACTTTGGTCTTCCTTCTTCTTTAGCTTCATATGGTCTATGAATTGTATCTTAGGTATTCTGAGCATTTGGAATAATATCTACTTATCACTGAATGCATACCATATGTATTCTTTTGTGATTGGGTTACCTCACTCAGGATGATATTTCCTAGTTCCGTCCATTTGCCTGCAAATTTCATGAATTCATGGTTTTGAATAGCTAAGTAGTACACCATCGTGCAAATGTACATTTTTTGTATCCATTCATCTGCTGAAGGACATCTGGATTCTTTCTACCTTATGGCTATTATAAATATAGCTGCTATGAACAAAGTGGAGCATGTGAAATTATTGCATATTGAAGCATCTTTTGGGTATATGCCCAGAAGACTTGTAGCTGGGTCCTCAGGTAGTACTATTTCCAGTTTTCTGAGGAACCACCAGACTAATTTCCAGAGTGCTTGTACCAGCTGGCAATCCCACCAACAATGGAGGAGTGTTCATCTTTCTCCACATCCTCAACAGCATCTGCTGTTACCTTAGTTTTTTATCTTAGCCATTCTGACTGGTGTGAGGTGGAATCTCAGGGTTCTTTTGATTTGCATTTTCCTGATGACTAGAGATGTTGAACATTTCTTTAGGTGCTTCTCTGCCATTCGATATTCTTCAGTTGAGAATTATTTCTTTAGCTCCATGGCACATTTTAAAATAGGGTTATTTGGTTGTCTGGAATCTAACTCCTTGTGTTCTTTCTGTATATTAGATATTATCCCTCTATCAGATGTGGAATTGGTAAAGATCTTTTCCCAAACTGTTGGTTGCCATTTTGTTCTATTGACAGTGCCCTTTGCCTTACAGAAGCTTTGCAATTTTATGAGGTCCCAATGTTTTTATTTTGATCTTAAAGCATAAGCCATTAGTGTTCTGTTCAGGAAATTTTTCTCTATGCCCATGTATTCGAGGCTCTTCACCACATTCTCCTCTATTAGTTTCAGTGTGTCTGGTTTTATGCAGAGGTCCTTGATCCACTTGGACTTCAGCTATGTACAAGGAGAATAGCATGGGTCGATTTGCATTCTTCTACATGCTGACCTCCAGTTGAATGAGCAGCATTTGTTGAAAATGCCATCTTTTTTCCACTGGATGGTTTTAGCTTCTTTGTCAAATATCAAGTGACCATAGGTATGTGGGTTCATTTCTAGGTCTTCAATTCTATTCCATTGATTTTTCCTGTACCAAAAGCATATAGTTTTTATCACTAATACTCTGTAATACAGCTTGAGGTCACAAATGGAGATTCCCCCAGAAGTTCTTTATTGATGAGAATAGTTTTCACTATCCTGGGGTTTTTGTTATTCCAAATAAATTTGGAAATTGATCTTTCTAACAATATGAAATATTAAGTTGGAATTTTGATGGGGACTACATTGAATATGTAGATTGCTTTCAGCTAGATGGCCATTTTTTAATATTACTCCTGCCAATCCGTGAGCATTGGAGATCTTTCCATCTTCTGAGATCTTCAATTTTTTTCTGCAGATAATTGAAGTTCTTGTCATACAGATCTTTCACTTCCTTGGTTAGATTCACACCATTATATTTTATATTATTTGTGACTATTGTGAAGGGTGTTGTTTCCCCAATTTCTTTCTCAGCCTGTTTATCCTTTGAGTAGAGGAACGCTAATGATTTGTTTGAGTTAATTTTATATCCAGCCACTTTGCTGAAGTTGTTTATCAGGTTTAGGAGGTCTCTGGTGGAATTTTTGGAGCCACTTAAGTATACTATAATATCATCTTCAAATAGTGATATTTTCACCTTTTCCTTTCCAATTTGTGTCACATTGACCTCTTTTCATTGTCTAATTGCTCTGGCTAGGACTTTGAGTACTATATTGAGTAGTTAGAGAGAGATTCTGAATCCCTATGTAGTCCCTGATTTTAATGTGATTGCTTCAAGTTTCTTTCCATCTAGTTTGATGTTGACTACTTGTTTGCTGTATATTTCTTTTACTATGTTTAGGTATGGGCCTTGAATTCCTGATCATCTCAAGACTTTTACCATGAAGTAGGTGCTGAACTTTGTCAGATGGTTTCTCATCATCTAATGAGATGATCATGTGGTTATTTTTTCTTTGAGTTTGTTTATATAGTGGATTATGTTGATACATTTCTGTATATTGAAATATCCCTGCATCCCTGGGATGAAGGATACTTGATAATGGGGAATGATCCATAGAAAGAATTGTGTAGTGTTTTTTTTTTTTTGTTTCTATTTTGTGGAATATTTTTAAGAGTATTGGTATTAGGTCTTCCTTAAAGGTCTGATAGAATTCTGCACTAAAATCATCTGGGCCTGGGACTTTTTTGGTTGGGAGACTTTTAATGACTGCTTCTATTTCCATAGGAGTTATGGGACTGTTTAGATTGTTTATCTATCCTGATTGTTTCTTAGGACTATTTGCTTAGAAAATTTTTTGTCATCCTTTTACTTTGAGGTAGTGTTTGTCTTTAGCACTGAGGTGAATTTTCTGTATTCAGCAAAATGCTGGGTCCTGTTACATTACAGTGTGTTAGTCTAAGTCTTTTTATTGTGTTATTGAGTCCATTTATGTTAATAGATATTAAGGAAAAGTCATTGTTGCTTCCTGATATTTTTGTTGTTAGTCGTGAAATTATGTTTGTGTGTCTATCTTCTTTTGGGTTTTTAGAAAGAAGATTACTTTCTTGCTTTTTCTAGGGTGTAGTTTCCCTCTTTGCATTATACTTTTCCATCTATTATCCTTTGTCAGGCTGGATTTGCTGAAAGATATTGTGTAAATTTGGTTTTGTCATAGAATATCATGGTTTCTTCATCTATGGTAATTGAGAGTTATGCTGGGTATAGCAGCCTGGGCTGGCATTCGTGTTTCTTTAGGGTCTGTATGACATCTTCCCAGGATCTTCTGGCTTAGACAGTCTCTGTTGAAATGTCTGGTGTAATTCTGATAGGTCTGCCTTTATGTGTTACTTGGCTTTTTTTCCTCACTGCTTTTAATATTCTTTCTTTGTTTTGTGCATTTGGTGTTTTGAGTATTATGTGTCAGGAGAAATTTCTTTTCTGGTCCAATCTATTTGGAGATCTTTATACTTCTTGTACGTTCATGGGCATCTCTTTCTTTAGATTAAGGAAGTTTCTTCTATAATTCTGTTGAAGATATTTTATCGCCCCTTAAGTTGGGAATCTACCTTCTCTTCTATACCTATAATCCTTAGCTTTGGTCTTATCATTGTATCCTGGATTTCCTGGATATGTTAGGTTAGGAGCTTTTTGCATTTTGCAATTTTTTTGTTGTGTCAATGTTTTCTATGATATCCTCTGCACCTGAAATTCTCTCTTCTATCTTTTCTATTCTGATGGTCATGCTTGCATCTATGACTTCTGATCTCTTTCCTAGATTTTATATCTCCAGGGTTGTCTCACTTTTCTTTATTTTTTTCTATTTCCATTTTTACATACTGGTTGGTTTTGTTCAATTCCTTCAACTATTTGGTTGTGTTTTCCGTAATTCTTTCTGGGATTTTTATGTTTCCTCTTTAAGGTTTTCTATCTGTTTACCTGTGATCTCTTGTATTTCTTTAAGGCAGTTATTTATGTCTGTCTTAAAGTTCTTTATCATCATCATGATATGTGCTCTTAAATCTGGGTCTTGCTTTTCTGGTGTGTTGGGGTATCCAGGACTTGCTTTGGTGGAAGAACTGGGTTCTCATGATGCCAAGTAGCCTTTGTTTCTGTTGCTTAGCTTCTTATGCTTGCCTCTTGCCATCTGGTTATCTCTGGTGTTAGGTGGTCTTGCTATTCTGAGATGGAGCTTGTCCCTCCTTTGAGCCTGTGAACCTATGATCTTAATTGTATCAGTACTCCAGGGAAACAAATTCTCTCTGGGCAGAATATGGGTGTAGAGAGCTGTGGCACAGCCTTAGCTCCAGGGCACAGACTGTGACTGGAAGGATCCTGTCCCTGGCTGCTTCATGGTTCTTTTGCCCTGTGGGCTGCTTCCGGGTCCCTCTTTGGCCAGTTATTGGAGTAAAAGTGGTGGTCTCACCTTTGAATTTAGGAGTGACAGCACACCTGGGAGACCAACTCTCTCCATTAGCCCTACTTTCTAAAATGATAAAATGGTGAGAAAGAAATTTTGAGAAACAATACCCTTCACAATAGCCACAAATAATTTAAAATATTTTTGTGTAACTGTAAACAAGCAAGTGAAAAACATGTAAGGCAAGAACTTCAAGTCTCTGTAGAAATTTAAGAAGAAATGAGAAGATCTAAGTATCTCTCATGCTCATAGATTAGTAGGGTTAATGTAGTAAAAATGATCCCTTATCTAAAGCAATCTACAGATTCAGTGCAATACCAATCAAAATTCCTATATAATTCTTTTCAGACATTGAAAGAACAATTCTGAACTGCATATGGAAGAAATAAAGAACCCAAGATAACTAAAAACATTCCTGTACAATAAAAGAACCTCGGGAGTTATCATTTTCCCTGAACTTAAGTTTTACTGCAAAGCATTAGTAATAAAAACTGCATGGTATTGTCATAGGAACAGGTGGATCACTGGAATCAAATTTAAAATCCATAAATAAACACACACACACATACACACCACACACACACACACACACACACACACACACACACACACACACACACACACACCTATGGGTATTTTATTTTGGACAAAGAAGCCAAAACCATACAATGGAAAAAGAAAACATCTTCAACAAATAGTGCTTGCTGGTCTAACAGGATTCTGCATTTGGAAAAACACAGATATCCATATTTACCACCTGCACAAAATTCAAGTCCAATTGGATCAAAGACATCAACATAAACTGAGTACACTAAATCTAATGGAAGATAAATGAAAACTAGCCCTAAGCACAGTAGTACAGGAGACAAATTCCTGAACAGCATATCCATAGCTCAGGCTCTAAGATCAACAATAATAAATGGTACCTCATAAAACTGAAAAGCTTCTGTAAGTCAAAGGACACTTTCAATAAAACAAAATGACAACCTACAGTCTGGGAAAAGATATTCACAATGCCCACAAACAGTTGATTCTGTTGATCCCTCAATTTTTCCCCTGACTAGTCCTCATGACACCCTGAGCTCTATCTAATGTTTGGCTGTGGGTCCCTGCCTTTGTTTTCATATGCTGCAAGTAGAGGCTGTCAGAGGTCAGTTTAGATAGACTTCTGTCCACAAGAATAACAGAGTATCATTAATAGTGTCAGGGATTGGTGCTTGCCCACGGGATAGGGCTCAAGTTGGGCCAGTCAATGGTTGGCCAATTCCTTAGACTCTGGTCTTTGCCCTTGCAAATCTTGTAGGAAGGACATATTTTGGGTCAAATGTTTTCTGGGTGGTTTGCTGTCCTTATTTCTCCATTATGAGTCCTGCCTGGGTATAGGAGGTAGCCACTTTAGGTTTCATATCCCCTTCTGCTGGAAGTCATACCTAGAGTCATCCCCAGGGACTCCCTAGGGCCTCTCCCCAGTCCCAGGTCTCTAGCAGGCTCTAGAGGGCCTGCTCCTGCCTGCCAACAAGATCTGCCCTCTTCCCCGCTCTTCTTACAACTGATCTCCCTGTCTGGTTCCCCTCCCTATCCCCTCTTTGATTTTCCCTTCTGAGTAATATTCAAACCTCCTCCCTTGTGCTCTCCTTCTTATTTTGCTTATTTGAGTCTGAAATTTATAGCATGTTTACCTATAATTTATGGCTAATATCTACTTGTAAGTGAATACATATCATGGATGTCTTTTGGGGTCTGGGTTATTTCACTCAAGATGATATTTACTAGTTCCATACATTTGCCTGCAAATTAATGATATCCTTGGTTTTTAATTGCTGAGTAGTATTCGGTTTTATAAAAAAAACAAAAAAACAAAAAAAGAAAAACATTCTTTTTATCCATTCTTCAGTTGAGGAACATTTGGGTTGAGGAACATTCCTGACTACTACAAATAAGGCTGCTATGAACAAAGTTGAGCAAGTGTCCTTGTGGTATGGTAGAGTATCCTTTGAGTATATGCTCTGGAATGGTGTAGCTGGGTATCACCCCCATGCATCCCACCTCCAGCACATCAAATCACTGCAGGACTAGGTGCATCCTCTCTCACTAAGGCCAGACAAGTCAGCCCAGTTAGGGGACTGGGGATATACAGGCAGGCAAGAGATTCAGGAACAGCTCTGCTTCAGTTGTTGGGAGAACAGCATGGACACCAAGCTGTACATCTACTACATACATGCAGGGGGCCTATATCCAGCCCGTGCTTGGTCTTTTGATAGTGTTTCTGTCTCTGGGAGCCACTAGTGTCCAGGTTATTTGACTCAACTGGTCTTTCTGTGGAGTGCCTGTGGCCCCATGGGAGAGGATGCCCCTAGTCCCGCAGTGACTTGATGTGTAAGGGTTGGGCTATACTTAGGGTATTCTCCCCCTCTTTAAAGAAAAGGGGAAAGGGAGATGGAATGGGGATGTGGGTGAGACACAGGGGACCTGTGACCGGGATGTAAATTCAATAAATAAGCAAATTAAATAATAAAAAATAATCTTGAAGTCAATGATTTAAATTTTTTCTTTATGATAACATTTTTGGTCATTTTAATATATTTAATTTAGTCATGTATGCTTGGAACTCACTGCAAACATGTGTTGACATTACACGAATGTTTGACTGCATGCAGCTATCAATTTTTATTAGAGTATATTGTAACTTATGTCTTCTTTTACAAAATAATTTCAATAAAATATTGTTATTGCTTGATTTCTCATGTTGTACCAATATTTAATTTAAAAAAAACTTTAAGTATACAAGAACACTGAAATGGTTTAAAAATGGAAAACTCCATGAGGAATCAATTAATTACAATTCCAAGAGATTGATATAAACTAATGTTGTATGCATGCATATAATTCAAAATTAACATTTTATCCATTAAAAATCAACTTGGCAAAACATTAAAGTGGTTAAAAATACAAGTTATATCAAGACATATTTACTTTTCACATAATCTTTTATATCACTTGTTTCTGCTAGGATAACTAAATTTTATCTAATAAATACTAATACTCATTATCAGCTTTTTAAAAAACAAATTTAAGAAGTATAGTTATTTTACTAATGACTAGGAATAATGTTTCAACAATTTCAATGACCCATTTAACAATATATTTACATTTTGTTTCAATAACCATTAAATATCTTTCTTTTTCAGTTATATATAAAGAAAAAAATTAAGAATATAATTTATAAACATAAAAATATGTTTTTCTTGTTGAATTTGTATAGTAAAAACATAAGCATGTTCTCTGAGTGAATGAAGTATATTCCCCCATTCCCTATAACTAGTATGTATTTAGAAAATATAAATATATGGTAGTAAGCATTTTATAAATGTCAAAAAATGACTGACATAAATGAATTAGAAATTAAAATTTTTCTTTGAATCACCATTTCAACTGGCTTGTCATGCTTAGATATTAATATTATTTGATTTGATGTGTTATTGGTTTGTATTTCTGAAGAGAGACTGTAGACATAGAAAATGAGAAAATTGTGAAGTAGAAGTATCCCTGAACTTTAAAAATGCTTTGAGAGTATGATTAATAACTAGAATGTTTAAAATAATTTATTATAGGCATATTTCTTTGTACAGTATTTTATATTATGATAAAAGTAAGGAAAATAAAAGATTCAAAATATTGTTCAAGAACATTTGCATCATTCAGGATCCTTATGAGAAAATGTTGATTCCTTGCCTATTCCAATAGATTTAGTGAAACATAATTTATATATTAGATATTTTAACATATTTGTGGTTATTACAACAGGAAGAAAGTAACTGTGCTACTGGACAAGAAGTTGCAAAAATTAGCTGGTAAAAGCCTCTGTTCAACAAAGGTTCTTTATTTGAATATATTCGTATGTCTCTGCTATAGTAAATAAAACCTTAAAGGATTATTTTTTTATATGCCACAATAAGCATTTGATATAAAATATTTGGATCATTCCTAGAGAAGAGATCAGCCATCTTTTTAAGTAGTTGATGATTAATGATTATTTACTAAAAATATAAATGTGTGAGTATACTGTTATTATGGAGATAGAGGTTTTCCTGTGTTATCAACACACCGAAATCCAATAATGAAAAATTTTACTAAGGGTGTAGCACATTGTAAACCCTGTGAAGAGAATTCTGCAAATATGCCCAACTGATTTCACAGATTCACTCAATCTCAAACAGAAAAGCTACATAAAATTATTTTCATGAGTTCTATATGATTTTGAACTCTGTTAAGTGTACATTTCAATCTAATGCACTTTGTGTTTACCCCTTACAAGTCAATAAAACTGTATAAGCATTACCATTAATATTTAATATTACATAAAAATATATGTTTTGTTCTAGTCCTTAACTGGAAAAATGGATGTAGGGGGGAAGAGTAAACTTACATTTTAAAAAACAACACAAACACATTTTCCATAATGTGGTAGATACTAAAATATAGTTACCAAACTCATTGTTTGCTTCTTTCTGTATAAATGTATCACACCTATTAGACTTCTTTAAGAGTCATCTTATTTCTGATGTCTGGAAAACCAAATGTGCAGAGAAGTGTAGGACACTGCATCCAAGCCTGTCTCATAATATTTTGCTGTGATAACAGTTGCTTATTCTCCACTGACTTCACAAGTATTTTATTGAAGTCAGATGAACCACAGAAGGACGGATTCAAGGTTTCTGAAGCACCACTCAAAAGACAGCTGTGAATTCATCAGAAACTCCTTTCAATATTTAATACAAATTGTACTGGCTAGTTTTGTGTGTCAACTTGACACAAGCTGGAGTTATCAAAGAGAAAGGAGCTTCAGTTGAGAAAATGCCTCTATGAGATCCAGGTGTAAGGCATTTTCTCAATTAGTGATCAAGGGGGAGGGCCCCTTGTGGGTGGTACCATCTGTGGGCTGGTGGTCTTTGGTTCTATAAGAAAGCAGGCTCAGCAAGCCAGGAGAAGCAAGCAAGCCAGTAAGCAGCATTCCTCCATGGCCTCTGCATCAGCTCTTGCTCCTTGACCTGCTTGAGTTCTATTCCTGACTTCCTTTCATGATGAACAACAGCATGGAAGTGTAAGCTCAATAAACTCTTTCCTCCCCAACTTGCATCTTGGTCATGTTATTTGTGTAGGAATAGAAGCCCTGAATAAGACACAAATGTAAAGCCACTTACATTTGGGAATTTATCTGTTACAATATGTACATTAATGTTATTAACAAAAATTGCATTTTTTTGTATTTTTTAATATTTCTTTTATTTTTTTCATTCTTAAACAGTATCATGCACCTTTATTATGCCTCCAAAGAAAGCCAGTGAATTCCGTTTCACTGACCTATGAAATATATGTCTACTTCAATTATATTAAATGTGCATTTTTTTTGATATTTACTTTATATACATTTTAAATGTTTCCCCTTTCCAGGTCTCCCCTTCAGAAACCCCCTATCCTATTCCCCCTTCCCCTGCCTCTATGAGGGTGCTCCCTCATCCACCCACCCACTCTCATCTTCCCTCCCTAGCATTCCCCTACACTGGGGCATCAAACACCCTCAGGTCCAAAGGCCTCTCCTCCCATTGATATCCAACAAGGACGTCCTCTGCCACATATGAGGCCAGCACCTTGGGTCCCTCCATGTGTCTCTTTGCTTGGTGATCCAGTCTCCTGGAGCTCAGTTACAAAAAAAAATCATGGTATATACTCATTGATAAGTGGATATTAACCCAAAAGTTCGGAATACCCAAGATTCCATCACAGACCATATGAAGCCTAAGAAGAAGGAATACCAAAATATGAAGGCTTCAGTGTTTCTTAGAAGGGTGAACAAAATACTCATAGGAGGAAATATGGAGACAAAGTGTGAAGCACAGACTGAAGGAAAAGCCATCTAGACACTGTCCCACCTGGGGATACATCTCATATACAGCCACCAAACCCAGATGTGATTGTGGATGCTGGGAAGTGTTTGCTGATGGAAGAAGGATAAGCTATCTCTTGAGAGGCTCTGGCAGAGCCTGACAAATATAGAGGCAGATGCTTGCAGCCAACCATTGGGCTGAGTGTGGGGTCCTGGATGGAAGAGTTGGAGAAGGAGCTGAGGGGGTTTGCAGCCCCATGGAGGGAGCAACAGTGTCAACTGGCCAGACTCCCTGGAGCTCCTGGAGACTACCAACCAAAGAATTTCTTTTATTCTTTAATATTTTTTTACATTCCAAACTTTATCCCCCTCCTGGTCAGACTGTTCCACATTCCACACCTCCTCCCCCCATCTCCAAGAGGATACCCCAACCCTCACTCCACCCCACAAGACCTCCCTACTCTCTGGGTCCCCAAGCCTCTCCAGAGTTAGGCGAATCTTCTCTGTCTGAATCCAGACCTGACATTCCTCTGCTGTTTATGTGTTGGAGGCCTCATATTAACTGGTATATGATGCCTGGTTTGTGGCTCAGTGGCTGAGAGATCCCGGGTGTCCAGATCAGGTGAGACTGCTGGTTTTCCTATGGGGTCGCCCTCCTCCTCAGCTTCTTCCAGTTTTACCCTAATTCAACCACAGGGGTCAGCAGCTTCTTTCAGTTGGTTGGGTGTAAATATCTGAGTCTGACTCTTTAAGCCACTTGTTGGGCCTTTCACAGGTCAGTCATGATAGGCCCCTGTTTGTAAGCACACCATAGCATCAGTATTAGTGTCAGACCCTGGGGCCTCTCCCTGAGCTGCATCCCAATTTGGGCCTGTCACTGAAGTGCAACAACATAGATGTAAACTTCACGTTATAAGTTTAACAAACAGTAAATACTATAGTTATTGATTACCAGGTTAAAAGAATGAAAGCCAATGATGTGCATGCAAATTTTTTGCTAAAACGTTGCTTGTTATAACCTGCAAGGTAAATTATATGGCTTCTTACACTGTAGCTTTAAAGACTCAAAGCCTGAGATATGGTGTGACCTATTTGTGCTTTGTGTTTTAAAAAAATATTTTAAAACATATCTGAGTAGTTTGAAAGCAGAAATGAGGATATTCCTGTCTAGATCTGTACAGGGGCTCATGTTGGCACATAACTCTAATCAAAAAAAAATGTTGTATGTGACAAAAGGTGGATCAAGAGTTCAGAGACATGCTTTGCCACATTGCAAGATTGAGGTCAACCTGGGATATATCAGATCCTTCTTCAAAACAAACAAGCCAACAAACAATAAAGCTAACATTTGGAACATTATTTCAATATCAAGAAAAGTATGTTGAGATGACATTTTCTCTCTCCATCAAACCAAAGAAAAATTAAAAAATAGTTTTAGATGACAATAATTTTTAATACATCTAATAATTATAGTGCAGTTTCATGCATTCAATAATTAGTAAATTTTGCCATAGAAGGAGACCATTACAACCAGTCAAATGTAGTGTTGTTGTGCCAAGTCCCAATGGACACATCTATAAAACAACTCCCATGACTCAGGGATCATGCAAAGGAAGAGGTAGAAAGATTGTAAATGACAAATAATCAAGAAGTTTGCTGTGATTCTGTATTTTCCTAGTAATATCAGAAGCTGTACTCATAAAGTCTCACAAGTATGATTTTTCTAAATTTGAGCTGAATAAAAACATTAGTCCATACATAAGACATCAAACCTAATTAAAGAATGACATGAAGCTAAGAAATTATGAGAGTAGAAGTAACTGTTCCTTACATAAAAGAACACAAAACCTTTATCCAATGCTAAATGGTCAGCACTGAAAACATACACACAAGTAACTTTGTATAGATTGAGGAGGTTTTGCTTATGTATTTAACAATATACATCTGTGCTATACACATACATATATGCAAGGAACAACAAATAATGAAAACAAGGAGGCCATGGATTAGAAAGTGGGGAAGAAAGGTTATGTGGGAGGTTTGGGAGGGAAGAAAAGAAAGGGAGAAATGTTGTAATTACACTATAATCTCAAAAAGAAAAGAAAAAATGAAAAAAATGTTAAAGTAGTAGATTTTTCAGAGGAGTGTACATCTCAAAAATTGGGTTGTTTAAACCTGATTAGGATGAAACAATTGCAAAATTTGAAAGTTGTTACAGCAAGTCTAGCTAAATCTAGATACTTATATAATATATTAAATTGAGGTCTTCCAAATGATGACAAATATGGTATGCTTTGGCTTTGGAGACTTAATTAGGAGTACGTTCATATATTTGAGGACATTTCCAGTGTATTAAGATTACATAACACCCCTCAAATATCTCTCAATTCTAGCTGTCTCCAATTGCATCTCCTCTCTCTCCAAAAACTGACCTTCTCCTCCCATTCAAGATCACACCACCCCAATTCTACTCATAAAATTTGTTCTATATCTCACTCCCAGGGAGATCCATATGTCTTCCATAGACCCTTTCTCTATACCTAATCACTTCAGATTATAGCTTGGTTATCATTTACTTAACAGATAATATCTATATACAAGGAAAAAACACTATGCTTATCTTCCTGGTTCTGTGTTATCTCACTCAGGATGATTTTTTTTTCTAATTTCATCCATTTGCCTGAAAAAACATGTCTCTTGTTTTAACCGCTCTGTAATTATCCGTTGTATAAATGCACTACATTTTCTTTATTCATTTTTCTTTTGAGTAACGTCTAGGTTGTTTCCAACTTCTAAATATTGTGAATAAAGCAGCAAAGAACATGGTTGAGCAAGTGTTTTCTGGTAGGGTAAACCATCCTTTGAGTATATGCCCGAGAGTGATATAGCTGTATCTTGAGGAGGTTGAGTCCCAACTGCCAAATTATCACCAAATTATGATTCTAGCACCAAAATTGCATCACATTCAATTGAGATATTAGCCAATGTACCCCATGGAAATTGCTAAGCAAACCAGTCTATTGCCAAGACAATAGGCTATGCTCTACAACCTGACAGCAAAGACCAATAGTTGCAGACAACACCTACATGACTCTCTGAACATGGAGAAGTTGACCTGGTGTCTACATAGAAACCCTTGCTATTTCCTGTCAGTTTGTGGAGAACAACCTAGTCTTGGAAAACTCTTGGGCTGTTTGAGGACTACACTGGGGAACCTATTATTTCATTTAGATTGTCTACATATATGTTGTGGCCATTTGAAGAAGAATGGACACCATTGACTCAATGTTTAGGGAGTTGCATTATTTGAAAGAATTAGAGGATGCCCTTGTTGGAATGGGCATGGCCTTTTGGTGGTAGATCATAAAATATAAATTTGACAGTTGTAGTTTAAATAAGAATGACTCTCAAAGAATCATATATTGGAATATTTAGGGAGTGACACTATTTAAAAGGATTAGCAGGTGTGGGCTTGTGGGAAGAAATGTGTCACTGGGGGTGGACTTTGTGGTTTCAAAATCCTATGTGCAGTGAGTCTCTCTTCCCGCTTCCTGTGGATCCTCATGCATAACTCTCAGCTATTTTTCCAGCAGCATGTCTTCCTGCAAGGCACTATTCTCACTGCCATAGATAATGGATTAAACTTCTGAAACTGTAAGCTCAGCCCAATTAAATGCTTTCTTTTATTAGAGTTGCTGTGGTCATGGTATCTCTTCACAGCAACAGGACAATGGCTAAGACAGCAGTATATATTTTAGGAAGTATCTACTATAATAGGTTTCCTTATTACCTCTCCAATGTCCCTTAATTTTTGTTGTCTCACTCTGTTCTCTTCCCATAATCTCCTCTCTCTAAAACATCCCTATATTATATTCCCATTTCAGACCCCTTTCCTTCATATCTATTTTATTTCCCTTTTCTAAGGAGATTTATCTGTTTCCACTAGTCCCTTATTCAAATGTTTAACAGCCATCCTCATCAGGAAAACACAAATCAAATCGGTTTAAGAATTCATCTTATGATAGTCAGTATGGCTAAGACTAACAAAACAAGTGACAACCCATGTTGTGTAGAATGTAGAATGTGTTAGTCTGCTAGCATTCCATCTAGGTTCTGCCCAACAGTTACCTAGCAACAGCCAGGTAAGTGCCTGGCTTGCTATAAAAAGACTGTTTGGCCTCTACTGCTCTCCCTGATCCTTTTCTCTCTCTCTCCGACAGTGCCCCCTTCTGGCCCATCTCTTGTCCTTCCTCTCTCCCAGTGTTCCCTTTGACCTCCTCTCTCTCTCTCTCTCTCTCTCTCTCTCTCTCTCTCTCTCTCTCTCTCTCTCTCTGTCTCTCTCTCCTCTCTGTCTCTGTCTGTCTGTCTGTCTCTCTGTCTCTCTGTCTGTCTCTCTCTCTCCCTCTCTGTCTCCTCTCCTCTCCCTCTCTCCTCTCTCTTTCTCTGCCTCTACTCCCTTCTCAACCCCTTTCCCATGCCCCAAATAAACTTTGTTTTATATTAGACTGATCTTATGACTGATACCTCGGGGGGGGGTGGCTGCTTAGGTAACCCCTTCCACTACACCATACCACGTTTTACAAAACGTATATCAAAATTAAAGGAACCCTCTTTCACTGCTGGAGAGAGTACAATCTTGCATAGTCACTATATGAATCATTATGAATATTCCTTAAAAAGATGGGAATCAATCTACCTCAGGATCCGGCTATTCCCTTGTGCATATACCCAAAGGATGATTCACCTTACCACAAGGACATTTGCCCAAGCATGTTCATTGCTGTTCTTTTCATAATATCCATAAGCTGGAAGCAACCAAGTTGTTCAACAGAAAAATGGGTAAAGAAACTACAGTATATTTACACAATCATGTAGTACTTTGCTGTTGATAAAAATGACATCATGAAATTTGTAGGCATATAGGTGAAACTATCTCAGACCCAGAAAGACAAATATGGTATGTATTTACTTATAGGTAGACATTTGCTATTAAGTCAATGATAATTAAATTATAATCCATAGTATCTGCAAAAAGTTTTAAAGAATAAGACAAAAATAATGCTTATAAAATTTACCAGGCTTTAGAAAGATCTTTTTTTTTTTTCTAGTAAGCCATTTTACTGATCCTATATTTGTGTTTATATACATACAAAGTTTGAAGAACAACTTTTCAGACTTCTTATAGTTTACGCGTATACCTTTTTTGTGTAGATTACAGATTGACTTATGGAAGTTAATGAGATACTGTCTTTACAAGACCATGTCTTATTTATGTTTGTGTGTCTAAGCTTTTAATTTTTGCATTACTTTTTAATCACGATGTACTTCTATTGATTGTGGTTTCTCTAATTACATTTTGAGTTTTGAATTCAGTGAGAATGGTAGATTCATCTTTTTACATTTTACATTTATAATTGTAGTTCACATTGCCACAAAATAATAACAAAATAAATGATTGTCAAATAAAATTCTGAAATTTAACATGATGCAACCACAATAAATGCTAATCAACTCAGTTCATAACAATTTCTATTCTCATTTTGTATTTCATATCTAGAAACAAAGTAAGATTCTGGTTTGGGGACATATGGCTTCAATTAGTTAACAAAATAATATGTGGAATAGAGTAGGCTACTTATAATAGATGACAGTGTGTGATAAAATTAAACTATGTCAATGTACATTTTCCTTCTTTAAAAGAATTTTTGTTTTACCCTTAAAACCCACTTTAAAATGTGGCTTTACAATGTAAACTTTAGAATATTTCTTTAGTATTATCAAAATATTAAAACTAAAGAAAAATAATTTGTAAAGTCGATATAAGTTTAACTAAACCAGGAATGAACTAGTGTTCTCCACTACTTAAAGATAACACTGTCTATACACATGCTTGGCCATGCTTTTTCTCGCATATTAGTCAAATACTTGGATATAGAGGATTCAAGAGGACAGACTACACAGAACTAAAAGCCATTCATATACTATTCATCTTTTGATTTCAGGGAATCAAAGATATCTTTTAGAGCAGTCTTGTGTGAATGAGAATAAGGTCTTGAATAAATTGCTCACAAAATCCATGCTAAACTAATCCTCCAATAGCTCCCAGTGGTCACATACATCTCTTATACAAATCTCTAGAATGCTTGACTGACCTCCTGGGCCTCCCACACTTCAGGAAATGGGCCAGGGGGGACATTTACCTATTTTAAGACAAAAGGAACTTCCCAGTTTTTGGCTAAATGCCATATTATCTCTGCCATGCACATAAATGCAATAATTATTACAGCTGGGGCAATGGGTCTCTTCTTATTAGGAAAGGATCATTTACTTCCAAGATTTCTAGAATCTCAAGGTAATTACACTATTCACACTACCATATTCCTGTTATTAATTATCTACTGATAAATGCCAGAAAGACACATGAAAAATGTCTTAGTGTTTACCTAAACTAATAATATTTTAAAACATTGACATGCAGACATTGTTTTTAACAGGGAACAGTTTGTAAAAGTAAATTTTCTAAATGCTTGTGAAAATCAAATGTTTTAGTAATTAGGAGAACAGTAAAGTACATGTCAATCATCTTGACAATTCTATTTCAAATATATAAGTACACATTGAAGTCTGAATCTGCTAATGTTTTTCAAATAAAGGAAAAAATGGAAAATAAATTTCAGTTGTTTTTCCCCTAAGGCTCTCTTAATTTAAATGTTTCACTTTATTGTGTATTTGTACATTTTGTATTTATAATATATGTGTCTTTTAACTGAAATAACTAAATCAGAAATGATATTTAGAATTATCTTTCTTTTAGGCTTTGTACTGCAAGACAGCCTGGTGCCCCCGTGTCTAAGGGGACATTTTTTTCTGGCTTCCTACATTATCCTCTCTCTCTCTTCAGTTGTGAAGAGCACTCTCATGAGTTGTTGGATATCGTCCCAGATGGGATGATGAGTAAATAAAACAGTCTCAAAGAGATTAATCAGCCCCTTGGGGCTATCTGAAAAGGGGGAAGGTGTATTGGGCCTTCCAGTTTTACAAGTTGGCTAAAGAGAAGGGTCAATATTGCATAGCCTGATTGTCCTTATCCAGGGGCCCATATGCCTCTGCGGGGGAGCTACAATGGTATCAGGGGAGGAAGCTCTCAGACTTTGGGTCCCCTTGGTGTGACTGGAAATTTGGGGTTCTCCTTCCACTCCTTCCTCCAGTAAACGGGGTACAATGGCCCTGGTCCCATATGGGCTGAGGATCCCAGGGCTGGTGCTGGCACTGGCGGGGACATGGGGGCAAGGACAGGGGGATAAGGAGGAGGAGTTTCTTGGAGCAACAGGTCTGCTATTGAAGGGTCTTGGAGGATTGACTTCTCAGGTCCAGATCCCTCCTCCTAGGTTTCCTTTATCCTTATGCCAGAACCTGTGAGGTGGGTCTTGGGAAAAGAAAGGCTTTCATCTATGGGTGGTTCCTCCACTAGATTCTTCCAGGTAACTATATAGGGAACTTGGTCTGGATGCCCAAGGGATCCTGGCCTAAAGGCTCTTTTCTCTACTGCTCTGATCACCTGAAAGTTGAAGGTCCCTACAGGTGGCTACCCTACTCCACAGGTGGGCCATTCGGAGGAGCAGAGAGTAACCAACTTTCCCTTCATTACTACTACTAACAAGTTTTCTCCTCCAGTGGTTAACTATGATGTTTAATGGGGTAGATTCAGTCTGTCCAATGTCTAAAATATGTCATCAGTCCAAGTCCAAAAACACAGAATGAGATAACCAACGCCAACAAACACAAAGAAAAATAAATAACACACAGACACCTCGCCCCTGCCACAGGCAGAAGCCAGTTTATAGACAGTTTGTCCCTTCAACAGATATAGTTAAACCAGGTTACAGAAAGACTTGGTTCCTGCCAATACTGTCTTCTATTTCCAAAAGGAGCAGAGTCCTCTTGATTCCCGGGGTGGGGGCAGCTGAAACATCCTCCAGACTCCCCATGGTCATGATATTACGGCACATCTGCATACTGCATCAGCCCACCGCACTTGACCTTACCTGACAACGTAGGCTCTCCGAGTCCCCTGACACTTCAAATAGACTTAACAGACTCAGGCTCCTCAGACTCTGACAGTGAGACAGACAACAACCATGGTACCTGCTCAAGCCATTCCTCAGATCCAAGACTCTCTGGTATGTCCCCTCAAGGTGTCGATTCCCATCTAATGCACCAAATGTAAGACTCTGATGAGCCTTAACTACTTAGGACCTTTTTAGTGAATCACGTAGAGCTGGGGATTGATGCAAAAGCAAGAGAAATTTATTGTTTCAGCGCACTGTGGTCTTCCTACACCATAAGGAGAGGCGGCAACCCCGGGCGGCCAGTTCAGAGAGTTTTTATACAGTTTCCAGGGACAGAATAGAGCATCAGCAACTAGGCACAATATTATTGGCAGAACAGTGTGCCCTTTAAACTGATTGGTCTTTAGGGAAGGAGGTAGTAGGGGTTTAATCATCCTCTCCCTTCTGGCCTATGTGTTACATGACCTCTTCCTTCTGGGAGGGAAGAGGTCTTCATGTTCTTGGGCCTGGTGGAATTTCCCAAGTCTTTAGTTACCTGAACTCTTCAAATGGACACTCATAAATACTTACAGTACTGAAAGAAACACCAAACATTTAACGCTCTGCCTAGGAACATTTACGAAGGAATTAGACACATTATGGTCTGGATAAGTAATATTTTAAGGTCCATTAAGTAAAGATGTGGTTTCATGAATGGTAATGCACAAAGTATTAAGGATGTAGTCTTACGTCAGTAGAAACTTTCACTTAAAAGATATTGTGGGATTCTGATGACTTTCTTATCAACAAATAGTTTTGTTCCACTGAATGTCTCACCATGACTTCCTGCTTCAAAAGAGGCATAAGTAGATACTTGATCTCTAACTGTAACACACACACACACACACACACACACACACACACACACACACAAATATATATATATATATATATATATATATATATATATATATATATATATATATATATTGAGAGAGAAATCTGGCTTGCAAGCTCCCCTGGGCATCTTCATCTTAGTAACAAGAGACCCCAGCATTCTGGGCTTCTGGAGAATAAAATGTGCTTTGCTTTTGCATACTATTTGAGTCTGAGATATCATTCTTCAGCAAATATTAGTTCTTTACAGTGTGTGTGTGTGTGTGTGTGTGTGTGTGTGTGTGTGATTTTGGCATTATGATATTCTTGTTCCCCTTAGCTTTAAGTTTATTACTAATATTCTCTGTTTTTTAGTACAATGATGAATAATATTTAGTAAAATATCACCACTGATTATATTACTAAAAGTTACACACATATGCCAGAAAGAAAACAGTTACTGTCTAATCTAAAAGATTTTAATGTAGCTGCTATAAATATATTTATAGACTAAAATGAAGTTAAATAATGTAAAAGGAAGTATAAAAACAATGTTTAATTAATTAGAAAATATGAATAAAGTTCTAGAAGTTATGAAAAAAGAGCCAGGTGGCAATTCTGGATTTAAATTGTGTATTTACTCAGTGGAAAGTAAAGCAACAAACAAATCTTATATAATAAACAAAACATGAGACTCAAAGGAGAAAAGAAAAGCAGTAAATGATCAGATGGCAATCTAGCTATACCAGTAACACACAGTATAATTGATTAAAGAACTTAATCAAAAAGGAAAGATATAACCACCACTAAAAATAACATATATTTTCTACTGGTTAGAAGATATACATTTTATATTATAAAGTAAATTGTAAATAAGAATATAGCATGTTGAACTAACTATTAAAACACCCTATGAAATACAAAATGTTAGTAAAAGTAACTGGGGCACTTCAAAAAAATAAACAGTAATATATCAATAAGGTAAAATCATTGCAATCATATAAGTTCTGACAGTATAACTTCACAATACAAAACTTTTGAGACAAAGGGAGCAAGAAACAGAGAATTTGGTAGTAAATATTGGAAATTGCTCTACTTCAGTAATGGATATAATAAATAGAATAAAGATTAAAAAGCACATCAAAGACTTTAACAAGATAAGGGTTCAAACAGACTAAGTAGAATGTTAAAAAGAAATAATAGAAAAAAAGAATAGATATTAATTCAATGCAGATATGGCATAGTCTCCATTATATAGTACATATTATATGCTATAATAATCCTTACCAAGTTAAAGGGTTATAAGTTATCAAACCCATTCTAATAATAATATAAAATAAAATACAATTTGAAAACTTTGGAAAAGCTCAAAAATATATGATAATCGTATAACATATAGAAATAATTCATAAAAGGTGAATTTAATTAGTAAGCATAAAATATTTTGAGAAAAATAATATAACGATACACCAAATTTGTAGGATGCAGCTGAAGCCGTCCATGGATGAAGATTTACAACTATTGATTACTATATAAATGAACTACATTTTATTGGCTTTGATCAAGAAATCCAGAAAAATGACTCAAATTAATAGAATCTAAAATGAATGACTGACATTATTACATTAATAAAAATAATAGTAAAGAAACACAATGATAAATTTACCTTACTTGAGAGATATTACTAGTCTTTGATACATATAATGACTTTTTTGACAGGTAAGAGTATCTTTGTTTACCCAAAGACTTTTGCCAACACACAGTCTGGCAGGATATGTTTTCTTATGTTATTTTATTTATTTACATTTCAGTCATTGCCCCACCCCCCACCCTACCCCCTCCACCCTGTTCTGTTCCTCAGTTCCTCATCCCATTCCTCCTTCCCCTTGCCTTTGAGAGGCTCCTCAACCCTCACCAGGCCTGCTGCTTCCCTGTGGCCTCAAGTCTCTCAAAGATTAAGCAAATCTTCTCTCAGTAAAGCTAGACCAGGAAGACCTCTGCTATATATGTGCCAGGGGCTTCTGACCTGCATTTGTATGCTCCTGGTTGGTGGCTCAGTCTCTGGGAGCTCCCTGGGGTCTGGGTTAGTTGAGACTGCTGGTCTTCCTATGGGGTTGGTATTCTTTTCAGCTTCCCAATCTGTCCCCTAATTCAACCTTAGTGGTTCCGACTTCAGTTCAATGGTTGGGTATAAATATCTGCATCTGTCTCAGTCAGCTGCTGATATGGCCTCTCAGAGAACAGATATGCCAGGCTCCTTTCTGTAAGTACATCATAGCATCAGCAGTAGTGTCAAACCATGGTGCCCACCACCCCTATGAGAGGAATCGAAGTTGGGCAAGTTATTGGACCTCCTTTCCTTCAGTCTCTTTTCCATTTTTGTCCCAGCAGTTCCTTTAGACAGGAAAAATTCTGGGTCAGATATTTTGACTGTGGGTTAGTAACCCTGTCCCCCCACTTGAGACCCTGTCTAATCTATAGGAATTAGACTCTTCAAGTTCTCTCTCCCCACTGTAGGACATTTCATCTAAGGTCTTTCCTTTAGAGTCCTGAGAGCCTCTCACCCCTGGATCTCTGGTACTTTCTAGAGGGTCCTGTTAGCATTCTATCTAAACTGAACCCCACAGTTACCTGGCAACAGCCAGGTATGCTCCACCCCACAGTTACCTGGCAACAGCCAAGTAGGCTTGACCCACTATAAAAGGGGCTGCTTGCCCCCTCCTCTCTCTCTTGCATCTCTATCTCTTACCTCTCTTACTTCTCTTACCTCTCTTCCCCCCTTTCTCCCCCTCCCTCCCCATGCCCTTCCTCCCTCTCTCCAGTGGTCATGGCCAGCCTCTACTTCTCCACTCTCTCCCTCTCTCTTCTTTTCTCTGCCTCTACTACCCTCTTAGCTCCCCTCCCCATGCCCTGAATAAACTCTATTCTATACTATATCATACTGTTCCTGGTCTCTCAGGGGAAAGTGATGGCTCAGCATGGGCCCACCAAGGCACCCCCTCCCCCTTACCTCACCACGCCCCCATACAACATAACTACCCACTCTCTCTTTATCTTTTTATAAACACATCAGGTCCCTCCACCTCCCATCCATCTGAGGCGGCTTCTTTCCATTCATTCTCTTAGTCCTCTGGGCTTCCCCCTTGCCTTGTCCACATATCTGATCTTGTTGCCTTTTAACCATCCCCCTTCCCTCTCCCACTTAGGTCTCTCTCTCCCTCTGCTTCCCTTAATTATTTCCTTAACTCTTCTTAGTGGGTTGAAGCTTCCTCATTTAGTACTTTCTGCTTGTTATACTTCTTATGGTCTATAGGTTGTATCCTAGGTATTCAGTACTTTTTGGCTAATATCCACTGATTAGTGAGTACAGACCATGCATTTAGTTTGGGTCTGAGTTACCTGATTCAGGATGATATTTTCAAGTTGCATCCATCTGCCTGCAAAATTCACGATGTCCTCATTTTTCTTTTTCTTTCTTTCTTTTTTTTTTTAATTTACATTTCAAACATTTTCCTTATTCCAGGTCTCCCCATTGGAAACCTCCTATCCCATCTACTCTCCCTCTGCCACTATGAGGGTGCTCCCCCACCCACCCACTCCTATCTTCCTGCCCTGACATTCCCCTACACTGGGACATCTAACAACCTCAGGCCCAAGGGCCTCTAATCTTACTGATGTTCAGCAAGGCCCTCCTCTGCTACATATGCAGCCAAAGCCATGGGTCCCTCCATGTGTATCCTTTGGTTGGTATTCCCCAGGAGCTCCAGGGGGGTCTGGACAGTTGACACTGTGTCTCCCTCCATGGGGCTGCAAACTCCCTCAGCTCCTTCAGTCCCTTCTCCAACTTCTCCATCTAGGATTCCACGCCCAGTCCAATGGTTGGCTATAAGAATCTTCCTCTGTATTCATCAGGCTCTATGAGACCCTCTCAGGAGACAGCCATATTAGGTTCCTGTCAGCAAGCAGTTTCCAAGTTTGGTGACTGTATATGGGATGGATCCCCAGGTGGGGCAGTTTCTGGATGGCCTTTCCTTCTGTCTCTGTTCCATACTTTGTCACCATATCTCCTCCAGTGAGTATTTGGTTCCCCCTTCTAAGAAGCACTGAAGCATCCACACTTAGGTCTTTCTTCTTCTTGAGTTTCATATGGTCTGTAAATTGAACCTTGAGTATTCTGAACTTTTGGGCTAATATCCACTTATCAGTGAGTGCATGCCGTGTGTGTTCTTTTGTGACTGGATTACTTCACTTAGGATGAAATTTTCAAGTTCTATCCATTTGCTTGTGAATTTCATGAAGTCATTGTTTTTAATAGCCGAGTAGCATTCCATTGTGCAAATGTACCACATTTTCTGCGCCCATTCCTCTGTTAAAGGACATCTGTGTTGTTTCCAGCTTCTGACTATTATAAATATGGCTGCTATTAACATAGTAGAGTATGTGTCCTTATTATATGTTGGAGAATCTTTTGCGTATATGCCTAGAAGTGGTATAGCTGGCTCCTCAATTAATACAATGTCCAATTTTTTTGAGGAACTGTCAGACTGATTTCCAGAGTGGTTGTACTAGCTTGCAATCCCACCAACAATGGAGGAGTGTTCCTCTTTCTCCACATCCTCACCAATATCTGCTATCACCTGTGTTTTTGATCTTAGCCATTCTGACAGGTGTGAGGTGGAATCTCAGGGTTGTTTTGATTTACATTTCCATGATGACTAAGGGTGTCGAACATTTCTTTAGGTGTTTCTTGGCACTTTGTGTTTTCTCAGTTGAGAATTCTCTGTTTAGTTCTGTTCCCCATTTTTTTAATATAGTTATTTTTTTCTCTGGAGTCTAACTTCTTGAGTTCTTTGTATATATTTGATATTAGCCCTCTATCTGATGTGAGATTGGTAACATGTAGAAGAATACAAATTTGTCCATTCTTATCTCCCTCTACAAAGCTCAAGTCCAAGTGGATCAAGGACCTCTACATCAAACCAGATACCCTGATTCTAGTAGAGGAGAATGTGGGGAAAAGCCCCAAACATGGGCACAGGGGGAAAGTTCCTGAATAGAACACCAATGCTTATGCTCTAAGATCAAGAATCAATAAATGATACCTCATAAAATTGCAAAGCTTCTATAAAGCAAACAATACTGTCAGTAAGACAAAATGTCCTCATTTTTTAATAGCTATATATGTTCCATTGTGTAAATGAACCACATTTTTCTGTATACATTCTTCAGTTGAGGGGCACCTAGGTTGTTTCCAGGTTCTGGCTATTACAAAAAAGGCTGCTATGAACATGGTAGGGCATGTGTTCTCGTGGTGATTATTTATAATGTGAATTATAATTTTAAAAAGTTCTAGAATAAACATATTATGCTAAAAGAACATGAAAGGATTGAAAATAAATATATAGCACATGAGTACTGTGTGAATAACCCTTAATAATAACTATAAAGAAAATATTAGTACGAATTTTCTGTTTGAAAATATAGTACACATTAGCAGAAATATCCATCAAAGGAGAGAGAGAACCTGTAGAGACCATGTCCTGAAGATAGGCACAGTCCACTGTTGAGGGATGGGGCAACCCGCCCACCTCAAAAATATTAATCCATAATTTCTCCTTTCAAAAGGAACTGCAGGGACAGAGTGGAGCAGAGACTGAGGGAAAGGCCATCCTGAAACTGCCCCACCTAGGAATCCATCCCATAATCAGACATCAAACCCAGACACTATTACTGATGTCAAGAAGCTCTTGCTGACAGGAGCCTGGTATACTTGTCCCCTGAGAGGCTCTGCCAGAGCCTGACCAATATAGCCAACCATTAGACTGAGTGCAGGACCCCAATGGAGAAGTTAGGGTAAAGACTGAAGGAGTTGAAGGGGTTTTCTACAATAGAAAGAACAACAGTATCAACCAACCAGACTCCCCCCCCACACAGAGCTTCCAGGGACTATGTCACCAACAAAAGAGTACACAGAGGGTACCCATGGCTCCAGCTGCATATGTAGCAGAGGACGGCCTTATCTAACATCATTGGGAACAGGGCTTCTTGGTCCTGTGGAGGCAGAATGCCTCAGTGTAGGAGAATGCTAGGGTACTGAGGCAGAAGTGGGTGGGCAGGTGGGGGAGCTCCCTCATAGAGGCAGAGGGAGGCGGAGGGAGTAGGCATTTTGTGGATGGGAAACTTGGAAGGGGGATAATATTTGAAATGTAAATAAATAAAATAATCAATAAATTAAAAAAATAATGAAAATTTCAAAAAAGGAAAATACAGTGTGTGGCATCACAGGTTTACTCAGAATGAGTTAACGTAAAGACTGCATGGGAATACGATACATGAAAATTCTGAATTCAGGCATCTGCTGAACTCTCTATAACACTGCCTTAAGTTATCTGGTTTAAAGTTTTATTATTTAATTTTACTAAATCTAAGTATAAAATTTCACTGAATTCTATATACCATTTTAATGAATTTTCAAACATAACGATGCTTATAAAATACTTTTTCTTTACTTTATCCTTTTCTTTTTTATCTTCTTAAATGTATGATTTTCTTAAAATTTTGTATAACTGGAAAGAAAACAAAGTATTATATTGTTTTAGAGACTGACCTGACTTGCACAATGGGGACTGAAGAACTGAGAGACACAGAGAGAGAAAAGCTAGGATTGGGTGTACAATATGTTATGACTGTGGTGCATCAATAGCACAAATATTCTGCACATTTATTATATACAGCTGAACAAGGAAGCAGATTTATTGTATATAAATAAGCAAAACTGTCAGCTTAGGTAATATTTAGGTTGGAGTTGAGTCTATGTAGGTGAGCAGTCTCAGGATGCTCTAAGAAGAGGAAGCTATGGTAAATACTTTGTGCATACAATGTAAAAATCTGTTACTGGGACTACAGGAAGTCTTGTCCTCCCCTTGAGCATAATCCAAAGAAAGCTTTACAACTCCCATGAGTCTGAGATACTGGGGTTCTTGCCGTGCATGATCTCATACAGCAGGTGGTCATTCATACGGGGCACATTGCCTCTACACACCAGATTACTTCACCATGGCATTCTATGTATGTTCAAAAGTTATTAATTCATAATAATTGCATAATAATAAAAGTTATTTATAAACATTTAAACATTTTACCTTGATTTGAAAGCAAAAATGAATCATAGAAACCTTTATATCAACCAGTTTTATTAATATGGTTGTAAAATCTACATTAAACTGAGATCAAATTGGATCTAGTAAAAAAATAAAGAATTTTTGGGAGAAAGAAACGACAGCTCTACATCTACAAATAAACTATTAAAACATTCCATGCCACTAAGATTAAAAAACAAAATTCACAATGCTATTTCAAATTTAAAAAACCTCCTATTTATGAAAAAATATACTAATCACGTTAGTAAGAAGAAAACTTCCAGGTAACATTGTGTTAGTTGTTAAAGCCTAGCTATTTCTCCCTGAGTCAAAAATACCACAAACGTAGCAAATATTGTATCTCCTACTAAATTTAAGTCTTGACTATATTCATGAAATTTGAAAAAAACAAAACATAAGAAAATGTACTAAGATTGGAAAAAAATACTATTGCTTTTAACATATTATAGGAAACCATGAGAAATAGCTAGAAATTTCATGAGCCTAGCTAGACAGCAGAATATGAGCTCAGTATACAAAATAAGTTACATTTTCTGTATAGCTTCAAATATAAAAGCTGAAAATTAAACTAGTGAAACAATTTAAAGTACACTAACATCAAAACTAACAAACAACTGAGGAAAAATCTAAGAGTAGTGTGCAATTCATGAGCTGAAAACTATGAAATAATACTGCCATAAATCAATAAAATTCTGAACAAACTAATAAAAACCTATAAAGTAAAGGTAGGAGGAATCATTCTTCCCTTTTTAAAAAAGTATAAGAATGCAATAATGATGGTAAAAATATGATTTGAGCATAAGAACTGACTCAGAAAAATGTATTAGGTGTAGACATATTTTTGCATAGTTTTAAAATATTTTCCAGAGCTTTTACTTTAAAATTCTCTGTGTCAAGCAATTTTTTCTGTAATTTTTAGTATAGCATTTAAATTTCTCTGAAGAAGCTAGTTGGCAATGTCATCTGATTTACATTGGAGTTTCTACTGCATATTTGTAAGTGTACTGTGGGCATGCTGTATCTATGGAGACTTGAAGAAAAGGACATCAAAATCTCTGAAGTTGAGATAAACATGTTTGTTGGCCTCCATGTGAGTGCTGGAAAGTAAATCCAGGTCCCATGGAAGAACAGTACTGTTCTCATCCACTTAGACATCCCTCTAGTTCCTAAGGTATTTAATTTGAAGTAAGGTAAATATCTTTAAATTCACTACAGCCATTACTATATACATCTGTGAATATATTAAAACCATTAAACTATATCTTTAAAGAGTTAATTATACAGCATGTCAATTATATCTCAATAAAAGTACTAAACTATTCAGTATAATCATACATTATGGTACTATGTGCTAAATAACTTAAATTCTGATGACATTATAGTTTGTCAGTGTTGTAGCAAAATATTTGTGTAACATAGAAAGATTTAACCTATACTTTCAGATGTTTCAGTCCAGAATGTCTTTGCTCTATAACATATAAGAAGAATGAAAAAGCTGTTTAACTTATGGAAGCAAGTGTAGTGATAGATTTTTATTGAACATAGAGTTTGCATTCAAAGAAGCTGAACTTAAATGCATTGAGTGAAAATATGCCTGCTCATAAAATTCTTAACATCATACTATAGAAAATGTTACAATATGCTTTAAATAATATGCCTTGATTTCATTTTTATTCAGCCTATTTAAGATTAACATTATTTTAAGAGAAAAATATAACTAATCTTACTATGCCTTAAATTTCCCAAGTAGTCAGTTTTGACAACCTAAGCTAAATGCAGTTTAGTAGTTTTTGCTCTTTTGATTCCAAGTGTGTTCCTGGGTTAAAACTCTATTTGTGTGTGTGTGTGTGTGTGTGAGAGAGAGAGAGAGAGAGAGAGAGAGAGAGAGAGAGAGAGAGAAACGCAGAGACAGAGACAGAGAGACAGAGAGACAAAGAGACAAAGAGAGAGACAGAAAGACAGACAGAGACAGAGATGGAGAGAGATATAGAGACAGAGACAAAGAGACAGAGAGAAGCACAGTTGTAAAATAAACCTGCTGAAGTAATTAGATACTGTATTGTTTCCTCAGATCCTGAATTTTGCTATATTCATTTTGGACAAGATTTTATCCATGGTTTTACCAGAGTTTGTTCCTAGTATGATTCAAGGACATATAGTAACACAGATATGTATAATTAGATAATTTTGAGTCTATCCAGAGTAAATAATTGAAGTTGATTAAAGTGGTTTTTAAAAAGCGGCCTATTTGAAACAATGAAATGCATTTACTTTTCCTTAGATATGTAGCATTTGAAGAAATGCACTCATAGTAAACAGTAATAACAACTTTATTAAGAACTCTAGAATTTTTTTGAAAATACACTATTTGATAAAGAAGTTGCTTTAAATATATAAATGAAATCTTTTGGTACAACCTAGATTACTTTTCTTTTGAAATTCTCTTCCTCAGGAAGGTTAGTAGAGCATGCAACAACCATGAACAGAAAAATCCACAAGTTTTAAAAATGTTATATAAATAGAATCTAATATTTTGTGCAATTTTATTAGAAAATGAATGTAAGAAAAGGAAAAAAGACAGGTTTATTGAAATAAATTTGGACTAAATATAGCATATGTGTATGTGTGTGTGTGTTTGTATATGTGTGTGTATGTTTATAAGTGTATATGAATACATTTGTGTATGTATTATTATTATCTGCCTACACATGGGTTCATAAAACTAATACAAAATGTCAAGATATTCTGAAAAATTAATGAAATAATGGAAAATTCTTTCAATGCCTTGGTAATTTCAAGTCACAAGTCCCCCTCCAATGTCAAAGTTAAACAGAAGGAGTTAATTTTGGATATAATTGTATTCCTACATGTTCTAACTTTAAAGTTTGATAATGGAATATTATAACTGGGATACTTTGAGATCTAGTCAATATTCTGGTAAGAAAAGGTACAGATTTTCAGAAACTTTTTCTATACATGAAAAATTATGTAATTCCAAATATATTAGTTATATTTAATTTAACACTACAATTATAGAATTTTTATTGATGACTTTTTAAAAATGCATTGCCTAATTTATCTCTTCACTACGAATATTACACTGATCATTTCTCATAAATCTCAGCTTGCAGAGATACAATTACAATCTGAGTTCTAGTAAAAAGAATGTCACACACTGAGTATTATAACTTCCTGAGCAAGCAGTACATGAAGATGAATTAGGAGAAAGAGAAGTGAAGAACTGGCACTTTGTGGAATGAAAGTATAATAAAAGCCACTTGATTGAGAGCAAAATTGTAGAACTAAAGATAAGCCTATGGCCTACGGCATATTTCTCATAACATGAACATTAACAATCTGTAAATGTTCATGTCTAAGTTTAGAAGCTCAGTCCACTTGCTGAATCAGAAAGGATACAACAAATATGATCTATTCTTGACTCTTGTGACAGCTGAGGATTTGGCATCAACATCCTTTAATGATATGTAGCCAAGAAAGTAGATTGTAAATGATTTGTTAAATATTATTCACATATAGCTTACATCATAATGGTGATTGGCCTGCAGATAGATATGAGACAGATATGAGAAGACTACATTATTGTGTATTCTTTAATCTGGGGTGATGAAGTGTAAATAGTATCTCATGTAGCCTAGGTGTAGAGGTAAATAGTTAATCTGCTTTAAGCCTCAGGCAGGTGATCCCACTTCTAGCCACCGGCCAGAGCTGTCTAGATTCATGAATGAAAGACACACATACACACACACACACACACACACACACACACACACACACACACACACTTTATATTTTGACATGCTTTGACTAGCTCAATGGCTGGTCACTTCCAAACCTCCTCACATCTACCACACACTCCTTTCTGGTATTCCTGAGTTAACACTTTCTAAATCTATGTTTTATATTTGCTACCCCAGACCCAATAGGGGGAGTAGCTCCTGAGGTCACATGCCTGGATTGTTACATGCTGGTTCGTGGGCCTTTACTTTTGATATTTCTGCTTCCCTATCCTGGATTTTCTCCTTCCTTCTCCTTTTGTCCCTTGTCCAGGAAATCTAAAAGTCTCACCTCTTTCTCTATGCCCAGCCATGGGCCACTGGCAACATTATTTCCCAATCAGAGCAAACTGGTACATGCAGAACACTGAAAACAGGTTTTTGGAGTAACACAATTATCATGAGAACATAAACACTACAGATGGGCTTCAAATTCTTTGTGTCATAAAAGATGGCCTGAGCTCTTGAACTTCTTGCCTTCAGCTCCCAAAATTTTAGGAACGTACTAGTATTCTAGTTTGTATTTTATGTTGCTGATTGTTAAACATTGACAGTAATGCAATTGCAAAAACCTTAAAAGCCACAAGAATTCTGATGCTTTCATACCATTATCCTTTTCTCTGCATCCTAATTTTAAAAGGATGGAGGCATCTTTTCTTCATCAGCAAATAAAAATAAAAGTAAAATATTCTACTGCTAATGACATTCACTTTATTTTATAGTTTTGGAACCTAATAAAGAACTTTAGACCAGAATGAATCTAGTCAGATATTCACATTACTTTATCTGTATCAGAAGATTTGTCAAATGTAAGATATAATATGTACTAAATTTGAAAGTTTTTCTGCAAGCTGGATAATTTTACTACTCTTAATTATTCTCCTGTAGTATTAACAGATTGAATACTTTCTGGTTTCGTCATATTTTAGATAAAAAAAGTCACATCAATGAGTGAATTCACCACCTGATCTCAGATTTTTTCTTATGCCAACCACAGAAAAGTGACATTTCAGTAACTATCACTCTGACAAAAAAAATTATTATTCAAAATAAAAAGGATTAACTGTTAGAGGGGAATTGCTGTACTACATGTGCATGTGTAAGATGATTACAAATTTGCCGTATTCTCTCACGCTAGGAGAAATGCAGGCATGGGCGGGGTCCCCTGGCTGGGCCCGCACACCCTAGGCTTCAAGGCTCACTACAGCGGCCCCCCTACTTGTCGTGGTGTAGCGTCCATATGGCCCAACATCGGGGGGGTGAGATGCCGGGGTTGAGCAGCCCTGGCCCCAATGCAGGGGCGTCCACCAACTCGGTGCCCAAGCCGCCGCCACCACCACGGAAGCCGCTGAAGCCGCCGCCCCCAGCTGCTCGGCCATGGTGTAGGGAGGGGGCGCAGATAGAGACCAGCCGCGGGCACTCTTGCCCCATGCCAAGTCTTGACCATAGCACACTTCCCGTGGTGCCCGGTGCCCGCTGCCATTAAGAGTGCTCCGCTCGCCGTAGAGTGGGTCTCCTTGAGAACCCAAGTGTCACAGCCCCTTAAACAAAGTTCTTCGACGCCAAAATAGTTTTTATCTTTATTTGTTCTGGATGGCAGGCAGCGCTCCCTGGGCAGGCAGGTGGAGAAGGAGGAGAGAGAGAGAACTACTCGGGTCAAGGTGTTCTATTTATATTGTTCTGGGAGGAGACAGGGGTTTGGTAGCCAACACTTTCCATTGGCCAGCTTGGGGGCCCTATTTGTTGCCTCATTTGCCTTGCCCAGGACTCAGGGTTGCTCTCTATGTGACGAGTCTCACACAGTTCTCACACGCCAGGCTTCTCTATACAGGGGTCATAAAGGCAGTGACTGGTTGTACAGGAATCCTCCGGGAACATTGGCTAAAAATATGGCCTGGTCCCTTGTGAAAAAAGAATTATCACAGGGTCTCCCAGAAGTTTTTGCCTGAGCTCAACTGGATGTCAGATTGCCTGTTTACAGATCACTGTCCCACACGAATTCTTGTGATACATATTTTTGACTCTTTCCTTGTTCAATCCTGGCATTCATCAATTAAAAGGAAAGAAATTGAGACCGCTATTACCCTGCCAAACAGTTCATGAAATACTGTTATGGATTTTTATGATAGAAGATATTTTCATAAAATTTCCAATCAGTCTGTTTAAAATGTTACTTGCTATTTCTTATGATGAATTGTTAAAATATTTCTTTAAAGTGTTTATACCACATGTGAGTTTCTTGCTTGCTCAATATACACACTCTATCTTGATCAAGCATACAGGAATCTCAGTAACATTTAACATACGTGCATGAGTTACAATGGGATGAGACTTTAGCAATTATTCTATGAAATATATGGAAAAATGTTTCTGTGTAATTTAAAGAATATGATCTATGTGTTTAAACTCATACTTAAACACACAGTAATATCTCTTTTACATTTTATTAGTAGGTCTAGATGTATTTGATATAAAAATAATACTTGGCTATACTTTGTCATATTATATCATTAACTATATCATATTATTTGGAAGATTGATTTTGCATACTAACATTTAAAGCTCAGGGCGTAGGCAAAAATGATCTCTGTCTGAATACATGTCCTCTATTTAACCAATACATGTGTGTTTATTTAATCAACTTATTTATTTAACCAATTTATCTATTATATATATATGTAAAATATTTTCTTGAAGGAAAATGTTTTCTACATAAATTGAATCAAAATCATGCTCTCTTATCAGTCTCCCCTTGTAACAAAATGGTGGAAAAGTAAGCATTGCATCAGAACAAAAGAAACATAAAATATTAGGTCACATTTTTAATGTCACAGGGACTACAGGCCACCTATTGCAACCAAAGGACTTTCATTCTTTCTATTATCAGCACTTTGAATATTTAGTCTATGTGAGAGGAACATCTCCTGTAATAAACATCCAATTTAAACTTAAGCATTTTTTACGTTCTATATATGTGTCTAGTTGCATAGTTTCATATGCAGAGCCAAATATAATTTCTCCTGTTAAACTCAAGGCCAAATATATTGCATTTACTTTGTAGCACAAAAAATATCTTTTTAAAGATCTGTTTTTAATTCTTAGATTCAAATTATTCAGGAAAATTTCCACATTTTTTCAATATTTCCACGTCTTTGTTTTATACATTTGATTTTACAGCACGAAAGTAAAATTCAATGATTATTTCTTCTTATCTGAAAAACAAATTTCTATTCACATTTAATTTCCCAAGTTAGATTGTATAATTTGTTAAATTATAATTAAAATAAGATGATGTGTTCCTGTTTAATTGGGTGTCTTTCATTTGTTTTTGAATAAAATACTTTCATTTTACAACCACAGAATTTTGCCAACAGTTTCAGTCACACTAAATTACACAGGAGAAAAAATATTTGGTCAGAGTCTTGGTCAAAATGGTTCTTGGAACAAATTTAAAAACCATTTGTCCATTTGCCTGCAAATTTCATTAAGTCATTGTTTTTAATAGCTGAGTAGTCCTCCATTGTGTAAATGTACCACATTTTCTGTATCCATTCCTCTGATGAGGGACATCTGGGTTGTTTCCAGCTTCTGGCTATTATAAATATGGCAGCTATGAACATAGTGGAGCATGTATCTTTATTACATGTTGGAGCATCTTCTGGGTATATGCCCAGGAGAGGTATAGCTGGGTCCTCAGGTAGTATTATGCCCATTTTTCTGAGGATCCGCCAAACTGATTTTCAGAGTGGCTGTACCAGCTTGCAGTCCCACCAACAGTAGAAGAGTGTTCCTCTTTCTCTACATCCTCACCAGCATCTGCTGTCACCTGAGTTTTTGATCTTAGCCATTCTGACTGGTGTGAGGTGGAATCTCAGACTTGTTTTGATTTGCATTTCCCTCATGACTAGGGATGTTGAGCATTTCTTTAGGTGCTTCTCAGCCCTGCAAATTTCCTCAGTTGAGAATTCTCTGTTTAGCTCTGTTCCCCATTTTTTGATGGGGTTATTTGGTTTTTTGGAGTCTAACTTCTTGAGTTCTTTTTATATATTGGATATTAGCCCTCTATCATACATAGGATTGGTAAAGATCTTTT
>CM052722.1:62318131-62354755 GCA_028551405.1 Uromys caudimaculatus
CTGGGTCCTCAATTCTATTCCATTGATCTACCTGCCTGTCACTGTACCAATACCATGCAGTTTTTATCACTACTGCTTTGTAGTACAGCTTGAGATCAGGGATGCTGATTCCCCCAGAAGTTCTTTTATTGTTAAGGATAGCTTTTGCTATCCTGGGTTTTTTGTTGTTCCAAATGAATTTGAGAACTGCTCTTTCCAAGTCTATGAAGAATTGAGTTGGAATTTTGATGGGGATTGCATTGAATTTGTAGATTGCTTTTGGCAGGATGGCCATTTTTACTATATTAATCCTTCTATTCCATGAGCATGGCAGATCTTTCCACCTTCTGAGGTCTTCTTCAATTTCTTTCTTCATAGACTTGACGTTCTTGTCATACAGATCTTTCACTTGCTTGGTTAGAGTCACACCAAGATACTTTATATTGTTTGTGACAATCATCCTGAGCAAGGTAACTCAGTCACAAAAGAACGAACATTGTATGTACTCACTGATAAGCGGATATTAGCCCAAAAGTTCAGAATGCCCAAGTTTCACTTAACAGTAACCGCTAGAATGAGAGTGAGTTCTCAGATGGAGGAGTTGGAGAAAGGTCTGAAGGAGCTGAGGGAATTTGCAGCCCCATGGAGGGAGCAAGAGTGTCAATGGGCCTGACCCCCTCCTGGTCGTCCTGGAGTTTGGACCACCAACCAAAGAATACACATCTATGGACCCATGGTTCAGACCACATATGTGGCAGAGGATGGCCTCGATGGCCATCAGAAAGAGAGGAGAGGCCCTTGGGCCTGAGGGTGTTAGAGGCCCCAGTAAAGGGGAATGTCAAGGTGGGAATATGGGGATGGGTGGGCAGGTGGGTGGGACGTGGAATTCCTTCATAGAGACAGGGATAGGGAGGGGATAGGGGGTTTCCAAAGAGGAGACCCAGAAAAGAGGAAACATCAGAAATGTAAATAAAGTATCAAAAATAATAATAATAAAAAAAGAAAAAAAATGAAAAGAAAAGGAAAAAAAAGAAAGAAAAAGAAAAATGGAGAGCAACTAAGGAAAACACAAATGTTAACCTCATGCATGTGAACATACTTATGCTCATGTATTTCTCACATACACATGTAGAAATAAAAATATGCAACTGTGCTGAAAAAAAATATTTGTCTTTGTAGAAGTGTTCTTTAATTTCAATTAATTACAGTTTAATATTAAATTATGAATAAATTAAAAATAGAATGATGTTTTTGAATATTCAAATATAAATGTATATACTAAGTTGTCTGTACATATAAAAGATATTAAATAATATTTTGTTACTTTAAATGCTCATACTAATGGTACGTTTATCTTGAATATAAATCTCATAGAAAAAAATGATATGATTAAGGGTTATTGAAGCAAAAGTCTTTTTTTATTTTTATTCATGTGTTGTTATCTCGCATTTTATCCCTAGCTTTTTAAATGAAGGAAATGAAAGTTTTGTTTGTTTAAAATACTTTTCTATTACCAAAATTACTGAGAAGAATAAAGGGCATTAGAATATATGATAGCAATGATGTATTCTGTGACTCATAAGGACTTCAAGAAAACTCAATCCTGATACTAAGTGTTCCTGTTACTTACATTCTGTGATTTTTGCCCATGAATACAAATTAAATGAATTATATGTCTATTGAGCATCTAGCTCATTAGTGTTTCAAAAGACTTGAATGAGACACTGTGTTAGGTTTTCTAAAGCTTCTTGGAACACAGACTCTATTTGGAAGAAATGACTAACAGAAGTAATATTAAAGGTGACAGGTACACTAAATAGAGTATTAATATTAAGAATTATGTATGAAATAAAATAAATACTAAGAGCTTGATTAGAGAGTAACTAAAGGATGAGAGGAAGTTATATTCATAATATAAATGAGAAACTACTGGATGTAGCAAGAGAACATGTGGTTTTATATAAGTTCATAAATATATAGTTGATAGTGTGATGAAATATTTATTTGATATTTACAGTAATTTGAATGAGAATGCTCCCATAGGCTCATATATTTGAATGCTGGTTTCCAACTGTTGGAACTTTTTAGGATAGATTATTAAAGGTGTTACTAACGTTGGGCTTTGAAGTTTCAAAAGCCTATTACAGGCCTAATCTTGCTATCTTTATAACTTCTGCCTGTAGATTAAGATATAAGGTCTCAGCCACTTCTCCAGTGTCATGCCTACTTGTATACTGAAGTGCCCCCTGATATAGCCCCTGAAACTGTATGAAAGCCCCACTTAAATCTTCCCATCTATAAATTACTTTGTTCATGGTGTCTTTTCATACCAGTAGAGTAGTAACTAAGACAAAAGCCAAAGAATAAAAGCCAATGTGAAGCTCCATAACTTCGAGTCTGAAGGACTGCTCGACCTGTAAAGAGGGTCATTAAGTTGGATAATTTTGGATCATTTTGGTTTGTGAGATTTTTATGTTCAACCCCTTTTTAATAATAGAGTTTTAAAAATTAGAATATTTGACTGAGGATGGAGCTAATTGTTTGAACATTTGCCTACAGTGCTTAAGGTTCCAAGATCAATATTTGCATATATTATTCTCTATGAATATCAATATGGTAATCTAAAAATATTATGGGATAATAACTTTCAAATATTATAAATGAGAAAAAAAGATTTAAATTTAGCTCGAAGTAGTCAATAAGCAAATCAAACTTGGGATAATTTTAAACTCAGATAACAAAACACTTAAGCCTATGCTGTATTGATTTCTGAGAAATATAGCAAGAAAAATCCAGTTAAATAAAGACAATAGTGACGAACATTTCAGAAAAAAAATAAGCACTCTATTCAAAATCAAGGAGCAGACTAACTCTAAGCAATAATGGCAGAAAGTAAATAATAGAAATAGGACCTACTTGGCGAGATAAGCAGAGTTGTATTTTTTCTTTCTACATTCCTACAGCAAAATTCATTAGAAAAGCCAACTTAATATAGGAAGGTTTAATTTCAACTTATAATGTAAGTGGATATGGTCCATCATAGTGGTGATTATACTGTGAAAGGAGTAGAATTCCAGTTGATCACATTGTTTCCACAATCAATAAAATAGAAAATAATTAGGCTTCTATTCAGCCCTAGTTTCCTATTTTACTCAGTCTGGAACTCCATTCCACTGAACAGTTTTGCCCACGTTTATCATGAGGCTAACTACCTTAACTAACTTTACTTTAAAATACCTTAGAGACATGCCTTGAGATGTGTTTCTATGGTAACTCTAAATCCACTCAAGTTGACAATAAAAATTAACCATCTGTCTTAGTTAGGGTTTTACTCTTGTGAACAGAACCAAGGCAACTCTTATAAGGACAATATTTAATGGGGGCTGGCTTACAGGTTCAGAGATTCATTCCATTATCATCAAGGTGGGAACCTGGCAGGATCCAGGCTGGCTGTCTACAGTGACACACCTACCCCAACAAGGCCACACCTCCCAATAGTGCCATTCCAAGGGCCAAGCATATACAAACCGTCATACCATCATTCAGGCCAAAGACATGATGAATTTGATACCTTGGTTTTAAGTGGATTTCTACAATTTATAAGTTTTTTATGCAGATTGGCTCATACAATATCCGCATGACTTTTATGAGTATTTTCATTTGTGTATGTTTTAGCATTATGAAATGTAATCAATCATACTGACTTACAAAACCAACAGTACAGGGATTGAGAAGCAAACTGAATTTATCCTGATGCTGGTTTTAGTAATTTATAAATAAATATTTACTGCATAGTATTCTATTAGATAATTATAAAAGTCATTTTCTAACTTAATATTTTATGGATACCATTAAGGAAATATCCAATGTTGGAGATTTTTGAAGAGTAGGAAGTCTCAAGTGATTTTTTTTAAAATTTAGCTCATCTTTTCCAATTGTCACAATGAACAGAATAGCCTGAAGTACCTCATTTCATATTTTTTTTCTGTCTTAAATTTATTGTCTTGTCTGCTCCACTCCAAACTAAAAAAAAGAATGTGGGAGAATGGGAATAATTTCATGAGTAAGTCTATGAATGTGTATGTGAAATATTTCTAAGATGCTCATTTTCTCTGGTTCTTGCCATGAGCCCATAAAGGCAGAAAAGTTATTCTTCCTAGTATTATTTAGAACCTGTTAAGAAAGCAGCACTGACTCTCATATTTATTTCAGGAAAACTCAATGCCGCTATAAATTAGTATTAATATAATTCATAGCAGTATAATTGAAAGATGGCTGGTATTAAGCCAGAAAAGATAAGTGTGTATTTTGATAAACAAATCAATAAATTACCAGTAGTTTTAATTTGCTTGAAACAAAATTTTACCTTGGAGCATCAACTAAGTATATACAAGAAAAAAAAAGTATCTGCCTAAAATTGACTAAATTTTAGTTTTTTTCTTTTTTAATGGAAAGAGCTAGCAAATGTCAAAGAAACTCTTTCAGAAACTATCCATTGTGCAACCAGAACTACAAAAACAGAATGTCTCCATGGGAGAAGTACTTGACCAATGGTAACTTCTAATTGTCAACTTGAAAGGATCTAGAAACACCTAATGGATAAGTTTCCAGGCACACCCGTGACAGCTAACCAAATATACATTAACTTCTGTGGGAGAGTTTTTGATAAAGCTAATTGAGGTAGGAGGAATCACCCTTTAATTGGGTGGCATCATTTTATAGGCTAGAATCCTAGAATGTATAAGAAACTGAAGTGACATCAAGTATCCAGTGCTTACTTTTACCTGTAGATGCAATGATGTGGCATGCTGTTTAAAGCTGCCTTGACTTTTACAAAATAATAGACTCTAACTGTGAGGCAAAATAAACTCCATCTTCCTTAAGTTGCTTTTGGCAGCTATCACAGCAACAAAAAAGTAACCAAGACACCTGAGAGTCCAAGAATTTTTATTATTCTATCAAAAAGAACTGTTGAAAACTTGAATACAATAATACAAGTCACAGAAAATATACACATTTTCATGGATAACTGAGTATACAGAAAATGGCAAGAAAGTTAATATCAAAACAAACAATTTACCAACAGTTCTATTAATCTCTTGATGATACAAAAATTATTGTGCATTTACATAGATACTTTCCTGTCTGTATTTCTATTCTAATGCTTTTGCACAATTTTATAGGAAGCATCTGAAGAAAACACACTTAAAAATCTACACATGCTCTGGATTATGAAAGAAAGAATAAAGGATAGACAAAACATTTGAACAGGAATTTTAGTAACATTTTTGTGTTAAGCACAAATATGTTAACCAAAGAATAGATTAAACTTTTCAAATATTCTTCATCTGTACACCATGGCGTTTTTCCATTCAAGTATCTGGAGATATATACACATACATACACATACATACACACACTACAAATAATAAAAGTATAATTAAATATTCTCACAGCTTCACGTATTACTAGTAGTTAAGAAATTCCAACTTATACCACGCCAATTCTTGTTTGCCAAAGACTAAAATAAAATTTACATATTTGTGTGATTTTTTGTATAATGTATTATTTTCAAGAGTTGTTTTTTATTAACCATAAAATCAAAGCAAGAGTTTGAAAACATAATACAATGCCCTTCTGAAAATCAGAAGCATTGATTAAAATCTAATATTACTTTTCTTCTCCAAAATACTGTTATCTGTTATTAATGTATTTTTAATAAAATGTCAATTAATCAGAAAATGTAATTTTGTCAATTCATTTTAAAGCTGTTTTTCTTAGGAACTTTTCAACTGCTGTGATGAATCAACATGACCAAGACAACTTATAAAAAGAATCGTTTAGTCATGAGTTTGCCTCCACTTTAAACGGTTAGAGTCCACGATCATCATCACAAGAAGCTTGGCAAACAGGCATGGTACTGGAGCAGTAGCCGATAGCTTACATTTTATGTACAAGCATGAGGCAGAAAGGGAATGGTACTGGAGCGGTAGCTGATAGCTTACATTTTATGTACAAGCATGAGGCAGAAAGGGAGAGATTAAGCTTTGTCAGGGTTTTTCAAAGCTCAAAGCCCAACCCTAGTGAAACACCTCTGTGATAAGGCCATATTTAATCCAATAAGGCCCTACGTCCAAATCATTCAAAAGCAATTCCACAAACTAGGGAACAATCATTAAAATATAGGAGCCTATGGTTGCTATTCTCACTCAAACGACTACAGTGTTCCTTCATTATAATTACATTTTGAACTTCCAAATAATAAAATGTCATGAAATTCTGGTAAACACAGAAAACTATTATTGCAACCAATCCTGGGTTAAAATTCTATATATTAGAAAATAATCATTTAAAATAAAATGCAGGACTAGAAGTTTTATGTAACATAGAAGTAGAAAAATTGGCCTTGTATATATAAGTCCCTGGGTTTCATCTTGAGCTTTATAACAACAAAAACAACAACAACAATTCCATTAAACAAAAAAATCTCACACTGTTACATTTGAGAATTTTTTTATTTTTATGACAAATCAGGTTTTATTTCAGGGATGTAAACTTGATTTAATATTTAATAACTGATCTTATTCACCATAGTAAAAGAAATAATATGTTGTACAACACAATACATAACTTGAAAATGCTAGACAAGATCAAACATCCATTTATGAGTCCTCTTGTGCAGCACTGCAAATAGATGTTTCTGTGATGATGGCAATGCCTGTCAGTCTACCCATGACATGAGTTACTGGCCATGTGTGTATACAGAACTGGACAACAATATTACTAACCACCTGTGCCTATGGTGAATTTGATTCATTCCAAGTGACTACAATTATGCTCTTGGTAGGGCAGCTCTAGAGTTTTCAATTTGCATCCTTTCTGAGGAACCAAAAGAGAGGAACCAAGCAAATGTCCACATGCAGTGGGCTCTTGACTTGAGAAGATCCAAGGCAGTGAAGTGGTGGGAATTACACGTAAATAGTACCAACAGATGAAGCTTGATGTAAAAACTAAAATGTAGAAATGTCTAAAGAGAGTGTCTGCTACTAAAAGGTCAAGAAATGATTTTCCTGGGCAGTTACATGGTAGTCCTTGTCAAACTGCACAGAATTGAGAGAAATATGCTTTTAACGACTGTTGAATGAGATGTTTCCATTAATTTCCTGGAGAATGGGTTATTGGAACTATACATGTAAGAAAAAAACCTTACATGGTTTGTAAGATCATGTGCTGCAGTTTTGTTTACCTTTCTTTGCAGAACTGTGCACACAAAAAATGCTGGCTATGGAATATGCTGTTCTCAGAACTGCATGGTAAGAAATGCATTTAAAAACAGCCAAGAAATCATTTTCTGGAGATACAACATACAGTTCAGAGAGATGGCAAGCTGGTAATTCTGATACTCGCATAAGGCTGCATCCATTCCACACTTGGCCCATTCAGTAATTTGTCACTCCCATGTCCTCATGCTTATTATGTCTTTTGTTTCTTCTCTACCAACTTGGTTTTCTGAAGTTTCCTACATGACTTCCAATATTTCTGTCTGAGAAAGTGGACAGCTGCAGCATTAACTGTGTAGGCACAGCAGAGCAAAGGACTTTTCCATAAGACAGTAAACTGAGTTTAGCCAGTACAAAAAACTCATCTAACTAATTGTCCTCATATAAGCTACACACAGAAAATATGAGAAAAATTGGCTAAGCCATATGTTGATCAGAGATTTTATATTGTTCCAGTCTTATAATTTAGTATACTTTAAATTTGTTATTAAAATGACATTAACAGGAATTTTCTTCACTTAAAGTTAGTGTACAACTGCAATGCCAAGGATTGTTTTAAAGACAGCCAGAAAATTGAAATATATATTTTTTCTTAAGAGTGACAAGACTATTTTGTGCTTAGAGGTTAATATTCAGACAGATTATATTAGGCCTTATTTTACCTGAGTCATTAAGAGGGAATGATTTAGAAAACTAAGATATGCCTCTAGTAGCACAATAACAAGGATACATTCATCTAATTTCCCTTGAAGTATGCTTCGTCAATTTAGCAGATATGTGGTAGCTGTTGGCTAGCTCATCCCAGGATGTATAGAACCTGTGGGGAGGGAAGTGCAAACAATGCAAACAAGTCAAGCCCTGTGTAGGAGAGTGAAAAGTGACAAGTGGACCCTTTGCCATTTAGCTTTTAAAAAGGAGAATCATTGCATTTGATGTGTTCATTGTAATACTTTCTAGTAATGCAGAATGCATTAAAGAATGAAATTCTGAATTCCTCATTCTTTATGTAATTGTCCTCCTCAGATACCTTGCCATATTTATTATACTTCAGAGTCTATGTTTTAAATTGATTTGCAAACATAAAATTCAATCAAGAAGGAACCTGGCACTTAAACAGTGAACTGATGATGAGTCTACACAATTTATTAACATCGTGGGTATTATTTTTTTCTCTTTCAGTGACTAGCAGGAAATCTATCATGAAAGTCACAGTAAATGTTCTATTTTCTTATACATATAGAAGGAGAATGCACAGCAGCCAGTAACTTTACTAGAGAAATGAATGTCACAAATGTTTAGAACTATTAACTATTATTCAAATAATCAGGGAAGTTATGTTTGCAGTGTTTAAATATAAAATTACTTTTAAAACATCCTAATGACTAAACATTTACTTCTGAGTTACTAAACCTATCAGGGCAACTATTAAATTAAAGTACTAAGAAGAAACTGGTAGGAATCACACTAAAATGAAGCAAAGTCTTCATGAACTAGTACAAAATACAGATATGGAAGCTAAAACAACATTGAATTATATACATATTGTTATAATTGTGGTTGCTTGTGGTAAAAGCTCTTAACATATTAAACAATCACATGCAATTTAATTGAATTATGTATTGCATGCTTCCTATATACAATACTGGATAATTAACTGGTTCTGTGTATTGCAGCACCAAGGGAAATGTGTAGGTTCTAAAATAAGTGTTACAAGAGTTCATAAAAGTTTCTAAAATGTTGAGAGTATATAAAAAGTAAAGCATCTGTGTTGAGGAAAGTTGAATTAATTGTTCTTATTTTGATTTGTAAAACTCCAAATGGCTTAAGTTTAATAAAGTTTATTAAACTTCCCTGGAATATGCCTCTTATATTTGATACTTAACAGATTATACACGAAATTAAATTTGCACATTCTATGAATTATTCTATGAATTATTATACATGTGGAAAGCATTTGAAATTTCCAATACAATATATAAGACAAATGTATGCATAGTGCTAAATATTTACGTCCCCTTGATAACCACAAAATCAGTGTGTGTGAGGGGGTACTTGCTCACAAGCTCTCAAGTGACTATTAAATTTCTCTCTTACTTGCCTTAGAGACATCTAATGTAAAATGGCACAGATTTTTCATCACTTCAAATGTAAAGGTTACTCACGGTCATATTTAAATAAAGTAACTACCTCTAAACAATTTAAAAATGTAATCTTGATATTACTACTGTGAGTCTTTTAAAAAAGATGAAAATCCAATTAACAATAAAATTTTAAAATTTTCTGAGTATAAATTATGTGTCAGAAAATTCACTCAGTGTTTTAAACTCAGTTGCAAGCCAAATGTTACCTCTGGGAAAAGAAAAAGAATAGAATATAAAAACAACTTAAGGAAAGAGAAACAAGCCTAACTCCTCACAAAAAGGAAGAGTCAAGCATATTTACACTTTGACTGCACTATTATTATTATTATTATTATTATTATTATTATTATTATCTTTGCAAACGTTGGAAAGCATCAAAATAATCATTTTTTCCATAGTGGCTCTGAGACAGTAACTGAGTGGCATTGTCTCATTTTGTCACATTATCCACACACATTGTTTCCTTTTATTTTACTCAGCAGTGATTGAATATATACTTTCATATATTTATATATTTATGTATATTCAATTACTGTTGAGTAGAATATATATATATATGTGTGTGTGTGTGTGTGTATGTATATGTACATATATAGAGAGAGTAGATGAAACACTCAGAAATATTAATATACATTAATATATGCTATGCTTCTTTTAACCATATAAAAATATTTTTAAAAAATGATACTTTCACATATGACTATTACTTATTTTGATTGTACTTACCCTATATTCTTCTCTTAACTTCTCTTTAATTTTTTTCCTTTTAACTACATTACTAATTATTTCTTCTTATACTTTTATGTCATTTTAAAAGTCTATTGTGGTGGTTTGTGTGAGAATGGTCCATAGGCACATATATTTGACATATTTGAATACTTGGCTCCCAATTGGCAGAACTGCTTGGAAGTATTAGGAGGTGTGGCCTTTTTGGAGTAGTTGTATCTTTTCTGGGGGAAGTATATCACTAGATGTTGGTTTTGATGTTTAAAAAGCTCATGTCAATCCCATTCTTATTGTCTCTCTGCCTGCTGCCTGAATATCAAATGTGAAATCTTATTTACTTATCTAGCACCATTCCTGCTTGCCTGCTACTAGGCTTTCCACCATTATGGCTTCTTGAGCCAAAGTGCCCTAAATACCAAATGCATTCATTTCTTTCTGTCAAAGGATAAAGTATACATTTTATAGCATCCAATAAAATAAGAAAGAATGGAGAATTTTTTATCAAATTTGAACTCTAACAAGATTATTATTATAGAAAATATTACAATAAAACACTATTGAATTCTTTCAGACCCTACTTATTTACAATGAAAATTTTATCTATTAGTCTATGCTTTATTAATGATATAAAATGTATTTGTTTTAAGCAAAATCTAACATTACTGGGGATTTATGAATGCTGCAAGTTTATATTTCCAAAGAGTCCTTATGACTTAATTGTTGGGCCTGTCCTGCAACTCCTCCCCCTGCAGTGATTGGTAGGTGGCACCTCTGCTCTTGATCATGGTCTCACTGCAAGTAGTGGCTTCTTTGTTGCTGCTGCTACCCTGCAGCTGCACAGCCCAGGCCTGGGGCCATGGCCGCCTCCATGGGGCAGCGGGCCCAAAGAGCCCTGTTAGCTGGTTGGATCACTAGCATAATGCTGGCACTAGCACAGGGAGGAGAGAGCTCTGGCTTCTTCTTTAGAACAGCACCTGTTCGGCTGGAGGACAGGGAGTGCTACTTGTGCCCTGGAGCAGCCCCAGTCATAGGGGTCGGGGTACAGGGGCCCTGATTCTCACCAGGGACCATGCAGCTAGAGCAGATTGGCAGGAGCCACCCCGATTCCTTGCTGACATGCCCGTCAGCCCTCTTGCACTGGTCACCATGTTGCCTAGCCAAGCTGGGGCTGTGGCGTCTCTGCACTGGGGCTTGGCCCTAGAGGGCAGCCTAAACGGGACCCTGATGGTGTGATGCTGGGGGTGTTCTCCCCCTCCCACTGTCCTGAGGACAAGAGGGTGGTGTCCCAGGCAGTGGTAGTGTTGAGCCCCACTTTGACCCTGGTTTGGGCCTTGAGGACAAACCTGAGCCTGGCTCGAGTTCTGAGGCCTGTCTTAGTCACTTCTGAAGAGGGGTGACTGGGTAAGACCTGTTTGGCCCTCCCTCTGCCCTGCCGTTGCTGATGTGGAGCTTTGCTATTGGCCCTGTCAGTTATCCCTTACCCTTTCCCCCTCCTATGCCATCTCTTTGGATACTTAAGTGCCCACCCCCTTTGCCTTCTCTATATAAGCGAGAGGATGATACAATAAAGTTGAGTTCCTGCTTCAACAAGACTATGGGCCTGGTGTAGTTCTTTTGGGCTATTGACACTCACCATCCTGCTCAGTCCCGGAAAGACCCAGCTGGATTGGCTTCTCTTCTCTCACCTGGACCTGTAAGCCAACACTTAATAAATTCAACAATTGAGTACTTTAAGTATTGTTTTCAAGTATTTTTGAAAAAGAACAAATATATGGTTGTTAATTGACACAGAGTATGTTAGTGTTTGCCTCTATTGAGATGTGGGTAAAAATTAAACATGGCCTAACACTCTGACCAATCCTTTGTTTCATCTATACAGTATCTTATATAATTAAAAAATGTGATGATGAAATAAAATTGTTAACACTGAATTTTATAGTTTAAGTCAGAGAGGTGAAAATAAAATGAACACAAGTGAAATAAATGAAAAGTGATATAATTTATGATATTTGTTGAATAGATTTGACTTGAATTTAAAAGTCATCTTTTCATACTGCTAATGCATATTCTAACAACATATAGGAAATATTTATTAATATAAATAATGAGGAAATCAAAACCCTTAACAGTAAATATTTACTATCACCATCATGCTCTGTATAACTCTCTTTAACTGGACTAAGAATCTGTGAAGTTCTGTAAAGCCATAACTATCAAGTTCTTTTTAAATGAGCACACTAGATAGATGAACCATTTGAAAACCAATTCTTGCTATATGGAGTGACTTTTAAACAAATTGAGAAAGTTGGTTTTCTTACCCAGCTGGCTGATATTTATCTTTTCTTTTGTATAATATAAAATATACAACTTGAACTTCACTGTCTGTTGTGAAATGTTTAGAGAACAATTAAATAACATTTGGAGGTTAAGAGAGTTGGTTTACTTAAACAATATTTCTATGAATGTGGTCAAGGGGTAGATTTTACTTTAAAAATTCTATATACATGTTGGCTCAATTTAAAATGAAAGCTATCCTTTTTAAGTGAGAATAAAGTCATACAAATAACCAAAATTAAAAAAAAAAAAATGGTTACAGAGCTAAACAGAGAATTCTTAACAGACGAAACTCGAATGCCAGAGAAACACTTAAATAAATGTTCAATGCCCGTAGTCGCAGGGGAATACAAATCAAACGGACTCTAAGATTCTACCTTATATCAACCAGAATGGCTAAAATCTAAAACTTAAAGAGCAGCAGCATATGATGTTGAGGTTGTGGAACAAGGAGAATACTCTTACATTGCTGGTGGGAGTGCTAACTTGTACAACCATTCTGAATAACATTTTGGCATTTTCTTAGAAAATTAGGAATAGTTCTACCACAAGACCCAGGTATACCACTCCTGGACATATACCCAACAGATTTTCTACCAAGTAAAAGACACATGTTCAACTATGTTCCAAAAAGCTTTATTCATAAGAGCCATAAACAAGAAACAGCACAGATATTCCTCAAGTGAAAAATGGATAAAGAAAATGTTGTTCATCTACACAGTAGAATATTAGTCATCTATTAAAAATAAGGACATGATTAATTTTGCAAGAAAATCAATGGAACTAGAAAATACCATACTGACTCAGGTAACCCAGACCCAAAAGTGCATGCATGGTATGTTCTCATTTATAAGTGGATATTACCCACTAAATACTGGGTATCCATGCTACCATCCACTACCCAAAGAAGCCAAGGATGGTCCAAGGGAGGAGGGTAGTATCCTTCTTAAAAGTAAAGATATAATAGATATCAGAAGTAGAGAGAGGGAGGGAATTGGGGGAGAGGGGGAGGGGGAGGAGAAAGTGGGGTGTCAAGTATAGGGAGAGCAGGGGAGAGAGAATGGTAATAATGAGAAGTCATGACATCTCTAGGATATGTCATAGACCTAGAATGGTATGATGTAGGTCCCAGAGTACTATGAGGGCTACTCTAGCTGTGACTCCTAGCAATGCATGATATAGATCCTGAAGTCATCACTTCTGTAGCCAAGTAGGACTCCCAGTGAAGGAGTAAGGACAGCAACATATCCAGAAATATGAACCCAAAATGAGTCCTACTGACAAGATATGCAGTGACATAAATACAGGAGAGATGAAGGGAATGACGAGAAAATGACTGGCCAAAATTTAATCCCACCCCATGGGCAAGTATTCATCCTCGACACAATTAATAATACCCAGTTATGCTTGCAGATAGGAGCCTAGCTTAACTCTCCTCTGATAGGATTCCAGCAAACAGATAATAGAAACAGATGTGGACACCCACAGCCAAACATTAGAAGGAGCCCAGGGAGTCTAAAGGAAGATTTGAGAGAACTGAAGGATACAACGAAGACAGGGACTCTACAAAAAGACCAGGGTGAAATAACCTGGACTCTTGGGGTCTGCAAAAGACTGAATCGCCAACTAAAAAGGGAGCATGAGCTAGACCTAGGCCCCTTGCTCTTATGAAGCAGTTCATCTTGGTCTTCATGAGGGTTCTCCAAGAAGTGAAACAGGAGCTGTCTCTGAATCTGTTGCCTCCCTGTGGATCTCATTCCCCTAGCTTGGCTTCCGTGCCTGCCCTCAGTGAAAGAGGATGCACACCTAGTCCTGTAGTGACTTGTGTTGTCTGGGGGGAAGGAATGGTGGCAGACTGGCACCAGGAGAAGAAGTGTAGGAGGTTTAGGGGAAGATCTCTGTGAGGAAAGACTGAGAAAAGAATAGAGGGGCTGTGTCTTAGTTAGGGTTTTACTGATGTGAACAGATACCATGATCAAGGCAATGCTTATAAGGACAACATTTAATTGGGAATGGCTTACATGCTCAGAGTTTCAGTCAACTATCATCAAGGCTGGAACATGACTTCATCCAGGCAGGCATGGTGCAAGAAGAGCTGAGAGATCTACATCTTTATCTGAAGGTTGGTAGCAAAATACTGCCTGACAGACAGCTAGGAATAGGGTCTTAAAGTCCTAGCCCACAGTGACACACCTACTCTAACAAGGCCACTCCTCCAAATAGTGCCACTCCTTGGTACAAGCATATACAAACTATCACAGGCTGGTATAGGGATATAAAATGGATAGATAGATTAATTAATAAAAAGCACACAAAAAATATTTTGTGATTTAATTTTTCATAATATCAAACACTGAATGCATATTAAGATGCTTATCATGTACCAGATGCTGTTTGGTCTGTTGAAGTTTCATATATATGTGTAAGCAATGCAGTTTGCCTTCTAGTCAATTTGATTTTTATCTTTTCTTTTTTTCAAGCAGTGAATCAAATTATTAACCATAGCCATAGTTATTAATTATACATATCTTTCCTGTCTATAAATATTTTACTTGTGTATTATCATCATGTGTATTGATGGATTTATATACATGGTGATAGTAGATCATACATTTTAAAAGTGTTCATACCTATATACTCTCCACTACCTCCATAGTTTCCACTGATTTTACTTTTATGTCATATGTATTTTAAATACACATAAACCACATATGTTTGTGTATAATGCTAAAGTCCACAAACAAAATGTGTAAGAGTTATTTTTGTTACGTTGGCTTATTTCATTTAATGTTATTATTTCCCATCAAATCAGATCTCTTGAAAATGACAGTAATTGTAAAAGTAATTTTTTTTTGTCAGATGCAATTGTCATCTTGGAGACTTACATTGGAATAATATCACTCTTTCTGAACTCAGGTGGGCTGTTTCAACATCTGTTTGGCTCGAATTCCTTTAAAAGCTGACTGATTCAATCTGGCTTCTGTCAGCTTCTCACTGAATTATTCTGTTTAACTAAAAAGTGACTTTGTCAATTTGTTCTAATCTTCTGGCTCCTTGTCATTGTATGTATCATTCTGTCTGTACCAGCAACCTACTTTTCTCTATAAAATTGTTCCAGTAAAAATGCCTCTGACTCTCTCTCTCTCTCTCTCTCTCTCTCTCTCTCTCTCTCTCTCTCTCTCTCTCTCTCTCCTCTTTAGTAGCCCCTTCCTCCTGTCTGTTCTTATGATAGTTGATAAATCTTGTCCCTGATTCATTCTGTCAAAGCTTTCTCTGATTCATCACTTTGTCTGCCCCTCAATCGACACTTTTCAAACATGGCTGCCTCTTTCTACAAACTAACTTTACCTTCATTTATTGAGATTAAAAGGTTGTACTGTCATAAATCTTTCACTTGTTTGGTTAGAGTCACACCCAGATACATTATATTATTTGTGACTATTGTAAGTGTGTCATTTCCCTAATTTCTTTCTCAGCCTGTTTATCCTTCAAGTATAGGAAGGTTACTGATTTGTTTGAAGTAATTTTATATCCAGCCACTTTGCTGAAGTTGTTTTTTGGCTGAAGGAGTGCTCTGGTGGAGGTTTTAGGGTCATTTAAGTATATGATCATATTATCTGCAAATAGTCATATTTTGATTTCTTCCTTTCCAATTTGTATCTCTTTGACATCCTTTTGTTTTCCAATTGCTCTAGCTAGGATTTCAAGTACTATGTTGAATATATAGAGAGAAAGAGGGCAGCCTTGTCTAGTCCCTGATTTTAGTGGGATTGCTTCGAGTTTCTCTCCATTTAGTTTGATGTTGATTACTGGTTTGCTGTATATTGCTTTTACTATGTTTAGGTATGGGCCTTGAATTCCTGACCTTTCTAAGACTTTAATCATGAAAGGATGTTGAATATTGTCAAATGGTTTTACAGCATCTAATGAAATGACCATGTGGTTTTTTTCTTTGATTTTGTTTATGTAGTAGATTACATTGATGAATTTCTGTGTATTGAACCATCCCTGCATCCTTCAATGAAGCCTAATTGATCATGGTGAATGATCATTTTGATGTGTTCTTGTATTTGTTTTTCGAGAATTTTATTCAGTATTTTTACAACGATATTTATAAGGGAAATTGGTCTGAAGTTTTCTTTCTTTGTTGGATCTTTGTGAGGTTTTGGTATCAGTGTTACTATGGACCCATAGAATAAATTGGGTAGTGGTTCTTCTGTGTCTATTTTGTGGAAAAGGTTGAAGAGTATTGGAATTAGGTCTTCTTTGAAGTTCTGATAGAATTCTGCACTAAAACCATCCAGTCGTGAGCTTTTTTTTTGTTTGGAAGACTTTTAGTGACTGCTTCTATTTCTTTAGGGGTTATGGGAGTGTTTATATGGTTTATCTGATCCTGACTTATATTTGGTATTTGGTATCTGTCTAGAAAATTGTCTATTTCATACAGATGTTCCAATTGTGTTGAGTATAGACTTTTGTAGTAGGACCGGATGTTTTTTTAAATTTCCTCAGTTTATGTAGTTACATCTCACTTTTCATTTCTGATTTTGTTAATTTTAATACTGTCTCTGTGCCCTCTGGTTAGTCTGACAAAGGGTTTCTCTATCTTGTTGATTTTCTCAAAGAACCAGCTCCTGGTTTTCTTGATTCTGAAGAAAGAAATCGAAGAAGACCTCAGAAGATGGAAAGATCTCCCATGCTCATGTATAAGCAGGATTAATATAGCAAAAATGGTCATCTTGCTGAAAGCAATCAACAGATTCAATTCAATTCCCAACAAAATTCAAACTCAATTCTTCATAGACTTAGACAGAGTAATTCTCAATTTCACGTGGAATAACAAAAAACCCAGGATAGCAAAAACTATTCTCAACAATAAAAGAACTTCTGTGGGAATCAGCATCCCTGACTTCAAGCTGTACTACAGAGCAATAATCATAAAATCTACATGGTATTGGTACAGTGACAGGCAGGTAGATCAATGGAATAGAATTGAAGACGCAAAAATGAACCCACACACCTACAGTCACCTGATCTTTGACAAAAGAACTTAAAGTATCCAGTGGAAAAAAGACAGCATTTTCAACAAATGGTTCTGGTTCAACTGTGGGTCAACATGTAGAAGAATGCAAATTGATCCATTCCTATCTCTCTGTACAAATCTCAAGTCCAAGTGGATCAAGGAACTCCACATAAAAATAGGTACACTGAATGTAATAGAAGAGAAAGTGGGGAAAAGTCTGGAACATGTGAGCACAGGGGAAAATTTCCTGAATAGAACACCAATGGCTTATGCTGTGAAATCAAGAATCGACAAATGGGACCACATAAAATTGCAAAACTTTTGTAAGGCAAAGAACACTGTCTATAGGACAAAACAGCAACCAATAGATTGAAAAAGGTCTTTAATCATCCTACATCTGATAGAGGGCTAATATTCAATATATACAAAGAACTCAAGTAGTTAGACTCCAGAGAACCAAATAACCCTATTAAAAAATGAGGAACAGACCTAAACAGAGAATTCAAAATTGAAGAAACTCAAAGAGCTCAGAAGCACTTAAAGAAATGTTCAACATCCTTAGTCATCATAGAAATGCAAATCAAAACAACCCTGAGATTCTACCTCACACCTGTCAGAATGACTAACATCAAATTCTAAGGTGACAGCAGATGCTGGCAAGGATGTGGAGAAAGAGAAACACTCCTCCGTTGCTGGTGGGATTGCAAGATGGTACAACCACTCTGGAAATCAGTTTTGTGGATCCTTAGGAAATTAGACATAGTACTACCTGAGTACCCAGCTATACCACTCCTAGGTATATACACAGAAGATGCTTCAACATCTAATAAGGACATATGCTCCACTATATTCATAGCAGCCATATTTATAATAGCCAGAAGCTGGAAACAATCCAAATGTCCCTCAACAGAGGAATGGATACAGAAAATGTGGTACATTTACACAAAGGAATACTACTCAGTTATTAAAAACAATGACTTCGTAAAATTCACAGGCAAATGGATGGAACTTGAAAATATCATCCTGAGTGAGGTAATTCAGTCACAAAAGTACAAACACGGTATGTACTCACTGATAAGTGGATATTAGTCCAAAAGTTTGGAATACCCAAGATTCAATTCACAGACCATATGAAACCTAAGAAAAAGAAAGACCAAAATGTGGATGTTTCAGTGTTTCTTAGAAGGTTGAACAAAATTCTCACAGGAGGAAATATTGAGACAAAGTATGGAGCAGAGACTCAAGGAAAGGCCAGCCAGAGACTGCCCCCACTAGGAATACATCCCATATATAGCCACCAAACCTGGACATTCTTGTGGATGCTGGGAAGTGCTTGCTGATGGAAGCATGATAAGCAGTCTCTAGAGAGGCTCAGGCAGAACCTGACACATACAGAGGTAGATGCTTGCAGCCAACTGCTGGACTGAGTGTGGGGTCCTGGATGGAGGAGTTTAAGAAGGGACTGAAGGAACTGATGGGGTTTGCATCCCCATGGAGTGAGCAACAGTGTCAACTGGCCAGACCCCCCAGAGCTTCCGGAGACTGGTTCACCAACCAAAGAATACACATGGAGGAACTCATGTTGCTGGCCACATATGTGGCAGAGAAGGACTTGTTTGCCCTCAGTGGGAGGAGAGGCCCTTGAGCCTGAGGATGTTAGATTTCCCAGTGTAGGGGAATGCTATGGAGGGAAGACTGGAGTGGTTGGGTGGTGAGGGAGCACCCTCATAGAGGCAGGGGTAGGGGGGATGGGATAGGGGGGTTCCAAAAGGGAAAATATTTGAAATGTATATAAAGTAAATATGCAAAAATTAAAAAAAAAAAGTTTATACTTAGGCTATGTCTGTACTCAAGCCAGAAGAATTAACATAAATCCTCTAATCAGATCACACAGACCTAGAATGTCTTTGAATCTGAAGTCTTGCCAGAGCAGCCATGTGGCTAGATTAAAATTCTTGTACAAGAACTTCATTTTATCATGATTTAATAAAACTCCATGTTGTAATATAGGTTATCTTTTTCAATGAATCAATTGAAGAATAACTAGGATGGTGCCATGATTCGACTATTCTGAATAAATAGTAAATATGAATGAATACATACATTTCCTCATATTCACACTTGCCACTACTTTTCTTGATATTTGTTTTCTTTCTTACTGCAGTACACACACACACACACACACACACACACACACACACACAGAGTGATTAGTACATTTTTGCTGACCACTCTGTGTATAACAACCAGAGTTAGGACTATTCCTGAAAGATTTTATGAGAGGGACTATACCTGAGATACGCTATTTTTCCTTCTCCCAGCAGTCAGTAGTTACTAGTAGTTCTTGGTCTAGGGTTACAAAACCCCACAGAATTTTTCTTCTTCCATGCAAACATCTCTGTTAGTATGACTATTTTTATTGTCCTATTTATGCAACCATTTCTATGGGTGACTGTTTCACAGCAGAATTCCTGGCAATCTAGTACTTAATATTTTTATTTCATCTGCCACTTCCATGATAATCCCTGTGACATAAATGCAGGAGTTATGATGTAGCTATATTCTTGGAGCAGAACTCCCTGTGAACTGTTGACCTCAGCATTGTATCTTGTGCTTTTCTGTGATGGTCTCCATTTGCTGTTAATAGAATCTTCTTTGAAACCCTGTCTTCTTGGAATACCTATGCTAATATTGTTTTATAATTAACTATATGACAACAGATTCTACTATGTTCTGTGGATGAAGATTCTCATGCTTAGAGAAGCTCATTCACTATTTCCTAGGTATATATATACTCAAATGGTAGTACTTTGATCAATAGAAAAATAAATCATGTATTCAAAATACAATTAGAAGTGCCATTTACTCCTCATGTTAGATAATGTGTACTTTCACTATATTTGTAAGAGACCCCTTTAATGTACATTTATATTTTCTGCAATTCCATGTTGTCACCATAGAATTATAATATTACCAAGAATAATCTAGAGATAAAAAAAATCATAAAGTTTTAAATTTTATATAACTATAAAACCATGGTGAGAACTCCTTGCATGGTACCCTTGTCTCACAAAACAAATACATCATTATTATTTCCAGAGTATTTATGCTTTTTAATTTGCCCACACATAACTCTGCTAAAAATTCTATAGGCTACATGTAAAGTTTGTTTGCCACTAATCCTTTCTTTATTGTTAATGGCCTCCAAGCTCACCAGTTCTGATAATACAAATTTAGGAATTCTTTTAAAAAAAAGTCACAATTCCTTTAAGTGAACTGTAAAGTACACTAAGATATAGTCAGACAGAACATTTGCATTTTTATTATAATGTATATTTTTACAATTTTTTATCTCACATAGTGATTTTTGTATGTTTTAAAAGATTATAAACTTAATTATTAAGAAATTAAAAATCAAATAAGCATCAAGTACCACAATTAAACAAATTATATATATTAAATTTTATAAAGTTAAGCTAGAAGTTTTCATGATGGATAAATGAATAAAGATCTAATCGATAATTCTCTCCCTTTCTCCTTCCTTCCCCCTACCTCCCCCTCTGTCTTCCTTTCTTCCTCTCCATCTCTTTTCTTTTCCTCTCTGTACCTGTGCCATGTCTCTCCATCCACCCCAGATGACCCATGGCAACTTCCCTGGCCTCCTTCATTTTCACCAGTGAACTTGCCTTTAACATATATATTCATTTCATTTTCCAATGGACTCTGTAAACTCTGATCTGACAATTTTTCATTTCTCAAATCTTCCTAAAACCATATCCATCCCTTAAACTCAATTAATATCTTTGTTTCTTGTTTCTTTGATATTAAACATATAAAAGACTCATGCTAGGTATGGCATGTATAACTTTGAGCTGTTGGTCAGGGTAGACACGGAAAACCCCAAATCAATACAAAATATTGACAGTGATATTGATGGTTATACTTTGATACTATACACTTTGGTCACAAAACATGGAAAAATCAAATGGAAGTCTCTGGGCATTTATGTAGGCTGGGAGAACTTTTCAGTTTCCTTCAACGATGGGGTTTATGGTAGATTGACTATCCTCTAATAGGTGCCCTGCGCTCATACACATGTAGGTAAAACTAAATGAATCCAGTGGAGAAAGAAAGATAGAGATGAAAGAAAGTAAGGAGGGAGGGGATGAGACATGAATTTGGGAGATGGATATGGAAAGGGTGTTCCAGAAGACCTAGAGAGGAAGGTGGGGAGTTGATAGAATTTAAATACATTTTATATTTAGATGAAATCAACAAATGGATAATACATCAGACAAAAGGCATTTTCATCTTTTCATCTTTCTATGGTTCATTATATCTGCTTTGGCTATGCTCAGTTCTCTGGTATATTATCCAAACAAACAAACAAATCGTCATGGATAATATTTCCCATCATTTTCAAACTCTCTGCTAAGAAAAGTAATCATGTACATCTTACTTCCTTTAGGACCATATGGGTATAGTGTGCCAAGAAGCCTTTTTTGCAGATATAGCTTCCTCAAATCCTGAGCTGAGCTTTAGGAATGATTTTCCCCATTACAGCTTTGCTTTGTACATTTTGCTCTGCTTAATTTTGATTCAATTTGGAACTAAACAAGAGTACTGTACTGGCTAGTTTTGTGTGTCAACTTGACACAAGCTGGAGCTATCATAGAGAAAGGAGTTTCAGTTGAGAAAATGCCTCCATGAGATCCAGTGGTAAGGCATTTTCTCAATTAGTGATCAAGGGGGGGGAGGGTCCCTTGTGAGTGGTACCATCTGTGGGATGGTAGTCTTGGGCTCTATAAGAAACCCAGCTGAGCAAGTCAAAAGAAGCAGTAAGTTACATCCCTCCATGGCCTCTGCATCAGCTCCTGCTTCCTGACTTGCTTGAGTACCAGTCCTGACTTCCTTTTTGGTGAATAGCAGCATGGAAATGTAAGCTCAATAGACCCTTTCCTCCCTGACTTGCTTCTTAGTCATGATGTTTGTGCAGGAATAGAAACCCTGACTGAGATAATTGATACCAGCAAAGTGGGGTATTCCTGTGACAACCTGACCATGTTTTGGAGAGGACTGTGGAAGGACTTTGGAACTTTGGGCTAGAAGATGCATTCAGTGTTAAGAGCTCTGTGGAATATGGCATAGGAAGATAATGTTGAGAACAGTGCAGAAGATGGAGGCCTGACTTGTGAAATTTCAGAGGGAAAATTAAAGACTCTTATCAGGGCCATTGCTAGTTTGACTTAAGATTCTCTGGTTTTGGTTAGTTGGGCCTGAAGAAATATCAGCTGTGATTTACAAGATACCAGAACTATTAAAGCAAAAACATTGCATTGCTGGGACTATTGATGCTGGTTGGCTGGAGCTGGGAAATTGGAGGTGTTTAAGAGGAGACCAGCATCATTGGAGTGAATCTTCTGAGAAGTGTTTTCTGAGAGCACAGAGGCTGCATTCCAGAGATAGCCAGGGTTTAACCTTGTGCTGTGGCTGGACTTGGTAATGTGTAAGAGTCACCCAGGTGGTACTGGTTTTGAAGGCATGAAGGAGTCAGGAAGAACAGCTGAGGCCTGGGCACTGTGAGAGGCCGTGAAAGGCCATTGGTGAAGGTGCAGCCTCAGTTGCAATTGAAGGCCCAGGACTGAAGGGTTTATGCAAAGGAGTTGAGGCTCAGGCACTGTGAGAGACCATAGAAGGCCATTGGTGAAGGTGTAGCCTCAGTTGCAATTGACAGCCCAGGACTGAAGGGATCATACAAAGGAGGTGAGGCTTGGCACCATGAAGAGAGCCTATGAGAGGCTGTCGGTAAACCTAGTTGCAGCGAAGACAGCAGTGTTTTGGAGATGCCAGAACCATGAGATGACCACCAAGAACAGCAGCAGCAGTGGAGTACAGGCATCTGGAGCCTAGAAGACAAGGTGTTTGCTACAAAGGGCAGAACTAGAGAAGTGACTCAAGCCCTTGGAAGAATCCAGAAGATCATGAGTGGATCCCAGTCATTGGAAAGTTGGAGTTTGGTTTTGTTTTGATTGTGACTGTGCCCTGATATATTTTCCCTCCTGAAGTAGAAAGGTATTTTATTAGAGCCCACAGTTAAGAGACTTTGAGTTTTTAAAAGACTTTGAATTTTAAGAGATTGGATGTTTAAAAGGGACTGAAATGTTAATATGTAAGAATTTGCAAAGACTGTGGGACTTTTAAAGTTATTTAGATCTTGGGGATGAATAAGGAAGTAAGGGTCAAGGCTTACTGGTGATGTGTTTGTGTGTCAAGTTGACAAGGGATCAATTTTACTGGCTAGTTTTGTTTGTCAACTTGACACAGCTGGAGTTATCACAGAGAAAGAAGTTTCAGTTAAGAAAATGCCTCCATGAGATCCAGTGGTAAGGCATTCTTCTCAATTAGTGAACAAGGGGGGAGGGCCCCTTGTGAGTGGAGGGCCCCATCTGTGGGCTGATAGTTTTGGGCTTTATAAGAAAGCAGGCTGATCAAGCCAAGAGAAGCAAGCCAGTAAGTTACATCCCTCCATGGCCTCTGCATCAGTTCCTGCTTCCTGACCTGCTTGAGATCCAGTCCTGACTTCCTTTAGTGATGAACAACATCATGGAAGAGTAAGCCGAATAAACCCTTTCCTCCCCAACTTACTTCTTGGTCATGATGTTTGTGTAGGAATAGAAACCCTGACTAAGGAAAGTACCAATATATTTAATTCCAGGGACTAAGAAGCTAGGTCCTTCTACTACATTATGATATAGGGTATTTGAAGCCACAGCAAACACATGGGCTACAGAGTAGATCGACTAACCAAAATGTGTTAATCAATTCAAAGGAGAACCTTATGCCTCTTTCTTGTCTCTTGCTTTAAATAAATAGTTTACACATTAATTTGGTGTATGTATAAAGCCTGAACTACCTCGAATCACACTCTGGCCTTCCTACTGTGTGGTACTTACCATGACTGTCCTTTTGGTTATGTGTTACCTCACTCAGGATGATATTTTCTAGTTCCATTTGCCTGTGAAATTTATGATGACCTTGTTTTTAATGGCTAAGTAGTTTCCCATTGTGTAAATGAACCATGTTTTCTTCATTGATTCTTCAGTTGAGGCATAATGATCCTCTGAGGGGCTCCATCCAGAAGCCAATATAAAGAAATACAGAGACCCACAGCCGAATATTAGATGGAGTTTAGGGAGTCTTATGAAAGACTTGGGAGAAGGATTGAGAGACCTGAAGAGGACAGGGACTTCACAGGACATCAAAGAGAGTCAACTAACCTGGAACTTCAGGGCTCCCAGAGACTGAATCACCAACCAAAGAGTGAGCACAGGCTGGGCCTAGGCACCTTGCACATGGGAAGGAAATGAATGGTTTGGTTCTCAACAACAGGAGCAGGGGCTCCCTGAAACTTTTGCCTACCTGCCTGGCTGCCTTTCTGCCTGCCTGTGGAACCTGTTTTCCTAAATTGACTGCCTTGTCTGGTTTCAGTGGGAGAGAATGGGAGTATTCCTGCAGTGAGCTGAGGTGCCAGGGTCAATGGTAGCAGGAGGGGGTGTAGGAAGAGGTAATACATAGAATAAGCCTCTACTTTGAGAAGAAGCATAGGGAGGATTGGGGGGACGTTCTGATTTTGGGGTTACTGGGAAGAGAGGGGGAGCTGATACAGGGATATAAACAGAAATAATAAAAAAAACACAAAAATATAATATTATTAAAATTTCAAGAAAACTTCACACAGAGTTCTTAAGTAGTATTGTCTGGAGATATTGTGATTACAATGTTTGGGCTATTTTATGCCTACAATTATTCTCTAGTATAGTAATAACTTTTTTTTTTATTGTTTTCAATGATGGAAACTTTTATTATATATATATATACATACATGTATCATGTATATATATAATGAAAAAATATAATGTATTATGTTGAATCCTGAATATTGTTTACAAATCTTTCTGGTTTTTTTATGAAGCCATTTCTAGTAGACACTCTTTCAAGAAAGACTTTCTGATATTGTGGCTCTTACAATGTTTTTGCCCCTTCTTATGTGTTCCAATCATTATAAATGTAGGAGCTGTAATGTAGTTGAATCTTTTGGGACTGGGTGTCCCACATTCTTTTGATCTCTATATTGCCTCTGTTGTGATTATCTGTGATGGTCTCCAATTGTTGTGAAGAGAGGCTTTTTTGTTAACACTATCTGTGCTTATATGCATAAAATTTAGAATACTATAATGAATTATGCTAGTCTAGCCAAGTGGAGGTAGTAGATTCTTTTCTAAGGTCTATAACCTCACCTGCGCTGGGAAGTTGGTTAGGTTTCCAGTTCTAGACAACCTTTCTATCCTCTTGTTTGTGCCTTAAGTCCATTTATGCACTTGTTGATTGCCACCAGCATGTAAATATATATTGTTGCATCTTTATGGGTATCTTAATGCTGGTAATTTTTGTGGATCACAGGTGTTTCAAATTGGTAGTACTCTGTGATTATTTCCTTTCCTTGGCAGCTTGCATAGTATTTTCTGGAGCCACTGAAGTTAGACCACAAGAATGAGGCTTTTAGGCAAGATCCAAGTAGAATTATTTGGGTCTTCTGTCATATATATGGCATCTTTAGCAATAGGAGCCCAACCTACAACTCCAAGAGGCAACAATGGCTATGTCAATAATTTTGTCATCAACTAAAAGCACCAAAGTCAAAATTATATTAGAAATTCATGGGAAAATATATGGATAAAAAATAGTTTAATTTTAATATTTTTGATATTTGTTGATTTTTTATTTTTTATTGAAAATAGATGTTTTTACCCAATATATTCCTATTGCAATATCCTCTCCCCCAGCTCCTTCCAGTTACTCTTAAGTCCCTTTCAACCCAAATCCACAACATTTATTTTTCTCTCTCATAACGAAACAAATAGGCATCTAAAAATTAATAATAATATAAAATAAAAACCAACCAAAACTGTACAAAACAAATGGAAGAAAAAGAGCTGAAGAAAAGACAGAAATATTTTACTGTTGTGCAACAATGTTTTATATTTATCAAATAATTAACATTTTGAATTTTTAACCTTTCATATTTTTTTTAAATTTTTATTGGTCATTTTATTTATTTACATTCCTGGTTTCCCCTCTGGAAACCCCCTATCCCATCCCCCCTTCACTCTGCTTCTATGAAGGTGTTCCCCCACCCACCCACTCCTGCCTCACCACCCTAGCATTCCCCTTCATTGGGGCATTGAGCCCTCAGAAGACCAAGGTCCTCCCCTCCCTTTGATACTAGATAAAGCTATCATATGCTACTTGTGTAGCTGGAGCCACGGGTCCCTCCATGTGTACTCTTGGGTTGGTCATTTAGTCCCTGGGAGCTCTGAGTGGTCTGGTTGGTTGATATTGTTGTTCTTCCTATGGGATTGCAAACTCCTTCAGCTCCTTCATTTTTTCTCCAATTCCTTCATTAGTGACCCTGTGCTCAGTCTGATGGTTGGCTGCAAGCATCCTATCTGGTAAGGCTTTGGCAGAGCCTCTCAGGAGACAGCTTTATCAGGCTTCTTTCAGCAAGCATTTCTTGGCATCAGAAATAGTGTCTGGGTTTGCAGATGGGATGAATCCCCAGGTGGTGAAGTCTCTGGATGGCCTCTCCTTCAGTCCCTGCTCCACTCTTTGGCCCTGTATTTCCTTTAGATTGGAGCAATTCTAGGTTAATAATTTTGAGATGGGTAGGTGGCACCATCCCCCAACCGAGGACCTTGCCTAACCTCTGGATATGATCTCTACAGGTTTTCCCTCCTCTTTGTTGGATATTTCAGCTAGTATCAACCCAGTTGGTGCCTGGGAGCCTCTTGCTTTCCTGGCATCTGGGACTTTCAGTTGGCTACCCCTGTTCCCCATCCCCCATTGCTACACACCTCTGTTCAATTTCCAGACCCTCTATACATCTTCCCAGTCTCCTCCCACACCTGATCCTGCCCCCCCCTTTATTTCCTCTCCAGCTCCTTTCTTCTTCTCAAGTCCCTTCCACCCTCTACTTCCCAAGATGGCTCTTTATCAAGTTAAACAATACATGTATTTCTAATGGATAAGCTAGCCGGAGCATGAGTTGAGGAGCCCATCCTAGCTGCTGCCTCAGTGCCTTCAGTGAGAACCCTGGCCGTGGGCTCGCCACAATGTGCCTGCCCATGTGGTGCCAGGCAGCCAGGGCAGGGGGAGGGCAAGCGATTGCCTGGAAGAGGTGGATTGAAGAAGCAGGCTTCCTGTGTGGCTTAAGGGGAAACCTCTGACCACCCAGTTGGCTGTCCCTTCGCTCCCCTCCCCATCCCTGCCTGACAGCAGAGGGCACCATGTCTGTCTGTGCTGAAGGCCAAAGCCAGTAAAAAGAGCTCAACTCCAATCACAAAGGGGCCTGAGGAGACCTAAGAAAAGGAATAGCATGAAGCTTTTGAACATATTGATGAAGTACAAAGTAAAATAGACAGACTTAATGACCAAACCAGTGAGGAAAATTTGAAAGTAGAACAAAAATATAACAAACTCAACCAACCATTTTGTCAGAAGAGGTCAGAATTGATCACCAAAACACCAACATTTGTCAACCAGCTACAAGTGTCAACCAGCTACAAGTGTCAACCAGCTACAGTACCCACTACTTGGGGTGGAATAGGAGTAGGCTCTGTATTATTTGACCAGAGTTGAAGTGACAGAATTTGAAGACAATAAATCAGGTTACAGAATAGACTTTTATTTTGATGAAAATCCTTACTTTGAAAATAAAGTTCTCTCCAAAGAATTTCATCTGAATAAGAGTGGTGACCTGTCTTCAAAGTCCCCCAAAATCAAATGGAAATCTGGAAAGGATTTGACAAAATTCTCAAGTCAAATGCAGAATAAGGCCAGCAGGAAGAGGCAGAATGAAGAGCCCAGAGAGCTTCTTTACTTGGTTTGCTGAACATCCTAATGTATGTGCTGACATGAGGAGAGATCATCAAAGATGATATTTGGCCAAATCCCTTGCAGTACTATTTGTTTCCCGATATGGGTGATGAAGAAGGAGAGGAAGAAAAGGAAGAGGAGGAGGAGGAGGACGAGGAGGAGGAGGAGGAGGAAGGGTAGGAAGATATTGGTGAGGAAGGAGATGAGGATGAAGGTGAAGAAGATGACGATGAGGATGAAGGGGAGGAAGGAGAGGAGGATGAAGGTGAGAATGACTATCACAGAAGATTGATGGATTCTAACATTTTTAATTTTAATTTTATTTTTTAATTTTCTCTAGTCCCTGGGGAAAAGTTGCAGTCCTTTTTCTCCCTGTCCCTCTGTGCTCAGTCGCCCTGTTTTTGAGGTCTCAACATCATGGTTCTCAACTAATTTGGGGAAAAATACCTTGAGCAAAATATAACAGGAAAATAATCTCTACGTTTCTGTTCTAAATTCATTTTTATTTTTTCTTGTCTCAATAACTGTGGATTCAACACCAACACTGTGCTCTATGGGAAAAAAAAGAAAAGCTCTCCAGTTCCCTTGGCTCTGCTGGAGGCTGGAGGATGCTAGGCCCCTGTGTAGTAGTGCATAGAATTCTAATTTTTTGTTTTTGTTTTTTCCTTTCTCTATATATTGGGCTCAGAGATTACACTATGTCTCTGTGTGAATACAGTTAACATTTAACATCATGTATCTGTCTACTTTCTATTGTTCAATAAAAAGAAAAAAAAGGTATTATAGATGGTGAGCAAGGGTGGGTTTGAGGTCTCAGCGGGGTAGGTGGGCATTTGACAACATGGCTTCTCCTTTGGCATCTTAAATTGTGATGTTTAACAGACATCTCTGCAGTTTAAGATGACACTTTCAAAATAAAATTCTCTCCTGATGATGACTTGAAAAAAATACATGTATTTCATTGCTTTGAACCATGTTGAGTACAATTCTAGGAATTTTTTTTATAAGTTAAGTTTAATTTTATGTATTTTATTGGAGAACTAATTATTGATAACCATAGCTTACAGCAGAATGAAACATGTTCAGACCTATGATATTAGTCTGAATTTGAGATCTTCTTGAATTACTTGTTAGCAAGTGTGATTAAACAAATATGATTGGTGAGATTTGGGAGCATGATTATGGAATTTCCTTCTCTCTTGCTTTTTACAATGTCAGGTTTCAGAAATACTTTAATTCACTGTGTTTTTCATCTTGTTGCAGTGAAACTAATTTGCCTCCTTTCTTTGAGACCCTGATTTTTATCTTTCTGACTTTTTCACTTCAGGCTTTACGTTCATTTACGTTTAATCTCACTTCATAGTGGATCTTTCCCTTTCATTGTAAAAGCAGATTCATTGGACTCTCTTTTGCAACTGAAGAAAGAAATCTTTGTGTCTTAAGATGTGATGTTTTCTTTCAATTCTCTTCACTGACAAATGCTTTTTTCTGAGCCTGTTATGAGGCTGATTTATAAACTCTTCTCCTGCCACTCCAACCAAAGTGTACTTTGTAACTGAAAGGTCATAAGTCTAAAATCTCAGTAGCCTTTTCTCATGCTTCATCTCAATTGTCATTGCATTTTTTGGCTATTACATATGATTAACTCTTTCTGGAAGTTTTAATGAAACATATATTCCCATTTCTCCTCTTTTACATTGTTTATAATATAACTTTTTACTCTCCTTTTCTTATTTTTCCTTTTGGTATGAAAACATTTGGCCTGGAGAAATTGCTCAGTGGTTAAAAGCACTTACTGACTGCTCTTGCAGAGGTCCCTGAGTTAAATTCCTAGCAACCTCATGGTGGCTCACAACAATCTGTAATGGGATACATTGCCCTCGTCTGGTGTGTCTGAAGACAGTGACAGTGTCTTCACATACATAAAATAAATAAATAAATCTTAAATAAAAAGAAAAAAGGAAAATATTTTACTACCTAGGATGAAAATTTTCCCCTTAATTTTCCTCTCTATACATAGCAAAGATAAGAACTGGCCATCTCCCTACAAAACAAAGATAAATAAATATTGTTTCTTGGTCAGACTGAACACTCCTTAGTTTATCCTATAACTTATCAACTACTATATTGGAGCTTCCACAAATTTATTTTTAACAGAAATTAAAAATATTTTTCCCTTCAAATTTTTAGCTTTATATAATTTCTTAATTTAAGATCCATTTTAATTTTACATTACACAACTTCATTCACATATGGGCATCTAAAACTTTTTTCTAGTTATCAGTGTATCTTCTGTTCCATAAAATGTTATTCAAATTCTCTTTATATTTGCTGATTGTGGCAAGGCTATTACAGTTCATGATTTCCATTGATTTAGGCTTGAAAAGTCAGTATCATCGTTGACTGCTTCAGTGATTTACAATGCCAATTTGTTTTATGTCTTGTTTTTTTTAGAACCACAAAATTTTTTAATTACTTGTGCATTGTTTTTCTTTTTTAAATCAAGTATGAGGCATTGGGAAAGAATATTACTGGTGTTTTTTGTTTTTCTGTTTGTTTTTGTTTTTTGTTTCCTTGCAAATACTTTCTCATGAACTAAATTGTGTAACATGAGAAACATTTGAAGGAATATCAAAAGATTGGTCTGGATTTAAAAAAAAAATGACAGTCTTAAGAGTAGCCTGTAACTATCTGAAAGATTGTCACTGAAAGAGAGATAAAAAATAATTTGTAGATGTCAAGAAATATCAGATCCTATTCATGTCACCAAATTACCAAAAGAGGTTTGGGAGCAAAAATAAAGAAGTTTTCCTTGAGATTTCCCTCTAGAACTCAGTCTCCGTTAATGTATGCACATGTATCCACACTTTAATGCAAATAAGAGCATACATAATTGTGGATATTTTCTCTGAATAACTATTAAGCTCTTTAGTTTCTTGTGATCTTTAAAGTTTTTGTATGATTTGTTTGGAGCAGTAGCCAAAATTTGCAAGCAAAAAAGTAATGCACATGCTTATCTTTAATACAACATGCTGCTGAATATGGAACAAAGTGTTAACTCCTTTGAAATTCAACTGCTTTGATAATTTTCCCTAAAGCATTAGTTTCAGAGTCTTTTATACCCTGAGGGTAGGAACTGCCCTAATAATAGAAATGGCAGATTATCCATATATAGCATTATTTACATTTATCAGTGCTTCAATTACCATGATTACATTTGATATTCATAATAACCTTGAAAAGAAAAAGAGAAATATTAATAATTTACTTATAAAAAATGAAATTTAGTGAGTTACTCCATTATCACAGAGATTCCTAAAGTCCTTGCTACACTATTTACTCTCTAGTGACTTTTTACTGACTCTTAAAACTGTTGGTCTTTTCACAAAAAATATTTTGCCTTCCCATAACTAATTGCCTTTGCTATGAGATTAGTAACACCTTGCTGATACAGACTAAATAGTGGAAACAAAAGAACGTATAGTTCAGAAAGGAATACCCATGAATCTGATTGAATGTGTTTCATTCAGTGATGTTTAAGAGTCTCAGAGAAAGTCTCACCAAGACTTAGGTAAACTTGTTCATAGAAATAAGGGGCGAAGTGGAAATTTCTGGATTCTTTGGAGACTCCATTGTGCCATGTGATGGGTTTTTTGTTTGTTTGGTTGGTTGGTTCTTTGGTTTTTGGTTTTTTTGTTTGTTTGTTTTGTTTTGTTTTTCCTGGAAACCTTCTTATGAGAGGATGTTTTTGCTGAAGCAGACACATGGTATAAGAGGAACCACAGACCTCACTGACAAGGCAGTGGCGGCTTCTGCATAAATGTCAGTAAACAGTGAGGCCTAATAAGTGGAGGTAACTTCAGCATGAGAGCCAAACTGAAGTCGGCCTGAGAGCATGCAAATTGATAATGCAGACAATTCCAACCACTTGGGAACTGACACTTGGAGGACTCCCTTGCCTGAGCCCAATGGGATGTGGGTGGAGGGTATAAAGAGCGCTCTATTAGAATTAATAAAGGAGCTTTTTGCAACTGCTCCTAGAGTCTGAGCTATTGATTCTGCACCTTCTCACACACTGCCCCCAGGGGCAGTTTGATTTTTTTCCATGTTCTATGGTATAAGCATGTCATTTCTTCATCAATAAAATCTTGCCATTAGGTTTTGGAGCGTAACAATGAGAAATAGCCTATATTTTGGGATCTATTGGACCTCATTATCCAAAAAGCACACAAATATAAGTAACCTATGCCTGACATGTTATTTGTTATCCATTGATGTGTAATACAGACACTGTTGTCTAGATATAGGGTAAATCCATAAATGATTCCCCATAATCATTTATAGTGTAAATCCATATATGATTCTAAAGAAGTCAGTTTTCATATGAAATTTCAGAAGATCTTTAATGTTATTTTTCTTTTCTTAAAAGCTAATTAACTTGATGAATTCAATTGAAAGTTATTATTTGTGGGGCATTGGTCTGTGACAGGCGATCTGGAACCTGGTCGAACACAGGCTAAACCATGGGAGACCCAGTAGGGTTTACCCTACAAGGGACCAGAAAACATTATGTCAACAGTCCTGGGAGGCTTTGGCTACATAAGACCTGTTGTCAGACTCCTCACCCACCCGTCCTCAGGTAGAGGCATGGCCACGCAACCCCAAGCCATCCCCAGATTAATGAGACACCTAGAGACTTAACCACGCCCCCTTCCCAGTTACTATATCTGCCAGCCTCTCCCTGAGGCCACGGGGTAGAATTCTATCCACGCCACTCAACATGATGATAATAAACATTTTCGAATTATGGACTGTCTATTCATCTTGACCTGCCGTAGAAAGCAAGGGATCAGGCCTTCAGTTAAGGAGCCATGTCTAATCTCACTCCGAAGGCATCTGGCATCTCAGGAATTCTAGACAGCTACCCATTCACCCAAGCCTAAGCAGCTAGTCCAGTGCTCAAAGCCACTGACCCAGTCCCAGCAGGAAGCCCAGCTGCTCTCCGGCTAGGCCATCTGCAACACCCTGTGGTGTCTGCAGTACTCTGGGCTAGAGAACCCAAGGAGACTGCTGCCACGCATTCCCCAGGAGAGCTCCCTCTTCTACCCATGTGCTGTGTCTCCTCAGAGGCCTCTCACACCAGCCTGGCTGGCCCATCAAACTGTAGAAGAGTGCACAGTTACTTCCTGCATGTCCCATGTCCCAACAATGCCACAGCATCCAGGACAGACACGCGGGACTTCTTTCTACCACGCCATATTGGTCCCACACTTACTCATATGAGATTAATTTTTCCTGAAAAGTTCTTTTCTTCAGAATCTACTGAGGAGTTTTAAAATATGGAAATATTCTAGATTTGTTGTTATAGCATTGATATCATTAACAGTAAAGATTGTATTATCAGAATATTTTAATTCTATAAAATAGCTACCATTAATTATTCTACCTTAAACCATATTTATCTTTATGAGGTGTTCCTTATTTTTCCTATAAAATTATAAGAAAATATTGGATAGAATTTATAACCTCAACATGTTGCATATTTTAAGACTAATTGTCATGCCAGAGCCATCTGTTAGCATAATTATATACAACAGTCCAGCAGTTGTCCAGCTGTTACTATCATACAGAACATTCAGTAGTTCAATAGGCTGACAGTGAAATGGCAAAAGGAATTGAGACAGCTGTACTTATAATACAGTTGGGTATAAAGTAAAGGCCATGTTATCTATTTATTGTCATGGTAAAAATAAAGTGTTATTTATGTTGCAAATTACCCTATGTTTCAAGATTATAATGGAATGTGTGTTATTTGTTCTTTATGATTTTTTCACACATTTATAAACACAGAGACTTGATTTTCTGTAATATGTACTGTATTCCATACTTTTACTTTAAGACAAGTCATCTGACACATTAAGAACTGATTGCTTACATAAATCCATCTAACTAAAAATATATTCAACAAATTACAGTAATCCATAAAACTCATGGAATATTTATTATCAATCTTAGGACTATACTATTCTTGTTCAACTCCCTTTTATGTCCTCAGATGAAGGGATGAGATGGGAGCTGTTACCAAGCTATGCAAATATATGGCTTAGGCTAAGCCTAGAGCATTCATCCTCTGTTTTAAATATTCTTAATACTAGTCCTGGAAGCTTCCACACTCTGTACAATCTAATCTTCCACCAACCAAACTGCACTAACTGCATTGATTGATAGAACTGAACATGACTTCAAGAACTCAAGTCAACTCAACTGCGTTCAATTGAACTGCACTAAACTAAACTTAACTAAAATCAACTTAACAGAACACCAAATTATATGAATTCAACTAAACTTAACTCATTGAACTGCCCCTAACTGCTGTCTCACTTTGTACTTGTCTGCTAAGTCACCTCTCCTTCCTGTCTGTTCGTGTTTGGTATATCCTATTTCTGCCTCACTTATGTCAGATCTTTATCTGATTCATCACTTTGTCTTCCTCTCATTTAGTTCCCACTTTCAAACATGACTGCTTTCTTCTAAAAACCAAATGTACCTTAATTGTTAAGGATTAAAAGTGTTTATTAAGGGTATGCCTATATTATAGCCAGATCACAGAAGCCTAAAAGGTCTTTGGATAAACCTTTCCAAGAACAGCCATGTTGCTGGATTAAAATTCCTCTACATAAACTGAATCAGGAATTCAGACATTATGGATAGATTTTTCAGATTTTTGTTTTGTTTTGTTTTCTTAGAAACAGATGCACCACATACTACAGGATGAAAAGTATTTTGATATGTCTTGGCAAGATGCATGATATGACTCAATAATGACAACTATCTGACTAGTCTTAAACATAATATCATGTAGTTCTGGACAACTGAGATCAAGTCTCTACACCAATATCAACATTTTTTAGGAAGATCATTAGAACTGCAATAACAGTTTCTTCTTATTCTTCTGTTTATAAAAAGCAGAATTGTGTCACAGATCATGGAGGATTTTTGTATAAAAGACATGCCTCCTCAAACACTTTGTGCAACTCCCTACCCTTGTTGGAATAATCATTATGTCAGCTATGTAATTTTTATTTAAAAGTGAAAGGTATGTAAAAATCGTATGTTTGAACATTTGATCATCAGCTTTTGACACTGATTTTGGCAGTTTTGAAAGCGTTAGGAGCTGAGACCTAGCTGGCATAGGTGGCTAGTTATAGGCAAGTATTCAGCCTGGTAAAACTCCTAGAATAATTGCTTTCTGCCTTTGTCTGCAATTGTATGTGGCAAACGACCTTATATTCCTATTACTATAACTGCTTAATTTATACCACCTTGGATTTCTTGATAGCTTGAAGTGTACCCTTTGAGTACTTGGGGCAAATCAAATATTTCCTTCCTTAATTTGTTTCTCTTATTTTGCTATCAGCAAACTAAAAGTATCTGATACATAGGTATTTGACTGTGGATCAGGCATTGGCCTATTGCCTGAAAAAATAAAAACATTTCCTTTCATTGTTTACTCAGAGCAGTCAGAATTAGATAATGATTGTACCCTATCTGTTACAAATATGAAAATAATTTAAGGTAATCTTTGCAATGTCAAGAGTAACCAAAAGTATTTTCACCCAGAATCTGTGTGTGTATGTGTATGTGTATATGTATGTATATGTATATGTATATATATGTACATGTTGTGTGTGTATATACATATATAAATACACACACACACACACACACACATACACACACACACACACATATATATATATATATATATATATATATATATATATTTAATATCATTATGGTAACTGGAGTTTAACCGTGATAAGTGTGTAAATTTTTTTTTTGATTCTTTATTTACATTTCCGATGTTTCCCCTTTTCTGGGTCTCCTCTTTGGAAACCCCGTAATCCCTCCCCCTCCCCGCCTCTGTGAGGGAATTCCTCCTCCCACCTACCCGCCCACCCATTCCCATATTCCCACCTTGACATTCCCCTTTACTGGGGCCTCTAGCACCCTCAGGCCCAAAGTCCTCTCCTTTCTCCCTGATGGCCATCGAGGTGATTCTTCTGCCTCATATGTAGTCCAAACCATGCGTCAATATATGTGTATTCTTTGGTTAGTGGTCTGAACTCCAGGCCAACCAGGGGGAGGGTCAGGCCCATTGACGCTCTTGCTCCCTCCATGGGGCTGCCAATTCCCTCCGCTCCTTCAG
>CM052722.1:62355255-62397755 GCA_028551405.1 Uromys caudimaculatus
AAATGTACCACATTTTCTGTATCCATTCCTCTGATGAGGGACATCTGGGTTGTTTCCAGCTTCTGGCTATTATAAATATGGCTGCTATGAACATAGTGGAGCATGTGTCTTTATTACATGTTGGAGCATCTTCTGGGTATATGCCCAGGAGTGGTATAGCTGGGTCCTCAAGTAGTATTATGTCCATTTTTCTGAGGGTGCACCAAACTGATTTCCAGAGTGGTTGTACCAGCTTGCAATCCCACCAACAATTGAAAATATCATCCTGAGCGAGGTAACTCAGTCTCAAAAAACAAACATGGTATGTACTCACTGATAAGTGGATATTAGCCGAAACATTTGGAATACCCAAGTTTCACTTTACAGTAACAGCTGGACTGAGAGTGAGGTCCCAGATGGAGGAGTTGGAGAAGGGAGTCTGCAGCCCTATGGAGGGAGCAACAGTGTCAACTGGCCTGACTCCCCCCCCCCCCCCCCGGTCTTCCTGGAGGCTGGACCACCAACCATAGAATACACATGGAGAGACCCATGGTTCGGATCACATATGTGGCAAAGGAGGGCCTTGTTGGCCATCAGGGGGAGGAGAGGCCCCAGTAAAGGGGAATGTCAAGGTGGGAATATGGGAGTGGGCGGGCAGGTGGGTGGGAGGTGGAATTCCTTCATAGAGATGGGGGAAGGTGAGGGGATAGGGGGTTTCCAAAGAGGAGACCTAGAAAGGGGGAAACATTGGAAATGTAAATAAAGTATCAAAAAAAAAAAGAAAAGAAAAGAAAAGAAAATGACAGGCAAGATTGAGATCAGAAAAAAAAAAGAAATATAATTCTTTTAAGTAAAGATTAAAGAGTTATTATCAAAATTTAAAGGCATGATGATAAAAGATTGAAGGTCTACCTGATAGATCTGGTTTCAGGATTACAAACCATGATGAAAATAGGCCAAATGTAGAGAGGGATATGTCAAAATGACATGAAAACAAAATGCATTTGGAGTATTCCTATAGAGCTCATTCTAAATCTTCAACAACAGCAACAAAAACAGTAATATCAAAATGTGCTTTTATTCAATATGGTATATAATAGATTAGAAATGCTTCATTAGGTTACCTTTTTCTAAAATATTTTGTGATTTCAAAGAACTCTAAGACTTTGTAATTTAGTCCATGATACTAGCATAGAAGGCAATGAGATATTTATTAGCTAAAACTTACCCAGTCTTAAGTCACCATAAATGTAAAGTAAGATGGATAAAATAAAATAGAGTGTGGGATTCTGAAAAGTAGCCTGGTTTCTGGTTGAGCTAAGGTTCAAAACCCCAGAGACCCAGTAGGAGATCCCCAGTAGGTGATAACCATACAAGTGAAGTAGGCATTTTGCCTTGCTCCTGGGCCCCAGGCTCCTGATGCAAGGCCTCAGCTCTCCGTAGGTCTGTGACCTTCAGTCACATAAACTTATGGCCCAAGCCCCTCTACAAGTAGAGGTGTGGTTACATAAACTCAAGACATCTCCCTTTTAATAAGGTACCTAGAGGATTTGCCAATAAACTCCCCTTCCCAGCTACTCCTCTCTGCAAAAGGTATTTTAACCTCAGGCCTGCCCTGAGGTATGGTTTCACTGATCGACACTCTCTGCCATGACAATAAATGCCCTAAAACCATGTCTCTCTTCATCAGGATCTGCCATAGAGAAAAATAGAACAGGCCTTCATCTAAAGAGCTGCATCTAGTCTCCTGCAGAAGGCCTCTCAGCACTCCCAGTCACAGTCTCTACCAAACCAAGCCAGCTAGCTGCTGACAAGCCAAAGACTTGGTCCCAGGAGGGACACAGCAGGGTTCCTCTCCACCTTTTCCCCTTGGTCCCCAGCTAGATCTGGCCCACAAGCCCCCATTCCATTCTTAGCTCTTCTGAGGCATCCAGCATCACCTGGGATGCCCAAGAGCCTGAGATCCAGACAGAGCAGGCTCTGCGAAGTTCTACGTACTGCAGGTCACACTCCCTCAGCCCTGGGCAGTGTTCTGTGGCTTCTCACAGCCCCACACCTGCCCAGCAGTGCTGTGGGGTGAGCATAGTCAAACTTCCCGTGTCCTGCTTCTCCCAGAGTCCTGATCCTTGGGACGGACATGGGACCCCAACCACTTTAACCCAATAATAGAGCAATTTCTAATATGAAAAAGCATTCATTATCTCATTTATCTATGCTGTTCCCTATTGAGCTCAAAAGAAAAGACACCCAATGGTCTATGAAATGCAGCAAAAAAAAAAAGTGATTAGATGCTTGAGACTGACAAAGTATTCATAAACATCTCATTTCAAAGAAGAAGAAAATTATTATAGGGAGAAAAAATTTTCCACCTGCTCTACTCAAATGTTTTCACAAACTAGTCTCAGAACCTGTGAGTATATTGTTTTGCACAACTTTTCAGATGTGATTAAGACTCCAACAATATCCCTATATGAATAAAGCACAAAACCTGATAAAACAATGAAAACACAGATGAAAGTCATGTGGAACAATTCATCAAGGAATATACAAATTCTAGAAACTCTAGAAACCACAATGGTTAAAGGAATGTGCTGTCTCTTAGAGCCCCCACTATATATACTAAAAAAAATTTTTTTTTTCTCAGTGATAGCTATTTAACTCAAGACCTTGCATTTACCAGGTAAGTTACTCATGGAAGAAAATCTTCAGTTGCTTAAATTCTGCCCAACAAACACATTTTATAATTCTATATTCTGAAATTGTAAAATAATCAGTTGTTATTCATCTAAAGCACATTTTTTGATAATTTACTCCAATAATTTAGGAAATTTAATACATTTATCCAATATTATAATTTTCTAATCTTGACTTAGCCACATAAGTTAGCCCAGCTAATTGGACCATTCTTCTTGATTAAATAAGTGCTTTTTTACAAAACCAAATGTATAAATCCTTTATGGGTTACTATATTAGAATGCAGTAGATTAGTCACTTATAATTACCTCCAGCAAGAAACAAAATTTATTGTCCAAGAGTTCTAGAGGTTATGAAGTCCAAGATTGAGGGCCCTGGCAACTTACAAAGGTGATTTTGCTACATAATTCATCTATGGCAGAAATTAGAATGTAATATAGGTGGGGGTGGCAGAATGATGTTTCGCCAAACAATACTATTATTTTCTACTATGTTGAAGAAAGTAAAAGAAAAAGAATGTAAAGAACAGAATAGGTCCACTGTAAAAATTACTTTGCCATATTTTAAAATCAGAATGATTCATTTCTTTTTACTACATTTTTACCTCTTTTTAGTGTTGTGGATGCTAGTTGATACTTTAAAAGTCTGAACATTTACTTATTACACTTAAAGACATAATTTGACTGGCTTTAGAGATAGGAGTAGACGTTCTCATCAAGGACATCCTAAATTGCTTGTCAATTTGTTCTCAGCCTATTGTTTTTTCTTTCCTTTTTTTTCTCTTTGGCTTACCTCATTCTCTTGGCCTAAAATTTAGAAAGAATATCCTTTATTCAACAGCAAATTCTGTGGTGTAAGATTCCCTGCTTCATGGGAAAATCAAGCCAGGTCAGAAACATGGCTAACAAGCAGCTGCAAAGCAATGAGGGGGTTTTAGAGGCAGGAAGACTAAGAGAGCCCAAATGATGGATAATGCCCAAAATGTTAAGAAAACTACTCTTAGAATAGAGAATAAAAGGAAAAGTTACATGGTGGTCCACAAATTCTGCATTACAGGTATGTATTCAGGGAAGGAAAAGTACAGGGTCTTATTAAAGAACTATTTATTCTACCTATCTCTTTAGCAAGGCTTAAGATAAGCCCACCTTCCTAAACATGGTCATTAGCCAAAGTAATCGAACCAATCCAACTGGAAAGCTAGGTATCCATCCAGGCCAGGGAATATATTCTATTGATCAGTAGATTTGTTTGCTTGGGATTTATTGTCTGTCTGTCTGTCTGTCTGTCTGTTTGTTTGCTTGCTTGTTTTTACTTATTCATAATGCCTGAACCCTACAAATAATTAAGAACTAAATCAAAAACCAGAAACCCCAAACACTTCAGACATTTTGGTCTCTGATAAGTATAAGGTTCTCAAGATACCCAAAGATATGTCTGTCTTTTCACTTATAAATAAATTAGGTACTTGCCTTTGGAGTCTTTTAACCTAAACTGCCTAGCTGATTTCCATCCTTTATTCTCATCATTCCTCCTGTTAATACAGTACTTGAAACTTACTGAAGACATTTAGCCAATGCCATTTCTCTTATTGTAAGAATTTTATTTGCACCATCATTCTTCCTGAGCTGACACCTACCAAGGCATTCCAACTTTTGTTAAATTAACTTGTGCTTTTTTTCTTCTTTCCCAAATAAATTTTGACAACCTAAATGTAAAACTCTATAATAATAAAAAGAAAGGAAGAAGGAAAGAAGAAAGAAAGATGAAGGAAGGAAGGAAGGAAGGAAGGAAGGAAGGAAGGAAGGAAGGAAGGAAGGAAGGAAGGAAGGAAGGAATGGAGGGAGGGAAGGAGGGAGGAAGGAAGAAAGGAAATCACTCTTGGCATTTAATTTAATTCAATGCTGCATGTATAGATAAAATAGTGAAAGTTGCCTCCTAACTGAATTTCTTGTTGAACAATTTTCATATCTTACTCTGATCTGTGTTGCTTTGGGGAGAAATAAAAGCAGAATCAGAACTTACTTAGATCCTCAAAAATTTTTGTTCTCCCTAGCTTTTTACCTCTTATTGAGTCAATTGCTGTTTATCCCCCTTTCCATAACAGATGTCTAGAAGCTTTAGGACTTGAGGAAATCATAGGTCACTACAGTTTGTAAAGAGTAACTTAATAAAAAATAACCTGCAAATAGGTAGAAATATCAAATTCACACTCCAGCTACATCAAATTTAAGTACCCTCTCATGTGTTGCTTCTGATGTTTTCCTGCAACACTATTTTCACAGTGAAGAGTAATGTGTTACATGGATTATATTGTCTTTCATGGTGTCTGGTCATGAATATGGAAGGTTTTTCTATAGTTCATAAAGAAAAGATCCATTCCTGGGCTCCTGATTTTTTACAGTCTACTATAAATGTATATAGTCTGTATTTTGGTGGTTTAAACAAACACCTTAAATGTTAGAAGTTGTTATATCTACCAACTATACATATATCTGCTTTACTCAGACATGTTGGTAGAGTAAAACAGAGTTTTTCACTAAAATATGCAACGGCATCCAAAGAAAGTTGATTTAACACATATAGTGTTTACACTTGATTAGGCCAAAAGAATGTAGAAAAGAATAAAAGTAGGCTTTGAAATAAGGGGAAAATAGTTTAATTTTAATCAGTTGCTCAATAAGGATTTGGAGTCTAATTACCTCTGTATTTTTTTTCTGTAAAACAAGCCTATTTGGATATTCAATATACAACACATAGTACAAAATAGGCATTGAATGGCATTTATCACAATTCTCATAGGCAGAAAAAAAATGATTGCAAGCTTTTGTGTTAAATGCATGGATGTTTAACAATTGGCTATTATAATTTTTTATCTCCCATCTGTCTCTCATCATTGTGTAGATATGATACTAAAGATAATAGAGCTATTTTGATTAGCCATTAATACTGGTAGAAATAAAAATATCATAAGCATATGATTTGCCATTTTAAGAATATATGTAATAAAATGAAGAGATTAAATAATTTAAATCATTGAAAGTGGAAAAGTGTTAAACGTGACCTTAGATTCAAATTGTGTTTATTTGTTTATTGTATTTTGTATCTATGTATATATGGGTAGACACACCAGAGGACAACTTTGAAGGAATTGATTCTTTCCTTTCACCATGTGGATCTCAGGGATTAAATTGTGTTCATGGTGGCAAGCACTATACCCACTGAGCTATCTCACCAGCCAGTCTTACATAATTTTATTGCTTTTATTTCTTTTATATGTGGAGGTGGTATATATAAAGGCATACGTTAAAGTCAGCATATTTTCAGAATTCTGTCTCTTTGCTCAGGTAGATTCTGGAAATCAGAGTCAGTTTGTGTAACCAGACATAAAGTGTCTTTATCTGCTGAGCCTTCCATTGTCCCTTAATGTTTTTAATCAGACAATTAAAAGATATATATTGCATTTTTGAATCATGGTTTTTGTGTAAATAACAAATTATAACATGAAAAGATGGTTAGGAGAAGGAAATAGAATAGTGGAATACAGAGTGGCAAGAGGAAGAAAGCAGACGGTATGAGATGAGTGTGGTCACAATACCTGATATACTTTGAATAAATTTTATCTTTAAAGCCTACCAATGTGTACAACGAATATACCAAAATAAAAAGACTAAGTACATGCTTTTAAAATAAAACAATATTTCTATTTGTTTCATTTTAGAACACATAAATGTTCATGAAATAGATGTGCTCTCATAGCATTAAGTCATAGAGCCATTGATCAGAGTGCAGGAAATAGGAAAAGAATGAATATCTGACTGCATATTTATATACCCTAGGTAAATGTGAACTTGGTTATGAGAATGTGGGGAAAATGATATAATTTTAGACTTTACAATTCTCTTTGATTTAATTTTTATGAGTCACTGTATTTTATCTTTGACAGAGAATAACCCAATCACATCTCTCTTATTATCCAGGGATGCTTCTAGATTTGGGATATTAAAAATGGAGAAAGTATTTTTGAAAATGGGTAAGCAGATACAAACCCCTAATGGTTTAGCTTGTCATTTTATTCTCTTTTCTGTCTGAGACAGAGATGCAACTGTACTACATTATCAAAAAATTAAATCAAAAATTAAAACAACAGGGAATCTGAATATCTGCTTCCAGTGACACACTTAGTCAATATGGTTTGGTTTTGTTCAAAGAGATTTACCTTGTCTGCATTTTGCAACCATTTTTGTTAAATTATATCAAAAATATAAAGGAGCCATATAAAGAAAATGAGCTATATAACTTGACACCTCTTTCTCAAGGTCTATTCAGTCAGATTATTAATTAAATATACAGTATATGATTTTAATCTTAGCCATCTTTCTATCTTTACATTTAATCAATCCTGTAAACAATTTTAAAAGAAATGAAGATGTAAATATTAATGAAAGTAGGAAACTTTGCAGCCAAGTAGAAAATAGTGTGTAAATATAGAATGTTAAAATGAATCTTGAAATAATATTTGTAATTTCTATAGGGAATAAAACAAAAACAAAATAACTGTGGCAAAATGAGACTCAAATAAGAACTTCTAAACATAAAAGGTGTCTTAGCAGAAATAATAGATAACATGATGCAATATTCACCTGAATTTTAGCTCCAGGTGGAAGAACTGTCTAACTACACCAAAAGAGAAGAAGCGATGCTAAACTTGTGCAAACAAACTTATTTTTGTCTGTTTACATCTATCATCTTCCATACTATTTTATAAAATGAGAATAATAAACACTTTATAATTCTAAAACTAAAGTCAATCTCATACAAAATAATGAGTTTCAACTAAATGTAAACATGATTTTTACATTGTTAGTATATTCTCTTAAAATTTACCCACACATATAATACTTTATTTGTATTCCTGTTCAATCAGTTCTGAGATCAAGATGCAAGGGTTATTTTTTTGTTGTTGTTGTTGTTGCTTAGCTTAGGTCTCTCTGGGAACCTGACCAGTCTCACTGATTAACCCAGATTAACAGACAATACATACAAAGGAAAATAACATCGTTGCCACTGTTTATCTCCATTATCAAAGGAAAATGAAATTGTCTCAGTGGTGCTTCTGCTGAACAGGAAGCTTTATTTTTGTATTTTCATATTTCATTTCTATCCATTCTTCTCATACTCTCTTTCCCTCCCTCATTCACTCTTTCCATTCCCTCTCTTTCCCCTTCTTTTTTATTCCTTTCTTCTTTCTTTTATTCCTTCCACAGCTACTGAGTCTCTCCTTAATATTAGGTGTTGTGAAACAAAGGGCAGAAATATGTAATCTACAGACAAAACAGGTAGTCACTTTCATGTAAGTGACTCATGAGGAAAAAGAGACCTAGGATGGATATTATTCTAAATCATATTCTGTTATACTCACAGATTGGTGCCTAACTAAACTGTAGTCAGAAAGGCCTCACCCAGCAACTGATAGAAGCAGGTGCAGACACCCACAGTCAAACACTAGACAGCTCATTGGGAATCCTGCAGAAGACTAGTAGAAAAATTGTAGGAAGCACAGGGGTCAAGGTCACCACAAGAAAATGTACAAAATCCAAAACCCTAGGCTCATAGGTTTATATACATATATGTTATGATAGTGTAGCTTGATCTTTTTGTGGGAGTCCTAGTCTGGTCAGAGTCTGTCTTTGACTCTTTTGCCCGTTTTGGGGAAAGTTATTCTTCTACTGGTTTGCCTCAGCTCGCCATAGTAGGAGAGGTGGTGTCCAGACTTACTGCATCTTAATGTGCCATGACTGGTTGATAACCATGAAAGGCCTGCCCTATTCTGGAGAGAAAAGATGGAGGAATCGATGGGCTAGAGTTGGGGGAAGTGGAAGTTGGTGTAGGCAATGGAAGTAGAAGAGGGAGGAGAAACTGTGGTAAGTAGAAACATGCTACATGTTATTAACACATTAAGAATGACCATATGAGGCCTCCAACACATATACACCAGAGGATTGCCGAGTCTGGGTTTAGTCAGAGATGCTGTGCCTAACCGTCAAGAGACTGGAGGTCCCAGGGAATTTAGAGGTCAGGTGAGGTGAGAGGTAGGGTTGGGGACATCCTCATGGAGATAGGGGGTGGGGAGGAGGAATGAGATGTGGAACAGTCAGAGGGTGGACTGGGGGGGGTGGATAAAATCTGGAGTGTAAAAAAATAAATAAACACAAAAAAACAAGATGAAAAGAAATGAGTTTGATTATTCTTTAACTTTTCAATGAAAGCAATAGACATATATGAGTTAATGATGTTTATTGCTAACAAATTTATAATTGATATGTGAAAATGCAATTGAAAGTTTTAATTAAATGAATGTAAATTATTTTTAGTAAAAATGAAGTAGACGCTTGATAATATATACATAGATTTACAATTTCAAATATATAGAAATTATGCTGCAATTTTAATTTCACATTTCAATACCATTGTTGAGGATTTGGAAGGACAGCTTATACAAGTCTCTGAGAATACCTTTTATATCCTCTTTATTGTTTAGGGGTGCTCTTGCTTGGTGTTTTAGTATGTATCAACTCTTCTTGTTTCTTTACTTTGTATCCTCAGGGGCTTAGAAGCTATGGCTGAAACCCGTTTTTAAAGAATTGTTTTTCCTAAGTTTACAAGATATTAGAAATGGAAAAATTCAGTTAAAACTATTTAGAGAAGGATGGATTATTTTACCTTTAACTTGAAATAATATAATGGTTACCTTTATTTTCTTATTTGATTTTTACTTGCCTTCATTTCATTGAATATTTTTCCTTTTGACAACCCCATATTCAAGAATATTTCATATAAGAGCAACAATTGGATGAATATGAATTCTCTTTTGGTTTTAGATTTATCATACTTGAAATGGAATGGTGTGTCAATCAAAGTAGAAATAAAGTCATCTTTTAATCCTTGGCATAAGAAATAAAAATATCTTTCTCCTTGAAATGCCATCTTTGAAATCACATCCAAGGCAAATAAATTATAGAGTAAAATCTTCTATAGAAAATATCTAAAATATTTTCCTAGATGAATAATTAAGGTGATAGCTGGTTAGCAAAAATGGCTGCCAGAAACAAAAGGCAGAGAAAAGGGCTTCCAGATGTAGAATGCCTATTTAACCAAGGAATAATTTATAAAGCTAGAAATGAAATTCCCCAGTGTTACAAGAACAACCACATGCCAAAATGTTCTCAAAACATATTCAAATTCACAAAAATCTATTTTAATGAAGACATTTGACTTAACATTGGAATATTTCTACAAATCTTCCAGGGTTTAGTATATTCTCTGGTTCACGAACTTATTTTAGTACCAATATATCACTTTATGGTTCCCAACATATACAACAAATCTTGGACTGCTGAAGTAAAGTGAATAATGAGAAAATGATAGCTTAGAGAACATATTTTTAAGTTTCCAGTAGATTCTAAAGTAGTGCAGGTTGGGTGATTAGCCAGTCAGACTTATTACTTTTCTGTTGTAAATGATATAGAGAAAAACATATGTCTAAATATTTCTGCTTGAAAATTGTTCCAATTTCACTTCTTTTGTATAAGTTTGTGTTATCTTAATCACTTATATACTAATATAATATCTTGCTTATTTTACTTTTCTTATAAAAATGCTTAGTCATGATTTTTGATGCTTCAAAATGTTTTAATGTGCTAAGCTGATTTGAGAAGAAAAAATATAGAGTTACATGATTATTAAATACTCAATGTTTGGATTTTTCTCACATTTATTCTGCTGATATAAATTTAGAGAGGTTTATGTTATACAAACATAGTATTTAAAGGTATTTGCAATGAATAATTTATTTGGAATCTGATATTAGCTTGCTAAAAATAATATCTATGGGGAAAATTGAAAAAGTCATTTAAATATATGCAATATGAGAACTCTGTCTCTTTTAGTGTGTATTGCTTCAATAAACTATAAATGTTGTAAACTAAAAACTTAAATTGTAGATATTTACAAAAGGAAAGTAAAACATTGAAGTTCTTATTTTTTCTAACATTTCCACTTTATTGTTTCAATGTTAAAATTATATTCTATAACCTACCTGAGGAAATGGCCAAAATATTTTCACTATTAAACATGGAAATTTTGGTATTTAATATTATTATCAAAATCCAATTCCACAATTTAATCTTATGAGAACACCTATAGTTTTATTGTTACTCAGACAAAAAACAAAACATTAATATGCCTGACTGGTGCCAATTTGGGAGAGCCTTGCGGTATCTGCTGGATCATACCTCCAGCTGGATTCTTGTTTAGTGTTTGCTATTGAACTGGACTGCTGGTATCCAGACAAAAATAAATGAAGTCATACAAAAGAAGTACTTCTAAAGAGTTCTATAGCACCCTTTTGTGATTAACTTTCTTGTTTCACCTACCTCTGATTGGTGAATTAGAAAGGAGGATAAAGCCATTTAAGAATCCTAAATAAAGTAGGTTTTGAAAAAAATTCAGGCCTGCAACTTCATGGCTAGTTTTACCAGATTCAACTAATCACTAATCTAATCCATTCTTCACATGCCAATCAGTGCAATCTATATAGAGTGGGTTTTTACAATGTAAAATCATTTAGTGACTAATTTTTTAAAATTATTTTTTTATTATTATTATTATTATTATTACTATTATTTTTACTTATTTGTTGGGTTATATTGGTATGGGTCCCATGTCCATACCCAGGCCTTGGGTATCTGAGAGAGGCTAGATGCGGAAATTTGATTGAGTTCACCATTCAGCACAGCAGGGCGATGTCCAACTGTGAGAAGCTGCAGGACACAGGGGTAGGGGAGCATGGCCTGAATTATCAAGGACTTCTCAGAGCCGGCTACATCTGGTTCTCAGGCTCTTGGGCATCCCAGGTGCTGCTGGATCCCTCTGAAAAGCTGAGAATGGAGTGGGGGCCTACAGGCTAGATCTAGCCCCAGGGGCCAAGGGGAAAAGGTGGGGAGGAGCCTGGCTGGATCCTGCCATGGGGACCAAGTCTTTGGCTTGTCAGTGGCTAGCTGGCTTGGTTTGGTAAAGAATGTGGCTGGGAGCACTGAGAGGCCTTCTGCAGGAGACTAGACGGGGCTTTTTAGACAAAGGCTTGTTCCATTGTTCCCCATGGTTGATCCTGATGAAAAGAGGCAGTCCATGGTTTTAGGGTGTTTATTGTCATGAAGGAGAGTATTGATGAGTTAAACTGTATCCCACTTTCTCAGGGCGGGTCTGAGTTTAAAATATGTTTTACAGGGAGTTGTGGCTGGGAAGGGGAGTTTATTGGCTACACCTCTAGGTACCTCATTGAAATGGGGATATCTTGAGGCTACGTGACCACACCTCTACCTGTAGAGGGGTTTGGGGCTACATGATTGATGGTCACAGACCTATGGAGAACAGCAGCCCCGTGTCCTGTCAGGAGCCTGGGGCCCAAGAGCACGGCAAAATGCCTACTGCCCTTTGTATGGTTATCCCCTGCTGGAGACCCCCTATTGGGTCTCCTGAGTTTTAAACCTTAGCTCAACTAGAAACCAGGCTGCCTTTCCAGGTTCTACACTTATTCACTTAACATCCCACTCATTGCCTCCTCCCTGTCACACCCTTCCATAAACCTTCCCCATCATCCTGCCTTCTTCTCTTAGTGGGTACAGCACCCCAGTATTCCCCCAACCTGGCACTTCAAGTCTCTGCCAGGCTAGGTGCTTACTCTCCCATTGAGCCCAAACAAGACATCCCATCTAGAAGAGCGTATCCTACTTATAGGAAGCATCTTTTGGTATAGTGCCCATTCCAATTGTTCAGAACCCACATGAAGACCAAGCTGCACATCTGCTACATATGTGTGGGGAAGCCTAGGTCCACCAATGTATGTTCTTTGGTTGGTGGTTCAGACTCTGAGAGGCCCCAGGGTCTAGGATAGTTGACACTGCTGTTCTTCCAGTGTAGTTCCTATTCCCCTTGGAGGCCAGCAATCCTTTCTCCAATTCTTCCATGACTCCCCTAGCTCCATCTACTGTTTGGCTGTGGGTGTCTGTATCTGTCTGACTCCACTTCTGTTTTGAAACTCTCAGAAGATGGCTTTCTCCTGTGTGCAAGAATAACAGAGTATCATTAATACTGTTAGAGACTGGTGCTTGCCCATGAGATGGGTCTCAAAACTGGCTGGTCATTGGTTGGCCATTCCATCAGTCTCTGCTCCCACACTCATGAAACATGAATTCAAGATAAATATTGGGTTGAAAGTTTTGTGGGTGAGTTGGTGTCTCTATTACTCCACTGGGGGTCCTGCCTGGCTACAGGAGGTGGTCTCTTCAGGTTACATATCCCCAGTGTAGTGACTCAGAGCTAAAATCTCTGCCATCGAATCTTGGGTACCTCAGTTAACCCAGGTCTCTGTCTCATCATGAAGATGCCCCCCACCTCCAGATCCCCTTCAGTTGCAGATTTTCTCCATTTACATGGTCATCTAGTCATCGCTCTTGTCCACCCACAACCTGATCTTGAACCCCATTCTCCTCACCCTCCCTCACAGTTCCCTCCTATCATCTGCATCTTATAATGATTTTATTTCCCTTCTAAGTGAGACCAAGGATTCATTGCTTGTGCCTTACTTCTTGCTTAGCTTCTTTGGGTTCATGGAGTGTAACAGAGTACCTGTATTTTATGACTAATATCCACTTATAAGTGAGTGCATACCATGCATGTCCTTTTGGGACTGGGTTACCTCACTCAAGATAATATTCTCAAGTTCCATCCATTTGCCTGCAAAATTCACGTCTTAGTTTTTAATAGCTGAATAGTAGTTCATTGTGTAGATATAACATATTTTCTTTTTCCATTATTCAGTCCAAGGACATCTAAGTTGTTTCCAGTTTCTGGCTATTACTAATAAAGGTGCTATTAACAAAATTGAGCAAATATCTTTGTGGTATGTTGAAGCATCTTTTTGGTATACGCCCATGTGTAGAATAGCTGGGTCTTGATTTAGAACAATTCCCAATTTTCTGAGAAGACATCAAATTGATTTCCAAAGTGTTATACATGTTTGGAATCCCATCAGCAATTAAGAAGTGTCCCCCTTGCTCCACATCCTCACCAGCATATACTATCTCATAAGTTTATGATCTTAGCAATTTTGATGGGTCTAAGATGGAAGCTCATAGTTATTTTTATTTGAATTTCCCTGATGACTAAGGACTTTGAACATTTATCTAAGTGCTTCTCAGATATTTGAATTTCCTCAGTTGAGAGTTCTCTGTTTAGTTCTGTACCCCATTTTTCAATTGTGTCATTTGGGATGTTGGTGTCTAACTTCTTGAGTTCTTTCTAAATATTGGATATTAGCCCTATGTCATATGTAGGGTTTCCCAATCTATAAGCTGCAGATTTGCCTTTGGTGGAGCTAAGTTGAGAGTGGGACCAGCAGGGCAGTCGATTTCAGAGCTAAGTTGGGAGGTCAGGTCAAGCTCTGTGGAAGACTGTAGCATGTTTATTTTTGTTTTTTTTTTTTTTTAATTTACATGCAACATGAGGTCCCATTTATCAATTGTTGATCTTAGAGACTGAGCCATTTGTATTCTGTTCAGGAACTTGAGTCATGCCAGTGCATTCAAGGCTATTTCTCACTTTCTCTTTTATGAGATTAAATATACTTGAATTTATCTTGAGGTCTTTGATCCATTTGTACTTGAGATTTTTGCCAGTTTCTCTCTATTTTTTTTAAATTTTGGCTATTGGCTTGCTGTATATTGCTTTGATTATGTTTAGCTATGTTCCATGTATCCCTGATATCTCTAATACCTTCAACATGAAGGTGTATTGGATTTTATCAAAGGCTTTTTCAAGATCTCATGAAAAAATTGTGATTTTTTCTTTCAGTTTGTTTTTATGTTAAATTATGTTGACAGAATTTTTTTTTTACCTTGCAGAAGGTTCAGGTTCAGTTCCCAGCACTCGAGTCAGATGGCTCACAACCACCTACAACTCAGATTCCATGGGATCAAATACCCTCTGACTTCTACAGTGGAAGCATGTGATACACACAAATATGAAAAAGCACACACATGTGTAAATAATAAATAAATCTTAAAAGGAAGAAAGTTGACAATGGGCCAAATTACTAACCACTTAAAATAAAACACCCCAAAACAAATGTATGGGGAACCAAGATGTGTTGACTGGAGATGGAAACTCAAGGTAAATCTATAGCTATATTGTATTGATGTTATGGACTGCCCATAGTCATGTGATCAAGAATCCCCTTAAACTTAAGAAGACATGAGGTAGCCTTTATGTTTATGGGCAACAGAAGCAAAGTAGCAACTAAATTAACTATTAGACTTTTCCTCTTGTGCCAGAACCTCTGTGAATGCCTGGCAAGCAGCACTCTGCCACTGAGCTCTGTCCCTAGTCATACTACATCTTGACAAGGTAATGAGTATGTACAATAATTTGAAGCAGAGACTAAGGCAGATTTTTCTGGAAAGGATATCAAAATCCCAGAGAATCAAATGACCCAAACAAGAAGATAGTACATATATTACTATATGTTAGTGTATATCTCACTTTTTAATTATCATTCAATGTTCTCCATTTGCTAATTCATACCTTTCAAGTTTTTAACCTTTATTTTCATTTTATATATGTGAATATTTTACCTCCAAGTGTGTATATGAACCATGAGTGTACAGTACCTACAGAGACCAGAAAGGAGCATTGGATTCTTTGAAACTAAAGTTACTGATGGTTGTGAGCTGGCACATGGATGCTGGAAATAAAACTGAAGTCCTCCATAAGAACAACCAATGTTCTTAGCCAGTGAATCATTTTCCAGCCCCTCATATCTGTTTTAATTCTTTCTTAATTATTTATTTATTTTCAATTAGTCATTCCATTTGTTTACATCTTAAATGATATCCCACTTCCTGGTTACCCTCTCCACCAACGCCTATTGCATATCTGCCATCTCCTTCACTTTGCCTGTATGAAAGTGCATTCCCCACCCCCACATTCTCCTGCTACACTGCTCCAGCACCCGCCTACTCTGGGGCTTCCAACCAATCTGGGATCAGATTGTTGGTACCTCATGTCGATGTCTGGTAAGGCTTTCCTTTGCTAAATATGCATCTGGCTCCATGGATCCCTCCAGGTATACTTCTTGGTTGGTGGTCTAGTCTTTGGGAGAACTGAGTTGTCAGGGCAACCTATATTCTTCTTCTAATGGGGTTCCAAAACCCCTCTGCTCCTCCAGTCCTTTTGCCAGCACCCAGAACAGGCTCCCTGAGTTGAGTCTGATGGTTGGCTACAAACATCTGCATCTGCATTGTTCAGTTGCTCGTCGGACCTCCCCAAGAACTGCAACACATGGTTCCTGTCCTCAAGCGCCTCTTGACCATAGCAACAGTGTTGAGTTTGGTGTCTGCAGACATGATGTATCCCAAGGTAGGGCTATTCCCAGTTGGCCTTTCCTTTAGTCTCTGTTCCATTTTTCCCATGTTCCTCCTGTGAACAGGAACATTTCCGGGTTAAAAAATTTTCAGATGGGTAGGTGGTCCTATTCCTTGACCAGGGGCCGTGCCTATCTCCTGGTTGTGGTCTCTAGAGGTTCTATCTCCCCCTTCTCTGTGCATTACTGCTAAAGTCAATCCAGTTGCGTCCTGGGAGCCTTCTGTTTCTCTGGTGTCTGGGACCCTCCAGTGGCTATCCCCATTTTCTCATCCTCCCTGATACCTATTTTTATTAAATTTCCTGACCCACTGTACCACTCTCAAATTTCCTCCACTTTCTGATACTACCACCCTTATTTTCTCCTCCTCCTCCCTCCCTCCCTTGTCCCCTTCTCTTTCCACTTTCCACAATTGTCCCATTCACCCCTCAATGCAGGACTGAAGCATCCACCCTTGGTTTTCCTTACTTCTACTCTCTATATGGCCTGTATGTTGTATCATAGGCATTGTGATCATGTGAACCAATATCCACTTATCAGTGAATGCATACCATGTGTGTTCTTTTGTGATTGGGTTACCTCACTCAGGATATTTTCTAGTTTCATTAATTTGCCTGTGAATTCCATGAAGTCATGTTTTTAATCGCTGCGTAGTACTCCATTGTGTATATGTACCACATTTTCTGTATCCATTCCTCTGTGGAAAGATGTCTGGGTTCTTTCCAGCTACTGGCTATTATAAATAAGACTGCAATGAATATAGTGAAGCATGTATCCTTGTTAGATGATGGAGCATCTTTTGGGTATTATGCCAGAGAGCAGTATAGCTGAGTATTCAGGTAGAACAATTTCCAGTTTTCTCAGGAATCGCCAGACTGATTTCCAAGGTGGATTAACTAGCTTGCAATCCCACCAGCAATGGAGGAGCGTTCGCCTTTCTCCACTTCCTTACCAGCATCTGCTGTCACCTGAGTTTTTGATCTTAGCCATTCTGACTGCTGTGAGGTGGAATCTCAGGGTCGTTTTGATTTGCATTTCCCTGATGACTAAGGATGTTGAACATTTCTATAAGTGTTCTCAACCATTCAAGATTCCTCAGTTGAGAATTCTCTATTTAGCTCTGTACTCTACTTTTTAAAAGGGTTATTTGGTTCTCTGTAGTCTACCTTCTTGAGTTCTTTGTATTATTTTGGATATTAGCCCTCTATGGGATGTACAGTTGGTAATGATCTTTTTCCAATCTCTGTGTTGCCATTTTGTAATATTAATAGTGTCCCTTTCTTTATGGGAGCAACAATCAACAAATGGGACCTCATAAGATTTGTCGATTGTTGTTCCCATAAGCCATTGGTGCTCTGTTCAGGTAGTTTTCCCCTGTGTCCAAGTATTCAAAGACCTTCCCCACTTTCTCTTCTATTTGATTCAGCATATCTGGTTTTATGTGGAAGTCTTTGATTCACTTTGACTTGAGCTTTGTGCGAGGAGATAGGTATGGATCAATTTGCATTCCTCTACATGCAGACCTCCGGTTTAACCAGCACCATTTGTTTAAAATGCTGTCTTTTTTCCAGTGGATGGTTTTAGCTTCTTTGTCACTGATCAAATGACCATAGGTGTGTGGGTTCATTTCTAGGTCTTCAATTCTATTCCACTGATCTACTTGCTTGTTTGTGTACCAATATCAAGCACTTATTTTTATATCATTATTGCTTTATTCTATAGCTTGAGGTCAGGGATGGTGATTCTCCTAGAAGTTTTTTTATTGTTGATAATATTTTTTGCTATTCTCAGCTTTTTGTTATTCCAACTGAATTTTAGAATTTCTCTTTCTAACTCTATGAAGAATTGAGTTAGAATTTTGATGGGGATTACATTGAATCTGTAGATTGCTTTTGGCACAATGGACATTTTTACTATGGTAATCCTGGGGATCCATGAGCATGGGAGATCTTTCCACCTTCTGAGGTCTTCAATTTCTTTCTTCAGTGATTTGAAGCTCTTGTCATATAGATCTTTCACTTGCTTGGTTAGAGTCACACCAAGGTATTTTATATTATTTGGTAGTATTATGAAGGGTGTTGTTTCCCTAATTTTTTTCTCATCCCTTTTAACCTTTGAGTAGAGGAAGGCTACTGATTTGCTTGAGTTAATTTTATATCCTGCCACTTCGCTGAAGTAGTTTATCGGTTGTAGGAACTGTCTGTTAAAGTTTTTGAGGTCACTTATATATATTATCATATCATCTGCAAATAGTGATATCTTGATTTCCCCCCCCCTTTCGATTTGTATCCATTTGATCTCTTTTTGTTGTCTAATAGCTCTGGCTAAAACTTCAAGCACTACATTGAATAGGTAGGGAGAGAATTGGAAGCCTTGCCTTGTCACTAATTTTAAGGGATTGCTTTGAGTTTCTCCCCATTTAGTTTGATGTTGGCTATCGTTTTACTGTATATTGCTTTTATTATATTTAGGTATGTACCTTGACTTCCTGACCTCTCCAATACTTTTAACATGAATGGGTGTGTATTTAATCAAAGGATTTTTCTGCATCCAATGAAATGACCATGTACTTTTTTTATTTGAGTTTGTTTATATAGTGGATTACATTGATGGATTTCTATATATTGAACCATCCCTGCATCCATGGGATGAAGCCTACTTGATCATGATGGATGATCATTTTGATGTGTTCTTAGATTTGGTTTGCAAGAAGTTTATTAAGTATTTTTGCATCAATATTCATAAGGGAAATTGGTCTGTAGTTCTCTTTGTTTGGTCTTTTTTTTTTTTTTTTTTTTTTTGGTTTTTTCAAGACAGGGTTTCTCTGTGTAGCCCTGGCTGTCCTGGAACTCACTCTGTAAACCAGGCTGGCCTCGAACTCAGAAATCCACCTGCCTCTGCCTCCCAAGTTTTTGTGGTTTCTGTATCATTGTAACTGTGACTTCATAGAAAGAGTTGGGTAGTGTTTGTTCTGTTTCTATTTTATGGAATAGTTTGAGGAAGATTAGTATTAGAACTTCTTTGAAGGGCTGGATAGAATTATGCACTAAAACCATCTGGCACTGGGATTTTTTGGTTGGGAGACTTTTAATGATTGCTTATATTTCCTTGGGGATTATGAGACTGTTTAGGTGGTTTATCTGATCCTGATTTAACTTTTGTACTTGGAATCTGTCTAGGAAATCTATTTCATCCATGTTTTCCTCTAGTTTCTTGAGTATAGAATTTTGCAGTAGGATCTAATTATTTTTTTAATTTCCTCAGGTTCAGTGGTTATGTTTCCCTTTTCATATCTAATTTTGTTAATTTTGATACTGTCTCTGAGCCCTCTAGTTAGTTTGGCTAAGGGTTTATCCATCCTGTTGATTTTCTCAAAGAACCAGCATCTAGTTTTGTTTATTCTTTAGCTAGTGTTCTTTGTTATTACTTGGTTGATTTCAACCCTGAGTTTTAATATTTCCAGCCTTCTATTCCTCTTGACTATATTTGCTTCTTTTTGTTCTAAAGTTTTCAGATGTTTTCTTAAGCTCATATTGTAAGTCTCTCCAATTTCTTTAAGGAGGCACTCAGAATTATGAGATTTCCTCTTAGCTATGCTTCTACTGTGTCCCATAAGATTGGGTCTTTTGTGCCCTCATTTCATTAAATTCTAAAAAGTCTTTAATTTTTTTTCTTTATTTCTTTCCTGACAAAGTTATAATTGCATAGAGAGTTGTTCAGCTTCACTGTATATGTGAGCTTTCTGTTGTATTGTTATTATTTAAGATCAGCCTTAGTCCATGGTAGCCCAATAGAACACATAGAATTAATTCTATATTCTTGTATCTTTTGAGGCTTGTTTTGTGTTTGATTATGTGGTAATTTTGGGGAAGGTACCATGATGTGCTGAGAAGAAGGTATATTCTTTTGATTTAGGGTGAAATATTCTGTAGATATCTGTTAAATGCATTTGGTTCATTACTTTATGTGCTTGGGAAAAATTGTTTTCCCAGCCTTTGACTCTGATGTATTGTCTGTCTTTGTCACTGAGGTATGTTCCATGTATGTAGCAAAATGCTGGCTTGTACTTACATATCCAGTCTGTTTTCCTATGTCTTTTTTTATTGGGGACTTGAGTTCATTATGTTGAGAGTTATTAAGGACCAGTAATTGTTGCTTCCTGTTATTTATGTTGTTAGAGGTAGAAATATGTTTCTGTGGTTCTCTTCTTTTGGGTTTGTTATGAGAAGATTAATTTCCTGGTTTTTTGTTGCATGTAGTTTCTCTCCTTTTATTAGAGTATTTCTTCTGTTATCCTCTGTAGGGCTAGTTTAGTTGAAAGGTGTTCTCTCTTCTATCCCTTGTATTCTGTTGGTGATGCTTTAATCTGTGACTCCTGTTCTCTTTCCTAGGATTACAATTCCTAAGGTTGTCTCCCTTTGTGTTTTCTTTAAGGTTTCTATTTCCATTCTTATATCCTGGATGGTTTTGTCAATTACTTCACCTGTTTGATTGTGTTTTCCTGTATTTCTTTAAGAAATTTATGTTTCCTCTTTAAGGGTTTCTACCTGTATACATGTATTCTTCTGTAGTTTTTAAGGCAGCTATTTATGTTCTTCTTAAAGTCCTCTGTCATCTTGATGAAATGGGATTTTTAATCTGAATCTTGTTTTTCAGGTGTGTTGGGGTACCCAGGGCTTGCTGTGGTGATAGTCCTGGGTTCTAATGTTGCCAGTTAGCGTTGGTTTCTGTTGCTTGTTTTCTTGTGCTTTCCTCTTGGTATCTGGCTATTTCTCATGCTAAGTGGTTTGCTGTTTCTGACTGGAGCCTGTCTTTCCTGTGGGCTTGTGGTTGTGGATGTTTCAGAACTCCTGGGAGTCAAGTTGCCTCTTGGTGTGTGCTTAGTGGGTGAGAATCTAGTGCACCGTCTCAGCAACTGGGCTCATGTGCAAACCAGAAGGTAAGTCCACAGTATCAGTTTTGCTTTTCATTACTGATATATATATATATAGTCTCAGTTAGTTTGGCAAAGGGTTAGTCTATTTTATCAATTTTCTCAAACAGTTTTTTTTTGATTCTTTGCATGTTTTCTTTGTTTCTAAATGATTAATTACATCACCACCGATTTTGATTATTTTCTGCCTTCTATTCCTTGTTGCTGTATTTCTTTCTTCTTTCTTTCTTTCTTTCTTTCTTTCTTTCTTTCTTTCTTTCTTTCTTCCTTTTTCTTTAGAGCTTTCCATTGTTCTTTTAAATTGCTGAAATGAGAACTTTCTAATTGCTTATGGAGGCACTTTGTGCTACGAACATTCCTCTCTGCACTGTTTTTATTGTGTACCATAAACACTGGTAGATTATTCCTTCATTTTCATTGAATTCTAGAAAGTCTTTAATTTCTTTACTTTTTCCCTGTCCCATGATCATTAAATAGATAGTTTTTCACTTTCCATGAGTATATAATTTCTACACCTCCATCACACTCTTGAGCCACACAGGTATGCTTCACTTCTCCCACTCACTTCCTCTGCTCTCTGAGCTCTCTGGGACAAGCTAAGCTTCACTAAGTAGCCTCCTATTCCAGAGGGACATATATTTTCCTGCTGCCTCTTTCTACCTCCATCAGACAAGGTACTCCTGAATCATACAAGTAAGCTTTCCTTCCCCCACTCATCTTCCATGCTGGCTGAGCCCTCTTGGCCTAGTTATACTGCACTCAACATCTTGCCATTTCAGGGGGGCATCCATTCCCCTGCCATCTCTCCTATGACCTTGATTGGAACTGAGTCTCCTGAACCATACAGAATTGCATATCCAGAAACATACAGCCCAAGAATACCCATTAGAGGCCTCCCACACAAGGACCATCAAGGTTAGCCCAACTCCCAATACCTACTGCAATAAAAACATCCAAGATCCAAAGCCATTTATATGGCTAAAACCTCTTAAAAGAACCCAATCAACAAGAATCAGGGCAAGATGACAACTCCAAAGCATAACTACCCAACTCCACAAGACCTGGATATCCTAATACAATTAAAGCACAAGTAAATGGCCTTAAATACAATCTTATAAAGATGATAGAGAACTTTAAAGATGAAATGGACAAATCCCTTGAATAAATACATGAAAATACAATCAAACAGATAGAGGTCTTTAAAGAGGAAACTAATAAACTCCTTAAAGATATACAGGAAAATACCACTAAGCAGGTGAAGGAAATAAATAAAATTGTGCAAGAGTAAAAGTAGAAACAGAAACAATAAGGAAAACCCAAACTGAGGAAATCAGAAAAACGGAAAGCCTACGAAAGAGAACAGGAACAACAGGTGCAAGTACAGCAATAGAATACAGGAGATGGAAAAGAGGATCTCAGCTGTAAAAGATACAATATAAGAAATTGGTACATCAGTCAAAGAAAATGTTAAACCTAAAAAAAAAAAAATGACAAAAATCATCCAGGAAATCTGGGTTACCATAAAAACACCCAACCTAAGAATAATTGGAATAGAAGAAGGTGAAGAGTTCCAGTTCTAAGGCCCAGACAATATTCTGAACAAAATAATAGAAGAAAACTTTTCCAACATGCAGATAGAGATGCCTATAAACATACAAGAAGTCTATAGACTACCAGTTAGACTGGGCCAGAAAGGAAAATCCTCCCAGCATATAATAATCAAAACAACAAACCTACAGAAGAAAGAAGGAATATTAAAAGAAGCAAGGGGAAAAGGCCAGGTAATGTGCAAAGGCAGACCTATACGAATTATACCTCCTTCTCAACAGAGACTAGAAGAGCCTGGGCAGATATCTTGCAATTTCTAACAAAACACAGTTGCAAACATAGACTACTATACCTAGCAAAATTATCAATCAACATAGATGGAGAAAACAAGATATTTTAAGACAAATCCAAATACAAGGAATATCTATCCGCAAATACAGCCCTACAGAAAATGCTAGAAGGAAAACTCCAACCCAAAAAAGATAACTACATCTAAGAAAACACAGGAAATAAGTAGTTACATACTAGAAAAATCAAGGAAATCACACACACACACACACACACACACACACACACACACACAAACACCACCAACATCAAAATAACAATTACTGATCATTAATACCTCTCAACATCAATGGACTCAATTCCCCAATAAAATAATACAGGCTAACATAATGGATGCAAAAACAGAATTCACCATTCTTATGTTTATAAGAAACACACTGTAGCAATAATGATATATATATTACCTCAGTGTAAAGAGCTAAAAAAAATTCTAGCAAATAGATCCAAGAGTCAAGCTGTAGGAGCCATTCTAATTTCTAATAAAATAGATTTTCAGCCAAGATTAATCAGAAGAGACAAGGAAGGACACTTCATACTCATCAAAGGAAAAATCTACCAAGATGATATCTCAATTCTGAACATCTATGTCCCAGGCACATTGTCACCCACATTTGTAAAAGAAACATTGCTAAAACTTAAATCTCACATCAAACTCCACACATTAATAGTGGGGGACTTCAACACCACACTTTAACCAATTGACAGGTAGTTCAGACAACAAATAAACAGATAAATAATAAAACTAACAGATTTTATTAGTCAAATGGGCCTAAAAGTCATCGATATAATTTTTCACCCAAACACAACAAACAGTTACTCACAGAGCAAGCCTCAATAGATACAAGAAAATTGAAATAAGGCCTTGGAACTTATCAGACCACCATAGATTAAAGCTGGACTTCAACAATTGGAACACTAGAAAGGCTACACATTCTTGGAAATTGAAGGATCTCTATTCAATGACTCATTTTTAAAACTTTTCCTAAGGTAAAGTTACAAATGACCTACCATAGAAATGATCACTCCTTTTGAGTGTCTACTATATTTTACAGTTGTTAGCCTTTCCATTTTTTCTACTTTTTCATATTCACTGGAAGTTTTTCTGTAATAAATTTCATTGATTCTCTGCTTAAACAAAGCAATTAGATAATACAACACTTAATTAGCATTTTCTGTTTTTTAGCCTTCTCATATGAAGTGATGGTTAATGGAATCAGTGAAAAACACTGTACTATTAACAAATGAAAACATTGGAATTGAACTCAGTTTTAGAAAATGCATTCAGAGGGCTGGAGAGATATCTGTTCATAAGAACAAATACTGCTCTTGTAGATTACCCAAGTTTATTTCCCAAAACCCATATTTGGTAACCCACAACTGCCTATAATTCCAGTTTCAGGGACTTCCACTTGTGGCCACTGTAAGCACCTGCACTCATGTTTATATTTCCACAGATAGAGGACATTTATATGTATAAATACAAATGAAGATAAATATTGTGATATGTTATGAAACACAAAGGTAGCCTAACTTTACTAGGATTAGTAGGTCATCATAACCATATGAAATAACAGTACAACACTCTTATTTAATATTCAATATCAATTTTGCAGTTGATTGAAAGTATATTTCTATTAACCCTCTCTCTATACTTGCTCTTAGATACTTGGGAAGTTAACTTGCAAATAACAATAAATCTTAATTATTGCATTGATGATTATTTTATTATTGGCAACCTATTTTAAATTTAAAATGCACTTAAATTAACTCAATAAAACATTAAAATGTAACATAATGTCAAATTATTTTCCAGTAGCTCTATATGATGAACCTAGGCTTAGAAAATATATGCTACTTATAAGATTTATGTTAATCTTAGATATATTTATCTGCAATAAATCTACCTCCCTCTAAGTTGGTATGTATTCATATGTGTATAATGTATCTATCTATCTATCTATCTATCTATCTATCTATCTATCTATCTATCTATCTTTTGTCTATGCTGAAAATGGCCCACACCTTTGCAAATGTTAAACATGTACTCTATGACATATCTACGCAACTACATTTCCAAAATTATATATTTATTATAATGATAATATAAATGATTAAGCAGTACCATTTCTATATATAAATCATATGGTATCTCTATTACAAAAAAAATTCTGGTATAAACAAATATGTTTAGGAGCATTCTCTTATTGCACATCTAGCTAGCTGTAAATATAACTTTGAAATTGTACTTGAATTAGCATGAATATAGCTTAACTGTGCTACTTGCTATGCCTAAAGATGCCATTTAATTTTTCATAGGTGTACTTTAAGTGAATAATCTTTTATATTTCTGGAATTGTGAACATTTATATTGTAAATATTATAACATTTTCCATAAAGAATAGCCTCTTTGCCATTGTTCCAGATCATTTATTCTGAAGTTAGTTTTGTAAAAACATACCAAGTAAAGTCAAAGAGAATTTAGAAGTTCATTAGCATGGTTGACCTATAGTCTCAACTGTTTAAATTTTTGTCTTCTTTGGAATTTCAAAATATAATAATTTCTTATAAGCTCTTCTTGCCCATTTTATTGTGTGACTATTGGTTTCCCATAGCAAAACCTACTGGTTAAGCTATTAAAAAGATTAACCAAAACAACAAATGATTAATATAAAAAGTGACTTATGCAAAAAAATAAAAACAAAAACAAAAACAAAACGACAAAACCCTTAAGCTTTCTTTCCTCAATTTTAATTTAACCTGGGTTATATAATAACAATAACCTATGACAAAACTGTGGAAGAAGTGGCACTGTAGCCAGGGATATTATTTATTCGGTAGAGTACAAGCTGCCTAATATATACATTGAGAATCTTCTGAATAGTTTAATGTATAAGATAGCAAAGTTTTATCATGAAAAATCTTATTTCAATTTAGGTTACTTATTCATTTTAATAATCTGTGCTATATTCATTCATATGTTTAAAAAGTCCCTCTTTATTCATACAAGTAATTTATAATCTTTTTTTAGCAAATGTTACTGATAGTGGGTGATGTGCTTTTCAAGTATAGGGAGTCTTTGACTGTAAAAATGTAGGCAAATGATATTTTTAAAATTCCCTGACATTTGCCAGCCTGGCAGTGATACCTCCTATTCTATGCTTATTGGTTCTCTAGGGGTCTAGTGACTTAAAAATTTGTTTTATTCAAAGTGGATATAAATTAATTGTTTACTTACTAGACCCTTCCAGCTAATGTTATACTGTTAAATAAATATTTCACATAAATTCTTCACTAAACATTATAGTCATAAAAATAATTGATCTCAGATTAGATGTAATGTCCTCTATTATTTTAATATCATCCTTTCATATTATTTCCCCATCCCCCAATATGCTTGTATTTTCCTGAAATTTTCATTTGCAATTCAAATAATCTTCAGTTTTCAAACTTATTCTTAGAGTGTATTATATAAGGAGAAAGGAAGAGCATCTATACTTTAACTTTTAGTTCTTCTGATATTGTATCCTGTCAGGGAGCACTGATGTACAATTTATATCATGAGTTTCACATACATATTGTTTATGAGATTTTCCAATTACAGATTTTAGTTTGCTCATCAAATAAAATGTATATTAGAATGTTTAATTTTAAGAAGTTTCTGCTAAAATGAAGTGGGAGCAGATAAAAGAGACATATTTTACTGAAAGCCACATCGAACATAAGAGTTTCTGTGAAATAAAAATATTTTTCTTTGCCCTTTTGTACTGATTCACTGCATTATACAGGAAATATTTATGAGCACCTACTATGTTTATACAAATATACAAAAAAGTTTATTCATGGAGACTATATACTTGAGGAAAATATATTGGTACACCATATGATTTTTATAATATACATATACACATATTTGCACATTACCTAGTACATTAAAATGTATAAATGTAGGAGAAGAAAATGAATCAATACAGTTGAATTTAGTGAGTAATTGTAGTACAATGACTGAAAATTTCACTAAGATGATAACATATGAACAAAGATTAGGAGAGAAAGAAAGGGATCTGTAGAGTTATCTGTGGAAACAATCTTTCCTCAAGTACATCAGTTTGAGTATCCAGTAAAAGAATATCAAGAAAGCCAGTGTGAATAGAGTTGAGTGAACAAACAAGTTTAATTTTGAAGGCATGAATGTAAGGGGCTCAGATTGCAAGAATCTTGTTCAGGCTTTAAATATCATGAAGATGAGAAATTGATGGAAGATTTGTTTATAAATAAATTGTATAATCTCACATGTATCAAATGCTCAAAACAAAATTTAGAAAAGCATATTATTTAAAGCACAGTACTTTTGTTTCTCAGTATCACTACTACAGTATTCTTTGCCAGCTTTTCTTTCTTTCTTTTTTCTCTTTTTATTGAAAAAAGATTTTTATCTAACATAATATATCCTGATTATAGTTTGTGCTCCCTCAACTCTTCCCACTTCCTGGCTTCGCTCCTGTCTGAATCTATTGATGTACTTGAGGAAATGCTGTTTCCTCAGATAGCATTATGTCTTCCATTAGAAAACAAACCTGCTTCTATGGGATAATAGCAAAACATAACAGAAGAAATATATAATCAGAGTAGAACAAAGTAAACAAATAGGAGTAAAAGAGCCCAAGGGGAGGCACAAGAATCAGAGACCCACTTGTTCACATACTCAATATCCCATGAAACACTAAGCTGGATGGCATAATATATACATAACTGCCCTGGTGCAGGCTCCGTCAGGACCTGTGGTTGCCGTCACAGTTTCTGTGAGTTTATATGAACCTTGCTCCTTTAATTCAGAGGGTCTTGTTCTCCTGGTATCCTCTCCCCTCTGCCTCTTATACAATTTCAGCCTCTCCTTCCAGCACGGTTCCCTGAGCATGGAGAAAATGAATTACATGGAGATATCACCCTTAGAACTCTGTGTTTCAAGGTCTTTTCCTCTGTCTCTCTTTATGTGTCTGTTTCACTGTGTCTCTGTGTCTCATTTGTCTCTCTGTCTCTGTCTTTCTGTCTGCTCTGTCTGTCTCTTCCTTTTTCTCTTCCTCAATGTATGTGTAGGGGGGATGGGTATATGTGTGTAATATCTGACTGTGAGTCTGTATTTTTATGCCATAATTTCAGGAAAATTGAAATTTTTGTTCATATATCTGTTGGGATAATTGTTAGGTCTCAAAATAACCCTGGGTATGTCTCACTCATTACCTGCAGCTCTTCTCAGCAATTCTTCCCATGTCTCATACTCTAAACCTCTTCCTCCCAGGGGCTATGCCCTGATCCCTTTATAACCAATCTAATCTCTGATCCCTATATAACCTCAGCCATTTAGGTTACATGCTTTCTTGCTCATTTGGGTCCTGGCTAGCTCCATTCCTGGATATCTCCTTGTTTGCCAAATCTCTTATCTCTTACTCTCCTCTTGACAGGTTTTGGTCTGAAATCTTCCAGATGCTTCTGGCTTTATTCTCCCTTATATCTATAATAAACCTTCTCCTCCACCATAACTAAGAGTATTCATGATCTCATATTTTTTTCATTCAATGACAGCTATCTTTTCCTCACTTTTCAATTCTGTGCTTGTATTTCAGTGTTTGTGTTACTTGAGTATGTGATTAAATACAAATGCGGACTAACAATATTTAAATTCTGAGTTTGAACATTGTAATTATGAGCAAAATGCTCATGTTACTACAGTATATATTATGGCATAGCCACTGGCTTTTATAAAATACAGCTATGTATAGTAGGGAATTCAATTTCTCATCATTCTTATCTTTAGCAGTGTGCACAATGATTCCATAAGGTCTAATGAACCATTTTATTTTTACTAAAATATTTAACTGTATGTTTAAAATAGGATAAAATTCCTATACAAAACTTGGGAACGATGGAGAAATTTCTTGTTTCTTTGGAGACTCAGTGCATCATATGATGTTTTCTGGAATTTGTCTTATGAGAGGATGTTTACCTGAAGCAGACATGGAAAAGGATGTTTTGCTGAGGCAGATAATTGAGAGGATGTATGGTTTTTGGAAAGATATAAGTATAACCCAACACTAAGCAACAATCTTGCATTGGTGCATCTAATAACACTCCATATGTCTTCTCTGATCTTCGCTTGTTCTGACTTCATAGAGAGGAAAAACACTAAAGAACTTCTTGTGGTATTCAGGCTGTTTCTTTCTTACACAAACTTGTGCCAAATTGCTGGAGCCTCGTGATTTCTTCTGGATCAAATGGCTGCTACTGATTCTTGTTTAGTGTTTGTAGATTGGAATTGACTACCCCTGCTGATTTGTGTTTGAAGTTTTGGACTGGAGTTCTGATATACTGACAATGAAGATCAGAATCGCCCCAAAGAATTACTGCTAAACAGGTCTACAACTACTATTTCCCATTAACCTTTCTTTGCCCCTACCTCTGGTAGGTGGGCTAGAAGGGAAATTGAAGTCTTTAGGAATCCTAATTAAAGTAGATTTTGAAAAATCTAAGCATATGTGGGAATATAAAAGTATTAATGTAACACTGTGTAAGACTTTCAAATTGTAATTAAAATGATAATAGAAAGTTTACCACTATAACAGCTATAATTTTAAAAGATAATTTCCTAAAAGACAAACATTAAATTTAATCTTTATATTAGAGCAGCAGAAAGACGTTGTAATTTAATGGCAAGTCTGAGGGTTTTTTTTCAATAGAACTTTCTTTCATTCAATCCTTTTCTCATTACTATCAACATTCAGAATATTCTAAATGTATAGTCTTATAAAAGTTATCTTCTGTCATTCATGAAGTGCAAAGTTATTAGTGGATTTCAAACATAGTACTATTGTTTATATGCACTCAATATGTATATCAGGACAGAATACATAAAATTCAAAACATGCGAGAGAAACAATTAAACCCACCATAATAGGGAGAAAGAAATTTGAAATTTATACTTTATATCAGAAAATTGAGTAGCCGTGATCTAGATTGAAATACATAAAAGAAAGGAAAAAAGAAACAAGATGCATAGTAGAGACCAATTAAATTTTAGATAGAAAAATTTAAAGCTGATTTTTCTAAGGGACAAGCTTTTGTGCTTTAGGTTTTGGTTAACTGAAGGCAATGTGACAAAATTGATCATGATAGATCATGTTTTTGATATTTTCTTGGATTCAGTTTGAATGGATATTATTGGATATTTTTGCATCAGTGCTCATAAGGGACATTGTGTGATTTTAATTATCATGGGTACCTTGGCCTTATTGAATGAGTTTGGCAACTTGTATTCTGTTTCTATTTTGTGAAATATTTTAGGAGTGTTGGTATTAGCTCTTTTTTGAAAGTCTGGTAGAATTCAATGCTAAAACAATATGATACTGGGTTTGTGTTTCTGTTGTTGTCGGGAGATGTTTAATGACTTCTATTTATTTAAGGGTTATAGGTTTCCTTTAATTACTTACCTTGTATTTATTTAACTTTGTTAAGTAGCATCTTTCAAAAAATTATTTATTTGCTTTAGGTTTTCCAATTTTGTAACATACAAATTTTTGAAGCAAGACCTAATGATTCTCTGGAATTTTTGGTGACTGTTGTTACATATCACCTTTTCATTTCTAATTTTGTTAATTTGGGTATTCTCTCTATGCCTTTCACTTAGTTTGGTTAAGAGTTTGCTCATTGTTGGGGTACATTGTTTGTAGGTGTGTCTCTATATATTTAATTGTAAATTCTGTACTGGCAGAGCACAAAATGCTGGCAATTGTTGTTTCTATGACCCACCATCCATCTCTTTTTTGTAAAAATCTATACTTCCTCCCTAGGATAGAGTGTCAGTAACCTTCCCAGCATCTATGGGGATTCCTAGGGAAGGCAGAAAGTGGTGGAGCAGCTTTGGTGATTGAGGTCATGCTGATAGCAGACAGGACCTGGTGACTGTGACAGGCAATTTATGAGGTCTACTACTAATAGAACAGAACTTAATTATCTGGGGCTGGCAAGAATTCCCACTGAGAAATTCTGGACACTTAACTTTTAAGTGTGCATACATATAGAGAGACAGACAGATATATATATATATTCGGTAATCAGTTCCTGCTGTCAACAATAGAAAATTGAGTAAAGGACTAATTGTTATATGTTCTTTCTTTCTTACCCAGGGGCCTCTCTCTTGCCAGGTTAGAGACTAGGACTTTGTGAACCAGAGAGAAAAGAAAGGAAAAGAATTTAAATCTTTTACATAGGCAATATGTACAGATTAACATATACTCATTCACACTGGGATGGTTTATATATGCTCGACCCAGGGAGTAGCACTATTAGCAGGTGTGGCCCTGTTACAGCAGGTGTGTCGCTGTGGTGTGAGTTTTATGATCCTCATCCTAGCTGCCTGGAAGCCAATATTCTGCTAGTAATTCAGATGAAGACATAGAACTCTCAGCTCCTGCTACACCATGCCTGTTTGGATGCTGCATGTTCCTGCCTTGATGATAATGGACTGAACTTCTGAACCTGTAAGCTAGCCTCAACTAATTGCTGCCTTTTAAGAGTTGAGTGGTCATGGTGCCTGTTCACAGTAGCAAAACACTGACTAAGACCCACATGTCTCATCTATTCCACAAGTCTTCATGTATATTTACACATATATCTGCACATGTATATATAGACAAACAAATGTATACATATGTACATTTAGGTGGATGGATAAGGTAGAGGCCCCAAAGCCAACCAACTTTATTTTGTTTCTCTGGTCTTTTTATAGATAAAACGTTTCACAAATGGGAAATCACAGAAGTATTCTCATATTAAGTTTCATTCTTTAAGCTCATTATGAGTTCAAAGCAACAGTTTCATAAGGCCTTACTTTATCATAGTTCATACCTTAGTCTTCATCCTTGTATGTGACCTAGAATGATGATTATTTCTTGATCACAAATTTGTCCCAAGCCTATTTCTCTTTTTATTGCAATTGTGAAAGCTCCTTGTATTTCTCATTATCCAACCTTTACTTAGTATTTTATGAAGAATGTGCATATCTTATCTTTGGTTCTAACTTTATATCTTTCTGGCAAAACAACTAAAACCAAGTCTTAAAACTTTCTTCTTAAAATTATTTGAATCAAATCATGAATTCATTAAAATCATTCACTCATCCAAACTGCATTAATTCATGAAAGTTCACCTTTGTGTTGATCTGTTGAAAATCTGCTCAATAGGGTGGATTAATGACCAAGAATCATTATACTATGTAATAGTGATAGGAAAAGACATATCAGCTATAAGAAGCAATCCTAAAATGAAGTTACTTGGGACCTTGCCTATCAGAGCTCACCCATTGTAAGCTATGTAGAAAATGGTGGGACATCTCTATATAAGACACCTGCTAGGCTTATCCTCTCCTAGATGGCTTAAGACACTAGAGCCTATCTAGAATTGCATGCAGTTTGCTGTAATAAACAGTTGACACCAATAACTAGGCAGGAAGTGGAGAACCGAACTTCCTAGACAGGGAGATAGAAAGATACAGGAGATTCACTAGCAGACAAGGTGGGGAAGAGGAGACGAGAGCAGAGCAGAGACTTAGATCCAGTGACTTGCTGGGACATAATGCCATGATTAGTCAGGTTGAGCTAAATAACTGGCTAGAGACTGTCTTATATAAAAGGCCTAAACTTTAAAACATTGAAAAGATTCTGTCGTTATATGTATTGTTAATGGGTCTGAAAGATACACTATTGTCTATCTTATGAATTTTCTCAAAGAATGAAGTTTATGGTTTAGTTTATTCTTTGCATTGTTCTCTTTGTTAAATGTGATGATTATTTCCTGCCATATCTTCCTCTTTGGTGTGTTTGATTCTTTTTTTTCCCCCCTGGAGTTGTCAAGTATGCTGTAACTACTTGTATGCAATCCTGCAATCCTGTCATTTTTGTTTCTTTGTTTTTTGAAGTCACTTAGGGCTATGGTTCAATAAGTTTGGGTATGTAGTACATTTATTTTCATTGAATTCTAGAAAGTCTTTAATTTGTTTCTTTATTTCTTCCTTGATACAGTGGTTATTTAATAGAGTGTTTTTCAGTTTTCATGAGTTTGTAGATTTTCTCTTGTTTCTGATGTTGTTGACATCTACGTTTTTCCCCACGGTGGTTTTAAGATACAGGGTGTTATTTCAATTTTCTTGCATCTGTTGAGACTTGCTTTGTGTCAAAGTATATCATGAATTTTGAAGAAGGTTTTGTAAGGTATTGAGAAGAAGGTATATTCTTTTATGTTTGTGTGAAATTTTCCTTGCATACCTATGAGGTCCTTTTGATTTATAACATCTGTTACTTTCATTATTTCTTTGTTTAATTTCTGTCTAGATAACCTGTCCATTAGTGATAGTGGAGTGATGAAGTCTCCCTTATAAAAGTGTGGGGTTAGATATTGTTTTAAGCTTTGAAGATTTGTCTTTTACAAACATGGGTGCCTTTGCATTCAAGGCAGAGATGAGAAGTGAGATGTCATCTTGACGGATTTTTTCTTTAACGAATATGAGTTGTTTTTCTCATTTGTTCTGATTAATTTTGGTTATAAGTATATTTTATTAGATATTAGAATTGCTACTCCAGCTTGCTTCTTGGGCCTGTTTGCTTGGAAAATCTTTTTCCAGCCCTTTGCTATGAGGTAATATCCATATATGTTGCTCAAGTGTGTTTCTTGGATGCAGCAGAAATAAAGATCTAGTTTTTGCATCTATTCTGTTAGCCTATGTCTTTTTTTGGGCAGTTGAGTCCACTTACGTTGAGAGAGATTAATGGCCAATGATTGTTACATCCTAGTTTGTTTGTTTTTTTTAAATGTTGGTGGTGATAGAGTGTGTGTGTGTGTGTGTGTGTGTGTGTGTGTGTGTGTGTGTGTGTATTTCTTCTTTAGGTTTTGCTGGTGTGAGATTATTTATTTCATGTCTTTTCTTATATGTTGTTAACCTACTTTGATTGGAGTTTTCCTTCTTGTATTTTCTGTAGGGCTGGATTTGTGGATAGACATTGTTTAAATTTGCTTTTGTCATAGATTATCTAGCTTTCTTCCACTATGGTTTTTGAAAATTTTGCTGAGTATAGTCATCTGGCTGGCATCTGTGGGCTCTTGGGGACTGGAAGACATTTATTCTGCAAGATAATCTTCTGACTTTTAGTGTCTCTTTTGAGAAGGCAAGTGAAATTCTGATATGTCTTTCTTTATGTCACTTGGCCTCATTTCCTTGCAGCTTTTAATATTCTTTTTTTGTTCTGTACATCTAGAGTTAAAATTATTATGTGACTGGAATATTTTATTCTCTGCTCCAATCTGCTATATATTCCATAAGCTTCTTGTATGTTTATATGCATCTTTTTCTTTGGGCTTGGAATTTTTTTCTATGATTTTGTTGAGAATATGTTCTGGGCCTTGGAGGTAGGAATTTTCTTCTACTCCTAATATTTTTAAATGTGTTCTTTTCATAGTGTTTTATGTTTCCTTTATGTTTTGTGCCATGAACTTTTTAGATTTAACATTTTCTTTGACCTAATTTTTTATTTCTTCTATTGTATCGTCTATGTCTGAGATTCTATCTTCCCTTTCTTTTATTCTGTTGATGATGCTTGCATCTGTATTTTCTGTTTTCTTACCTGAGTTTTCCATCTCCAGGAATCCCTTAGTTTGTGTTTCCTTTATTGCTTCTATTTCCATTTTTTAGGTCTTTAGCAGTTTTATTCATTTAGTACACCTGTTTGTTATTTTCTCTATTTCTTTAATGGATTTATCATTTCCTCTTTAAAAGACTAGATTTAAGGTCATCTTCTTGTGCTTCAGTGGTGTTAGGATATCTGGGGCTTGCTATAATAGTATAGCAGGACTCTTTTCATGCCATATTTTCCTGGCTCTTGTTGATTGTGTTCTTAATCTAGCATTTAGTCATCTGGTTCTCCTTTGTGTTGGCAGGCAAATGCAGGTAAAGTGTGGGCTGGAAAACAAGTATAGAAGAGCAGGTTCTGATTACCACTCTTAGCTATGCTTTAGGGGAAATTTGCAAGTAGAGGATTTGGATTCCAGAAATATATGTAGATATGAGGGCTGGCAAATGTAATGTAAGGAAAGAGCAATGTTTACTACCTCTACATGTGTTCTAAGGGGACATGGCATGCAAAAGCCCGGGATGGGTGCTTACCTGATTGCTCCAGGTGCCGGCAGGCTTTCAAAAATGAAGATAGAACCATGGGCTGAAAAATGGAATCCAGAGGACATCACTTATATCACAACAATTTGGTATGCCCCAGGAGTTTAAAAATGCTTTAATAATTAGAAATGATATAAAAATTAAAAGAATGTCTTAAAGTGTAGTTCCTTTTCCTGTTAGAGAAAGAACTAAAAGAAGAGAGAATAGAACGCAAGTGGGGATTTCTCTATGAAGAAAACAAATCCTCAGTGTTAAGATCCAGGTACTTTATGCTGATATCTCCAGTTCAGAGACAGCTAGAGTTAGAGGGGAATTATACTTATTGTCAGACACTGAGACAACTAAGGAATGTCAAGAAAATATATACTGAGGAAAGCCAACCAGGGCCTGAATATGGCATTTGTAGAGGGAAGGTAACAGCAGGGGAGATTGTGGCCACAGAAATAGCAGTCCAGCATGGAACTCAGAAGTAGACCAGAAGATATTTGCCAAAGAGCACAATCACCTTCAGTCTTTGCTTGGGTATATTATGGGATCTCTGAAAGAGTACAATGGAGTTTATCTAATATACTTCCAGGAAAGAAAATGATAAGCACAGGCAGACAGGTCTTCCCACATTCTCTCAGAGTCTCAGTTACAGAAAGAATTGCACATGGAAACAATCAAGAGACAAGAGTCTAATTTATAGGTAAGAAGAGCATGAAAAGGGTAATTATGGAAGAAAGTAGACTATGATAACAACCTTTTTCTCAAATGTTAGGATATGCTAGTTTACTTTTTTAATTTTCAAGACTATCATGCCTCATACCAAGAATCATATGGTATCAATATGAGAAAAATACCGACACCCATAATAACTTGCATTTTGTATTTTATTTCTATCATTATTAATTATTATTATATGATTATTATTATTCAAATTTTATTTTTAGTTCTTGTTTATGTGTTATTTGTTTATTCTTGGGTGTTTAAGAATTATAAATCACCTGAAAATCTTTCAGAGCTTCATCATTTTACTACATGTATTATGTAATATTTTCTCTGCTACTTTTCATAGCTCTAACATATATGCTAAACTTTTGATTCTTACACTGTGAAATTTTCTCTTTTCCCCATCCCTTCTTCATTTTTTACCTAACTATTGATATGAAGAGCTGACAATAATCTATAAATAAATTTATCAGAGACCTAAGTAAAATATAAAAAATGTTTTAAACTGCAAGTTAACTTCAGGAATTTAGTGTTTTTTATATTATAGTTATTTTTTCCACTAAATAATTGTAGGAAAGTAGTTCCATGTGACAAGAACTCAAAACAGGGGGCTTATATAAAAGAAAACATATAAAAAGTGAGGAAAAGAATAAAGGAAAATACATTCACCTCAATATATGCACAAAATACAAAATCCATTATGAAACATCTGCAATATCCAAATACCCTCATACTAAATCCAAATATAGAATGACTGAAGTATAAAAGAACAATTTCTAAATTTATTTTAAATAAGGTGATTGAGTACTCAAATGGGAAGTCTAAAGAAATAAGGGAATCACTCCATAACCTAGAGAAAAAAGTTGCAAAAGGAATGAAGAGGCCAGTAATATGGAGAAGACATTTAAAGAGAAGGAGAAAATTTTCCAGACAAGACCAAGGAAAAGGATGAATATCAGGGACAGAGAACAAGATTGACACAGTAATAGTCTCAGAAATATATAGAAAATAATAAAAATGAACAAAATTTCATGTTTAAGATATACTCAGGAAAGCAGACCACAGGGTAAAAGGAAATTGGATAAAATCTAAGTTATAGAGAATGCATTCAAAGAAATTATGACATATGCTTTCCAAAACATATTGAAATAAATAGATGTCTAAACACAAAAGGCATTTACAACCACATATAGACATAGCCAGATAGAAAAATACTTTCTCATGGTCACTTTTCTAGAGAGAAATGGCAAGACCCTAAAAAAAGAATAAAAAGTGAGAATGGGGCTGCCCACATTTAAACTGGTCCTCTCATCTCAAATTATCTAATCAAGATCATAATACTTCACAGAAAAAGCCAGTGGCTAAATGACCAAGATAATTCTCTGTGGGCCACAGGTATGTTTAGAAGTTTGACTCCTAACTAATTATAGAACAACTTAATAATCTATATTAACCACATAAACATACAGGTCCTATCTTGTCAACATGATATCCATGTATATCACTGTTAAGCTATAATCTTCTGCTCTTTCTCTCAATTAGCTCCTTTGCCATCTTGTAATATAAAAATATATGTACTCTAACCTCAAAGGCCCTATAATTTAACAATTATTATTATTATTATTTTTTTTTTGGTTTTTCAAGACAGGATTTCTCTGTGTAGCCCTGGCTGTCCTGGAACTCACTCTGTAGACCAGGCTGGCCTCGAATTCAGAAATCCACCTGCCTCTGCCTCCTGAGTGCTGGGATTAAAGGCGTGTACCACCACTGCCTGGCTCTAATTTTAACAATATTTTAAATCCTACTTAAATGTCAGAAATTGAATTCTCATCTGAGACTTAAGGCATGCTTTTAATAGTGATCCCCCTTTAAAAAGTAAAGAGTGGCTTTCCAATATACACCAGCACAGGATAAGTATTCCCATTCTGAAGAGAACAAAAAATATCATAGCAAGGAATACTTGGACCAAAGAAACACCTGAACCATAAACACCAAATTCTGAAGACGCATGTCTAACATATGGTGTTGTGATGATATCATTGGTCTCAGCCAAATTGGATAGTCCCATCATTTCTACTCTGTTGCTGGTAAAACTGAGGCTATTTTCTTAAACTGGATCTATTCCTTGCCAACAACTTCCCTGAGAACATCCCATCTGAAATATCCTTGAATCTTCATTGCAACTTAACTTCTACATTCAAAATCTTAAAAATGACCTCTTATGGTCTCCTTGAATGGACCCCAACCTTGCCAAATACTGCTGGGCATCAGTGGTCCCTTGGAACCATGGAAAACAATTCTGTGGTCTTTTCAACCCTTTTTCTTTCTTTCTTTCTTTCTTTCTTTCTTTCTTTCTTTCTTTCTTTCTTTCTTTCTTTCTTTCCTTTCTTTCTTTTCTTTCTTTCTTTCTTTCATTCTTTCTTTCTTTACTCTCTTTTTTTTCTTTCTTTCTTTCTTTCTTTTTAATATTTTGATACTTTAGTTACATTTCAAACATTTCTCCTTTCCAGGTCTCTACTTTGGAAGCCCCCTATCCCCTCCCCCTCCCACTGACTCTATGAGGGTATTTCCCCACCCACCAACGCACCCACCTACTCCTGTCTTCCCACCTTGGCATTCCCCTATACTGGGACATCTAACACCCTCAGGCCAAGGGCTTCTCCTCCCCCTGATGGCCAACAAGGCCTTCCTCTGTCACATGTGTGGTCCGAAACATGGATCTCTCCATGTGTATTATTTGGTTGGTGGTCTAGTCTCCAGGAGCACCGGGGGGGGGGGAGGCAGGCCAGTTGGCACTGTTGCTCACTCCATGGGGCTGCAAACTCCCTTAGATCCTTCAGTCCCTTCTCCAACTCCTCCATCTGGGACCTCACTCTCAGTCCAACAGTTACTGTGAAGTGAAACTTGGGTATTCCAAACTTTTGGGCTAATATCCAATTATCAGTGAGTACATACCATGTTTGTTCTTTTGTGACTGAGTTACCTCGCTCAGGATGGTATTTTCAAGTTACATCCATTTGCCTGTGAATTTCATGAAGTCATTATTTTTAGTGGCTGAGTAGTACTCCATTGTGTAAATGTACCACATTTTCTGTATCCATTCTTCTGCTAAGGGACATCTGGGTTGTTTCCAGATTCTGGCTATTATAAACAGGCTGAGAAAGAAACTAGGGAAATGATACCCTTCACAATTGTCACAAACAATATAAAGTATATTGGCGTGACTCTTACCAAACCAGTGAAAGATCTGTATGACAAGAACTTCAAGTCTCCAAAGAAAGAAATCGAAGAAGACCTCAGAAGATGGAAAGATCTCCCATGCTCATGGATTGGCAGGATTAACATAGCAAAAATGGCCATCCTGCCAAAAGCAATCTACAGATTCAATGCAATCCCCATCAAAATTCCAATTCAATTCTTCATAGACTTAGAAGGAGCAATTCTCAAATTCATTTGGAACAACAAAAAAACCAGGATAGCAAAAGCTATTCTCAACAATAAAAGGACTTCTCGGGGAATCAGCATCCCTGACCTCAAGCTGTACTACAGGGCAGTAGTGATAAAAACTGCAAGGTACTGGTACAGTGACAGGCAGGTAGATCAATGGAATAGAATTGAAGACCCAGAAATGAACCCACACACTTACGGTCACTTGATTTTAACAAAGGAGCTAAAACCACCCAGTAGAAAAAAGACAGCATTTTCAACAAATGGTGCTGGTTCAACTGGCAGTCTACATGTAGAAGAATGCAAATTGATCCATTCCTATCTCCTTGTACAAAGCTCAAGTCCAAGTGGATCAAGGACCTCCACATAAAACCAGATACACTGAATCTAATAGAAGAGAAAGTGGGGAAAAGTCTCGAACACATGAGAACAGGGGAAAAGTTCCTGAACAGAACACCTATGGCTTATGCTCTAAGATCAAAAATCGACAAATGGGACCTCATGAAATTACAAAGCTTCTGTAAGGCAAAGGACACTGTCAGTAGTACAAAACGGCAAGCAACAAATTGGGAAAATATCTTTACCAATCCTACATCCGATAGAGGGCTAATAGCCAATATATACAAAGAACTCAAGAAGTTAGACTCCAGAAAACCAAATATCCCTATCAAAAAAGAGGGAACTGAGCTAAACAGAGAATTCTCAACTGAGGAAATTTGTAGGGCTGAAAAGCACCTAAAGAAATGTTCAAAGTCCTTAGTCATCAGGGAAATGCAAATCAAAACAGCCCTGAGATTCCACCTCACACCAGTCAGAATGGCTAAGATCAAAAACTCAGGTGACAACAGATGCTGGTGAGGATGTGGAGAAAGAGGAACACTCCTCCATTGTTGGTGGGATTGCAACCTGATACAATCACTCTGGAAATCAGTTTGGCAGACCCTCTGAAAAATGGACATAATATTACCTGAGGAGCCAGCTATACCACCCTTGGGCATATACCCAGAATATGCTCCAACATATAATAAAGACACATGCTCCACTATGTTCAATCTTTTTTCTAAAACCAGTACCTACCAGGTGGGGAAGAGTGATTAGTTCTGCGCTAGCTTGCTTTGTATTCTGGTTCCCTGGACCACAGTTTTTCTTTCATGCTCTGAAGATACAGGCCAAATAAATACATATTATTTGCTAAGATATTGCATGAATGACCTCAATTCCTGATAAAGGGATTGTTCCCTACTTAAAATTGATGGGCAGAGCCTCCAGGGTCCTCATTCCTTTAAGAATTGTTGTCATCTGAGCTCTCACCAGAATGTGTCCTTAATCTGTACTTTAAGCATATTAGGGCTTTTCTACCCTAAAGTAATAATTTTTCTACATTTTAGTCCAAACAATTTCAAATGTAGAGAAAAATCCTGGTCAGATTTAACACTGAAATAGCTTCGACTTCTCTGAACCAATTATGTGTATTAGTTACTTATCTGGTTTCCATAATACCCACTGGTATGCTAATGACATAAATGTCTTTGACTTTAAAAAAGCTTTAAGTTGCTTTTGAAATCTCCCCCATTTGTAGGAAAAATGCCTAGCACTGAAGATTTTTTCAAAAGCCTATTGATAAGAAAGTCATTGGTAGTATAATGTAATCTCATACAGGACCTATGGGCATGTAATTTAAAAACTTTCTAAATATTTATGTTTATATCCATAGACAAGAAAGGGTTTATTCTTAGTCAGAGAAGCCTCTTGTTTCAGTGTACAACAGTCAAAATGGGGACTCATAAACTTTTCAAAGTATTGAAAATAAAAGCGTAGTAAATATTTGGAACCAATTGAGACATCTATGAAATATCTCAGAGAAGAAGGAAATGATAAATTTAGGGTATGGAAAGTCTGTCAAAACTCTAGAAGAGGTAAGAATATGGTAGGTTGCAATCTTGTGAAAATAGCACAAATGCTAAAATCATAAACATACAGAAGCTACCTGCATGTGGCAGAATAAATAAAAGAAGAGAAAAAGAAAGAAAAAAAAGAAAGGCAGAGAAAAGGAAAAAGAGAAAGGGGGTAAGAAATATGGGAGTGTAGAGTTGGAACTAGTTTGAAAGAAAAAATGGGGTGTCATTAGTAGGAGAAGAATGGGGGATGACAGTTGTGACTAATGTAATAATGATACAGTGCATAAAGTAAGTTAGTGTCAACAATTAAAAGACTTATTAAAGTAAAAATTGAGAGGGGTTTATTTTGTATCAGACTTAAAGGTATCATCCTTCATTGTTGAGAATTTAAGGTAGCAAGAGGTTCAAAAAAGCATAATCCTCACTCCTCCTGAAGGAAACTTCTGTTTGCAACAGACAGAAAAGATTACAGAAAACCACAACACATCAAAATTCAAAGTTGAGGAAAAAAGACCTGGTACATACATCTACAAAACAGCTCCTGCATCTAAGGTCCAGGAAGAATTATCACCAGGATTTCTAAATACATTCAAGAATACAGAAATGGAAAAGACAGTACTAAATTCATTCTCTGAAGCCAGTGTTATCTTGATATGAAAGCAAGGTAAACTCAGGTATATGAAGAAGAAAGAGTCTGCTGGGGCAGACTGCTAGCTAGTCTGCTCCCCTGAAGACATCCTGAGGCATCCAAGGAGATGCACTGCACTTAAGGCATCTGATAAGGACCCACCCTAAATCCCACAGCCCAAAGGAAGAGACCTTGGATGAAATGCCCTAGAGTAAGGAGAGGGAATTATAGAGCTCACCTCCAGTAGGAAGACAGGGCATCAAGTGAGGGAGAGGGTTTCCATCCCACAGTCAAACTCTGACCCATAATTGTTCCAGTCTGAAAGAATTACAGGGAAGGAAATGGAGAGGAACCTGGGGAAAAGGAGGTCCAGCCACAGGCCCAAAGTGGGATCCAGCTTAAGGCCTGACACTATTACTGAGGCTATGGAGCACTCACAAAAGGGACCTATACTGACTGCCCTCTGAAAGACCCAACAAGCAACTGAGTCGGATGTAGACATTTGCACCCAACCAATGGACAGAAGCTGCTGACCCCCTGTGGTTGAATTAGGGTAAAGCTGGAAGAAGCTGAGGAGGAGGGCAACTCTGTAGGAGGACCAGCAGTCTCAATAAACCTGGACC